>OX459193.1:16005000-17205000 GCA_949775195.1 Diarsia dahlii
AAATAATTTTCAAAATTCTGAGGAGAAAACACGCACACATTAACGTTTGAGATATGTTTGACTTCATTACAAGTCTCACCTAAGCAGATGGCCTTGGCCAAGTGGTTACGAAACGGGAATATTCAAAATATCACTAGAATCAAATATAAAAGCCCTTATAAAGTATTTGTACAGTTTGATGATAGAAAACAAGCCGAAAAACTACAAAATTTTCCTAAAAACAAGGAACTAGATATTCGAGCTCAATTTACCGATGAGGTTGACCTATCCTACGGAGTTATTAAAGGGGTTGACTTGGAAATGACTGATGAGGAAATGTTAGTCTCATTCAGTAGCGCATTTGAGGTGGTGTCTGTCAGAAGACTGAGACGTTTAAATGAGGACGGTAAATGGATCGACAGTGAGTCCGTTAGGATAGGTTTTAAAAGCCAGGTTGTGCCACAGTATGTGTATGCATATGGATGCCGATTCAGGGTTGAGAAATATGTTTTTCCCGTAACCCAGTGCTCTGGATGTTGGAAGTTTGGACATTCTAAAAAGTTTTGTTCGATCAAAAAAAACCTATGCCCAAAATGTGGAAAAGACCACATCAATTGTGAGACTCAAATTTTTAGATGTTTGAATTGCAATGGTCCTCACATGGCTATAAACAAAACATGCCCATTTTTTATTAAAGAGAAGAGGATTCGTGTTCTCATGAGTATGAAAAATATCACGTACAAAAACGCATTGGAACTGTATTATATTGAAAAAAAGGAATGTAACAAACAAGTTTCACCGGAACAAACGGAGATGAGTAGTCTTACATTTATTGACGTTAATGAAAAGCTGCCTGGTGAGCAGGTTTACCATAAAGAACAATTTACAGATGGAGAACCAGTTATTTTAGAAGATAGAAAAGTAGATTACGCGACTGTAGTAAGAAATAGAAGTGATAAAAATAGAAAAGAAGGATCAAATAAGCCTAAAAAGAAGTTTACCATAAATGTTTATGATAACATTAATAAATCCGTGCTTACAGAAAATTTAGAAAATATACAAAATCACGAAGAAGAAAAGAGAGATACAAATGAGAGGAAATTTCAATGGAGGAAGATTTGGAGAAATATTATGGTAATTGTGTTCTCGACAGAGCAAAACCTAATGGACAAAATGAAGGCGGTGTTTAAAATTATATGTGAGGAAGTTAAATTATTGTTAATTAGTAGTTTTATGGATGGAGATATGCTAAACTTGTTTACATCTAAGAATAATGGATAGTTCAGCAAAGGAGATGTCGATTAAAATATGTCAGTGGAATGCACAAAGTCTAAGACCTAAAATAAGTAGTTTTGATGCATTTTTAAATCAGGAAAAGTTTCACATTGCTATTTTGAGTGAAACATGGTTTGACTCAAATTTCAACTTTAATTTAACTGGATACAATATATTTAGAAAGGATAGACCAGATTCTTATGGAGGAGTTGCTATAATAGTTCATAAATCATTACATACGCAAATAAGTCCTATTAATCTATCAAATCCTGGCATAGAAATAATTCACGTCAAAATTTTAAATTGTAAAAGTCTTAAAAATATAATATCAATTTACTGCCCATCTTCTGTAGTTACTCGTTCTGCTGATTGGGATAGACTATTTAATTTAGAACTCGAAAAGACTTTAATTGCAGGGGATTTTAATGGGCATCATACAAATTGGTCGTATAAAATAGATCAAAGAGGAACACAACTATTAGACTCTTCACTGGAAAATGGCTGGATTTCTTTAAATAATGGTGATTTTACTAGGGTCAAATTAGTAAATGGCATTGTGACGAGAACTTCACCTGATATTACGTTTGCATCGTCAGATATAGCAATAAATTGTGATTGGAAAGTATTCAATGAAAACTTGGGTAGTGATCACCTCATTATTAAAATAACTCTGAACTATTTCGAATCAAAAAATTATATTAAGAAACGTAATTATAAAAAAGCAGACTGGAAAGCGTTTAGCGAAAATCTTCTACAGCCATTTTATGATTTTGATAACTTTGAAGACGTGCAAGTTCAATATGATTATTTTGAGGATCACATCAATCGTTCAGCCATTAAAAATATTCATGAGACGAAAATTTGTACCAATCCGGCTGGTAATTTTAAACCTAAGGAATATTGGGATTCATCACTGTCCGGAGCAGTAGCTAAACGTAGATTAGCTTTGAGTATATTTAGACGTAACCCTACTCCTGTTAATCTTAAAACTCTAGAGGATATAATAGAACTGAGGAAGCACACGCTTTGATAAGTAAAGCTAGATCAAATAATTGGAAATGTTTTTGCAGCAGTATAGATGAGACTACGTCTGTGTCTGTAATGTGGCAAAAAATGCGTTGGTTCAAAGGTTATAAACAGGTAAAATCTTATCCGTCTGAAACTAAGCAAAAGGAGTTGCTAAATGCTTTAGCTCCAGATACAGTAACAAACAAGCAACCTTCTTTCACATCTCATAATAGTTTATTAGAATCACCATTTAGTCTGCAAGAAATGAAACACTGTTTAAAAAAAAGGATACTGCTCCGGGCAAGGATGGAATAACTTACTCCATGATTTTTAACTTACCTTCTGAGGGAAAATTATTTTTACTTAACTTATTTATTAGGATTTTTTCATCTGGGCATATTCCACGCCAATGGCGGGAAATAACCGTTATTCCCATACCAAAGGCTGTTAGCGGCACTGACGTAGAACCAAAGCTTAGGCCTATATCTCTCATATCATGCATTTGTAAAATATTTCACTCCATGTTAGTAAAGAGGCTTGAGTGGTATACCGAAAAAAATAAGTTTTTATCTGCTGCTACGACTGGCTTTCGCAAAGGACAATCCTGCTTGGATTGTCTCGCGAGGCTTGTAACTGATATTCAAATAGGATTTTCGCACAATGTTCCTACTGTAGCTTGCTTCTTGGACATTGAGAATGCATACAACAACGTGTTAGTAGAGAGTGTCGTGACTACATTAGATAGATTACAGTTTGGTTCTAATATTTGTAAATATATTTGGGAGTTTTTAAATGCAAGATGTTTAATGATAAAAGTGTATCCTGGGGAGTCAACCATAAGTAGATGGACAAATAGGGGTTTAGCTCAGGGCGACCCACTTTCTCCTTTGCTGTTTAATTTAACTACGTACAAAATTTGTCGTGAGATTGAAGGCGTTTCTCTATTACAGTATGCCGACGATTTTGTATTTTATTTAAAGCACAGGGACTTAAATTTTTGCGAAATTTCTTTACAATTAGCAGTTAATGATATGATAGCTAGGCTTGATGAAGTTGGTTTACAACTTTCCTCTAATAAATCTAAAAAGTGTATTTTTTCTAGAGGTCGAAGAAGGAACAAAATAGAGCTTAAAGTCAATGAACATGTTATTAGTTCAGTTGAAAGTATTAAGTATTTAGGTATGTGGCTTGATCGATCCTTACGGTGGGGTAAACATGTTAATGAAGTAGCTGAGAAAGTCTTTAAATATTTAAAACTTTTCAAAGTTTTAGCGGGTTCCAAATGGGGAATGCATCCAAAGTATTTACGTACGTTATACATTTCGGTGATAAGAAGTAGATTGGATTATGGATGTTTTTTGTTCGGAAATTGTGCTAAAGTCCATTTGTATAAATTAGACAAAATACAAAATCAGGCGGCCAGAATAATCGGAGGTTTCATTAAAAGCAGTCCTATTCATGTAATGGAGAGCGAACTGTGTTTACCTCCGTTGCATAATAGAAGACTATTTCTTTCATATAAGTACTGTATCAAAAGTATGTCCTGGTCAAACAGTATAATTATACGACTTATTGCAGAACTAAATGATCTCATGCAGATGAGATTTTGGCAAAACAAAAACAAATCCTTACTTGTTTCGGTACTAGATGAATGTGAATCTTTTCCTGTGCATTCCTCTGATTATTTAGAAATGTTTTCGTTAGAGGTTTGGGTGACCAGTATAACAATAGATGACTTAATTATATGTACTTTAGAGTGTGTAAAAGGTCCAAAAAAATCTTTAAATTTTTCTTCTCTAAAATATGAAATCTTAAAAGAAATTCACGATAAATACTGTCGGTTTAATAAATATTTCACGGATGGCTCCAAGTGTAAAGATGGTCTGGGAGCAGCGTTTTATGATGTCGATAGAAACAATTCCTTTATGTACAAAGTAAATACTTATGTGTTCATTATGACGATGGAGCTCATTGCAATCTATGAATCCATTAATTATGCTTATAACTTGGGTGATAGACATTTTGTGATTTTTACAGATAGTAAGAGTGGCTTGCAGCATTTAGCTCGCTGTGCCTCTGGTTTCAGAGGTATTTCGATAGCTTACTCAATTTTACGTAAGGCGTCGTTTTAAGATTGCAATGGGTTCCATCTCATGTAGGTTTGAGAGGCAATGAGGAGGCTGATAGATTAGCAAAGTTAGCGGTTACTCAGGGTCAAGAATATTATGTCGTACCTAATTATTTAGAACGAGTAACTTCTTGCAAAAAAATGTGTTATGATAGGTTTAAGGAATATTTTGACGAACGTAGCAGGGAAAAGGGCATTTGGTATAAAACCATTCAATATCAGCCTCTTCCAATACCGTGGTTTGCTATCATTGAAATGAGTAGATGCCATATTGTTCTCTATCATAGATTGCGCTCTGGTCATTACCCATCTCGGAAGTTTGGCTTTTTGATGAAAAAAGTGGATTCTTCCAACTGTGAAACATGTGGAACGATTGAAGATGTTTACCATTTACTTGTCGAATGCAATAAGAATAAAAAGGAACGAGACACATTGATGTCTAAATTAAATTTAAATAAATTTGATACCGGTTCATATGTTCCAGTTTTAGCGCAGCCGTCTCCCGAGATAGCAATTCTCCTTGCTGATATGTTTTTTTAATTTTTATTATTTGTTTAGTTTTGTGTAAAATAGTTTATGTTATGATGAGGCTGACTTGCCTTTAAGGATAAAAGCCTTCTTTAAAATAAAGATTTAAAAAAAAAATAAAAAATAAGGGGTGAGTCTAATGCCATCAACCGGACACAAATCCAGGCTCCGTGAACAAAAACCCCAATAACACTGTTGGGGTTTTCCATCAGGAATTTCTCAGTTGTAGCCTGACCTGGAAATCTAACCCAGGACCCCTCATGCTCAGCAGTCGCTACTAGACCAACATCATCAGTCATTGCATCATTATAAATAATTGTGGGAACAATAAAGTATAAGCAAGCTTTGAAATACCCACTACTGGGACACAGGCCCACTCTCATGCGAGGGAGCCCATGTCGAACAATGAATTAATTGATTTAGAAGAAGAACATCTTAAAATCTAGGAATATAATTTACCTACGAAGACGAGATAACCCCTTTATTCAACTTAACTAACTTAAGACCAAATTCGCCATTAACCTTTGTCAATTCAAAAGCCATAGAAAGGTCACAGCCATTAAAATTAACCAGTTAAACGCGAGATAAAGTTGGAAACGTACCGAATGCTCGTCCTTTTGTCGGGTGAGGCAACGTGCTCCGTTTTATTGGGGTAACAACCCAAAGGAGAGCTGTAGCAAGTATACACTGACACTGCGACACTCAAGGCTCGTTTACACGAAGAGAATAGCTTGCCGCGAATAGGCTATTATGTGACTCGTGTAAACAGAACCTCTCCCTATGTGTGTTCAACTACATGTCTTATGCAGCAATTTGTCATTGATAATGTCCAGTAAGCCCTGGTTTCCATTATCGTGCAGTTTAAGTACCTACAAGCGTGTCAAAAAAAAAAATTGCTTACTATAATTTAAACATTGGTAGGCACTGTTTGAGCGAAGTCAAGAATACAGAAGTTTTCTTGCCATAGTTCGAGAAATTCAACCAAAGAGACTTGTTAGATCCCTATTATATAGTAATACATACTAGGTTATATGCGAGTTTTGATTTTCGCGTTGAGTGTTAAAATCGCATGACTGGCCTACAAGACTTACCCCTCTTCTCAACTCTCAACGGGCGAGAAAAAGCCCTCATGTAAAAGAGCGTCAACTCGCTGATACATAACAACAGTACTCTGTGGAGTTGCGTAAATTATAACAATGCGTTAGCGAACGCCTCTCATTGTTCAATGGAATACACATCGGGGAATATTTGGGCTTTTTCCCCATCGATACAGAGTGCCAGTTGACATATTGACGTCGTTTAACTTTCTGTAATTGTCTTTTTTTGGTGGGTTTTTTGCGTGTCTATGGGTTTTCTGTTTTGAAACATTGCGAATATTAATGTGAGGCTTACACTGGAAGACATTAGTTCATCTCTACCAAATCCATTTGTTCCAACTGCTAAAAATCTCCCAACTGCTGCAAATGCTTAAGTAGACTCCCAACCAAGGTTGACCGCAAAAAAGGAAAACTGGTGCAGATTCATCGATGACACTGCTCTGAAGTGTTAATATAGTTCTGTGCTTAAACGATAGGGTACTTCATATCATGCCCTGCGTATTTTGGAAAGGTAGTGATGAAAGCTACAATGCCCCACCAATCACGTGGCTGAGGTCTGGGTCAAAACTAATTAGATAGCCATCGCGGCATCGACACGCTACGAAAACGACTGGAAGCCAAACGTTACTAGAAACTGCAGTACCATAATATAGTTATTCTGTGTAACTATACTTCTAAATAGGTATTGAATTTGTGGGGGATAACAAAGGTAGAGATCCTACTTAAATAGACCCACTTATTTTTTTGGTCATTTGGGATGATGAAAAAGAGGAGCATTTACATCGTAATTTTCATAATTGCCTTTCTACAATCATGACATTAGTGATCGAAAGACAAGCAGTAGGACTAATATGATGCCATAAAACTGTGTAGTCGTTAATACGATATAATAAGGAAGCAATGACGTTATTCGAAGCCGAGACCACATGGCGCTATAACTCATCAAAGCCGCATTTACTGCAGAATATAATGACATCTGTATCTCTATTAATCCCAACGAACAGAAATTGATATAGTCGATAGTACAACTAACGTAAACGATACAGTAACGGGAGATTAGCGAATTAGGGCAATCAGTTCGATATTCGATTTGTTGCTTTAGAGGCCTGAAGCAACAATGAATCGGAGCTTAAATAAGGCTTAACTGTGCTGTGGTATCGGCAGCGGGCAAAGGTGCGATAATTGTAATGAATGGGACTGATCTATGAAAATTACCGGCTATTGCAGCTTGGTTTTAGCCACAATATGCTGTTTAGTCTAATTAGAAGTTTAGACAAATAGTTATCGTATGATTTGCAACTCATAAAAGGCGCTGTAAAATCTGTGGCCAAGACAATTAGCAAACGGCAAAAAATACGTCTTGGCTTCTAAGTGTCTCTTATTTGGTGTAGATATTTAGCCTAGTTGGTTAACATGAATCATATTTTTATTTTAGTTTTATTAGATATCAATACTTACTCAAAATAAAATAAACCTTGGTCATCCGTTGTTGTGTTTATTTATGCGAATAGTACGAATGCCATTAGTAGATTTTTTCTCAACGTGAAGATTGATCAGTTTTTTTATTAACTGACAAGATCAAAACGAGGTGTTAATTGATTTATTTACACAGCTCTAGACTATCTAATAATATTCACAAAGTGCATATTTTAGGGATGTGATACATTTCTATAAATAACTTGTATTTGCTGTTTGATTTAATAAGACGCGTCTGTTGATGTCATTTTGCCAGCAAGGCAGACTTGCTACTTTTATCATCGGCGATTCGCGACTCTTCATCGCGGTATGGCGATTATCTGCGTTCGATTGCTGTACCTAAACCTAGTAAGTAGTCAAGGCTACAACGACTAAATCAAGTTTTCAAGAAAAAAAACAACTGACTTCCAAAAACTCTAATAACCCTCCTTTTGGGCTTCGCCGCAGTCGGGTAAAAATGTCTTAAATAGCTTTACTTTCGGAAGTCGATGACTTGTTTGGTTCATTGATATCCTTTCAAATACAAAATTAAAAAAATCAAATCGGTACATGATGGAGTTATGAGGTAAAACATAAAAAATACAACTGAACTGAGAACCTCTTCCGTTTTTTGAAGTCAGTTAATTAACATCTCCATTTCTGCGACTAGCGTTTGTTTATTTGATACATGGACGCTGACAATACGAGTACGCTAGTCTGCTAGCCTTTAGGAGACACTTCAATATCAAGCGTTGCCAAAACTAACCGCGCATCGCATGACATCTATAATTTGTTGCTGAAGAGTGCGAAGGTTTGTAATTCAAGGTTTCCTGTATTAGTAACATGTATTTTCGACATTTACATATTTTTGCGATTAACTGAAAGAACTGTTGTTATAATAAGAGAGCATATGATTTATTTCTTGCCTTGATTTACGAAGAGTCGCGGGTAGTAATTTCTCCAACATTCCATATTTTTCTACATGATACATAGGTTGCACAAAGTCACATATTTTACTCTTAGAGAGGGGGTAAGCTGAAACTTTGAACACTTGCTACTATCCTTACATAAGCTCCCGTTCATACATCTGGTCATCCTCGCATCAGACCTTAGTGAAGAATACTACCAATGAGTTCAGTGCATATAATTTTACTGTCTTTATTAAATGGTCTGAAGTGTTTCAGACCATTTAATATCATCATCAGCCTATTAATGTTCCCACTGCTGGGACACAGGCCTCCTCTCTTTGAGAGGGAATGGGCTATAATCTACCACGCGGGCCCAGTGCGGATTGGTAGATGTCACATGTCTTCGATTTTTAGGGTTCCGTACCTCAAAAGGAAAAAACGGAACCCGTAGAGGATCACTTTGTTGTCCGTCTGTCCGTCCGTCCGTCCGTCTGTCAAGACCCTTTTTCTCAGGAACGCGTGGAGGTATGAAGCTGAAATTTATATCAATTACTCAGGTCTACTGTCCCTTGAAGCTGTGAAAAAATCAAACTTCTAAGCCAACGCAATCAAAAGATACAGCCGTTTATGCCGCAAATTTTCGACACTTGCAAGGGAATCAAAACCTACAGGGTGCTTCCCGTGAACTCAGAATCTTGAAATTTGGTACGAAGCAACGTCTTATAGCATAGATAAAGGAAAAATTACGAAAACCATAAATTTTTAGTTACATCACATAATATATTTTTTTTTAATAATTTTAAACTTACTACCCATTTCCTCATAAACGCGTAGAGGTATTAAATTGAAATTCATACCAAATACTCAGGTCTATAATACCTTTAAGCTGTAACAAAATCAAACTTCTATGTCAACGCAATTAAAAGAAACAGCAATTTAAGCTGCATATTTTGAAACTCGCAAGTACCTACTCGCAAGGGAATCAAAACCTAAAGGGTACTTCCAGTCGACCTAGAATCTTGAAATTTGGCATGAAGCAACGTTTTATAGCACACATAAAGGAAAAATTCCGAAAACCTTAAATTTTTAGTTACATTACAAAATATATATTTTTTAATAAATATAAACTTATTACTTTCGAACTTTGTAAACCTTGCAGGTTTGTACGGAACCCTCGGTGCGCGAGTCCGACTCGCACTTGGCCGGTTTTTTTTTTGGTTCTAAGACATGCCGGTTTCCTCACGATGTTTTCCTTCACAGACCATTTAATAAAGACAGTAAAATTATACAGGTCTAAACGCATACACACACACAGGTCTAAATAAACCTAGATCGGGGAGGTCTCGCTACAATTCAACATTATGATTATTAACAGCTGTTCAATACATTTTAGTTATAGTTTACTATACCATTGTATGAGAAATAACACTACTGCTGACAGAACATTAACACTGAAAACGGGATATTTATCATGTTTGCTATTAGTTTTGAGCTCCCAATATTTTATGGTTTGCTCATAAACACCCACTTCTCAATAATTTCAGTTTATCCGTGATCATGGTGCTTGCAACAGCGCCGAAATCCTAACTTCCTAACTAATATTATAAATGCGAAAGTAACTCTATCTGTCTGTCTGTCTGTCTTTGCTTTACGCCTAAGCTACTGAACCGATTTGTGTGAAATTTGGTACAGACATAGTTTGGAACTTGAGAAAGGACATAGGATAGTTTTTTTTTTTTTTTTTTCGCTAGATAAACCAAAAATCTGCCGGAAGTCACTATTCCACGCGAACGAAGTCGCGGGCAAAAGCTAGTCTATATATATAAAAGAAAGTCGTGTTAGTTACTCCATTTATAACTCAAGAACGGCTGGACGGATATAGCTGAAAATTGGTAGGGAGGTAGCTAACAACCAGGAGAAGGACATAGGATCATTTTAGGTAGGGTAGTAGGTAGGTAGGTAGGGTAGTAGGTAGAGTAGTAGGTAGGGTAGTAGGATAAAACGCATTGCAACGCATGCGCGGGTTCAGCTAGTATATATATAATTAAATATATAATATTCAAAACAAATAGTAAACATGGTAAATATCCCGTTTTCAGTATTTAATGATAAATGTTAGTGATCATGTAAGTTACTACTTCGCCTAAATGTAGGGACACTTGTTTATAAAACTTTTTAAAACGTATTATAATTTTTATATATTTCTACAGTGCACTTAACTTGATTCTTCGTTTTCACCTAGCAGAGTGAAATCCTTTAATAACTTCTTCCAAGGTTAGATAATAGAAGGATCGTTAAAATATCAAGACTTACCTACATATTTTCTTGATCTTCGTATTGGAATATCAGTCCAATCGACCGGCTGTCTTTGAAACCTAGTCTTTGTTCTAAGCAAAGTAGTCTGACCATTGTGATGGGGAAGCCTGATTGTTAGGTACATCTTTTCTACTTACTCTCTTGAAAGAAGCTTACATTCTTCGATTGTTCTGATAAGACATTTTTTCTTTCAAAGGTTTTATAGAAATGTAATGGAAGTATGAATTTGTTTACTTACTTTTTCTGCTGTATACTTCGCAAATATAAAATTGCTTTCAACATTACCCTTACCTAGGATTTGTCTGTAATTATCATCATCAACGACTCCACCAAAAACTGACTGATATAGTCATCCGTCAGAGTTTTCCTAACGATATTGGGGGTCTGTTTCGAATCCAACCGCATCATGCAGCTGAATACCAGCATCTATACTAGAAGTCACCACAAAACAACACTTCGAGTGAATTTATCATTCTCCATCAGTAAGAATCGTTCAAACCGATATGGACAAACAGTGGTCGCTGCTCCCGATACGGACACATCCATCATAATACTTATTGTAGAATCAGTCAGTGTCCGCCCCGGAGATCAACTGCCATTTCTGTCCGTACTACTTTACGAATCCTAAATAGTGACCATCAACTATAACCGTCCAGTGTCAAAGTAGTAATGACAAGGTGGGTAGTTGACCCTATATACGCACGGGCGCGTTTCTTTGTGTTCGTGGAACTATTAATTCGATTTTAATAATAAAATGGCTAGTAAATCGCTTGAACTAGTGATACGCGAATTACAAAAAACAGTACAGTCGTTAGTGATCAAAATCAGTGCATTGGAGTGCCAAGTTTGTAACCAAAACGAAGTGTTGGAGAACCAGAGTAAAATCTTAGCCGATCTCGGGATTCAAAAACATGACAGTGCGAAGACTCAATCTACCCGAAAATCTGTCGAAAACGTGTCGAGTGTCATTGCTCGTCAACAGCGATTAAAGCGCTTGGCCCACGTAAACGCAGCGGCCGCTATTACATCTGTCCCAAAAAAGCGTAGTGCTGTTTCCGCTGGAAGCACGCTGAGCACATCGTCGCCGCTGTCGACTAATTTGACGAAAACACCCGAGGTTAGCCGATCGAGCCCGATGCAAATCACAGCTGTTTCGGACGCTGAGGCCACTAAAACCGCGAGTTGCGATGAAAACCAGGTCGACTCCATTATAACGTTGGATGATGGTAAAAAATCGAAGGTTTCCTCACGAGACACCAATACTGGAAGAATAGAGACTGAAGATGACATTAATGATGATATGGAAAATGACTGGCAAACAGTAAATTTGAAGAAACAACGTAAAAGACGTAAAATTACAGTAGGAGCGGGGAAAGAGGATGATGAATTACAGACGGTAGAGAAAATTAAATATATTCAGGCATGGTCTTTCAAACCCGACACTACAGTCGAAAATATTAGCAACTTTATAAATAAAATTGCAAAATCGGAGCTTTACTATGTTGAGAAACGCAACATTAAAACAAATAGGCATGCATCCTTCGTGATTGGTGTCCCAGAATCGCTGTATGAATGTGTATGCACTCCGACTGTGTGGCCCCCAGGAGTCCGGTTCGCCGAGTGGTTTCTCACGCGGCCCCGCGTGTAGTGGGGCGCACACGCACTACAGTCTACACAGCGCGCGCAGCGACGACGACGGTTCAACGAGTCATCACGACGTTACGGCGAGTAAACACATCGAGCGATCACTTGTTGTATGTCACCAGAATGTGCAATCGCTAAATAACAAGACGAGGCAACTTGAAGTACTGCTTAGGAGTGAACTCTCGTGTGACGTGCTGGCCATGTCCGAGCACTGGCTAAAGGAGCAAGAACTAAAGGTTGTAAACATTAGTAACTATGTGTTAGGGTCATGTTATTGTCGACATAGCAAAGCTCACGGAGGTTCGTGTATTTATGTTAGGAGTGATATTAAATTCGAGGACTGTCCTAAACTTACCGAGCTGTCAGTACAGCAGGTGTGTGAGATCTCAGGAATTAAATTAATAGACTTCAACTTACTTATAATTGGGAATCAAACGAGCTTACCTGTTAAGCGAAGTCTTGATTCTAATTTTATGAGTGGTGATCTGAAAAATAATTATTATTGACATAGGTAGTAATTCCTTACTACACGTATTGACGTCGCGATTTTAGATAAAGAAAATGAATATTTTTTAAAGATTGCAACATTTGCATCTTACTTTCCCGTCTTTGACACATGAAATGTCACTTATTTTAGAGATCTTATCATTAGGAACAAACTCTGTTTCCTATACAGAGTAGTTCCAAATGCTTACATTCGCTTTGTTGTCCTGAAAAGGTTAACATTGAATTAGGTAGACTAATTATTGCAGCTTTGGGGTTGTTAGTAGTGGTGGGTGGGTAATAATTATTTTTCAGATCACCACTCATAAAATTAGAATCAAGACTTCGCTTAACAGGTAAGCTCGTTTGATTCCCAATTTTATTTCGTGGTGATCTTCAAATAATTATTATTGACATAGGTAGATGTTTAGAGTTTGCTGCAATAATTAATTAAGTAATTAAAATACAAATAATTCTGGATGACACTTTGTGATAATTACCCTAGTAACAAACGGTACTTACTACTTATAAAAGTCATGAGAATGTATTAGCGTACTCATTAGTGTTCATGCTTTGCATTAAAGTGGTGTTGTAAACGTTTACAAAACCCCAAATAGGCTCTCATGGTGACTTGTACTATAAAAGGAACCAAATATGTTTGTATTTTGCACTTTATACGATTCCAGTGATATGTTTTATCACACTTGTCGTGAGTGTTCCTTAGGAAAACAATATCGGTAACTTATGTTTATGTCATTTCCCATTGTTGTTTAACATACCATTTGCGTTGAAAAGAATAAAACACAAAAAAAAAAATCATGGACCGTTACTCTGTCATAACTTGCACTTGCGGAAGAATTTGTATCAATTAAATCATTATGCTGATTTCAAATTTGACAGTGCGCCTTCATAATTTTTTATGTTTTAATTAAATTTAAATTAATGAAATGAAAATAAATTAAAACTTGTTCCGATTATGGCTGCTATAGTACACATTGGTTCCTACCGTGTTGTCAATGTGCTATCATGGCAGAAAATATTAGCCATATTTTCACCGAAAACGAATTTAGATCGCCGCTTGTCTCATAGCAGTAACACAAACTCGCGAGAGCTATTATGTTATGTAGCAGCTCCACCGAGAGTCCTATTTAGTATTCTAAAAGAGTTGTGCTATTTTAATAAATTTTAATTTTTTTTTTTTTTTTTTTTTTTTTTTATTACTCTAGAAGAGTTGTTGTGTTTTACAGAACTAACCCCATAATAACGTTGAGAGAACTTTTAAGAAGTTAAAAGGTTACATAGTGGTTGTGTAAGGTGTTTTTACAATGCCGATTGGCCTTATAATAGTAATAGTATTTTCGATACTGTTACAGTACTTGTACTGTAAAACTTATTTTGACGCATTATTAGTGCTTATTAGATAAATAAGTGCCTGTTAGGTCGTCTTTAGTACTAAGTTTTTTTTTTTTTTTTTTTTTTTACAATGCAACATTTGTCGATTTGTATGGTCGTGTAAGCGTTTTAAAGAGCTAAACTATAAGGCTTAAATGCTCCTTTATCTTATAGAATAGGACCAAACTGCTGTTTAAACCCTTAATAGTACAAGCAGTTACAATGGTTACCATTATAGGCCTACTATGTCACTCTTTGGTGATATAACGCTTACATACTTATGACTTCCTTACTTTAGGTGTATTATTCCTTTAGTATTATAACCATAAGGGTATATATAATGTATGTTGAATTTGGTAACTGTAATAAAATAATAATTATAAATCAACTATGTGTTGACAGTTCTGATTTGATCTGCTGTTTGTGTTGTTGTACAGTGAGAAGTTAGTTATGGGGTTCAGAAAACCCACTCGAAATATAAGAAACTTTAAAATATTGGTGGTTGATATTCCTAACAACTGTATCATTACTCCAATGGGTTAATTTTTTAAACTTTGCTCTTTAATATCACCCTGAAATGAGATTGAACACTTTTGATAGATTCTATCGGATTTAAATGTGGTGCAATATACAAAATTCAGAAACTATCTAAGTTCTTGCCATTTAGCACCCATAATGTTTCTTCAATTAGGTACATAAGATTAAATTGCTTCAAAAAATGAAATTAGATCATAACAATATAATCTGGTTCACTAAATATTAAAATTACATGGCATCAAATGTCAAAGTTTTGACAATGTAAGTAAAAATGTCAATGTATAGGTAAATAGAATTCATCTTATGTCCCATGTAACAGGGGGCGAGCCTAGTGTCATTAGCTGAGCACACATTCAGGCTCTGTGGCTGTGTGGTGTACTGAGGAATTCCTGATGGAAAAAACCCCAATAGTACTTTGCATGATCCAGGAATAGAACTCATTCTCAGCAGTGCTTGCAACGCATAGGTCAATTAGGCAGAAGACCAACAACTGGACAAATAAAATGTCAATATTATAACCATTTTCAATAACAGAGTAATAAATTAGTAGCAAACTTTGTCTAATGATAATAGTGAGAGTCAGTTTTTAATTTATTGAGGCTTTCACTATCTTTGGTTTGTGTAGATATTTTAGTGTACAATCTGGGTGATTGCAAAATTTACACTTTTGTGTTTTCAGTTTATCTGAACAACATAGGCTATAAACAAGTTTTTTATATGCATATTATTTTTGGCAAAACTACATTTTTCATAAATGTACAGTGTCTACTGTTGATATTTTTAAAATGCTGTTGACATGATTTTGTGAATTTTATTTTGCATGAGTTCCAATACAGGCTCATGAAATACTTATCTTAGTAATACCTATGAAAGTATTGCCCCAAATATAAGTCTATACTGCACAGTAAAGACAACCAAACCTTGTTAAGCCACCAGCAGTGCGGTTTTATTTATAATCTTACTCAGCGTAATTATAAAGAACATAGGAAAACTTACTAAGTTTCCCCCACATATTGCCTATTTGAGTTCTCCATGACATAATAATGTTATGAATAAAAGCTCCGGAAAATTAAATGCATGGCACCTGATGTCTTGTCTAACCACAATCCCTTCGCACTCCCATGCACCCCCCCCCCCCTTGTTTTATGTTATGTTGTTTCACTTTAGTACTTCTACTTACTCATACTACCGTAGAAAAGTAGTAAACCCAATGCCCAGATAGTAAGAATAAGAATTTAAAATTCTTCTTTAGTCTGTTGTGAATCCCATGATCTACCCATCTCCTCAGGTATTAAATATTATTTAATGCGGGTTACATGCTTATTACAACACATGAGTGTTTTGCGTGTCTATGATGACTAATTCAGACAGGACAAGTTATCTGTTATTATTAGGTTAGGTTTGAGTGATTTTCTCTGAAAATATTCTTAGGCATAAATAAATGATCAACATGCATTTATTATCTTGCATGAATGTATTTTATTTTATTCTATTATGTGATCACAAGTTTTAGCAAATAAAATTTCTTATTCTTAACACTTAAAGTCCCAATGTGATTAGTTTAATATTGTACCCATAAAGGGTCCATTAAAATAGGTGGACAAAATTTCAGAAATCATTCTTACCACCAAAATAAGGATCATGGTAAGAGAAAAAAATATATTGGTAGGTATAGCAATGAGTTACTTTTGGGGATGTTCTTTTAGATTGGGCCTATACAATATAAAGGTAATATTATCTTTTCCTAAAAGGGGGTGGGGTTTCAGAGAGGAAATAATTCGATTTGGAACTAAAAGGGGGTTGGTTGATAAAGTCATTTGTACAATAACAGGCCGTTAAGACATTGTCAGTCTATAGACCTTTTCCCTCTCAATACTAATAGTTTTTAAATGGTTTTTTTAGTATTGGGACATTACAGTGCATAAGTATTGACCACCATGTTTTATTGAATTTATTCAGAAAATAAACGGTTATCCGTTAAGTATTGTTTGCATTTGGTTAGTTATGTGCATATGTAACTTTGATCTAGAACTAATGATGCTTCCATAATATCATGCTCGGTGAAGATTTGCTGTGAAGAAGATTTCACTTAATGTGACCATAACATGCTGAGAGTATCTCGTACTAAAGCATGTGTGATTATGACAAATGTGTGTCAGCCAGTCCAGGTGTCAAAGTATGGACCCCCATTCACTGCAAGTATTTGCGTTAGCAAGACTATAATGCACATTTGATAAGCAAGGTTGTCTCGCAACCATCATGCTCATAGATTAAAGAACATATTTATAAATTTTGCTGACCGAAGTCAGGCAATAGGGTTGCACTGTGATGTCTACGCATGCGGTGGTATTTTTAGTGTTAGCGTTATCCGATGACTTAGCTAAAGGCATCTTGTGTCACACACTGATAGTTTGATATGCAGCTAGTAACATGGAATATAATTATGTTTTCATGTAAAGCATAGTATACTTCTGGGTGGTATTTTTTTTCGTTGGAATCATTTGAGTAATAGAGAAGTATGGAAGAAGATGACATGCCGCGCCAACCTCAAACGAACTGGGATAAGGGCAAGAGATTGATGATTGCTCTTTGCACACAAACAACACATGTAAATGGAACTCACCAGTTATGTCGATTTTAAGTATTTACAGTGTTAGCATTGTCTAATGATTTCGCCAAGGGCACCTCGTGCCACGCACTGATAGACTGCTATGTAGCAAATAACATAGCGTATATATATGCTTCAAATTTACATGGAAATAGAACTCACCAGTTCTGTTATGCCGATTATGGGTATCTTCAGTGTTAGCATTGTCTAATGACTTTGCCAAGAGCATCTCGTGCTACGCACTGAAAGTCTGCTATGTAGCAAATAACATAGCGTATAAATATGCTGGAAATGGAACTCACCTGCTATGCCGAGTACCTATAGGTATTTTCAGTGTAAGCATAGTCCAATGACATTGCCAAGGACATCTGGTGTCACGCACTGATAGTTCAAGTTCCAGCTAGTACATAGGAAATATGTGTAACTGGGGTGTCGCGCACCCACTGGAAAAAACTTTATGAAGCTTGCGGCACTTATGTGGTATACAGTGTTAATGACCATCGTATCGCTTGAATAAGCACTGTAGATATCACGTATCCGGAGGTCAGTTATAGCCAGGCATTATTACGCCTAATGGTAGGGCTACAAGGGTTACATCCAAGTTCAATCCTGTGCGAGCGTTGTCTGTAGGTATTTGCTCAGATTTCTGCGTCTCAGGTTTACAATTTTCACTAAAGATGCACTTAATACACTTCCTGACACTCAGTATTTTGTTATTTCGATATATACAACGTAAACTTATTTTTATGCGAATATTTGGACGAGAAAGAACTTTTTTCTTGCGATGTCGTTACGCGCGAAAAAGAAAAGTGACATTTCATGTGTCAAAGACGGGAAAGTAAGATGCAAATGTTGCAATCTTTAAAAAATATTCATTTTCTTTATCTAAAATCGCGACGTCAATACGTGTAGTAAGGAATTACTACCTATGTCAATAATAATTATTTGAAGATCACCACGAAATAAAATTTGCATATACAGATCAAACTTGACGAATGTTAATGAATTTTTAAATTGTTTTGACTCACTCCTTGACGAACTTAACAAATATGACGAAGAAACCATAATTTTAGGTGATTTAAATATTGACCTTTTGTGTTCAATGAATTCTAGTCAAAATAGACTTAAAGACATGCTATCGGCCCATGCCTACTCTAGTGAAATTAACTTTCCTACGAGGGTACAGGGGAATTCTTCTACATGTCTTGACCACTTGTATACTAATATGTCTGCAGAGTCGATTGCAACGTCCTGTGTAAATACACTCATCAGCGATCACTTTGCAATTCGCGGTGAAATTGTATATACTGTCCCGTCATCAACACCTGTAACACATATGGCGCGGAACTACAACAAAATGAATAAGGACAACTTCGCCGCATCGCTGGCCAGCGTCGACTGGGAAGAGGTGGCGGCGCGCTGGCCGAGTGCGGACGACTTAGCTCGCTCGATCGTATTAACAATACAAAACAAGGTAGATGTTTGTTTTCCTATGAGACGCGTACCACAAAAAAAGGGTGAGAATTCGTGGATCGATCAAGACATACTTAACACTAAGGATTTGCTGTTTGACGTTGTAGACTTAATAGATAAATACCCATTTCCATATTTAAACGAGGTTGCACTTCTACTTCAGGAAAAATACACCAAGATGCTTAGAAATAAGAGGTCTAAGTATTATACACACCATATAAAAACGGCAAATAACCCGAATAAAAGTATGTGGCACGTAGTTAACGTAGAATCTGGTAGGAAAAATCAGTCGAGATCGGATTACACTGAAAGTATAAAGCAGGCAGATGGTAAGTCTTATTCTACAAAAAAGGAATTGGTAGATATGGTCAACGCCAGATTTATTCAAGCGGCTATATCGTGTGGCGCTCCTCAGGCAGACCCGAATACAGCCCTGGCTATGCTTCTGGAGACGCGACTCCCAGCCAGTCAGTGCGTTTGGCTACAACCTTTCTCACCGGTTGAGGTGTACCGTATCATTACTAAACGGATCGCACGTAAACCAACAAAAGACTTGTACGATACATCAGTTGAGCTACTGTATATAGCGGCTGCATCACTTGCGAGAGCTCTGGCGGTGTTATTCAATAGGTGTTTGCGTAGTGGTTGCTATCCCAGTATTTTTAAAAGGATCAAGGTGTCTCCGCTGTACAAAGGCAAAGGCAAGAAGAGTGACGCAAACAATTATCGGCCTGTGTCGATCATTCCAGCTGTTGCCAAAGTCTTTGAAAGCGGAATATGTGACCGATTACTGGGGTTTCTTGAGAAGACCAACTGTCTCACCGACCGACAATATGCCTACAGGAAGGGGCGATCAACAACTGCCCTCGCACGGATGGTCGTCCGCGATGTAATGAAGGCTCGGGAGGAAAAACAGCAGGTTGCAGTGCTCTTCAGCGACCTCTCAAAAGCTTTCGACGTTGCGGACCACGGGGTTCTGGCACAAAAGATGAGGCATCTTGGGGTAGAGGGAAAAGCGCTGGAGTTGCTGCTCGACTTTTTAAAAGGCAGATCGCAGGTGGTGATAGGAGACGGCGGAAAGGTTAGGTCAGACCCTCTTAACATCAGTACGGGTGTTCCACAGGGCTCCTCCCTCTCGAACATCATGTTCAGTTTGCTGCTTAATGACCTACCTGATGCTATAAGTGGGGCTAACGTCTTTATGTACGCAGACGACGTGGCTGCGGTGGTGTGCGCGCCATCGATGGAAAGGTTACAAGAACGGCTCAACGTGGTAGTGGGTAAAATCAACAACTGGTTTCAAATAAATGGATTAATCCTCAACACTACCAAAACCCATTACATGCACGTTAATCTTTCCGGTCGAATGTGTACACCACTGTCACTTCGGGTAGGAGACAGTCTGGTCGAACAAGTACAGGTCACCACATTTCTTGGTTTCGAACTGGACAGTTCCCTCACGTGGGGGCCGCATATTGATAAGATGTGCGGCAAACTCGGACGAGCATGCTTCGCACTGGAACGACTAGCGCAAACGCTCCCACGTAAAATGTTGAGAGGGTGTTATTTTGCGTTGGTACACTCGGTTCTTCAGTATGGTGTTGAGTTCTGGGGCCGAGGTGCCGATTGGGAGCGAGCGTTTAGGATGCAGAAGCGTGCTGTGAGGGCAATTACGCGTTCGCAGTGGGATGACACCGCCAGACCACTTTTTAAAACTTTAAAAATATTGACTGTTCCCGCTATGGTGATATTGCAGGCGGCAGTATATGTCAGGCAACATTTAAATGACTACAATAAACGTGGAGATAGGCATAACTACTGTACTCGTGGTCGAGACAAATTAGCTGGATGCCCACACTCCCTAACTAAGTCTGGAAAGCTAATTCATGTTATGGGTCCAGCGGTATATAACCGGCTACCAGATAAAATTTTAAGTGCGATATCTGAAAATGCTTTCAAGGCTAAATTGAAAGACTGGTTAACCAACCAGGTATTATATGACCTAAAAGAATGGTTTTAGATACTTACTTCATGAAGTTAATTATTACTGACTTGGTTTTTTTATCATTTATTATTTATCTTTGCATTCTGAATTATTGTTATGACATGTGATGGTTAATTTTATTATTATTATTTCTCTTTAACGTATGATTATTTTGTGTATGCTTGTTGAAATGTATAATGAGATGTGTTCTTACTTTTTATTCAAAACCTGACATGTAATTTGTATAATTATTAATAAATAAACTAAACTAAACAAGTTTCTCTTCCAATAGACACCAATTGAATCCAACAAAGAACCGAGCCTACAGGGATCATTTACTTTGAAGCCGACCGTACACGAGCCATTTCAGGTGCCATAATAGGTATTACTGCTCATTTCCCGTCTTTGATTGAAATCTAGGGGTGTGTCAAACCTCTAACTTACCATCAGAACTTTACGTGTTGAACTACACTACTATTGAAACTAGTGATTGATTACATTTCGTATAATTTGGCGTTTGCTCCACCAAATGCTATTACTTAACAAATAAAGGTGGTGCACGCGAACTTGCCAAAGGAATTTATAATCTGTATAATCTACACAGCTCATAAATTACTAGGGATGTAGAATAATGTAGATGGTGTAGATTAAAATCGTGGTCGAACTTTTTGTAATGAAATTGGACGGCGAAGTTAAAGTTCGCTCAGTGCCTGTCGAGTTGTCAGGGAGTTCACACACGCGCCTTTTAAAATGGACAGTTAATTTTTTCCCGGCACTGGCGGGAAGCTAATTTTAGTTTTCGGGATTTTTCTGCTGATATTCTGTCGTAGTTAGTCTGGTAATCAGTCTTGATACTTAATTTTTACAATTAGACTTAGACAATAATTTCGCTGCAGTACAGAATAATTTACCTTTACAAACAAATAACTAGAATCTCACCTTGGTTTACACCCGTGAGATTCTTAAAATACCAGGTATTAACCTGAGAAAACGAAAGTTTAAAACCATAATAATAATAATATTCCACAACTATCACACAACGCCATCTAGTCCCAAGCTAAGCAGAGTTTGTGTTATGGGTACTAGACAACTGATAAACATACTTATATATTTCTAAATACATACATATTATAGATAAATTACACCCAGACACAGAACAAATGATCGTGTTCATCACACAAACATTTGTCCTGGGTGGGAATCGAACCCACGACCTCCGGCATAGCAGTTAGGGTCACTAACCACTGGACCAACAGGCCTGTCAACCAACTTGGTATCGTATCGTACATCCGCATGAGAACCAAGGTTACCGACGTAGCCCGAAGAATCGCCAGACTTAAGTGGCAATGGGCAGGGCACATTGCTCGCAGAACGGATGGCCGATGGGGCCGAAAAGTTCTGGAATGGCGACCGCGAACCGGAAGACGTTGCGTTGGAAGGCCTCCCACTAGGTGGACCGATGACCTGGTCAAGGTTGCAGGAACCCGCTGGATGAGAGACGCACGGGACCGATCAATTTGGCGTCGCCTGGGAGAGGCCTATGTCCAGCAGTGGACGTCTTTTGGCTGAAATGATGATGATGATGAACTGGGTTATAGAGGACATAAAGACAGTGGCTCTATGTATAAAATATTGGTATTCAGACTGGAACCACCCACAATAAAAATGCAAAAAAATGTAAGCAGTGAGGTGATGATCATCACCATTTCAGCCCGTAATCACCCACTGTTGGGCATAGGTCTCCCATTTCCTCTGCCAGTCCTCTCTGCTTTATGCGTCTCTCATCCATCCATTTCCCGAGCTCCTGACGATATCGTCCACCCAACGCGCTTTAGGGCGACCCTGGCTTCTCACGCCCAACCTTGGCCACTATTCGGTCAGAATCTTACTCCATCGGCCATCTCCGCGTCTAGCCAAATGTCCTGCCCAACTCCACTTTAGGCGTATCGCCCTGTCCCCGACGTCGAACACTTTCGTCCGACTCCGGATCTCGGTGTTGCGCACTCGGTCTAGTAGGGTGATGATAATAATAATTCTGTCGCATTTGGTGAGATTGAAACGAAGAAAGGCAATGACATTTTCTGAAAGAGAAATACTAGCAACCAGTCGTTTACACTATCATTACTGAAAATGGATCATAACTGGATTCCTACAAAAGTTTTTCATATAGGTACCTGAGCACTACTTTTGCCTTATTCATCATCATTAACAATAACTGGCAAAATGTAGAAGCAATCTTTGCCTCTGCCAGCCCATGCGGAGAATACAGGTGTGATCTGGCTATGTAGCGGAGCCGATACCAAACAAATATCACTATGAGCAAACTCACAATGTTGACTCACACACTGACATAACTCGTGCGACTACACTGGCGAGCTGTTTTATTTGCTTTCTATGCAGTTACGTTACTAACTAGCAATCATTGCGCAGGGTCAGTGTTAGTAACGAAAAGTACCTGTTTTTTTTTTTTGAAGGTGGGAATTAAATCATCAAATGACTCCTCCCGCTCTGGGCGGAGCAGAAGGGAGTGTCAGACTTTTACTGACTAAAAACCACCCATGGTCCTTCTTAGTCCATTTGTGTCCGGGGCCGTGGTATCTCTTTTGAACAACCCGCAGCCCCGCAGCCGGCAGGACCGAATAGTACCTACCTACGTCCAGGTAATTTCGTCGTCGTATGAAACCATTTTAAAGTTGATTTCATTCTTCTTTATCATGTAGTTATGTTTTGCCTAACCTGGTATAACAATTTTTATGATGATTTTGATCTTTTTTTTATTATCTTTTATTTCGATCTCTGACTTGGTTTTACATGCCGTTGAGCAAACGTCTCTCATACATGCTGATTTCCTCACGATGTATTTCTTCACTGAAGCAAGTGATACCTAACAATACGCACTCGCACATGCATCCGAAAATCAAAAGTAATTTATTTAAACTAGGCAATCAGCACTTTTCGAACGTCAAAATTTATTTTAAAGAGACAGTCCCCATAAACGCGGTGTGCGTTTAAGGGGACTGTCTCTTCAACACTTCCTGGTGTTTTAGCTGGGAAGAAGAAAAAATACTTCTTCATAACATAACATCGCGCCCATTGGCAGGTAAACCCATATTTCGCTAGCTATAGCTTAAGCCTATGTAATAGGGGGTGACTGTATTCTCATCAACTATTGTTATCTATTTTCTCATCAAGTAATTTAAACACCTGTTCAATTAAAACATGCCCTGACTGATCCAGGAATTCCAGGAAATAATCCGTATTGCCATGGTACCACGGGTAATTAAAATTACGCATGGACCCGGTAATGGGTCGACCCAACGGGACCACTGGTATCGAGTCTGACTAAATGCCTAACTTCCGCCATTTTTTTTGTTGCGACCTTTCATAAATCCTAGATTAACCGATAGCTCAATACAAACAAGTTTTGTTCATTTGCTAGGCTCTATACAAAAAGCTTTCAACTCCTTTGTAAAATAAATTAATGATTGTCGAAACACCAAACTACATATGAATGGCACGAATGTAATGTCACGATTACATTAATGTTCCACCGAACCACATTCAGTTGCCAGTGCTATTCAGACTAACTATCAAGCTATTTAAATAAATTAACAATGTCAAATACCCATACGTTCGTTTCCGAACTATTTGGTAGAGCATTGTCCAATTCCATACATACCCGAATTTGCCAAAGTGGCCTGAGTAAATAACGTGCGGGTGTCGTCAGCATTCGGCGAGATTTGGACGTCCCGAATGCGGTTAAAATCAATGTAAATGTGTGAATATGAATGAATCCTATCCCAAACCCTACTTCATATCGTAGTCGAAAAGCTCTGCAGAACCCTGGAGTTATATATTTTTAGTAACAGTTAAGGTTTTCGCACACGAGTCAATGTTTTTTTTTTACATTAGATGAGCCTACTCATGGCCTCAATCATGTCCTGAGGACAAAGATGAGGTTGACGATGGAACAAGCTAACCTAAAAGAAACCTATTAACTCGCGACTTAAATAGATTGGGGTCATAAGAACTAGGGAACACTGACGTAGGCAGGAATTCCACTCCTTGGCTGTGCGCATAATAAAACATGTAGCCAAGTGCTTCGTGCGAATGTCTGGATCATCGACAAAGTATGGGTGATAACCTGCAGTACGTCTGGACTCCCAATGGAAGAAAAGAAAATGGTAATGGAATAAGCTCGTGGAGCACTTGGGCAGACTCACCGAACTACAGTTTGTAAAAGACCAAACAAATCTTTTCGAGCTTTAATTTTTAGAAAATCTGAGCTTCAAACCGTGTTCTTACCGTAGAATTTTCAAGTTTAGTAAATGTGAGTCGAGTCGAATTGGAATAAGTCTCGTGTGTGCGAAGGCCTTTACTATACTTATTTTTAGCTACCCAACATATTTATAGTACCAAACAAAAAGGTCATTAAAAGTTAAAATGTTTTCAAAATGGCTGACGTGTCGCAAAACAAATCTATTTAAAGCACTTGTGTGATTGTGTAAACAGGAATACGGTTTCCTTTGAATCATTTCATGGTTAATTAAGCTTTCTTGGTGAGTGTGACTGCCAGCTTAGTTATTGGCTAACGGAGTACCTACCTCAGTAGGTACTCCGTTTGCCACCTTACTAGGTGGAAGCGAATAATTTGTGGGTAGTGTAGCGGGTGGCATAATTTTTTTAAGTTGGAGCTGTAATGTCGTTATATTGAATGAGTGTCGACTGTATACTTTTTCCGGGGTGGAAAATCCTCATGGATGTCCTACACTCTAAGACGAGCAGAGAGGTCTGTCAGACTCTAATTGATTAAAAACCTCCCTGGTGTTCCCTTCTTCGGGTATAATGGGAACTAGTGTGCCATCCACGATCTCCGGTTAGTGAGTGTCCAGGTTGAAGCAGTGGCTTCAACCTTTAAATTTCTCTATATGGGCCTTAGGTCAAAGTTAATATTTTGTTCATGTAGTTAGTATTCATGTCCAAGTAAGTGGTATAAAAGGTAGCAAAAGGCTGGTTTCATAGTTTAAATACTTAAAAATAAATAAAACAGATAGAAAATAAATAAGCAAACAGAAACAGAGCTGGCAGCTTTTGAAATAAGCTGTGCCTTTGTACTCAACGTTTTGTTACGATGTTTCCATATAATTATTCTCTCTTGTGCATGATAAAATAAATAAATAAGCTAATAAGCCGCTGCAGTAACTTTATAAAGTTACTGCTGCGGGTGGTTTGAAAGAGATACCGGGGCCTCGACACAAAGGGCTAAGAAGGAACATGGGTGGTTTTTAGTCAGTAGAAGTCTGACACTCCCTTCCGCTCCGCCTTAAGCCGGAGGAGTTATTTGATGATTTCCAACGCTCTAAAACAAAGGTATGAAGTTACTAGGATTATGAGTTTGTAAAAGTTCCAGAACAAAGCTCAATGCATTAACCACTTAAATGCGTTAATAAGTATTAATAATCCATTTTTTTAGTTGTTTGTAAATCATCAAATGACTCCTCCCGCTCTGAGCAGAGCGGAAGGGATTGTCAGACTTCGACTGACTAAAAACCAAACAACTAACTAACCTAACTTCATTACAAATCGAATCAGATTTCCATATTTGGCTCAATCGAGTGTATTGACATGGTATTGACAGATACAAGTCGATTCAGAAAGCTAAGTCCGAAAATTGGTTTCAATAATTACAATCTCGTTTCCGGCTTTAAAACGGTGGCTGAAGCAGGCTGGATGCACAAGGCATTTTAGCGCAGTTTCGGAGAGCCCTATTACCGGACTGAAATAGATTGAGTCAATTGTATTTCACTACAATAACTTTTTGGGGCAATTTTGAAAATTATTGCAGTTATAGAATACCGCAATATTTTTTCTGATAACAATTGGGAATTCTGTCGGTTGGGAGGAGACCAGTCTGGGACGAACCTCACGGAGCCATGCGGAAGGCTGGGTGCGGCCTTTCCAAAAACAAAAGAAAAAGGGAAACCGACTGTAATACTAATATTACTATGATTTAGGAAAAACGAAAGTTTTATCAGCCTAGGGTAATTTAGGAACAGTCACATGTAGAATGATTATAAACAAAAAATCAAACTCTAGTGCAACTCCATGGCAATTGTGTTAATTTTAATAAATTACACCGTTTCCGACTATTTTAAACTGAAATGAAAAGTCACAAAGCTCATTTTCATCTGACTAATACTAAAATAGTAGCAAAACGTTATCGTCTAAGTGCACAGGTGATAAACTCATGGCACATGATTTAGTTGGTAGTAAACGCGTGTTAAATACCCGGACCGGACGAAGCCATAAAATATGTGGTCAGTAATAACCACTAATATCGCCACGACCATCCGAATTCATTAATAGGTGGAAGTTAAGGGGAATACTCTTGATTCTGAAGCTTGGCAATGTCTCTATCTGACCATCATCATTCTGTTGCCCATAGCCCAATTTATTTGGGGTTGGCACAGCATGTCTTCTTCTTCTTCTCTATTACTCATCATCTCGTCAGATACATCCTTTCTTGCCATATGATCCTTTACACAATTCATCTATCGTTGGTCTTCCTCAACTCATGAATAAAACATCTTGTGAAGTAATTAGCTTTACCCAGTACATAAGAAACAAATTTTACCTCTTTGTAATTCTAGTGGTTCTCTATTGTGTCACCTAACTTTTTTATCCATAATTTAAAATGCCATAACTTTTTTTGTCCTTATCATCATTTGTCCGAATGGTAACTTACCCGAACTAAATATCACATAATATCACATGCCATAAAATTTAAATCCCTAAATATAATATGTCCTAAATCCATTTGTCATAAATATTACAATCAATAATATACGAAAGACAAAATCGTTTTCCATAAAAGTTTTAAGTCCTAAATTAAAATAACATAATGTTTATTTATCATAATAATATTATTAGAACAAAGTATAACAAAGCTTTTGGTCACGTCACTCATACATGCAACGCATGTACTCCATGACGCGCGCTCGCTTCGCTCGCATATTAAAAAACACTAATATCTTCTGTCCCCGAAGTGCCGGGCCTCCGCCGGCCTCCTTCGTCGGCCTACGGCCCGGTACCCATGCCGCCCATAAAGGATACTGTCGCGAGACGGTGATTCTATTATTATAGTAATCGATATTATGACAGAATACTTTTAGAACTAAAGATAATTATGTTAAACAAAATTTCGGCAATTTGAACATTATGGTTAATGAAGTTTATGGCAAACGTGTTATGGATAATGATTTTCGGACAAACAATTTTAGGAGAAGTAAGGGAGTACCAATTCTAGTACAGAAAATCAGATAATAATATTGATTAGTTAAGAAACTCAAATGGTGCCGCTATTAGACTAAATGTGACTGGAAGCCCACCCCTCTTAGTAGGGAAAGGTTAGGCAAATGATGAATTTACTTATACCTGGAAGGTGTTTGTATCATCCTTCCGTCCTTCAAAATACCCTATCATAAATTCCTCATAACACATTTATGTCTATTGCAATTACATACAAACATACCTACATTATTTCGTATGGCTGAAATCGAACAACACCTTAACAGCTAGATATAAGGAGTAAGGTTTAGTTCGGATGCAGGTCGCAGGTGGCACTTCGACAGCTGATGGCCACTCGGCCGTCCCCGGACAACCTCCCAGCCGGTATTGGGACATAAACCCGATATTTGGACCTTAACGATTGTGTTTGAAACAAGGTTAGTTGGGTGTAAAACAATGATACAGTAGCGATATATTTCTTAGCGGAATTTTTGTTAAGGTTTTTTTAAATCAAAATCATTAGCATTAGTCATTCATTACATTAATTCCATTCATTCATTTCATTTCATTCGTTACATTCGGGGGAAAACTTGGATGAGGCTGGCACAGGACCGTGGAGAATGGCACAAAAAAAGGGAGGCCTATACCCAGCAGTGGGTGAATTCAACCTGTGGATGGTGATGATGATGAGTCATTCATTCTGCCTAGCCTTTTCCTAACTATGTTAGGGTCAATTTCTTCTCTCAATTGATTGAACTGAGTATCAGATTTCACATGGAGCTACTGCCTATCTGACCTCCACAACCCAATTAGTATTGGGTAATATGACGCCCCTTGGCAAGACTGGTTGTCAGACTTTCAAGTAACTGACTACTTGTAACGACAGTCAAAGATCTATGTATATATGACAGCTAGGAACAACGGCTTAATGTGCTTTCCAAGACACGGCAGAAACTGGGCTTGTAATGGGTCCACGGACCAAAGATTGTTATTATTTAGTAGATTATAGCAAAGGATTTTAGCAATGGCAAAGGGTTATATCATAGCTATAGATAAAACCATTTCTCGAAACATCATCTGCTATCTCGGATGAAAAGAGCATAGATAATTATGTCCTTTTCCAGTTCGGCTATTGCATAAATGGTTATCGTGAAAAGATAACGGAAAGAATACTCTCGCATTTATTAAGTAGAAATAGGTTGTATTAAATAATATTTTATAAAGTTTGATAATAAGTGAATATTAATTTGAACAAAAAAACACAAAAACAGTTGCCATTTCACAACGTAAATGCACTAGCAAAAATAATCAAAAAAACACGAAAACTGCATTTGCTTATCAGTAAAACTTCCATAATACTTCGTGGAGTTTCTAATTCACGGGTATATAATGACGGGTGGCATGCACATTAAGTACCTAAGTAAAGTATTCACGCAGCCGTGTACGACATACCACACAGCGCTTTAATCCGATTAAAGCAGTTAATAGCGCTTTAACATGCCTGCTACCTGCAGTAAATACTTCGGGTAGTTTACAATATTTCCTATACTAAAGATGTATAGGAAACATTGATATGTAGGTAATATTATCAACGATGGTAAAAAGAGGAAAATTTCGTGAGTTAAGTTTTGAGTGAATGTGGATTGTTGTTATACAAAAAAAGTAGAAGTTAAGAAGACCAAAGAAACGATGGACACACTGTGTAAAGGAATATATGGCATGAAGTGTGGAAAAAGATGACATGCTGCGCCACCCCAAATGAGATAGTATAAGGACAGAAAAATGATTATATTATTAAATGACATAATATTATTTTTAAAATATAACTCCTATCTTTTTCTTTGTATCAATCAGCACAATATTTTACAGCGTAAATCATGATTACACATGAAATAAAAATTGTTTCCCAGCAATAATTTCTGCACAGTGTTATCTACTTAGTCTGGTGTGTAAAATAATTGGTGACAGAATGTAGATTGCACGCTAAGAAAACGATCAATAAATAGTGTTTACTTTTTGGATAGCTCACCCAATGTCTATTGGTGATTAATGGCTTTAGTGATAATGGTGTCTACGATTAACCCAAAAGCCGATACCTGTGTATTCATAGACTGTACAAGACTGTACCTAGACGTTATCTCAGTAACGAGCAAAATCAGATTACTGACAAACGCTGTAAGGCGTCTAAATGTGCTTGTTGTGAGAATCTCTGGGTATATAAACATTTTGCAGTGGGCTTCTATGCTTCTATGTTTTGCTGATCATTAAAACTGGAACTCTTCAAAGTTCAAGTGAATCGGTTTCACCTAGGCAAGCGTGGTCCAAACTAGGCCCCAGCATTAATGACATATAATAAAATAAACAAATAAATATTAAAAAAAACAAATGATCATCCTTGAACCTAAAGAATTCACAATGCTTTGAAAGTAAGGAGGACAGTGACTATGGTTAAACATGAGGCTGTGTGTGTCAGATTTATCTGAGACGGGAGGATCTATATCTAAGCGAACTTCAATACTTAGGATATTAATTAAATTACGTGCCACAGCCCACCACCTGGAGCGAGCCAAACACCATTTCCTAGTACGCTAAGGACATTGAACGATACAACAGTAATAATTACAACGACTTACACTATGTTTAGATTAATACTAGCAACCTCTAGTAAGGCCACGGTTGCTGTCGCGAAGTTGGACCACGGCCAATGTTTATAATAGTGGCAACTATCTGATCCGATTCTATTAAAGATAACAAGGAAATTAATTTAGTTTCTTTTTTTTTACAGACAAAACATTTTATTGAAATATTTTTAGGGCTGGAGGACACTTGCGTGAAGGGCCTTTTACACTTTATGCTTATTTAGTATCTTTGATTTCTTTACATAGTGGGTTAGCGTGATGGTTGACGGAGAATAATGAAAAAAAAAACATGTTGGGCCGACCCCAATTAACATAGGGGCAGGGTCAGGTAGATCATGATGACATTTTAGTTAGTTACTTACAGTGTGAAGCTAATAAAAGCTTGTTAAAAAGAACAATACCTACTTATGGTTCTTAATTTGGTATGTGATAGGTAGAGTCCAACATTTTCAGGACAAATTAATTGTATCTAGCGAAGTATGTATCGACCTAAAAATATAAAAGAACTTTGGAAAGCTATATCACTTTTTGGATGCTTAGGCATACTACATATTTTGCTTTACTGCATCGAAGCCTGAGTTAGTTTTCTAGATTTTTTGTTAGAAAAAAAGTCTTGAAAAGTAACGGACTTAGTGAGTTTTCTATATTTACAGTTAATAAAAAAAAATCGTTGTGCAACACCCAGAGAATATTTCGTAAGTTTGTATGTAAATATGAATATGGTTGCCAATAAGCGTTGTTTATAGTAAACAGAGTTGTGACCTAGTTTTTGTTTTAATTTATAGGTTATAGTTACAGAGATGAGGATCCTGCGGCACATGAATAATGTTCAGTAACGGTGTTATGATAAATCGCTCCAGCTCTCATTCATCAAAATCTGCGCTCTGCAGAAATCATTGAACGAGGGCTATAAAAACTAGGGGAGTTTCCGCAGAGAGTCGGGAAGCAACGTTTGCTAAAATACCTCAAAAATTGGTTGGAGTATTCGAAAATAGTAGACCATCGCAAAAGTTGAAGTGAAACCGGAGTTTTAAAACTGGAAATTCCGATCGAATTCGGTGAAATGAGAGGAATATAATCGCAACCAAAACCTGTAGAATCAGTTTAAACAAAGACATACACAGTTCTCCATTCTCTTTGCAATAGAAAAAGCACAATGTTTTAGTAAAAAATTACTTACCTTTATCTCATAATCGGTGAACACAGAAGCGCTTTGAAGATGAAAAAAAAACACACTATCTTCCACCTTCAAATACAAGTACAGTTCACAAGAAAATTCTACACAGAAGTTTTAGTTCACTACACTACACCGTCTATTTGTCTTTTAATGTACTAAATTATGTAACTTAGGCACTTTAAATATGACTGACGGAAACTAAGCACTGACTATCACTACTGATCGCCTCACCTACACCAATGTTAGCCGGACTTTCGCAACCTGAAACAAAACGAATGGTTATTTTAATAAGAGTCATTTTTGTAGAGATTGTGAGGGTGAGTGATATGTGTGGTTATTATGATCCTGTGTGCGCCAGCTCATCAAGCTACTAAAATTTCTTTAATAGATTTTCAACTTTATCACAAAAGCATTAAGTAAAATTTGACAGTTTAGGGTATATTGATGTGCCGGCGGCAGAGGTACGTCAATTCCATACAGAATTGATAATGGTTGTATGACAGAAAAATGATGTGTCGACTCTGAGACCTAAATCCACGATTACTTAACCAAACGCACATCCATTCGCAGAAACATTAATACATATTTATTTTTAGACAATAAAAATGATATAGGGCATATTTCAGTCACGCAACGTTCGCCATTCGAACAACCTAATCATGTAACTTCAGCAGAAATCCAGATCATTTTTGTTTGACATTTGCTACGTTCCGAGAATAGTATGGGGTTTCGATTACCATAAAAATGACGCAATTACGCAGCAAGTCATGATATTGAAGAAGTGATCAATACAAAACACCTATCGATATAGAATTGGGGTATATATATGTCATTGTTTACCGCTCGAGCCTGGCTCTGCGGACGTGACTAAGCCAGTTTTCAACTGGAACATATCTCGACTCTGCAATCACATTGGCCGTCGCTCCCTCGGACCGTATTATCATTCGTACAAAAGCCCTCTCTACGTAATAGCCGACGATCAACATCTAGAGGAATTTTCGCAAAAATTTTGCCATCAATCTTCCCCGTGCAAAAAGCTGGCAGGACTAGACACTTGATTTATCTATTTGAATATTAGCTCGCCATCGTTGGGGGCTTGGGGGGCTCCGCGGATGATACGCATTCCAGTCGCGAACTATTTTCATAACGCGCTAAGTATTGTTTTTATTATTGGCGGCAGTAAAAATTCAGGTCACAACAGCGACAAACGTATGTGGAGTGAGTTTGTGATAAATTGGTTTCGGAAAATGATGGGGGATTTTTCGTGTAAAAAAGCTATCGCAGTGACTAACGAGATAAAATGTATGATAACTACGTAGATGTAGGTAACAGATCGGTGTTTAAATTAGCGTTGTGATCGAGTAGCGCCGAGCGGAGCCGAGTGGTGCCGACGAGTCTAGCGGAGATGCAGGGCCGTCCGTAATAGGAACGAATGGGAAAATGATACAGTAACATCGTTTTGACAGGATATAGATAGATGATATTTACTGTTTTCGGGTCAAAATGCCGGCCGGGTCGATTTAATAACAAATTCTAATACGAATGAACTTGCTAATTAATAACTTCGTTAATTTATTTTTTGTCTATATAACTATGTATCTAACTACCACAGATTAGCCCATCTATAGGTACCTACAATCCACCCAAATTACCAAACAATCACGTTTTAAAAGCGTTTAAAAATCAACTGAATTCAACATCCCTTTTGTAATCAATAGATTTTCACGCAGCGAAATCAGAATTTATCGTAGAAACCTATTTTAGAAGCCCGAAAGCCAGTATAACCGCTATAATTTCAGTCGTTTTTGACCGTTTGTTCAGCGAAGCGGCCGCTCTTACATCACTGCCTCATAGTTCCTTTAATTTAACACAGATTTTAATTAAATCCAGCAGGAATTCAATACCTATGCCTAAAGGCGAAAGAGAAGTTAAAAAATAAAGGAATCGACTCCGTTACACAATGTGCTAAATGGTTCTCGAATTCCTTTACAACGATCAATTGGAGTATTTTAATTAAAGTTGAATTTAATCATATTAGTTATGCTTGTAACTTACGACATATTCCCTTTATAATATTAACATCTCAGATCAACATAGATGCTTCACTTCTGTCGGGCGTCGGGTTATTTTTATTTTATTAGTAAAAATCAATATTATTGATTCATCACTTGAGAACAGCTTGACCGATTTGGCAGATTTTTTGTATTCGTGTATTAACATGAGATCCTGGATTCAATTTCCGGGCCGGGCAAAGTGTTACTGGGTTTTTACATCAAGAATTTCCAAAGAGACAAGTGTCCATTAAGTCACCAGCGTTGTCCTGTGGGCCCTCAATAGCATATCATCATGATCGTCGCAGACAAGAAAAAAAATACCTACCCCTAACTGATGCTCGCTCGGTGTCGGTCAAATTATTATACTAAAACCTTCTTCAAGAACCACTCTATCCATTGGTATACCTAAACAGCATGAAAATCAGTGCATGTCGTTTTTGAATTTATCGTGAAAGAAGAAGTAAAGAAGATATATATATATTTATATATATATATATATTTTTTATATATTTATATATATTTTATACAGACAGACAGACAAACGCGGCGGAGGACTTTGTTTTAAAATATGTAGTGATTTGGGTCGAGAATCATTGGCAGGTATAGTTACTTCTTTGAATTTGACGAGAATGCAAAATGACAACTTGTATATAAATAGGTATTTCTTATGTTTACTTATGTGTTCCTTTTCGTCATTTTAAATGCACGTCATGTCCCTGCGAAAAACAAAAAAAAAACCGAGTTCCAAAAAGGAGGAGGTTCTCAATTCGTCTGTATGTTTACTCGATGCAATGGATTAGGAAATTCCAAGAAAATTAAGGTGATGAACTGAATGACATGACATTCATTATTTAAGGACAAGGTCAAAATCTAATCATCATATTTTTTTATACGAAGAAATTAAACGGGATTATATATATGTATAAGGTTTCATGAAACCTGAACGTGTCGGCTAAAGAGATTATACTATTAACATTGCTTATTGACACAGTCACTCCTCGTCTCTAGATTCTATAAGCACTGGACTATGAATAGTGACTAATTGTTTTACAAACCTAAATATAACAGGACATCACCTGTAATGAGCGATGGGTCAAGCAGAGGTGTAGAAAAGTGTTTATTGGATTTACACAGGATACAAAAAAGAAAATATGAAAAATCGCCCAAAATGAGACTATAAAAAAAAATAATGAAGACTGTTGCCGTCAACAGGGCTCTTATTCAAACTCCGGCCTACTGAGAAATTCGAAAATTAAATTATTCGAAAAACAATAACACTTTCCCGGGAATTGTAGCCATGATCCGAGCTCAACAGTAACCATTGCAATCACTGGACCAACACGGCTTAACTAATAGTTTATTTCCGCATAATCAAAAACCAATAGGTTTGCACAATTATTGTGAAATGTGTCGCGCTTCACACAAAAACAATAATGTATTTATTTCCACGGTTTAATTGCTATTTGTGTGATCACACGCGATTAACAATGTTTTTGTGACCGGTGCGACTATTTTAGTTCAAATTCCAATCTCGCATTCCATTAAATGACACATTATGTATATCAGGAAGCACATGTAGCTCATTCATTGGTGTCTGGCACGATATACAGACATCGTCACAATGTCGTTTACTGAAAATTATTCGTCTAAAGAATCTGTATGCGATTCATCTGTGGAAAATGTGAGGTCGCATTCTGTAATACGTGTTCGCTATCCGCGATAGAACGATAATTTACACTTTACACGCTAAATTAGAAGCAGAAATGCATAAACTGCACTGGAATGAAATATAAAGTGTTATTTACGAGAAGGTAATTTTTTTTTTTTTTTTTTTTTCCACACCTATCACACAACGCCATCTAGTCCCAAGCTAAGCAGAGCTTGTGTTATGGGTACTAGACAACTGATAAACATACTTATATATTTCTAAATACATACATATTATAGATAAATTACACCCAGACACAGAACAAATGATCGTGCTCATCACACAAACATTTGTCCTGGGTGGGAATCGAACCCACGACCTCCGGCATAGCAGTTAGGGTCACTAACCACTAGACCAACAGGCCAGTCATTAATTATTCCTACTTTAAATGAATATTATAAATGAACGAAAATGTGTGAGGATATCTTGATGTTTGTAACTCTTTTACGCAAAAACTAATGAACGGATTTGGATATTTTGTACACAGATATCGCACATCTTATCCCGTTAGTATGATCCCATGAGACAAGTATCGAACTCCAAGCGGGTTCAGCCACGGGCATAGCTAGTAAAGAATGTCTTAAGGGTTGATTGAAGTTGGCGACTACGCACCTATGTCATATAGTAGGAGTGTGGTGTGCGCGGTGAGATGAATCTTCCCATGACAATGTCTCAGCGCCGGCCATAGCGGATAGAGTGGACATCGTGGGCACACTGAGCACATAATTGATTGGGGTCGAGGCGACACAAGTGGTCCGAGAGGCAGTTTCCTAACTAGCTTTGTAGCAACACGCCCCGGGAGCAATTAGGCGGAAGGGGGAAATTGCATCTCTTGGGGATAGCTCACAAATTGCCCCAAACGTCAGCAACTCGGCTGAAATGACAATTTGCCTTTGACTATTAGTTTTCCGGTATTCGCAAGTCGGCATTTCTGAGTGTTATGGGCTTACGGCCGGAGTTGGGAACTTATATGTTTACTTATACAACCAACTTGTAAGTTCAGAGGGAACTCGGCAGGGAAGCAAAGCTCTCATATGCATTTGGGAATGGATTATGCCAACAGTGTTGCAAATTAGTTTTTGTAATAAATGTACAATAACGGAATAGTTGATAATTGTTTGCAGTTTTATGATTTATGGGTCAATAAACATGTTTTGGTTTACTATGAATGAGGTTGTGTGCATAATGTGGATAAAATTAGATGTCTATTGAATTATATACCTACATAAACAGAACATAACGTCTGTAATCCTCGAAGGGTTAGGTTATACGAGGTGTATCTAATAGCGAACCCATGCACATTTCGCCTGTTATATTTAACTCCCATGTTATAGAGGGCAAGCCTATTGCCATCAACCGTGCACAAAGTCAGGCTCCCTGGCTGCTACTGATAATGTTTTGATAGAAAACCTAAAAGCACTACTATTATAATGAATTAGACTTAACTATAAACCAATAATTTAAACCAAAACCTTTACTGCGCTCTTGCAGGTTTAAAATCAACCGAACAAACGGCAGCTCATTTCAACTGAGCTAATTGAGTTCTCGTAACGAGTGCACCACCTCCTCTTTAATCAAGACAACAGCATACAATGTAAGCGATTTTATAAAACCCTGAATCCCTGTTCAACATTTTATTTATTTATACAACCCGTGCGGCGGATTTCCCTTCGGCAAAAATGACGAACTTCCATGCAAAATTTCATCCCTCATTTCACCCCTCTAGGGGGCGAATTTTAAATATTCCCTCCGTTATCTCACTTTTATTATAAAAGTAAGTTTTGTGCTAAACCTGATTATAGGCGCAATGCTGTGCGCTATTCACCAAGACATTCATTCATCTTATATTAAGTGGATTCTGATGAAAACTTGAAACTTAATATCGATGTTTTCAATAATAAAGGGTGTAGATAGACCCTTAACGAAACTGAAAGGAGCTTGTCCTCCGTGTCGATAAATAATAAAAATTAAGAATTTTTTTTTAGCCCAAACTAAAGTCGTTTCCCAGCAATAATTTTTGCGAAGGGTCACTTAGTTTGATCTGCAGATTGCTTGGTTGATAGCTTCGTGAGTGGTCCGTTTACACCTTGTATAGAAAGTCTACTGTTTCTTATAACATAACATAACATGACACTGGTAACCCCCGAAGGGTTAGGCAGAGGCGTAACTAATAGTACATCCACATTTCAATCGCTATGTTTAAGTCCCATGTAATAGGGGGCGACCTTATTGCGACCAACCAGGCACAATTGAAATTATAATTTATTGTATTTATTCAATAAGAAATTGCGAGCACTCAAGCAAAGTGTAAAGAAAGGCTGTAGATCCCCGCAACATGGCATACCGCGTGCCAAATGTTTAGTCACAGAGCTGACACTCGTTACTTGACTAATCTGAATAATATTATTAATCTAAATTGTAATCTGATATTTTTTTATGAATTTTATTGATTGTATTCAAAATCGTTATTGTAGAATAAATCTAGTAGATTGTATAACAAGTATTGAAGAGATTGTTAACAGATTTAAAATTTATTATATTGTTAATTGTGTATGCCCCTGATGGGTAGTTATAGAGATACATAACCTACTGTAAGACCACACATTACCAAAAAATATGCAAATAAATACTTTGACTTTGATCTTTACTACCGAAACCTTCGAATATCTGACAAAGTTTAAGAAGGTATTTTCAGTATTTGATATCATTTATAGTCAATTTCAGTCTCATGTAATAGGCGGGCGAGCCTATTGCCTTCAACCGGCGAAATATGGATGTGTTTTATTATATCTCTGCACAACCCTTTGAGAAAAATAGGCGTGATTTTATTTTTAATTTTAGTTGAATAGGACAGTACATAATACATCTTACAATCCTTACATAGTATAAAACAAAGTCGCTATTTTTGTCTGTTTGTTTGTCTGTATGCTTAATGCTTGCTTGATGCGGTTTTTTTTTAATAGATAGAGTGATTCAAGAGGAAGGTTTTAGTATATAATTTGAACGACATCCACGCGGGTGAAGCCGCGGGCATCAGCTAGTAAACAATAATAGTAAGTATACCGGTTAGGGCTCTTATGTCGGTACCAAATTAAAGGGGTACACGACATTTTCATATTTTACATGTTATAGTTAATTTACAATATATCTTGTCGTCCTACACATAAATATTAATTTGTAACGATTCAATAACACAAGCGTAGTCAGTAAAACAATCACAAAATTGCTGAAAACTTGGCGGAAAATAATTCAGGATCCTAAAGACGATTGCTGGAATGCCGAGTTTGTTATCTCCATGTTTGTCATCAAGCACGCTATCATAATTGTGGGCGTGAGGATCGAGAGTCTCACGCCGAAAAATATTCATGAAAGAAAATCAACTGAAATGAAACGTTCGGAGAAAATATTAAAATTGAGCTGAGGTAGCCATTTTAGAGATTTATTCTTCCGTTATTACAATCGTTTTGCCAAAATGTATGAAATATCAAGATAAGATTTTTATTAAGTAAAGTAACTAATGAGATCTTTCAGTTTCTGTGGGAAAACATTTTCGCAGTGAAAGTCACAGATCACTGGGAGAGGTAACTGCTCTAATTAGTTATCTCAGGTAGACTACGTGTTGGTCCCCGGCTCGCTCATTTATCAAACGAACAAACGATGACAGAGCTCATCTTCTCGACGTCGTACATTTTCAGGCCACTACAGACATTTAAATGTCCAGACATTATATCTCTAATATTTCTAAAATATTTTGTTACTGAAAGATGTGTGACGCGGTCGACATTTGGCATCAGGCCAGTGCTTTTGCTGTTTTCTCTCTCATGACATCTTCTTTATGATAAAACGAAGCGCAGTCTTTGCGTCTCGAAAACCATTATAAAATTAATGACCTCCATAGTAATTCCCTTATTTCCTACGAACAACAAAGAAAATTAAAATTTCCACCACGTTTTCTTATTTTCTTAGCATATAACATTATATTTCGGCTGCCATTAGAGAGCTTACGCATGCCTGTTTCTATTTCGTTACAGCCTTAAGGAAGACGCAGAAAATATTTAGTTATTCTTACTTACCCGAAAAATTTCTTTTTATTATCATCAAACGCGCTTTTCAAAATATAACCGAAATTTGAATTTAATTTAAGGTAATACGCGCGCGCCCGAGAAGGTTCTTTCGCGGATTTCGAAACGACCGACAATAAGCAAAAATCTACGAAGTGATGAATGAAAAATGCACGAGTGTGATGTGTAACATGTGCAGCGTGCGGTGCGGTGTCGCGGCGCGTACCTTGTCGCGAGATCGCGAGCGCAGCGATGCAGCGTGCAGCGAGAGAGCGCAGGGCGACGCGAGCCGCCGCCTGCCTCCGAGCGACTGCCGCCCGGGCCGCCGCGCGCGCCCCGCCCGCGCCACGCGCGCGCCACGCACCGCCTGCACCGGCACACACGGCCGCGCCACCGCACGCCGCCGCGCCGCGCGCTGAGCTACCTACCCGAGTCCGAGCCCGCAGCGGGCTCACGCACCACGCGATTATCGATGTGTTCTGTGAGATGTGTCGCGCGGAGCAGGGACCGCGGGGCGCGGCACGCACAGCCGGCGGGGTCCTACGGGCCGGGGGGGGACGGGGGAGGAGGGGGCGGTCCTGCGCGCTGCGTCACGCATCTGTCTCGACGCTTTCTTGCGTGCTCCCGCAGCCCGCCATCTGCAGAGACGTGCTGGCCGGGCTCGCTCGGAGCGCTCGGGCGCGCGCCGCCCTCTCATTGCGACGGTGTTAATGCCCTCCGCGAAACTCTTCGCATTACATCCGTAAAGCTCAATAGAGCCGAATTATCAGATATTTGCCGTTCGACGCTGGCAAGGTCATATTTTTACTTATACGGAAAACTGCCCGCGTTTCGCAGAAAATGTTCATGATCTCTTTTCCGAGAAACATGGAGGGGCAGAGCTCCGTTGTTTTCCGCTGCTGTTATATTAATTAATAAATAACTAGAGTTCCGAAGACAAGCTACGTTTAATTACAACATAAATTTATATTCCCTTGATAACTTTGATGCAATTTTCCGCTACCCTCTTGGTTATTTTAGAAAGCGCATGTTATGAAACTTGAGCATAAGTTTATGTGCACAAGCTCAATGTTTTCTTGCTGAAGGCTATTAAGTTACCGCTCGAATGAAATACTTACCACATTAGCAAATAATAATGAAACAAATAGCCAATAATCCAATGAAAGAGAACTCGATAAAGCGAATTCCGTCTCCCTATTGATTGTGTTGAGTAAAGTGACGTGGAATCAAAATGCTGTTGAAGCGCGCGATGTAGCCGAGCCAGTAGAATAGCGCACATCAATCACTGCGGAATCAATTCGTAGGAATCGCCGATATATTTGTTATTCAGCCGATGTTTCCCTCGAGATGGGGATACACTACCGTGGATTATAAAATAATTGCATATAAGAGCTCGAGAAACACTTTATCTTGTCTTATAAAGCATTATCATTAGGTAGTTTGAATGTGTTAGTAATGTCTTGAAGATTTATTTCCCTAATTTCACAAAAGTTTGTATTTTAACCATAAAATTACATTATTAACAACGTCGAGCACAACAACATTATAAAAGACAGGCTTCGAACTCACCTCCCTGTCGCTGGCCAGTCCGCACCTAAACTGATTGGGCTATAGCAGCTTTTTAACTTTTGTAAATTAAATGGAATAATGGTTTATTTCCAAAATCAACATCAACATAGATAAGATGGTTAGTAGTCACATAACATCATCAAAATATAATAAGCCATTAAAATCTATTACCGAATCTAGTTTGAACCTAATTAACAACATTAACAAACGGCCATAAGACGACGAAGCCATAATCGCGACAGTAGCTTAACAAACATATCAAATCATATTGATGACCCCACTCATAGTTGTCACTTCCCCTCGTGACAAAATATCCCAAAGAAAGATAGTAGAGGAAAATTCTTTGCAGAAAACGTTATTGAAATTAATGTTGCACTCTGGTATTCAGGGCTGATCTGATGAAAAATGTGTGTTGATAAAATTGCACGTACGATGCTGTGATAGTAGCGTATGGGAAAACTCCCTCTATCGGACGATAATTGAGTTATACTCTCGAAGAATTCTAGTTAGCGAAAAACCGAGAATATTGTGTAGGTAACTCACCTGACGAAATGAACATTCTACTTTGTGTTAAGTTTGTTTCTCACGTGTTTGTAAGCAATGGAATTAGTTTTTATTCAATTCGTTTTTTTTTTTATTTGGTGGTTATAGTTTTGACGAATAAGAAGCACCTCTGTGGGTGTCGTCTATAGACAAAATAATAGCTAAAAAGAAAAGAAAAGCTGACAGTATCGTCTATTTTTTTTCTATTATTTGTCTTTTTACCCGACTGCAAGGAAAGAGTTATGTTTTTCGCAGTTATCTTTTTTATTGTAGTGTTTCCTTGTTTTATAATTACTTACATTTAAGGTATTATAATTGAAGTATATCTTAGTTCAGTTCAGAGGTGAGGAGTGGTTCATAGTTCAGCGGTGGCCCAGTGGTGGCGGCCACGACTTACGAACAGTAGGTCGTGGGTTTGAACCCAGGCAGGCGCTTTACTTTGTGTAATTTATTCCATCACCACTGCTCTCAGCACGGTGAAGGAAAACATCGTGAGATCGTGTCGTAGAAATAGGTAAAATATTAATCGAAGACATGTGACATCTACCAACCCCCACTAGGCCCGTGAGGTGGATTATAGCCCATCCCTCTCCTAGAGAGGAGGCTTGATTCCCCTGCAGTGGGATCATTATAGGCAAATGATCTTTTTTTTTTTTTTTTAAACTTGCCCCACACTAGGAATTTCTCCTGTATCGTGGGTGCGTTCACAAACATTTAAACTCACATACACAAATACCCAGACCCGGAACAACTATCTGTAGGTCATACAAATATTTGTTCCGTGCGGGAATCGAACCCGCGACACGCAGCGCAGTAGTCCATTGCTTGAGTCACTGCGCCAACCGTGCCGTCATGGGTGGTTTTTAGATGATGATGATGATTTTTAGATGATGATGATATCTTAGTTATCATCAACATAATTCTCTTGCTCTAATTTATTTGGGGTCAGCGCAGCATGCATTCTCCTTCCATACTTCTCTATGACTTGCCATCTCATCAGACCTCGTAGTACGGTCAGCATCAGAAGTAGCTGAACATTTCGGAATTTTAAATCTTTTATGTACAGGGCTCTAGCTATTATTTTTAATGTTTCAGAAGATTATTCGTTAAAATAGTCCTTACACTCCAATAACATGTAGTAACGAGTAATATCAAACAAGTTTTTATTTAAAAAACAGCTTCGAAACTTTGAGTAATGTTAATATACTTCTGATGCTGACCGTACCTACATCTTAGTGTTTTTTTTAGATTTACACCTAAACCCCTATTTTTTTTTGGGGTTGTGGGAAATCATCAAAAGACTCCTCCCACTCTGGGCAGAGCGGTAGGGAGTGTCAGACTTCTACTGACTAAAAACCACCCATGTTCCTTCGTAGCCCTTTGTGCCGAGGCCGCGGTATCTCTTGCGAACAACCCACAGCCCCGACGACGGTGCACCTAGGTACCTCTGTTCGTATCTGCATCACCCAATGGTTGACTGGTAGAAAATGCCTTCGCCATTAAGTCCACCTTTGTACTTTGTGCTTCAAGTGTTAATTAAACGGTTGACGCAGTGGCTCAAGCAGTTGACTGCTGCATGCGCTACGTGTCGCGGGTTCAATCCCCGCACGGAACAAACATTTGTATGGCCTACAGATAGTTGTTTCGGGTCTGAGTATTTGTGTATGTGAGTTTAAAATTTTAAATGTTTGTGAGAGAAATTCCTAGTGTGGGGCAACGTTATTTCCTGTTAAAAAAAAACAAATTATTACAATGCAGTATCCTAAACAGCAGTATGTCGAAAAGAAGTTATTGGTAAGCCCTGCTAAACGCTAAACTAAAGTGAAACGTGACGTCATTATGAAGGTGGAAATCTAACTTACGATCTTTCATTCGCCAGTCCACGCCTTAACCTTTGGGCTACTGGGCTGCAACTGTATTGTAGAACATGCCTATTTTCTATTCTGTTCAAGTTTAGCCAGAGATCTAAATTCATAGATCTAGATTTAAGTCGCGAGTAAATAGGCTTCTTCTGGGTAAGCTCGTTCCATCGTCGACGTCATCTCAAGGCAAGATTGAGGTCAAGAGTAAGCCCATATTATTATAATAAAAAAAAAAAATATGTATGAAGAAATGCATAAAACATTTATGATAACTATGTCTGTCTTTAAATGCGAATCATAACATAATATCACACCTGTAATCCCCGAAGGGTTAAGCAGAGATGTACCTAATAGTATACCCACATTTCAACATCTATGTTTACGTCTTATGTAATAGGGGGTGAGCCTATTTCCATCAACAGGGCACAAATCTAGACTCCGTGACTGCTACTGAGAAATTCCTGATGGTAAAACCCAATAACACTTTCCCCGACCCGGGAATCGAACCTAGGACCTCATGCTTAGTAGTCGCACATGTGATCACTAGACCAGCGAGGCATTCACACGCGAATCATGTTGTGACAAAAATCCGAGTTTGTAATTGACGCAAATACTGCGCTGATGACAAAAGTTTCGAATTTATTCTTCCGGATACTAATGTACGGAATGTATTGTATGTACTGTAGGACAGAATCCGCAGCCGCTCGTAATAATATGTCATATGTAGGTTCTAGTGGGAAACAATTCATTTTTTTGAAACAATGACATGGGGAAACTGGAAAACTCGTCACGCCTCAAAGGAGTTTATTTTTACAGTGACCTAATTTCTTCTTTACATTTAGCTCTGTAAGTTGTTTCTTAGTAAATCTTTCACCTGCTGATGTAAATTGTAAAGCAGTTGTGTTTAAAAAAGTGTATCCTATTCTATGTACTGAAATTCTTTAATAGGGTAGTTGACAAAAAAAAAACTAATTAGTCCGTCAGATAGATTTTCAAAAAATATTGGACACATATCTTTTCTTCTTTCACGTAAACCAAAAATGAAGACGATACAGTTTTTTTGAACACTCCTGTGACGTCATATTGTAAGACATTGATATGACATTTTTTACCGGCGAGTGACGTCACTAGCCCCGACTCAAATCTTTGACACGTTTTATCTCTTCGTCAATTTTTATTGATTTGATAAAACTAAAAATCGTATTATTTATTAGTCAGGAAACATCCCTAATCTAGACATATCTCAGAAGTTTAGAATTAATTAAGAAGCTACATTGAAATTCCCTCAAAATACAAGAAATACCATCATCTTCCTGATCTTGTCCAATGTTACTTGGGGTCGGCGCAAAACATTTTTTCATTACTCATACTCTGAAAGTAGGTCAGAACATGCCTGCGGAGCGGGTTGAAAGTACTACTTTTCAGCCCTAGGGAGAATCGCTTTCTACTGACAGCTGTCAAATTATTTGTTGTAATTGGGAGCAAACCTATTGCCATCAACCAATGTAATTAGGAGCAAGACTTTTATTGCCACCAACCGATGTGATTAGGTGCAAGCCTATTACCATCAACAAATGTAATTAGGAGCAAGCCTATTGCCATCAACTGATGTAATTGGGACCAAGCCTATTGCCATCATACAATGTAATTAGGAGCAAGCCTATTGCCATCAACTGATGTAATTGGGGGCAAGCCTATTGCCATCAACCGATGTAATTAGGAGCAAGCCTATTGCCATCGACCGATGTAATTAGTAGCTAGCCTATTGCCATCAACCAATCTAATTAGGAGCAAGCCTATTGCCATCAACCGAAGTAATTAAGTGCAAGCCTATTGTCATCCACCGATTTGGGTAATTAGGAGCAAGCCTATTGCCATCAACCAATGTAATTAGGAGCAAGCCTATTGCCATCAACTGATGTAATTAGGATCAAGCCTATTGCCATCAACTAATCTAATTAGGATCAAGCCTATTGCCATCAACTAATCTAATTAGGAGCAACCGATGTAATTAAGAGCAAAGTCTATAATATTTACCGATTTAGGTAATTGGGGGCAAGCCTATTCCCATCAACTTTCCTTGTATTCGTAATGAAAAGCACAGTGTTTACCTCGGGTTAAAGACTTATTTAGTCCCTCGAACTATTAGCGCCCTCGCTGCGCTCAGGCGCCAAACCCCGTCTCGGGGACTAAATAAGTTCCTTTCACCCCTAAGGTAACAATGTACTATTTTCTTCTATAATCCTCTGCCAACCGTCACGCTTCCATTTACTACTTTTCCTTTTATATCATTCCTCACACTACCCATCCAACAATCGTTTCCTTGGTCTTCCTCCTTCATCATCTGCCTAGCCTTTTCCCAACTAAGTTGGCGTCGGCTCCCAGTCTAATCGGATGCAGCTGAATACCAGTATTTTACATGGAGCGACTGCCTATCTGACCTCCACAACCCAGTTAATACTAGGTAATATATTTCTCCTTCTTGAAATATACAATTGTACCCTAGCAGGAATAAAAACCTAGGATATCAGCCTTTATCTGCTAATATGTCAACCACAAAACTCCTGGTACTTACATGCTACAGCCTCTGGAAATCGTAAAGCGTCTCCCTTATCCGCATTCAATCTTGATGTGCAAACATGTTGAACAATAGCTCAATCAGTCGAATTCTCTGCCATTATGTATAACGTTCGAGACCTATGCAAATTGTTTGAATACCGACCGTTTTACCAATAGTACCAGATTTAGTATGTTGTTCGAGATTATGTTGGGTACAATTTTGAATTTATTTTTCGGAGCTCCTGTAGGTCTATTTTTGATTGTAGTAAATAGTGGCCATTATTGTGTTACCGAAGCATATAACTCCTTAATAATACAGTAAAACGATGTAGATTCTAGACTATTACAATTACAAAATACTTTGAAAAAATCATTTAATCATATCAGCATAATATCTCATCTCATTTTGTATGTTGCTCACCTCACAAAATGAGATAAGATAAGACATCAAACAAGTAGAGTATCATTCTAGTTACAAACTAACAACAGACACCACCGAGTCCCGCAAACTTGTCCGAGATATAAGTTAGCTGTTACGTAGACATGAGTTCCGGGTGGTAATATGAAAGGACTAAGACAAAAGCGTAACGTGAAACTTTACATATATTTCTCACATACTGACAAAGGGGCAAAGGATTAGACTGAGAACATTTCATATTATTAACAGTATAAAATACGAGTTCCAATTCTTTTATCTACCCTTCTTTTTTACTTTTATTTTTGGCTTCTTTTGGCTTTGCAGCAGCTACAGGTAAAGGTGGGCCTTTGTACCGCAGAGTTAAACTAAGCACCCGCTCAGCCTCGCGGACGCCGCTCAGGCGAGCACCTGACACAGTGGCGTAGTGACCTGGTACCGTGGCCTCACCAGCGAACAACAATATCGGAGGAATAGGCTCGCTAGGTCCCGGCAGTGGGCACGCCAACGCCCGCTGCAAATCCCCGTCAGATCCGTAGCTGTCATAAGAATACGCCCCACAGAAAAACGGGTCAGAAGTCCAATGCGATCGTAACATTGTAATTGGATACGGTATACTGTAGTTCCCCGTCGAGATACGCAATATTTCGGTCAACCCTTCAACTACGTCTCGGTCGCAAAGCCCTTCCATCATTAAAGCTTCTTGGCCTACCACCAAGGCACACATGACATGTTTACTATTTGGTACTGGTCCTATTGACGTTATTCCTCGAGTCCAATCAGAGCGGTCACAAAGTTCGTTACAACAGTATTTGAAGTTCAAGTTTCCTTTATGCCAATACCAAAAAGGGCGACAATATTCCAAATAAATTTTATTACAAAATCCAAATCCAAGGGATCGCATGGCGTCTATTTTTGTCGCTGGGAGCGTGGGGCAGAACATTTTGATGGCATTATTGTACAACACTCCGAGGGATACCGTTAGTATGACGTAGTCACAAGGAAATTCATCACCATCACACGTACATACGACAGCACGATAACCTTCTTTCTGTGATGTTCCCCAGTAGACACAGTTCACCGGCTTACAATAACGAATAGCTCCTTCTGGTATTTGCCGTAACAATGGAGCCAGTATACCGACTAAGCCCAAAGGCACACGTACTTCACCACCGGGCATGTTCATGAAGCAGCCGACATGGTCGGCACACAACATGGCCGTGTCGTCTCCACAGCGCGCGCTCAGCATGTGACACAGTCCAAACATTATCCTCGCTGCGTCATGTTGCTGTTCCTGAGGATACTCGTGCAGTTCTTGTTGAATTCGCAGACTCATAAAATTGATTAGGGAACCTGCCTGTTTATCACCGCCGAGGCAGTATATTTGCGCAGCTTCCTGTTCTATCTGTCGAAATTTATGGTATGCAGCTAATGTGGGGGGAAACGCCATTTTACCAGTTACTATTCGGTTAAAAAGACCGCGAGGATGTTCAGAGCCGGGCACACCGGGACGGGGAGGATCTTCAGACATCGCAGACATCGTGTAAACAGGATGAGTAAAGGTGTCATCTGGCTTCCAATGCGATCCTAATTCAGCAACGATGTCTCCAAGCCAACATGAGTGTATCCGGCCACCGGGTCTGGAATGAGCCGGTATTTGTATACTCAGTTGGTTAAAACTATACTAAAAATGATCAACAACATTTATATGCTAACCTCTCGTAAGCTTCAAGCACAGTTATGTTGTTGATGCCGCGCTGTGAAAGCCGGGCTGCGGCGGATAGGCCCGCCATGCCTGCGCCTATGATAACGACGCGGGGCTCCGGGTAGCACTTTTCCGGGTCGCATGGCTGTATGGCGCACAAAGCTCGATCCTCTAAATTTGGGTCACAAATTGAGTCACTAGCAGCTAAGGGGCTTTCGATTGACGACGAAAACTTCCTAAAATAAACAATAAAACCTGTATTGATTTATAATGTTTTGTGTGATTTTTCGTAGATCTGGAAATTGTGGAATCTGTGGAAAGACAGATCAAGTAGAGAAATAGAAAACAAATGATTGAAAGGCTTAGTCTTTTGAGAATGGATCGAATTTTGCTAAATAAACATAAATACGTAGATATAGTCAGTACTAGGGCACCAATAAAGTCTACCACTAAGTACACTTCACCCCTTAATGCACTTTTGTACGTGTCCCTGTAACAGCATCCATTACATACCCTTCTTGCCTCGGAAAACACGTTAAATCGATGGTCTTTTGTAGCTCTTTAACAGTCGTTACAGGGTAGCCTATAAGTCTGTCAACTAGTCTTACCGAGGCGTATGTATCGTATTATATGGAAAATCAGTCGATTAGATTGGATGTCATCTCAAACATGGTTGGGAAAAGCTGAAAAGCTAAGCTACACAGACGATGCTTAGAACTGTCAATTTAGGGCCGAAATGCAGTATTTTTATTTTTTGGAATGTGGGAAATCATCAAATGACCTCTAGGCTCCTCTAGGTTCTTGGGCAGAGCGAAGGGGAGTGTCAGACTTCTACTGACTAAAAACCAACCCATGTTCCTTCTTCGCCCATGTGCCGAGGCCACGTCATCTCTTTCTATAATCCGCAGCCCCGGCGGGAGCCTGTAAGTCTGACAACCAGTCTTACTGAGGCGTAGGTATCGTTATTACCCAGCAACATGTTCGTGGCCTGCAGATTAGATGGGCAGTCAGTCGATTAGATTGGATGTCATCTTAAACACAGTTGGGAAAAGCTAGACAGACGATGCTTAGAACTGACGATTTAGGGCCGAGATGAAGCCTTTTTTTGGAGTGTCGTAAATCATCAAATGGCTCCTCCCGCTCTGGTGGAGCGGAAGAGAGTGTCAGACGTCTACTGACTAAAAACCACCCATGTTCCTTCTTCGAACAACCCGCAGCCCCGTTAGGCCGAGATGCAGATACATCGAGTTTACATACCTACGAATTAAAGTCCTCAGCCATAGCTGTCTTATAGAAAATAGATTACTGAAAATTTTCATATGTACAAGCGAAATTTCAAAGTCTGTAATTCACGTTACATGCCTAAAAATAATACGGAGCTATAGGACTCAAGTGACAGCAAAACTTATGACATGCCCGTTCTGTCATAGAGTATTGTTAAGTTTCTTTTTTTACTCGTTCTCAAAATAGTTTCATGTGAAGCATTTAAAGTTTATGCCCTCGGTGTGCTGTCCGAAATAGTGAATGTGGTAGATAGATACAGGTGCAATGCGTGTAGATTTTAAAATGGAAACAGACTTTTCGATTTTTTACTGAAAGCATTAACTTGAAACGAGCTATAATAGTAGAGATTTGTGTGGTAAAATATCTATTGAATCATTCCACCGGAATTTTTGTCTGGTAAAATCCGCAGATGAAAAAAAGAGACTACCTGTCTATAGGACCATATTATTCTGGTGGAGATATTCAAGTTTAAAACCCTACCTTGTTCGCTGAGTTTAATCTTCCCGAGTCAAGACTTCCTACACCAATAATGTTCAACCTTTTTTTTGTCGGTTGGGAAAGGGAGTGTCAGACTTCCACTGACCAACCACCTATGTTCCTTCTTAGCCCTTTGTGTCCAGGCCGCGGTATCTCTTTCGAAGAACCCTTGGCCCCGGAATATAAATCTACGAAACATACAAGTAATGTGTAAAGTAACGCGTTCTTTGTGGAAAGTAAGAGAGACGGTTAATGTTTTATTTGGCAGGGTAACGGGAGCATTCTGGCGCCGCTGTGATTTTTCTACTTTGTTTTTGCGGCGCACTAATTGCGAGACTTCACCAAAGTTTGCTAACTGTACACTGAGTAATTGCTTTCACCATTTGTATAAAGTATATTTTCTTTGCGACTCGCAGTTTTTCTTAGCTATTCGCAAAATCAAGGGAGAGTGTACAGTCACTAGCAAAAATATGTATACACGGAGCAACTTTTAAAAGAGAATTTCATACAACATAGCATTTTGGAAGCTATCATCATCATCATCATTTCAGCCGAAAGATGAAGCCCTCGCGTCATCCCCTTCCAACGCAACGTCTTTTGGAAGCCAGTTTTAAGAAATAAGTCTTAGAAATCTCAAAGTACAAATCCGGTATTTCACAAGGAAATAGCTTTTGAATTTTCAAAAGAGTAAACATATTTTTGCTCCTAACTATACCTAGGTACGGTCAGCAACAGAAGTACCTTAACACTACTCAAAGTTTCAAAGCGAAAAATAAGCAAAGTCCACCTGCACTAAGAAAAACTTCGCTTGAAATAAATATAAATGTTTTGCTTTACAATTCACAACGGAAATAAAACAACAGCAATTGTTCTTAAGCGTATCTTTATAAATATCACTACAAATTAAACTAATGCTTACATCGAATAATTCTAGTTTGTCTTAAATATAAAGTTTATTTCTTCGACGGTAACGAGATCACAGTATGACAACGTGGAACACGAGGCACTAGTCTCTGGTGGCCTACCATGACGTCTTAGAACAACGTCTAATAAATCGATGAACGGCTGCATGCACGAAAAAGGATGACTCATTGTCCCGTTACGCTCATTGTACGCTTGCGCCGCATCTATCTCCCTTCCACTCAATTGGCCGATGAATTAATGTTTTGTTATGACGTTGTCATATTAAACTATCGTCCGTAAACCGGCTTCACAGACAACCAATTTTTGTTGTTTTATTACAGTGTAGAAACCTTCAAGGTAGCCTGAAATTCGTTTTATCACGTTTTTTGCACTATTAGATGAAAAAAGCATTCAATGAAGTAATATGAACTGAGAGGGTTATATTGGTGATTTGTAAAGTTACATTTGTTACGATCACAATTTCTATTTCATTTAACTTATGACCTGACACTGATCGGCAAATTGTAAAAAACGTAAGAAAATTCGAATTTCACGGGCTTCCTTGTCGCATTCACTTAAAGACGTTATGGTGAGCCCACTGAACACAACACAACGACACTTCGCGACATGGCCGCCAGAGGGCGACACATTCACTCACTCTCAAAACAGTTAGTCCAGAAGTGATCCAACATGTGGTAGAAATGTCGACTTACGCCCAGTAGAGAGTGTTTCTCGTCCGCGTAGCTCTGGAAATGAAATTATACAATGAGGTTGTGGGCGATCGAAAATGGAAAACACAAGCTATTTTTAGTGGTTTTGTCTGTCAACTTGAACTTTTGGGAACTTTTTTGTTAGGTTTCTATTATTTTTATTGTTCTGGCTATTTTTGTACATTGTGTGCCAATGTTAAAAGGGGTTTTAATTTGTCTAGGAAAGGTTATAGTTTGCGAAGCTTTAAAGAGGACCATTCTAAAAATAAAGTTCCGTTTTCCAAGATAATTTGGTTTTCCACGGTTATTCCTCCTGCATTATTGTCCATGACACCACTGACTAGAGTTCCAGTTTGTACGTATCGGATATCGAATTTGAGTCTTATTGCTAAACAACAAAAAAATAGTAAACAAAAGGATTAATGGGAATAAACATCATCGTGACGATGACGGTCATCCACAACCTCAATTCACGGGGTGCTGGGTATAAGCCTCTCTTAAATGTTGTATGCCATTCTCCGAAGTCCTATGCCAGCCTCACCCAGGATTTTAACCTGAAGGCAAGTACTATGTCATCTACCCGTCTCACCGAGCGACCACCGACCGACCAAAAATACAAGGCAGTTCTACTCACCATTTGCTGAAAGTCAATATCATTATGCTGCAGCTGCTTCGCCAGCAGCATGCTGTGCTGGTAGTGCACGTTGTCGTCGTCAGTGCCGTGCACTAACAGGTAGCGGCGCCCGCGCAGCAGCTCTGACTGGTGGATGACGTCAGAGCGCTCGTAGCCCAGCGGGTTGGCTTGCGGCGTGTCCATGTAGCGCTCGGTGTACATTGTGTCTGGGAACGAAAAGAGGAAACTCAAAAAAAAAAATTTCAAATATACCCGTAACAGACACTTTGGCATAGTCAAAAATAAGCCAGTCCAGCTCTAAGCATAATAACTGTGAATGAACTGTAGATGCCCATTCCAAAATCATAGATCTCATGGAGAATAATGGCTGCATATATAATAAAGGCTGGGTTTGATATACTTTTTGTAGGTGTTAAGAGGTAGAGGGACGAGGTGGAAAAATCCTCGCCCTGGTCTTGTGTCACGAAATTACTCAGTACGGCACGTTGTCGAAGCTCAGAGAAACTATAAGGCGCTTTGCACATGGAGCAACTATTGCAGCAACTGGCAACTGGCAACTAGCTGTTTACATATATTTAAATTGGACTGTGCACACATAGCAACTCGAGTTTCGAGTTCCGGCAATCGTCAACAGTTTTCAGTTGCTGCAATCGATGACTATAAGTAAGTTAGTTGCTAATTGCCGCAACTAGCAACTGTTAAATATTATACTGATTTTTAAAGTTAACGCCGACGGCGACGACGTAATAAAATTAGAGCATTTGCTCCTTCTTCGATATTCATCGTCACACTGAACGCTGTTCGCTGCGTAGATTGAGCAACTCGGTTATGAAAGTTGCTCACAGATTGCCATAAAATTGCGGCAACCGTAAACGTTGTAGCAACTATCAACTACCTACATAGTTACAGGAAACTTTTAAAGTCTTAAGTTGCCTCAACTTTAGTTTCTCCATGTGCAAAGCGCCTAACCACGCGTTTTGGAGCCGGTCACAGATTTCGATCCTTGTCTTTTTGGTATTTCAGCCCTAAATTCTTCAGGTCAGGGGTACAAAGACGGAAGACGTTGCGTTGGAAAGCCTCCCACTAGGTGGACCGATGAACTGATGAAAGTTGGAGGAATCTGCTGGAAGCGAAGCACAGGGGTCCGGCCAACGTGGTAACACTAAGGGGAAGTCTATGTGTTAGCAGTGGACGTCTTCCGGCTGAAAAGATGATGATGAAGGATACAAAAACAGGTACTTAGATTAGAAGACAAACATACCATAATAAAGCCAAGAAGTGACCGGGGCAACGGCAGCAGCACAGCTGATCGTCATCTGATCATCTTGTATGAGCATCATGGTTGACACGAAGCCGCCGTAGCTCCAGCCCCACACGCCGATGCGCTCCGGATCGATGAATGAGTATATGTTTGCTAGACTCCTACGAAAAATAAGAAAAACAACTTTGTAAAACAGTACAATATAGAGTATTTAACTAATTAAACAAGTCATTAAAAATAGTGTATCTGAATAGGTTGCTAAGAAATAAAATTGCTTAGGTTTCCGGGTTACTAACGTCGAAACCTTCATCGACTACAAAGGTTTTCGATATGAAGTTAGGCTGGCGAGCGACAGTGATGATAGGTTGACTTAGGCTACCGACTCACCGAATGGCATCTAACAACTGGCAAAAGAAGTATGGGTCGTTCGGCGGTGAGATATATGGGCCGACGGCGACATAATTACCACCGGAGGAAAAACCTGGCTAAGGCTGGCACAAGACCGAGGAGATTGGCACAAGAAAAGAAACGCCTTTATCAAGAAGTGGGTGAAGGTTTCCACTATTCTAGTGCTTTTAAAATTTAAATACTAATCTGAAGATAAATCTATGATCATACTGAATCCAGAAGACTTGGTTCTGTTTAAAATCCTCAGAAACTAACATCCTCAACTGTACTTAACAACAATGGAATGCAAATAGCCCAGCACAAACACGAACTCGTGTTAAATTGGTACTGTCACACGTTGTTTCATATTCACGGTAGTTTAGCAAATTGATTTAACGCCACGGTCAAAGCGTACCTAGTTGTTTAAAGTAATCTAATAGTTGTTTGAAAACGCGCCTAACAAGTGTTGTGTAAAAAAACAAGGTAGTTAGATTTCGTTCGCATGAAAATTTAGATTTATGCGTGTGAGAAAACAAACATAGCAAAACCATTACATGGAAATTTCTCAGTTTGGTGATGGCTATAGGTTTGAAACCTATAACATGGGATTGAAAACATAACTGGCGAAATGTGGGTGTTCCTGTTAGGTACACCTCTGCCTAACCCTTTGGGGATTACAAAGCGTGATGTTATGTTATGTTAAAAAGATTAGCTACACCCAGAGTGTTGTTAGCCCCTGTGAAGACGCTCCCCTTTATACGATAAAAAAGAGCTACAAAAGCTACTTACTCTAGTAATAAAGGTGTCAAAAGATTAAACAGCTTGAAAGTAAGGTTTCCTACTTTATTTCCAAGACGCAGTGCGACATAAACGTAGCTGTTAAGAAGGGGTCACATAATTGGCTTTTCAGGTCATTAGACTGGAATATATTGAATTACACACTTAAAAATATGTTGGAAGGTACTAAGGAATCTTTTCAAAATCGTGTTTCAACTAGAATTATGGCTCTAAAAAGTTTTTATACTAGTTTCTGTTAGTAATTACCTACCTAACCTATATGATAACCTATATGTTAACCTATAGGTTACATGTACGGGCTATGGTAATGCATGTACCCATTTGTTTTATTTTAATAACTTCTATATAAAAGCATGTACAGGCTTTTAAACCACTTTTACGACACCTTTTAATATTAAATAATTCAAAATACACAACCAGTTAATAAAACGTGAACATCTTGGTACTAAACACTTATCATGATTCCAGGCAAGATTTGCGCGTTTGTCTTCGGACTTGGGCCGCTTATTGGTCCGAATTTAGGTATCCCACGAGATAAAAAGTATATTTTTTCCTATCCCAGGTCATCAGTACTTGTGTCTCTCATCAAAAGATCAGACCGTCAAAAGACAGACAGAAGTCTTTCGCGTTTATAATTCATATTTTTATATGGGACAAGCCTGCCACATTATTCCCGAACCACTGCAACTCCTGAAAGCCTGAATCAAAAGCGACGACCATCACAAGAAAGAAAAAAATACGAAGATTATAGTTACCAACTTGCCAGTCCTGAAAGTTAGACTTACAAGACTGGCAGGATGGTTATCATGTGGCGGGATTATCACACCAAGAAAACCATGTTTCAACTCCTTAAAGCCTGAATCAAAAGTGACTACCACAAGAAAGAGAAAAGCACAAAGATTTATAGTTACTGCTAGTCTTGAAAGTTAGACTTACAAGACTGGCAGGATGGTAATCATGTGGGATTATCACACTAGAAAAAAAACCTCCTTTCTTACCTGATGGTAGCCAAAGTATCAGCAACCTCGACAGTTCCAAGCGCGTTGTTGACAGCATGCATGGCCTCCACGCCCATAGCCGCTGAACCGCGCACGTCGATGGACGCCACGATGTAACTCCTGTTCGTCGCTAAGTACGTATTGTAGTATTCTGTAATAGGACAAATTGGGTAAATTAGGGCTAAATTATTACGATAATAGTCATGAAACAAGGCAAGAGAGGCCAACATCTGCTGATAATTGACGATTCTGTCATTTACCACAAAAATGCACAAATTAAATTAACCTATCCAAAACTTTTGAATTATACCTGGGTTATTAAATAACGAGTTCTTTATATAGGTATGAGGTGTAGGTAATGGTGAGTGGTGGTATATAGGAGGTTCTCTTTTATTAATTTTCAGAAATAATATATACTTACTGTTAAATATATCCTCTTCTGCAAATCTCGAAATTGAAATTAGGTTTGCTGATGAAAAACCCAATTTTAAACTATATTATTTCAATCTGTATGTTTTTGTGTGCTATAAAGAATAGGTCTGCTTACATATCTAAAAACCAACAAAACCAACACATCCAACGCAATATACAATTTGTATATAAATATCCTATCTACAAACAAAATAAAAAGACAGATGAGATCGTGTGCCGCACAGAAAGTTACGAAATAACTTGTGAAGTTGTGGCGGCGCGCGGCGTCATCAACTCGAACTGCATGTGTCCTCATTTGAACCAACATTTAACTTCGACATCCAACTTTTTACGTAAGCAACATAATATCAACATGCTTGTAGCCCCAGAGAGGTGAAGCATATTTGCACTTTTTGTAGCCTTTTAGAGGTTTATTTACAAAAGTGAAAAGAGGTCTAAGGTACCTGCGGTAAATAAGGGCCAGCGGCTATTAAGGTCCATCAGAGAAACAGCACACATTCAATAGTTTTATAGGTTGGATCTCTCGTATACATAAAAAGGACCAATAGTATTGCTATCTCACGCGCGCGCATTGCCGAGCGCGCCGCCATTTTGTCAGTAGCCTCGAGTAAAAAAAAAAAAATCATTTATTTTTTTTATTTTTGTTAAACCTACAGTTTTAGTTAAGAGGTTTTTATTTAAAAATAGTATAAATTTGTTGATTTTACTTAAACAACATCATTTTGTTACAAAAATTTTATTTCTTGAGTTTTATAAGGACCGATTTATGTTTTTTATTGGATGATTGATGGTAAACTGCTAAATATTTGGTCTGAAAATATTAATTATGTTGAGTTATAGAGGAAAACAATTTATTTTATGTTTTATCAGCTTAGTTTCTTTTAATTTTACCTCGGACCTTATTAGACTACCTGAGTTTATTAAGGTCCTTAGTAAAGGATTTTTTAAAGTTTATTTTTGTTCACAAAATGTTTAAAACCTAGCCATGTAGGCATTTTTTTTAGATCTCAAATAAATAATGTTCAATAATATTCCTGATTTTTATTTAAAATTTATATATTTTTTTCAATATTTAAGTTTTAATTATGCCGGCTCTTATTTACCGCCGGTACCTTATATAAATCTGTTTTCTGTTGTCTAGGTGTTATCCACAATGGCCAGACAGATGTCTGTTCATCATTCGATCTCTCAATACTTAATGGTAGGTATATGTAGGTATTCGGATAAAAAAAATCTTCGCATTTATGTTCTACGGTTCTACCAAGTAACACTAAAAGGTCTAAAATAACAATACTTTCGGAAGTCGGTGACTTTGTTTCTTTCATTGACTGTTTTGCTAAAAGTTATAATGTTGGACCAAATCGTATTGCGATAAAAGCTAGCTTTCAAAGAAATGGTTTGAAAATAACTTCATCATCATTTCAGTCAAAAGACGTCCTTGCTGGACATAGGCCTCCCCCAGATGTCCCTCCTCCGTGCGTCTCGCATCCAGCGGATCCCCGCAACCTTCACCAGGTCATTGGTCCACCTAGCTAAAGGGAGGCCTTCCAACGCAACGTCTTCCGGTTCGCGGTCGCCACAAATAAAAATTACTTACCTAAATCAAAACTATCCTTAACCCTGCTGGTCCCAGGACCTGCGTAGACCCTCACTACCATGGGGTACTTCACCCCACTCTTCATGTTGGGTGGTAATAGCAGTTTCACATGTCCCAAAGGAGTGTCTCCTATAGACATCACGTTGAACAGTATCATTGGCAACTTGTATTGTGTTAGTTTTTCTTTCAGTCTTAAATTGTCTTTGAGCAGTTTGAAGCTGTCCGTCTGAAAAGATGAAAATAATGTTATAGGCTGATTACCGATTACTTTGACCCAAAAAACTTATGGTTTTGGTAAAGTTTGTACATAAATTCTTTCTAATAATTAAACAAACAAGTAACCAAACTTTGTCGTTGGTCTGTGCTGAGCATGAGGTCCTGTGTTCGATTGTCGGGTCGGGTAAAGTAGTATTTATTTATTTAAACTTTATGCACAAATAGTGATACATAGGCGGACTTAATGCCACAAGGCATTCTCTACCAGTCAACCTTAGGGTCAAACAAGACAACATTGTGGTAGGGTACAAAAAAACAATATCAACTTTAATAAAAACAAAAAAAAAAGTATTTATTTATACGTTTTTTTTATAAAAAAATAAAAAAACTAATCAATATTTAAACAAATAACAAATGTATGTATAGTATGTAATAGGCTCGCCCCCTATTACATGGAACTTAAACATAACTGGCAAAATGTGCCTGTACTATTAGGTACACCTCTGCCTAACCCTCCGGGGATCACCGGCGTGATGTTATACATAATTATTATTATATAAGTAAGTAACAAAAACTTACCGCGCTATTATATAAGAAAATCTTCGGCGGATTGAAGGAAGAGCTGCACGTCACAATACCATAGCTAGCACCAGGCGAGAATGACGCCGACACATGGTGACAGGATGGTTCCCTGCACGACACACACCGCACCACTCCCCCAGAAGTGGCCCACATCTGCCGCAACCACGGCACATTCCCCGGAGACACAACATAGTAAACAGTGTCAGAATCCTGATTCCATCCCAATATTGACATCACTGAGGAGTTTCCAGGACTCAAGTCCTCGGTCGTCAAAGATAAGAAGTTAAATCGACCCGCATGGGGGAACCTTTGGTCACCGTTGAATAAGTTTTGTATCTCCAACATCTTGTTCCCCGATTTGTCGTAGAATGGCTTCCTCACATCGATCCAGCCGTTTGGTTCGGAATGCTCTTTGACGATACTGCATTTATCTTTTTCTAAGTCACAGTTGACTAGGACGCTGATGTTTTGTCGTCTGTTGAGCCATAGTACTATGAGATTTTGTTCGGATGCCCAGTCGACCCTTCCTAGGTAGTGGTCTAGTCCGACTATATCAACGGGTGCTGGAATGTTCCACGGCTCTCCGTGAATGTCGTCGAGTTTGAAGACACGTAACCCTACTAGTGGATTTGTTCGACCAACCTGGTAATAAAATTGATGTTGTTAGTGATGTTGAATGTGCAGATTATGATATTAGCTGCAGAATACAGAATGTAAACGAACCCTTCACGAAGCCGTCAACCAAGCATTATACATTAAACAAAGTACCCCTACGCATTTGTTGCTGCGAAAAGATTTTGTTTTGGGTAAAAAATCACATTTTACGGTACACGTATTCAAACATATTTTTAGTTTGTAAATATTTTCCTGTGCAATGAATAATTCGTAAACAATTCATAAAAAATTTACTGAACAAAGCATTGGAGTTGAGCAAAGTAACTATGTACATTTAGTGGAGTGCAATACGATTTATACCTCGGAATCCAGGGCCGGTCAATGAATCTTCATAAAAACTTTTGGACTGCATTGGTAAAAGCCCATTTTTCAGAAAATTGTTTAGTTTTTTTTTAACTTCTTTATTTGGGCTTTTACCAATGCAGTCCAAAAGTTTTTATGAAGATTCATTTACCGGCCCTGGGTTCCGAGATTTTACAATATTAATGCTTACGGCACTCCACTAATTAATTAAAAACTATTAAATAAACTAACAAGAAACTATGAAAAGGAATCAAAATTTATATTAAAATCACATTTGAGCATTTGAGTCATAGCTATTCTCGAAATAAACTGATTTAAATCTATTTACCTTTGGATACTTGAAGTGTATAATTTCAGGATACTGATTGTTCACATCGAAGGGTTGTCCGTAATAGGGGTAAATAGCTGATTCTACATTGGTATCGTTGAACGATGCCACCGCTAAGTAGCTGCCTCTAGGAGAGAACCACAAGGCTTCAGCTGCGTTGAACATCTCCTCTGAAAATAAACATTTAGAAATAAGTACATAATCTAGTTCTTTTTTGCTCAAAATAAGGTTGCGTATGGGTGTCTAATGTGAAGTGATTATGCGGCCTAGGCTTGTCTAGAAGAAATCGCAACATTTTAAAACCTTACACACTGCCGCCCAAAACCTTTCATTCGGTACATGCCATTAACTCGGTTCATCTTCTATTTTTATGTGAAAATGAATTTACATGACACCCGGTAAACTTCCTGTAAAATAACCGAACCATTTAATACTCGCAATGACATTTTGTGCGTCGGAAGTTCTCCAAATTGGTCGTTCCGAGTCAAGATGCTTATTTGGCAACTTTGTATATAGCCGTCATCTGTATTGATCGAGGTCTAATGTGCGCATTTCCCAAAAATGCCTATTCATATTTACATAATATTTTGGGTTGGCAGAAGCAAAAGGAGTACCTATCTAAGGATGGTTGGTAGTCCATCCTTAGATCGGTACCTACTCCTTTTGCCTCGTCTACGTTCATACATCTGGTTCCCATTCATGGTTTATATTTAATAGCCTATTCACCACACAAATAATAAAAACCTAAAATCTCACCTTCATAAAGCCAGTTAGTGACACCATGGTACACGTCTCCTGGCTTCCCATCCTTAGTGAGGGCCACAGCATGGTCAGTGTCCACATCATGGACGTAGTACACGTTGTTCTCCCTCACGTATGCCAGGGAACGTCCACTGCCCCATACTACCACGTCTAGGGAGTTGCGGCCCAGTCTTGTGATGGATCTGGGTAACAGGAGAAGGGTTTTAAAACAATATGTTACTAGATCATTATTATCTGCCTAACTAAGTAAGCGTAAGAGGACTGTTAGGCACAGTTAGACGAGCAGAGCGGAGAGTGGATGTGCAAATTCGACCAATCACAGGAAGGGCGACAGACCAAATGTAAATTTTACCTAATGTGATTGGTCGATTTCCGCAGGTTTCCTCTCCGCTCCGCTTGTCTCCGCTTTGGTGGAGTTCGGGCCTTAGACTAACCAGATTCACCTCTTTAATTACCAGTTTACATGAGGGGTGACTGCCTACTTGATAATTATCAAAGAAATAATATATTGATGACTGACATGTTACAACTCGGGAAATGTTCCATTTAAATTATCTGGCACTATCTGCTTATAGGAAATAATCTGAATTATGCTTAAAAGAAACGATGAGGACGCTGTATGCTTATTAAATCATTGGTAATATTGTGGTTATGTACTTTTTGTTACCTATTACGTTACATAGTTCATTACAAGTGGAGTATAATTTAAACTTATTTATCCCGCAACGAATTAAAACCATACACTTTAATAACTAATAACTACCACAAACGTTTTGGTAACAGCTAGGAAAAAGTTATCTATATACCGTTGGCGTTGTTAAAGCACCATGTCATTACATAGTAGGAACTTTACTGAATCCACTGGCTTTACTAACTGAAGTTATTTTCTCTGCATTCAGAGAGAATAACTTCAGTTACATTTACAAAAAGGCAATATAAACAACAGAGCACGGCACATATTTAGTCCGGCACATAAAGTTCCTAAGTCTACACCTTACTTGATACAAAAACATTGAACATGCAACAAGTAGCCACGCTACGTAATCTGTGACGCTACAGTTTCCGTATTGGAAAAAAGTATATTTCCCAGGGAAAACTGCACGTAACACATTAAGAAATAAGTGTATTGTCAACGAACCATTTGTTCAATTACAATGGTTACATTTAGATTTATTTTTATTTGACAGGGGACGATATATGCCTGGCATTGCCTGCGGGGAAAAAGAAAACATATTTATTTAGTACATGCCACAAGTGCACACCACAAACAATAAAGAAAATGAAAAAAAAAAAAATAACAGTAAAAAATAAAAGAGTGTGTGCATCTCACGGCTGCGCCAAATAGGACCAGTTCAGCAAACTGCCGAGCAGCTAGTGCCCGACGCTGGTTTTCAACTGGCCCTGAGATGGTGACGTAACGAACGTAAAACAGCTTAGCCCTTTGTGTGTGTATAAATATGTGTGTGCATGAGAAAGTACTTACATATAAAAAAGGTAAGCTAGCTAGTAGTAGGTAAGCTAGACTAAATGGCCGCTTAGAAGAATCATAATAGTGTAGTAATGAATCACGTTAAAATGGTCACAAACGCAGTTAATATTATGATTTGACAATTTGTGGCATCCATTTTACGAATTGTAACGTAATTCATCATCATCATCATTTCAGCCAAAAGACGTCCACTGCTGGACATAGGCCTCCCCCAGGCGTCGCCACATTGACCGGTCCCGTGCGTCTCTCATCCAGCGGGTTCCTGCAACCTTGACCAGGTCATCGGTCCACCTAGTGGGAGGCCTTCCAACGCAACGTCTTCCGGTTCGCGGTCGCCATTCCAGAACTTTTCGGCCCCATTGGCCATCCGTTCTGCGAACAATGTGCCCTGCCCATTGCCACTTAAGTCTGGCGATTCTTCGGGCTACGTCGGTAACCTTGGTTCTCATGCGGTTGTCCTCATTTCTGATTCGATCACGCAAGGAAGCTCCGAGCATAGCCCTCTCCATTGCCCTTTGGGTGACTTGGAGCTTTCTGATAAGGTCCATTGTGAGCGACCACGTTTCGGTCCCGTATGTAATCACTGGCAACACACCCTGGTCATAGACTTTCGTCTTGAGACACTGGGGTATGTTGGACGAGAAGATACTGCGCAGCTTCCCGAACGCTGCCCAGCCGAGTCGGATTCGACGATTGACCTCTTTCTCGAAGTTGGATCTACCCAACTGGACCGTTTGTCCCAGGTAGACATAATCGTCCACAACTTCGAGCGTAGAGTCTCCGATCTTGATAGGAGTGGGTGTTACATGAACATTCGACATAACCTTGGTTTTGTCCATGTTCATTTTAAGACCCACTCTTTCGGAAGCTCTACTGAGGTTATCGAGCATTTTACTGAGGTCTTCCATGGTCTCAGCCATGACCACTATATCGTCGGCAAAACGTAATTCATATTGTTATCTTATTATGATTCTGCTGAAGCGATCTTTTGACCACTTGGTTTGTGAGCACCTCAGATAAACTCTCATAGCCAAAGGTACCATCACTCTCTAGACCATTAACTACAGAGAAACAAGAAGAGGTTTAATATCGAAACAATAGTACGACACTCATCACGATACATTTTTGATACGAGATCAAAAGAGAGCAGCATAGTCTTAAAATATCTTAAACCAACAGTTTACAATAAAATATAAACAAGTATTAAAAAGGGATGAATTACAGTTTACTGTCATATATTTAAATAAATACAATAAAAATTGCTGCGTTCCGTCCGCGGTTGTGGTATTCGTAAGATTGTTTTCTTATAATACACATAATATTATTGCGGTAAAACAATAATTGTCGATTACATAAATATATGAATGTTGTGAATTAATCACAGGACATTATTGTTTAACGCACGTATTTGTGTTATTAACGGTAGTGGAACGGAAACTTTAATAATAAATAGATTTATTATATTAACTCACAACACTCACTTTTCCTGAAAGTGATGTGGATAACTGTAAATAGCTAACGCACACAGGGAACGGTATGGCAGAGTATTTTATTCTTACCCAACGTAAATTCACACGTCATCATCAGCCTATAATGTTCCCACTGCATGGACTCAGGCCTCCTCTCTAGGAGAGGGATGGACTATAATCACCGTTTTGAGAGCAGCGGTGATGAAATAAATTACACAAAGTAATGCACTTGCCTGTGTTCGTTGTTCGAACCCACCGCTTACTGTTCGTAAGTCCGGGCCACCACCACACTGGGCCATCACCGCTGTTCTCTATTAATTCACACGTAGTCGTAATAAGATGTACCAATATTCAATTCGCGAAGAGATGCCTTGAGGTCGTTCTCTAAACATTGAAATTTATTTCTTGTTACCACTAACTAGGTATGAATTTACGTTGCCGTTGGGTAAAGATAAAATGCTCTGCCCTACCTTCCTCGGTGTGCGTTAGCCTTTATTTGTGACAGAGATTTAAATTCTCACTTTTTGTATCAAACTATTAAGAGGTTGTGTTGTGTGCGGATGTGATAATAGACTCCACTCATCAGCGTAGTCAGCCATAACCTTCCCAAGGCTGGAACACAGGCCTACTCTTTGTGAGAGAATGAGTGTCAAAAGCAGTGATGAAGAAATAAATCAATTACAAAAATTGCTTGCCTAGATTTGTATCTAGGCAGATCGATCTGCATCTCTCTGAACAGATACAGATGCAGTGATTTTGTAGACAAAACCCACACATGTGTGTTCCACTTAAAACATAAGTTTTTAACTTATTTACTTAGTTAACTTACTTGGTCTCAAGGTTGTAGACCCAGTACTCGGCGGTGCTCGAGTGTCTGTATTTCTGAAAAGAAAGTTGTATTGTAAATAATCGTACTTCCACAGTATAGTTACTATATGCTGGGCTGGATAAAAAACTAGAAAGATGAATAGATTATGTGAGAAATGATATAAAAGAAAATTAGTAAATGATACTGAAACGATTTACAGGGGAGAATGGAAAGCAAAAACGTGATGCGCCGACCCCAAATATACTTATGATAAGGGCAGGAAGATAATGATGCTGGCAATTAACTACATAAGTCGATAAAGTCGACATCAGACGCTACACCGAGTCAATGTTCATTTAGCATCTCAAGTGAAACGTGTGAACACAAAATGAATTTAAATTAAACGTGAAATGAAACAAAAAAGAACATTAACTCGCATGTAGCATTTACTGTCTAAACATTTTTCTTTTCAAACTATTATTAAACATAGAAAAACACAACAGATGTAAATAACATAATCTCTGTTTCCGGCTGTTTACCTGTTATTAATTGGTGCGCAAAAACTGGTATTGATAATTATCTTATCATGCCAATTAAAAACAAACTATGTAATTGGATCAAATGCAAATATTATTGTAATAAAAACACGTGGATTCCATTAATAAAATACGCAGTTCTTATGTTAATAAATATTTGTAATTAAAAACTAAATCGGTGTTATTTAATCAACCGCAATTTACAAACTAATTACCATTTAAATATCGTCCACTATTACGTTTCCTTTAGACAAGTCAACATAAACTGGTTTACCTACTTTGTTTTTTATAAACTTTCCTTTCTAAAAATATCCTTATTAGGTTCCAGTTTACGTCAGCAAAATACCAGAATCACGCCTGTAAGCTCCGAAGGGACAGGAACCTTGTAACCTCGCATTTCACCAGGTATGTTTAAGTCCCACGTAAAAGGGCGAACCTATTGCTAAGTTTCAAGTCCGAACCCAAAACTTGTGATTTTTCGAAGTCTTGTGCGTATTGTATAATTTTCGCATGAGAGATATTTCTTGACGGCTTGTAAAGCCAAGTCAGAGGCCTTTTGGTCGGGGGTCACGCGATGACCTCCGGCCACCGTAGACGCGGGCCTGTGGACGGTGAGTAACGGGCTAGCTCGCCGTCCGGCCGTCGTCATGACGGCAACAGACCGTGTCGGCGGCGCGTACGTGTTCCACGCGCGCCTCAAAGAGATGTCAGCAAGGAGGGGCCCGCAAGGGCCGACGCCCGTCGGGGCTGTGGATATCGAAAGGTTACCGCGGCTCCGACACAAGGGCGAAGAAGAAGGAACATGGGTTTGGTTTTTAGTCAGTAGAAGTCTGACACTCCCCTTCGCTCTGCCCAAGAGCGGGGGGGGTTATTCGATGATTTTCCACCCACCAAAAAAAAAAAAAAAAAAAAAAAAAAAAAAAAAAAAAGAGGCCTTTTGGTGGCAAAACTCTGACACCAAGTAGGGTTGCATAAAAAACCCTGACACAAGTTTAGGGCCTGGTGTCAGGGTTAATTCACTTCCCGTCGGGACTGCGGAATGTTCGAAAGCGATACCGCGGCCGGGTCACAAAGGGCTTAGAAGGAACATGGGTGGTTTTTTATAGTCAGAGCGGGAGGGGTTATTACTTATTTGATGATTTCCCAACCAAAAAAAAAGGGTTAATTCACTACAAGGAGGTTTTATGATCTTCTTTCTGTATTATATGGTTAATGTATGCGTGTTTAAACAAAAACGTGAATGCATGTACATAAAATGCTTCGTAATACTGAATCTTAGGATTAGGCACGCCTTGACCTGAACTATTAGATAACATGTGTCGCAAGAGTTGAGAGAACGGAGTCTGGCCGTCTAAAATGACCACTTTAGCAGATCATAACATGAATTGCGTTAACAAGTGTAAAATGGACCTTAATAGTCACTGCTTCTGTAACCGGTTTACGAATTTTAACGTAATTCATATTATTTTCCTGTAATGATCTATTTTTCGAAATTGTCACAGATCGGCCATTCTCCGATTGCCTAATTACCGTAACCTTTTTATTTTTCACTAATTTGACTAAGAAAAAATTTCAAATTAGTGAAAAATAAAAAGGTTACGGTAATTAGGCAAAGGACGCCAAATCGGAGAATGACCGAGATGCAGTTACTGTTATGAAAGATCCATTTTACGCTTTTTAACGCAATTCATATTACGATCTGCTAAATATAGTAGCCATTTTAAACCCCCTGAGCAGCAGTCGGTGAACGTGGCATGTAAGCGATAGTGTCATATAACTTACAAGTAGCCAATGTTGGTATATACTTAGTAGTACTAGTGTTTAGTATTATGTATGATAACAAAACGACGTAAATTTTAATTAAAATTTGACGTTTTATGTTTATGACGTCAAGCTAAGTTTTTTCTAAATAAAGTGCGTAGGCGTGCATACGTGAAATTGATATTATATCATACTTTTTACCACAAGAGTCTGTTTTTTTTTTGGGACTAAACCCGCCACACTATTCCCAAACCACTGTAACTTCTGTTAGCCAGAATCAACAGTAGCGACCACAAGAAAAGCGCCGAGACAACGAAGCTCCACAAGTCCCAGAGAAATGATTTAACTGTCTTGGATCCCGCAACGAAATTAATCAGAAAAGAATAGCGGAGGAGTAGGAAAAAACATAATTTCCACTAAGTTAGAGTCTGTTTGCCACGCTTACCTAGGTCGGTCCTTGGATGGGTGACCACTACATACGAAGTTTCCTCCGTGTCTGGGAAAGCACGTGCATGAAGCTGTTGGTCCCGGCTGCCATTTAAAGATCTTTGACAGTCGTTACAGGTTGACAGTGGCCCGAAATTGTGACAGCCAGTCTTACAAAGGGGTATACTGTTACCCAGTATTAATTGGGTTGTGGAGGTTGGAGAGGCAGTCGCTATATGTAAATACTGCTGTATCCGGTTAAATTGGAAGCCGACCCCCACATAGTTGGGAAAGAAAAGGCAGGTAGATCCTGAATCTGTTTTCTACGCATGCTCGATCATCAGATTTCCAACTAATTAATTACCTATAACTTTTTTTTTTGGAGTGTTGTTAAACCAAAAACCACTTGGTTAGACTAAAAACCACCCCCGCCTTATTACAAAACGTAGTTAAACCTGGTTTAACTTAGACCTGGTTTATCTCGCATGCTGTCACTTTCTTTTGAATATTATTGAAGTGAGACGTCATGCGAGATAAACCAAGTCTATAGTTAAACCAGGTTTAACTACGTTTTGTAATAAGGCGGCCCATGTTCCTTCTTAGCCCTTTGTGTACGAGGCCGTAGTATCTCTTTCGAGCAACGCGCAGCCCCGACAGGATAACACCCCCCCCCCCCCCCCCCCCCGCTCTTGGGCAGAGCGAAGGGGAGTGTCAGACTTCTACTGACTAAAAACCAAACCCATGTTCCTTCTTCGCCCTTGTGTCGGAGCCGCGTTAACCTTTCGACAATCCACAGCCCCGACGGGACAGGATAACACCTTATCCTTACTTGTATGTATTTAGGTAGTAACTATTACCTATTAAAAGTATGCATATCCGCCATTTTCCTAGTAAATAGATGTAATAACAAGGTAAACATATTGTTCGCTTAACATCGTATTTAGTTCTCAATAACATTTAAGGAAAACCAACATCGATTCTAATTGTAAAATTATTATTACTCTAATTACTAATGCGTAAATAGAGAAAGCTGAGTTGAGCAGCGGTGGCCCAGTGGTGGCGGCCCCGACTTACGAACTGTAGGTCGTGGGTTCGAACCCAGGCAGGCACATTACTTTGTGTAATTTATTTCATCACCGCTGCTCTCAAAACGGTGAAGGAAAACATCGTGAGGAAACCGGCATGTCTTAGAACCAAAAAAATCGAAGACATGTGACATCTACCAATCCGCTCTGTGCCCGCGTGGTAGATTATAGCCCATTCCCTCTCAAATGAGAGGAGGCCTGTGTCCCAGCAGTGGGAACATTAATAGGCTGTTGATGATGATTGATGAAGTAGAGAAAATTATTTACTCTATTTGTTTGCATACTTGGTCGACGAAGCGGAAACAACTAATGAAGCCATAAATATTTTGTTGTCTTTCCGCAACACTTTTTGTGTGCATTACAATAATTTTAAAGCTGCAAAACATTCACATAATCAGACACGATCATTGATTTTACTGCAAATGGTTTCAGCAAAACAAGTCGATTCACATGTACGTTTTTGGAAATTAGAACTCTTTAAAAAAAAAGAATCGGGATACCTTACGTCAAATAAACCTAAACGAATCTCTTTTCGTCAAGTTCGCGTCATAATATCGCTTTAGCTATTGGTTGGCTAGCCATTTCCCTAGTCTGTTGGGGTTGCCTCCCAGTTTAACCAGGTTCCACCTAATCCACCTGAATACCTGTAGGTGTAGGTTGTACAATACTTTCAAAGGATTACCTACTTATTGTTTCGCCAATGTTTGTGGCCATTGGTGTTAATCAACTTTTGTTATTAATTCTACACGTTGTTACGTTTCAACTCATACGTAACAAATACGTGCAAAATTGAATATTGTTACATATATTGAACCAGTAACGATTTTTATTATAGTTTCCGATTATAGCGCTGAATTTCATAATTTTTATCGTAGTTTTAACGCTATTTCAAATAACTTCCAAAGAAAATTGTAAACTAAAATAAATGAAAATCTGTCACCGTGAAATGGATTTATTGATGGTATATTTAAAACCCTACTTATTATGAGAATTACCCATGAAAGCTTCATGAAAGTGTTAATACAGTAATCTGTCTAAAATCTGTATTCAGTATGAATATCTAAGTAACAAGGCAGTCCTGGATACCAAATAACTGGTGGCATGGTAGTTTCCGCACGATGTTTTCCTTCACCGAAGCAAGTGATAATAATACAATACGCACATGAATCCGAAAAATCGGAGTTCTTGGAATCAAACCACTTGACTTGGGAAACAGCTCTGACACAAGGCACGGCACGGTTGGCGCAGTGGCTGAGCGATTAGACTGCTGCACTGCGTGTCGCGAGTTCGATCCCCGCACGGAACAAATATTTGTATGGCCTACAGATAGTTGTTTCGGGTCTGGGTATTTGTGTATGTGAGTTTCAATGTTTGTGAACGCACCCACGATACAGGAAAAATTTCCTAGTGTGGGACAACGTTTTTAAAAAAAAAAAAAAAAGGTAAAATGACAAATAAATAATAGCCTAAGACGCAGTGGTATCCTAGTGGTCGGGTGGTCGGACTTCCAATTCAAAGGTCTCGAGTTCGAACCCAAGACACCTTGATAGATCAACTTGGTTCGGTGATGGCAAAACATCGTGAGGAAATCAGCATCCCAGAGAGATATTTCTTGATGGCATGTAAAGCCAAGTCCATGAAAACTCTAACACAGGTTTGGTACTAACCACACGAAAAAGTAAGAAAGAAGTATTAAAATCGCTCTATTGTATTGTTTACGCTGAACTTAACGCTGATGGTTGATGGATGGAATTTTCAACAGTACAGCAACATTTTGGCATAAAAGGTGTCGGGTCGCAGTGTTAAGAAAAACGATAATTTATTTCAACTATGTACAGGATCTATTTCATCTTCTTTTCCCAATACATAGAAAATATACTAGCTAACACGGTGATCACCTCTCGAGCATTCCTTGTTCTTATTGCAAACACGGCAGGAATGTACTAGGGCAACATAATAGTGCAGGAATTCCCTCGCAAGGAATCCCCCAGGTGGCAGCGACAGAGTGCCGCGAAAGTAAGAGACGAAACAATCCAGTTTTAGAAAACAGCCTCACGAACGAAACCTTTTATGTTGGTTACAGTATTGTTAAAGTAAGTCACGTAATAGGGAAGTAAGTAAGAATCTTGCTAAATCGATTGATTTGATGACAAGATGATGATTGGTCAAGATTAAGAATTATTACGACGACGGTATCATGTTTTTTATTCATACAACTGTAGGAACGTAGGTATATTTGTTTTGTGTTTTTCGATACCAACTAGGTACAGGTACAGTCACAAATACTGCTAAGTATACACGCTGCAACTTTTATAAGTGATTCTCTCCTACTGCATTGATTAACGTTTTCACGAGCATTGTTTTAGAAGCCATAGTATTACGAAATTAAACTTTTATCAAAGAAGAAACCATTACTTTACGAGAAAAGAGCTTTTGCATTTTGCTAACATATTAGTGCTCTTAGTCTTGACTGTACGTAGTTCATGTTTGTTTGACTTATTTTTTAATTATGTAAATTCTTCTAGGTATCTAGTTAGTTGGGTAGTTTTTCCTCAATATGGAACACGCCATTTGAATGAGGAAAACGTATACCAATTTAACATACCTATATTTTAAAATTAATTTATGATAAAAGTAGAACAGGAACTTAGTACCTACCTACGTTGTTTTTTCTGTCGGTGTGTTTTTATTCATGAATCAGTTGAAACAGGAAAATACTATTTAACTATAAGCTTTTTGCTAATAGCTAGTTTTAAGAATTCAAACGTAAAAAATGTTAAGACACTTACTTTGTGTTTGTTCGTCATCAGCAGCAAATATTTCATATCCTCAGAGAACGACGACATCGTGTAATTATTTATTTTTGCCTGGAAAAATAAATAACATCAATTATTCAAACAAATAACTCAGTAAACACAAATTAGTAAACAGTCAACTTTAGCATACCAATGTTAAACCCACGATAGTTTGTGTGGTATGTTTATGTTTTTTTAAATAATTTATTTAAATAATAAAAGAAAAAAATGTAACTACATAGTACGTAATTAAGGAGATAACTCGTAAACTACTCAAGCGAAGAGCACCTATACGGGACACTGCGCAGGCGTCATCAACAAAACGAAAAAAAACACGTAAATTAGCCCAGTAATCACGGAGATATCGGTGTACATTATATATTAAAAAAAAAGATGTCTGCCGAATACATAACCTCCTCCTGTTTTAAAACAATCTTTGTTGTTTTCTTCAACAATCTACAAGCGACACTTAAAATGTAGAGCATAAGAAGTGCAAATCGATCAACAACCATGAAAAAAATTCAAACGAAAGAATCGTTTAGTAAAAACCCATGAGTTCCTCTTACCAGATCATTCTCATCTAGGACTGCTGAATAAGTCCCTCGAGACACATCGAATTTCCAGACCCCCTGCCCCTGCTCTTTGTAGATGTATTCCGTATCTGAAATATTTAATTATTTTTACATAACATAAAATACTTATATAAGATTCCTCTGGCAGAATGTGCTTGCCATGCGGCCAATAGAGACCGTTGGAAAAGGATCGCGAAGGCAGCGACAGCAGTTGTGGGCGACCGCCTATGACCACGGTCATTCTGTCAAGAGTGAACGACAAAGAATAAGTACATAAAATTATTTAAATAACTGCTGGGGGTCTAAACTGGCCACTTTAGCAGATCATATAATATGAATTGCCTTAAAATTCGTAAATTCACAGACGCAGTTTACGCAATTCATATTATGATCCATATTATGATCCATATTATGATCCATATTATGATCCATATTATGATCCATATTATGATCCATATTATAATCCATATTATGATCCATATTATGATCCATATTATGATCCATATTATGATCCATATATGATCCATATTATGATCCATATTCTGATCCATATTATGATCCATATTATGATCCATATTATGATCCATATTATGATCTGCTACAGTGGCCATTTTAGACCCCCTGTTTTCCAGGTTTATCAAAGCCAATTTCCAGAGTTCGTCGTCCTTTCTTTCCCTATTTTTTCTCCCAATAAAATCCAAATCGGCCTTCGCCCGGTCTGGCATCGAACTCGGGACCACATGCTGAGTAGTAACGCTTGTGATTACTATACCTAAAGTGCAGTTAATTACCACACGTTGGTTAATTACGAAATGAAAGATAAGTAGGGTGGGAGAGTCTTGTTAACGATGCTCATTGAGATGCTTTTAGTTGTGAATAAAACCACGCTCTCATGATATTGCTGTAAAACAATAGTTATAAGAGTATCTCAGAACTTTATCATAAAGTAACATCAAATCAAGCCTGTATTTATTTATTGGATGGTTAGACAGAAGACACTGATTTATCCCCTTGGTTAATAATCTATTATTATCTATTTATATTTTTTTTTTTTATTGATTGTTCTCAAGCATATATATTTTATTATATTTATTATACCTAATGGAAAACTATGTATGAGGTCTATGATGGAACGAGAGTGCCCAGAAGATGCCTGTTCGGCAGATGGGATAAATGTGGGATCCCAGCACAGATATGTACGATGTGACCTTACGATGTGAGCGATAATAGGGGCAAACACTGTTTATAGCAGAATACTGCATTAAAAAGTGTTTTCGTACCACTTGCTCAAAAAAGTGACATTCTATCCTACAAAAAGCGAACATAACAATAGTCATTTTTAATCTGTTAAGAACAGGGAAAGAAAATTGTACTGAATTTCATTCATCCTCTAGGGCGAGAATGTGATTTCTATCAATAAATTGGACCAATGTTTCGAATGTTTTTAATTGTCATTATTTTTAATAACTTCTTATCTCATATTATTATTTTGTTATTTTTTTCGCAAATGGTACGAAAAGTAGAGTATTTTCCTCGATGATAAAGCTGTCTTAGTCTTGGGTGAACTTAAATCCCTCGCTACACTCGCGATTTAAATCGTCACCCGCGACAGAAGACACTGATTTATCCCCTTGGTTAATAATCTACTATTACCCCTACAAGAAATCTTAATATTTTATCGCACTAACCTGAGATCCATTGTATAGCCATTTGTTCAGGAAAGAAGCCGATAGTCAGTGGCACCACTTCCTCGAGCGAGAACGTTCTCAAGCCATTACTTAGGTACGGTGATGACTCCGTGTGGCTGCTCAGCAGCGCCAGGACCAGACTGATGATCGTTTTCAGCGACTGTTGGCAAACAAACATACTTATCTTTAGAAAAGTACTTTTCCAAAAACTACCCAAATCGCTTCAAAAGTGCCAATAAAAGAAGAGTTCTCTATATTTTTCCAGGATCCCATCATCAGATCCTGACTTGATGATCATGGGACCACCTGGGAAGTATACCCTTTCATACAAAATAAAAAAGTCCAAATCGGTCCAGACATCTTCGAATAATCGGGGAACATACAAAAAAAATGAAAAACGATTCCGACGAATTGATAACCTCCTCCTTTTTGAAGTCGGTTAAAAATAATACATGCAAGTTGCTACAAGTAATAGCCGACTACAATGCAACACCTGGATGAGAGACGCACAGGATCGGGACATGTTGCGGAAAAAAGGCGAGGTCTATACCCAGCAGTGGGTAATTCCGGCTGATATGATGATGATGAATGCTTCCACAGCTGGCACACAGGCTTGTGAGACGGAGTGGTCGAAATTTCAGTACATTACGAGGAGGTGGAAGTCACATGTCTTCCTACTTATTTAATTATCTTATGTTCATATTCTGCCTCTGAAGTGTTAAGTAACTTTTGTTACTAATCATAGCCACACGAAAAGGATAGTTTTTGCTTAGCCAAAAATTTCAATTGTGAACTGCACCTAATTAGAATAACAAGTACTTCTGTATTGGAAGAGACGCATGTAGCATGATCACTTAAGGTTGCACAAGCCAGTCATTCTTCCATACAAACGTAGTATGGTGATTACTCCTCTGGTTGACGGTGCAGGTTCAAAATTAAAAATTGTATCAACTGGTCTTGTCATTATCTATGTCATGGAAGCAGAATTGGAAAAAAAATATTGGTTTGGAAGTTAAGAGTGTCGAAACTTTCATATTTTAGCACAAATTTTAACCATCTTTGGGCGTAAATAAGTTGCGTATATAGTACGAAAATGAAAAAAGTGAAACCATACAGACATAGATTAGTTAATAAAGAATTCAAATAATTATATTTTGAACAGATACATTCAATGGATTTTTCATGGTATCCATACTACCAAAGGTCTGCATAGAAACAATCGCGCGCCCGTTTTAGTTGTGTCTCTTTCGCTCTATGCATTTCGCCCGTGATGTCGGATGAAATAGCATGCATTTTAACCCCGCCCACCAACTAGTTCGTGCCGTTGGCTTGTTTACCCTTAAAGAAAAAACAGTGACTTTTATTGCAAACTCGTTTAACCGTTTAACGACTGTAAAGCGATATTACATTAGAAATCAATTAAACCGTGATTAGCCCTCTAAAGATCGAGAAGTCTTGATAAGAAATGGAGACGTATTTTCAGTAAGTAACATCTTCATAATCATCATTCTCCTACCCTTATTCCAATTTATTTGGGGTCGGCGCAGCATGCTTTTTTTCCATACTTCTCTATTAATCATTTTCTCAGCAGTCACCTCCTTTCTAGCCATAAAAAAAATTTGCATATAGCATATTTTCATAATTCACGCAAAGGCGATCCAATAAAAAATAACATCAATAACGACGGTCAAAGTCGAGAATGGGAAGAAAGAAACTGCGAAACTAAAAACCCAAAAAAAAATTTGAAAAATTGAGATTTTACAAAAAGTTATAAAATATTTATGTAAATTACATAGTATTGTCTTTTTTTTTTACAAGTAGTAAATTAAATATATTAAATATTATGTATTGTCTTAGAAGCCAATTATTAAAATATTTATATAAGATAATAATAATAGATACTTAATAGTCAAATAATAAGTAAAACTGTTTTAATCATCTTGAAATATCAAGAGAAGTTTCTCTGGTGCAATAATGCAGTAGGTACAATAAAAGATATTAATCATTACTTAAACTGCCCAAAGATATGCATGATAATGTGTTTCTTAACTTGTTTAGCTAAACACACCAACCTACACTATCTAATTCTACCTCTGAGTCTGTACAGTTAAAAGTTGGTAAAAACTATCGAACAACTGAGGAAAACTGTATTAAAACTACAGTCGTTAATTATTCGCAGGAGTGCAGTTTTTATCCTGCTTTGATTTACTACATAAGTGAATGATTAACTCAGTCATATACATACCTAATTCATCGCTAGTATTTTATAGTTAAAACAGTATTTTTATCATTCTTCTTAGAAGCGTAAAGTATAATTTTGGAATTATTTTAATAATCAAACTGTCAAATGCTGTTGCTGTTTTGCGCCAAAAGTCATTTGTTTTTTTTTTCTATGTCGGAAACCATTGACAGCAAGAAATAGCGCCAGAGGAAGCAAACCAGTATGATTAAGTATTAAAATACAACCTTTTTGATTTTCCTCCTTGCCCTTTGCTACCTATTTATTTACGCGAAACACAAGTTATGCAATACGTACAACAATCCGGAAACCTCATTTATTTTGGTAGGCCCTAAATAAAAAACATACAACGGTTATCAACGGTACAGTCACCAACACATCAAGTTACCCGAAACTGTCAAATTTTCTCAATCATCCTTGAATCTAAAACTTTAGCGATAAAGTTACAAATCTGTTAAAGTTTGGCACATTGTAGTAGGTGGATGTCTGTACATGAGTGTTGTGGTACTATGTCATCAAAAGAGACTCGAGAAAATTGGTTCGTTAAATAATTGTCCTATCTAGATTATAATCCTACTTCCTACTCATATTATAAATGAGAAAGTTTGTGAGGATTTATGAATGTCTGGATGTTACTCTTTCACTCAACACTACTAACTCGACTTGAATGAAATTTTGCACAAGATAGTATTAAACCTGGATAATTTTTATCCGTACGATCCCGTGGCATAAGCTAGTATTAAACTGTCCAGCTTTAGTTTGCGGCCTTAGTTCTAATTTCGACCACGTACTGAAAGATCCTTGTTACCTACTTGTATATTGTTACAACTGGTATATGGGTCACCGTATTTTATTTTAACCACTCTGTATCGTTCATGGCCAATTGAATGCTCCTGCAGGCCATCATTACTCAATCTGTTTGAGCGTCTGAAATGTCCTTAGAGGTCTAACCTAGAGCTTGTGTAAGTGCAATCAGTCTTTGGTGAATGTTAGCAGAGCTATAGGTCGTCAGTTCCATTCTTTATGTTTGTCATGCATTTATCGACCTGCGCTATTTAATTAGACTTGAATTTCTGCTTGAATACATTAATATCTACCATCGTTTGTGATTGCTTGCCTGCGTAACTGTTGGCATTTTTTTTTGTTAGAAAACGTCATTAATATCATTAAACTTGAAGGGTTAGAAAAACCCTGCCTACGTAGTAAAGACACATTTCGACGAAGTACCATGACTCAAATCTAGACTCGGACCGCCTTATTTCAAAACGTAGTTAAACCTGGTTTAACTTAGACTTGGTTTATCTCGCATGACGTCTCACCTCAATAATATTCAAAAGAAAGTGACAGCATGCGAGATAAACCAGGTCTAAGTTAAACCAGGTTTAACTACCTTTTGTAATAAGGCGGAATAAGTCGGAAAAACCCAATTTAACTTTGATTGCCCTGGGAATCGAACCCAATATGTCATATTCGTCATAATTATCTTCGGTGCAGTACTTATTAGCATTTACATGCAATTTTTTGCTTCCCACAAGGTTACGGTGGTGACATTCTACACAAAGAACTTCCTTTAGGGCTTATATTAAGATTTATTGGACTGGGACATTATTGATATGGTCAATAATGCTCATACGTTAGCAAGTAAACTCATCCTCTCATTTAAAAACTAGCCAAGTGCAAGTCGCACTTGCACATGAAGGGTTCCGTAAAATTGTAGTAGATACTGAGAGATTTTCCTTGATATTTAAGCACCATAGAATTCTTGTAGGTTTTCCTATAATCTGTAAGTGTAGAACTAATTTCTTTATTTTTTTTTCAAAATTTTAGACTCAGTAGTTTCGGAGATAAGGCCGCCCCCCCCCCCCATTATCTCCGAAACAATGGTCGGTCAGACAGACAGACACACGAGTGATCCTATATGGGTTCGGTTTTTTCCTTTTGAGGTACAGAACCCTAAAAACAATGAACCCTTGCATTATGGAGTCATGGCACAGGAGAACAGATTTATAAGAAGACGTTTAACTGATTTAGTATTAGTCTAAGTCAGTTAAGTTTTGTTGGTTCTGTCGAAATCGGTGTCACGGTATAGGTGGTATAGGCATAATTGTTATGTTAATAAGGCATTGTTTTATTTATCGTATTTGGGTGTCTTAGGCGGCGTCCTATTTGGCAGCGATCGCGCGATCGAACGATGCGTTCATCGTCGTACGATGAAAACGATCGTACTGGTGTCCTAATTGGCAACGCACGATCGTACGACCACACGATGCGTTCATCGAATTCACCGCAGCGGCGCCATTTTTGCCCGACTGCGGCGAAGCCCAAAAGGAGGGTTAAGTGTTTGACGTGTATGTATGTAAGTATGTGTATGTAGGTATGTCCGTTTCTTTGTTCCCTCATAACTCCTAAGCGGATGAAGGAATTTGAATAAAATATACGTCGTTAGATTTGTCTTGATGGCGCGAGTGTCACTGGCTACATTAAAATTAAAAAACAATAAAAAAACAGCGGATTTTGGGGACCAAATAACGGGGTTCAAAAAAAATTTACCATCGAGTAGGATATCAAAATGAAGAGTTTTTAAAGGAGATTACAAAAATAACAAAACAGTTATATGTTAAAAAGAAAACCAAATTGACAAATCGCCTGCTTCCAAGTTTTGTTTAATTTATAATGTGCTTGTTTTTTGGGTTTCAGTTTTTTCAGTCGGGTTTTTTAGTTTTTTAACTACTTTTTATTTAACAATGGCTGTTTACAGAAACGCACAGTTTTTGCTATCGGGGAATATTACTTTGAAAATTGCAAGTTACATTGAAGAAAGAAAACGTAGACCACATAATATACTTTATAAGTAGATCCAGAAGTCAGCGAGGCGAATTTTCCAATATTTACTTTGATGTAAGTACGGAATAATGAAGATAACTTTTACAATTATTTATCCATGACAAAAAAACTTTTTTTGCAAAAAAAAAACCGACTTCAATAACACGAAAAGTAAAAAAACACAATCACAAAAAAGTGAAAAATAGCGTGGTGGCGAAAAAATGAAATCAAACAAAAAAAGGTCACCGACTTCAGAAGCAGATTTTTCTTCTGAGGTTTATTTTTCACTTTTTTGTGATTGTTTTTTTTTACTTTTTGTGTTTTTGAAGTCAGTTTTTTTTTGCAAAAATAGTTTTTTTATTTTGCCATTTTTAGTTGTAACGGGTATCACATATAAATATTTACTATGCATTTAACATTCAACCAAGAAACCTAACCCTTAACCTTCAAGATTCCCTTATTATTGCTTTCAACTCCTAACCGTTGAGGAGTAGTACCTTCCATAATCAGCTCACGTAGATAACTTGAATCCTCATAATATTTTATTAAAGAATTATCCTCCAACTCCTAACCGTGGAGGTGTTATACCTTCCATCATCAGCTCATCAACATGAAATGATGACTACTAAATGCTAATACTTAAAAAACTTTAGAAAAAGCACAAAACACGTAATAAATGCCTATATAATAATAATAATAATAATATAATAATAATATTCCACAACTATCACACAACGCCATCTAGTCCCAAGCTAAGCAGAGCTTGTGTTATGGGTACTAGACAACTGATAAACATACTTATATATTTCTAAATACATACATATTATAGATAAATATAAGAAGGTTGCCCTCGATTTCTCTGGGATGCCATCATCAGATCCTGATTACCTTATCGTGGTGCCACCGTGCCACCCTTGGAATATCTCCTTTCCAACAAAAAAATAATTTTCTATATCGGCTCAGGTGTCTTCGAGTAATCGGTGATTATACATAAAAAAGATTCCGACGAATTGAGATCCTCGTTTTTTTAAAGTAGGTTAATGAGATTTACCGTCTGTCATCAGGTCACCCTAATAACCTGAAAGAAACAACTATCGATCCATAATTACGTATAATTTTGAAGGAATTTTCTTTTAACTCCTAACCGTTGAGGAGTTGTACCTTCCACCATCAGCGTAGCCACATGAGATTGTAATTATCAGACGCAAATACTTGAACAGCTTTAGGAAATATATAAAAAACGTACTTAATGTGTGCCTATAAAATTCGAGGGTTGCCCTCGATTTCTCAGAGTTTTCATCATCAGATCCTGATTTGATGACAATGGGACCATTTGGAAAGTATACCCTGTCCAACATAAAAATATTTTTTCAAATCGGTTAGCAAGGGACGGAGTTATGCCCGAACAAACAAAAAATATATAAACATCCGAATTGAGAACCTCCTTCTTTTTCTAGAAGTCGGTTATGTATTATATTTTTATGTATAACTAGCTTTTGCCAGCGGCTTCGCCTGCGTGAAAATGTCAATTTTCCATACAAACTTTCATCCCCTATTTAACTCCCTTAGGGGTTGAATTTCGAAAAATCCTTCCTTAATCCTTGTCTACGTTATAAAGGGAACCACTGTGCAAAATTTCAGCTTTCTAGGTCCAAGGGTTTGGTCTGGGCGTTGATGAGTCAGTCAGTCAGTCAGTCAGTCAGTCAGTCAGTCAGTCAGTCAGTCAGGACTTCTCTTTTTATTAACCGACTTCAAAAAAAGGAGGAGGTTATCAATTCGACTGTATTTTTTTTTTTATGTTTGTTCACTCATAACTTGCGACTGGGTGAACTGATTTTCATGATTCTTTTTTCATTTGAAAGCTGGTGCTTCCCGTGTGGTCCCATTGTCACCATTTCAATATCTGATGATGGGATCTTGTAGAAATCGGGGGAACTCTTCAATAAATAACAGCAGATTAACCGCGATTGTTGCTATAGCATATCTAAGCATTGTTTACGCCATCACACAACATAATATCACGCCTGTACTCACTACAAAGGTTATAAAAACTATTTGGTGAACATCTGATGAAGAACTTCGGAGATAGACAACGGAACTCCTCATTATATGATAGCAAATGGACTGGGATTGCTGAAATCTCATGTCTGTCTATTGTTTACACCAGTTCATAACATAACATCACGCCGGTACGTTGTGAAAGGGTAGGCACATGTGAACCACTAAAAAGTGAAAAATAAAAACTTTTTTACAAAAAATAAAACCGACTTCGACAAAAATAAAACACAAAAAAGTGAAAAATAAAAATCAGCTTCTGAAGTCGGTGGCAAAAACATGAAATCAAACAAACAAAGTCGCCGACTTCAGAAGCTGATTTTTATTTTTCACTTTTTTGTGTTTTATTTTTGTCGAAGTCGGTTTTATTTTTTGTAAAAAAGTTTTTTATTTATCTATAAATAGATAGATCACCGATTACTTGAAGACGCCTCAGGTTCTTGAACTGATATAGAAAATTCGTGACCAATCCGAAGAGATTTGTAGCTTTGATTGGACGATCGCACGATCGCGCGATCGTTTTTAAGCATCGAACGCACGATCGCGCGATCGTTTTAAGCTCTATTAGGAATTTAGGAAACACTGAAGAAACTAGTGTGTTTAATCTCGCCGTGCGACGAGAACGCATCGTTCGATCGTACGATCGCGCGTCGATCGTTGCCAAATAGGACACCGCCTTACAGCTAACCATACTAAAAAAGTTAGTGAAGCAATTATCAACTAGCCATTTACAAGCCTGCACAGTTGGTTGGTTGTAATATTATTTATTATATTATTTATATTATTTATTCTACACCTGTAGGTGTCCATTAGTACACCCAGTGGGGTTAGACAGAGTTACAACTCTGCCTAACCCCTCAAGGAATAAAGGCGTGATATTATGTTTTATAAAATAAGCAGTACCTATGTACTAAAATATTATTTGTTATTTTCCTGCTTTGTCAAAAGCAGTTTGTTTTGTGCTTTGTTTTTTTTTTTGCTTTTGTGCTTTGTTTGCTTTGCTGTTTTTTCTGCTTGACTGGCCTGTTGGTCTAGTGGTTAGTGACCCTAACTGCTATGCCGGAGGTCGTGGGTTCGATTCCCACCCAGGACAAATGTTTGTGTGATGAGCACGATCATTTGTTCTGTGTCTGGGTGTAATTTAATAAAAAAAAAATTAATCTTAAATTTAATCTTCTTCTATACTTATAATAAATCTGTAGAGAGGTCAATTCTGTACATGATATATATTTTCAAAATAACTATCAGGGGGTAATTAGTGATCGATACTGATGCCAAAAATGCAATCAGTAAAATTTTTGTCTGTCTGTCTGTCTGTCTGTCTGTCTGTCTGTATGTTCCTTATAGAAACAAAAACTACTCGACGGATTTTAACGAAACTAGGTACAATTATTCTTCATACTCCTGGGGAGATTATAGTATACTTTTCATCACGCTACAATCAATAGGAGCAGAGCAGTGAAGGGAAATATTGGGAAAACGGGAGAAGTTGCTCCATTTTTTAAGCTTCCGTCGCGTGTGCAGCCTTAATGGTTAAAGCTACATAGAAATCATTTATGACGGAAATGTTCTACATAAAATTATCTAAAAAATATCCCACAACAGCATATGTCTATCTTTTATGGTTGACTCACAATAACACGTGTAACTCCCGATAGCTTAGCAGTTCGAAGCTTTCTGATTATATTTGTTTATAATACTCTCACTCATCCCTAATTAAAAGAAGTTAATATTATTCCCTATTCAATAAAAAAATAATCATAGTAATCGGTATAGAAACACCACACTTATACATGAAATACGCTAATAAGCCGTCGCGCGTGAATACTGAATCATGCCATAAGGATTATTTTTGTGTAACGGTTGCCGCGCTCGACACGGGTCGTGGCTGTTGATGCGTTCAGAGCGTTCGACCTTATTGACGGACAATAATTGATTTTAACAAACAATGCTTATCAGCGCGACTTTTAGTCTTTAAATAGTTTATTTGAATTTCTTTTGTTGTTATTTTCTAAAATAGGTATTAGTTGTTTTGGTAGTGTTTAAATATTCGTTCAAATTACAATTAATTATTTTAGGACCTCTATCGTAGGTTATTTTGTTACCTAGGTAACAGACAGCCTTTCCGTTACCGTCGATTAAAAATAAAATACCCAATGCCACCTAAAAAACGCCATTGAACCGTGAGAAAGGACATATTATGGTACTTTTTTTTTACGAAAAACGACGGAAACGCGGACGAAGTCGCGGGCAAAAGCTAGTCTATAATATGTATGTATTTAGAAATATATAAGTATGTTTATCAGTTGTCTAGTACCCATAACACAAGCTCTGCTTAGCTTGGGACTAGATGGCGTTGTGTGATAGTTGTGGAATATTATTATTATTATTATTATTATTATTATTTTGTCTACTTTTTGTACATAAATAGTAAATAAACAAGGAAAATGTCATGAAGGAAGTTATGAGCTTAAATGTGGATGACTATAAGAGTAGAGGGAGACCAAAGATAATTATGATGATTGGAATAGGAAAAGGATGATAGATAGGACCAAAACGGAGGTGTATAATGAGGTGTGGAGTAATACACAAGTATAAAAGAAGGAGACATGCTGCGCCGACCCCAAAATAATTGAGATCAGGGCAGGAGGATCATCATTCATCATCATCATTTCAGCCGAAAGACGTCCACTGCTGGACATAGGCCTCCCCTAAGTGTAATTTTTGCTTAGGGGGGGTTTGCCATAATCGCCACGCTTGGCAGGCGGGTTGGCGATCGCAGTACGGTCGATACAAAAAGCACAGAGAACGCTGCTGCCCATTCTCTGGTACATCCCTTAGTCGCCTCTTACGACACCCACGGGAAGATAGGGGATGGTGCTATTCTTTTTCGTCCGACACCATACGGATCATCATCCTGCCCTTATCCAAGTCTTTTTGGGGTTGGCGATATACGTTTTCTTCTTCCGTTCTTCCCTGTTAGACGTCACGGCGGTGGCATTTACTCCTTTCTCATTCTTCTTCTTAGCGTGTCGATGACAATTTAAATTGAGTCGGCCCAAAATTTGGCGACGAGTTCGGCACTTTCAGTAGCCTCCATCAACTCCTGTGATGTGCAAGTAACGGGACAGGCTGGACACGATATCAAGTGCTCCATAGTCTGTGGGGCAAGACCACATTTACACTCCAGGGCAGAGTCGTCTATGAGTCTCCACCTGAACAGGTTTTCCTTGCTTCGGCCTACCTGTGTCCGGAGTCTGTTTAGAGACTAGGTTAGCCATGGCAACTCGTGTCCAGGTGGAAGATTTTCGGCAATTGGCACAAATGGGTTGGGTAAGGCAACACTATCTCGCCACAACTTAAGTCTTTCCTTAGGGCGATCGCCAGTGAGCGGGGGTACACACTTCATGAAGCTGTTGCGGCTTTTCAGCCTTTGCGGAACTATGATGTTACTGTGTAGAGGGTGTCTAGCGTCGGAGACCATTTTGCGAACTACTCATTCATATTACTCCTTTCTCATTCATATCATTCCTCACACAATCCATCCATCTTTTCTTTGGCCTTCCTCTCCCTCTCCATAAGGGCAGGAGAGTGATGGTGATTATTTAGTAGATACTACCTGTTATCGTAAATGGCCTCTTTCTCTACACAGATGTCAAAATTTTGATAATTATGCTAAGTCGCTACTTTTAAAAGCATGCAAGATTTCCGCCTCAAAACAGTTCAGTTATTTGTTCGTTTGTAAATCGAAAACTAATCTTTACTTATTGGTTATGTGTAAAACCTATATATAACGATCGTGGTAACGGCATTTAAATTGAATAAGTCATTGTTGTATTTATGACCTACCATTTTCTATAGTTAGTGAACGTCACAATAATGCTGATAAATCAGGCATAATAATAATTATGTTTAGATGTAAGCATGCCAATACTTACATTTAATTATTATTATAAAATTAAATAATGAAAGACATGCAGCCAATCGAATCGAAAAGACATCAATATAACCCTATTTCTATCTTTTCTTAGAATACGTAATAAAGTTCTTGTTTAGTTTAGTTGTACTGTTCGTATTATTCTATCGTATATTTTTTTAATAACACTACTTAAATTATTATTTTTCGGTTATTCTAAACAGTGGTTTTTAATTTGAGAGAGTAAATTGACACTTGGAAATGTCAAACTTCCATATATTTACAACAACATTTTATGGAAGTTTGACATTTCCAAGTGTCAATTTACTCTCTCAAATTAAAAACCACACCTTATAATATATAGGTACCTAAGTAGATAAAAACAAACACCTTTCGATGTTTATCCTTAGAGCTTAGACAAAGGGCCATTCTATTAGTGTTTATAATAGGATGATGAAACCTGAAAAACTTAAGGTCATAGTATTACGTAACATCACCGCTGTAATCACCGATGGGTTAGCCAGAGATGTACCTAATATTACACCCATATTTCGCCAGTTGTAAAAGGGGGCGAGCCTTTTGCATCAAACTCAATAATACTTTTGCCAATCTGGGAACTGAACCCAGGCCCATGCTCAGCAGTCGCACTTGAGGCCACTCGACCAACGAGGCAGTCAGACTTAAGGGCCTCAAATTAGCAACTATATTTGTGGTGGTTCAAACTTCGTTTGAAATACTGTTAGAATAAAGTTCTAATCAGTTTGCAATACAAGGCGGTTGTTATTGTCTTTCACTGCGGCCGAATAGTGCGAAATGAGTGGTTTTTTGCGATTTACAAAAAAACTATTGATTGGACTAAAAAGGTAAAACATGATTTTAGTATGTTGCTTGTAGAATTATTTGGCAAAAAATCAGAACGATGACATGTATTTTAGTATGGTTTTTACTCGTTAAAAGAAATTTTTAGAGGTATCTTCGTGATTTGTTTCCATCGAGCAATTTAGTTGTATTATATTTTCAACACACTACGTTACTCTGACTCTACGTTATCCTGAAGAAAATCACATGCCTGCAAAACCTTTGTATCCGTTTTGTGTTTGGTCTGAGGAAATATGACCATGTTTCTCACTTCCGCAAAGAACTCAAATGGCTCCCTATCCGTCTTCGCCGGAACACTCGGATATTATGTCTTCTCTAAGTTCTCTACAACATCCTTTATAACCCCGCATATCCCAGCTATCTTCGCGATCGTTTTTCTTTTACCCGTCTCTCTGATACTCTGTGTAGATCCCACCTTAGGCATCATCTTAATTTCCCATCCCATAAAACTGAATTATTTTCATACTCCTTCTCTGTTCACGCTGTACCTACGTATGTAGAACTCACTTCCGCCTAAAATTTTGGACTCTAAATCTTTAATTTACTTTCAAAAAACAAGTCAAAGAGCATTACCTCTCCTCTATTCTGTAATATTCTGTATATTATTATGTTTATTATAGCTATATATTCGGATACTAGTATTTATTTTTATATGTGTGTACATATTATAATTATTATTATGTACCAATGTTTATTTTATGGATATGCTTTAGTTCTTAATTTTAATTAAAATCTTGTTAGTCTTTTCTACACACTGTGTCTACATTTCTAATCCAACTTTCCTCTCGCAGGTCTGCTGAAAGAAATTTCTTTTGAAATAAGCAGTACCTTTGTGCTCTTCTATTTGTTATATTTTTATCCTTTTTTTGCTGTTCGATACATTTGCACTTTTACATTTATTAATTAGGTATCTTTTTTTTTAATAACCATTGAAAACTTTCTATGTGACCGGAAATATATGCTGAATAAGGTGAAAATAGTTTTTGGCTCGATGTCTCTTCCAACCTGTATAAACTTTTTTATTGTGTATTCCTGAATAGATCTGTCATACAGTGTGCTTGTAAACAAAAACTGTACCGTACCGAATACATCTGTCAAATTCACGACAATCGTGCGCATATACTACAACACTAGTCTTACGTCAAATAAATGAGGATGGCAGAAAACTGTTAGACCAGGGTAGATAATTTTTGAAACCAAACAAAATTATAGTAGGATGAAACCCATTGCAAAAGGAAGAGAGTATAACAATAACCCTCCTTTTGGGCTTCGCCGCAGTCGGGTAAAAAGTAAAGGAAAAATAATTTACGGTTGATCTGAGGTCGGGAAGTAGGGGTGGGAGTTTTCTATTGGGTTTCATCCTACTATAATTTGATTTTACTTTTTACAGTTTTTGAAGGCTTCGGCCCTGGTCTATGTTTGTGTTTTGTATTAGCCTCTTTTACACAATAACATATATCGGTACTGTTCACTTTGCATATAATATCTCTTACATTCGAAAGAAACTGCGGTCCTTAAATATTTTTTATGGGTGACATGTTCAATTCGCCTAGTTCTACTCTACTCTGACCAATGTTCATTTATGTATATTCAAATTATGAAATGCACCAAAAAGGATCCATATAAATTTATTAAATCATAAATTTATTACAAAGCCACATCTCAATCTCAAGAAATCCGCATAAAAATGCTTGATCCCTAGACACTTTTGATGTGTGTAGATCGTGAGCTCTATTCTAATTCGGCGGTTATGTTGTAAACTTTTGCGATTTGGTTCCTGAATCACTTAACTTTTATAATACGAGTACTTTTCTTGGGTTAGTACATGTATTTAATTGATTTAAGTTAGAAATTACAAGAATTACATGCATACCTATTCCATATTTTGACTGGCCTGTTGGTCTAGTGGTTAGTGACCCTAACTGCTATGCCGGAGGTCGTGGGTTCGATTCCCACCCAGGACAAATGTTTGTGTGATGAGCACGATCATTTGTTCTGTGTCTGGGTGTAATTTATCTATAATATGTATGTATTTAGAAATATATAAGTATGTTTATCAGTTGTCTAGTACCCATAACACAAGCTCTGCTTAGCTTGGGACTAGATGGCGTTGTGTGATAGTTGTGGAATATTATTATAAAAAAAAAAAAAAAAAAATATTCTTGATGAAGGATATATAGAGACTATTTAGCATCCCGCCGAGCCTTAGGAGCCGAGAGCCAAAAGTGGAAAAGGTAGGTGAAACCACAGGACGCAGCTAGTTTCATATATAATCACGAGATTCACGTAATCACGGCATTGTTTACAACCACATCATAGGTAGTTTTATGAAATCGTTACTTAGAATGCGTGGGCTCATGTTTAGTGGGACTAATTTGACAAATAATGTACGTAAGTAGGTACCTATTTATTACTAGCCGTAGGTACTTGTAGTTGTAGAGGTTTTCACGGTATTTTCATGCATGCCATACTAAAATATTAAATTACATTCAATGTCAAGTTTTTGTTCTGTTATCTTGAACACATGTTAAACAAAAGCGAATGTAGTCAAAATGTTTTAAATAACATTAAAATATTAGCAATTTCCTTCTAGGGTTTTGTACAAAAATTGTTATGCTTTGTAATTTTACATAGGTACCTACCTATGTTATTTAGATTGTTCGTTAACGGTTGAAGAAACATAATGTTGATTCGTGTAACACAAAAACATTGAATTTGTCGGGTTTTTTTTAAATTTCACGTTTTATGAAGGTATGCAGCAATAAACCTGGCTCACTCTTGAGAAAACCAGACCCTGGCAATAAAATTAAGGTATTTTATGAGCCTTTTGAGTCCATGAACTGATTTGGTCCTAACAAACCAAAGCATTAAATTGCCCGCAAAGGAAATCAAGCATTTTCACTTTGGCTTGTTAAAATCACTATTCCAACAAATCAATATACAGAGCCACCGAAAAGGTTGTTTTCACTCGCACTTAAATAAATAATAACATCGTTCAAAATTCTTTATCTATCAATAACCGTCATAGAATCTGTGGTCATAGTACCAATAAATAAACAAAAGGAAATACTCACCATTTCACACGCGTACGCGTACACGCAAGTAACGCAGGATGCGAGGTCGAGACCTCTTCAATGAATGCTAATGGTCCAATCAGCGGTCATCACTCACACACCGCACCGTTCGTAGCCTGCGCACGAGTTGACGCGGAGGCGCGCCGTTACCGACTGTCGAGATTGCGATTACGGCGATGCTGGCTAGCTGACCTGTCTCCTAACATCTCCAGTACTGTGTCTCCAGTTACTGTGCTTATTGCTTATCTATCCTGAAATGCGTAAACATTATCGATAATAATTGGTAAGCATGGGAAAAAATTTACATACTCGTATTGTTGTCCATTTAATATATTAAATGTTGGAGGATAACAAAATTAAACATAATGTACGTACTCGTAGTCATTAACAAATTAGTTAGGCTTCCTCTTACCATCTACTGCCATTTTAGGAAAACACCGTTGATTTACAAACTGTTGTTGTTTTGCTTTTTTGTTAACAAATCTTATTTGTATGATTATAAATACAAAAGTGGGTGCCAAAACTTTCACAAGCATTGATGCCATTTGAATCATCACTTACGAAACCTTTTGCCTCTTAATAAAATTGAGTTCTAGAAAAAGCAATTTTGTATAAAGTAAGCCAGAGTTAGAGCTTGGTAATCTTAGTATCGGTGGCTGTGACGCAAGCGTGCAATGACCGGAGATCTCGCCTCATGCAGTTATGTGAGCTCTTATACAAGATCCTTTCCAATCAGAACTAAACCCAAACAAAACAAGAAGACCGACCCAAATAATGAGAGTGACGCTTTGTTGTGTGCCAACACAGGCGATGAAAGGTAGTTTAACTTTACACAACATTCCATTAGGAAAAGATGAAAGAAACAGTGGTATCATCATTATCAGCCTATATGTAAGTGTTCCCACTCCTGGGACACAGGCCTCCTTGCAATGGGACGGAATGGGATATACCCAATCCAACAAGCAGGCCTAGTACGGGTGGGACAGTGGTATGTCCTACGTAAAACTGACGCAGTAAGTAAAACTTGCAATGAGTCAGCAGAGTCGGAATCAGAATTACTACCAAATTAGGTTTTCACGGTTACCCCAACTTTGGTCGACCATGATAACGTCACAGAATGGGGACTCCGTGACGTTACTGTGTGGTATGAATGACGACTACTTTGCCGTTTATTTATTTATTAAAACTATATGCACTAGTCATAAAACTGTACAAAGGCGGGCTTAATGCATTGAGCAATCATCCGTTTATCTTCCAGGTTTAACTCAAGTTTCATCATTTTATCTCACTAGCTAGAAACGTTTGAGTAAGGAGCAGTCTTGCTTAAAAACCTACTTCCTCGAGACTTAAAGTTGCCAAGTTGACCAGATTGAGCTCAGAGGAAATACTACTTCTGGCAAGGAGTTCCTTGCACTCCTTGGCGGTACAATGTTACTACTACTACTAACTCCTACCCTGTTTATCCCAAAAAATGGATGCAAAGCTATCATAAAGGACACCTTGAAAGAGCCAGTGACACGAAGAAGAGGATCCGACAAAGTCACCGAAACTTCTCACAATTTTTTGTATCGTAACATTAATTTTCGCCGAAACATTACGAACGACCTTCGGGTTATTAAAACCAAAACGTCTCCATTTCTTTGCAAATCCAGTTTCTCCTTCATCTTCAAGAGATATTTATGGAAATAAAAGTTCATTGAATTCGTGGGATACGCAGACTTTTGTATTTTATTTCTATTTCAGGCTGCAATGTCAGGGGTCGGGACAAATTTGAAGTACTTCTAAAGTTTTGTGATCAGTATTTTACGATAGGTATGTTCAGACCCAGTATGATAATAATATGGCTAGGATCGAGGCTATACTAGCTTTTTCCCGTGTTTTAGGCCGTGTAGATGTCGGAATGTAATAAGCTTTTGTTTGTCTATCTATGTCCTATGTCATGGTCTGCCGGTGTGCCAAATTTCATCAATATTCTTTCAGATGTCTTGAAGACGTGACAACGAAACTCGTGTTTCGCGTTTATAATGTTAATTGGGATTTTGTACAGTTTTTGGACGATGATAATCTATCTATATACTTATAATAAATCTGTAGAGAGGTCAATTCTGTACATGATATATATTTTCAAAATAACTATCAGGGGGTCATTAGTGATCGATACTGATGCCAAAAATGCAATCAGTAAAATTTTTGTGTGTCTGTCTGTCTGTCTGTCTGTCTGTCTGTCTGTCCTCCTGTCTGTATGTTCCTTATAGAAACAAAAACTACTCGACGGATTTTAACGAAACTTGGTACATTTATTCTTCATACTCCTGGGGAGGTTATAGTATACTTTTCATCACGCTACAATCAATAGGAGCAGAGCAGTGAAGGGAAATGTTGTGAAAACGGGAGAAGTTGCTCCATTTTTTAAGCTTCCGTCGCGTGTGCAGCCTTAATGGTTAAAGCTACATAGAAATCATTTATGACGGAAATGTTCTACATAAAATTATCTAAAAAATATCCCACAACAGCATATGTCTAGCTTTTATGGTTGACTCACAATAACACGTGTAACTCCCGATAGCTTAGCAGTTCGGAGCTTTCTGATTATACAGGGTGGAATTTTGTCATGTCACCTGGAGGGAAAGTACTCTTAATACTGCAGATAGAAAATTTTACTCAAAGGAAACATTCCTTTATTTTTGAATAGAAAGCAAACTGCATTCAAAGATTTTCGAAAATTCTCTCTAACAAACATGATAAATTAAATGAAAGGAAAACCTGCCTGCGAGATTTTTTTTTGTGGGGATATGTAAAAAATCAAAACATGAAATCTTATGCCAATGACAACGAGTTGAGAGTTGAAGTTCAGAATACGATTTATAATATTCACCACAACACTTTATTAAAGGTTACTAAAATGAATTCGTTAAAAGAATAAATTTGTGTATCCAAAAGAATGGAGCCCATTTCGAGCAACTAATTAGTTAGTTTACCATTTTTTGTAAATAATTAAATTAATTTAAGATTTCCTGGTTTTCTTTTCATTTAATTTATCATGTTTGTTAGAGAGATTTCATACTTTTATTTGACCCTAACGATTGATGCAATAAAAGTACAGGGTATATTTTTTTCAGATTTTAGCCGGTTCGATTCCCGGGTGTGGGAGAAGAGAATTTTCGAAAAATTTTGAATGCTGTTTGCTTTCTATTCAAAAATAAAGGAATGTTTCCTTTGAGTAAAACTTACGTACTCAAGACGCTTTTTGTTACGTAAGAAAATATGGACGTCCCGACTTATTTATTACTGTAACTACCAAGCCCAAGTGGGATGAAATCACTCGGGAGCTTCATGAGGGTCAAGCACCGCATGACCGCCATGATATTATCGCAAGAGTTTTTCATTTAAAATTAAAATCAATGATAGATCTACTTACCAAAGATAACATTTTTAGTATAACGCGGACGAAGTCGCGGGCAAAAGCTAGTTATAAAATAATTATGTTTACCTACATAATTATACATAAGTAATACAATCATAGGCTATCTCGTTGACCTTTGCACTTCGAAAAACCAATTTATTATTTAAAGTAAACAGTTTTCGTTCTTTATTATATGTTTTTGTTAGTGCCTACCTACCTAAGGCATAGGTATAGTCCCGCCGGGGCTCCGACTGACTAAAAATACTCATGTTCCTTCTTAGCCCTTGTGCCGAGGCCGCGGTATCTCTTTTGAACAACCCGCAGTGCCGGCAGGCGTCGTCGGCTCTTGCCTCTGCAAAACAATAACACCACCGACGATACCTACTAGGTATTTGAAAAAAAAGGAGAACTCAACCGCGCTTTGACATTCAACCTTTCAAGAAACAAAAAGCCGTTAGTAAATTTTGATAGTTTAGTTAGATATTATGAATGTTTGATAACTGGTTAATAAAATCAATTCATAAAAAAATATTAATAGTTCTTTTCTGGGAAAAGGCTAGGCAGATAATGTGTTATTGCAATGAATGTTGCAATAGTTACTACGTGAGCTAATGACCAAAGAAGTTTGCCAAGTGTATAAATAAATGAAAGCTCGCAACTAACTGTATACTATCCATGATGGGACAATATTTCCTGTTAGAATCTATCAATCTATTAATGAAGTGCATTCACTCATTGAAACATTACCTACTGATATTCATAAACGCAAAATTACATATCCATATAATTATGTAGGTACCCGCTTAGATACAAGCACCAATTATCACAAATTAAAAATGTTGTTTAATTTTAATTTTAGCTTAAATATAAATCATTTTTTTTATAAATATTAATTCGTTGTTATAATTGTTAGCTATTGTTGTTAGTTATTATTTAAATACATTTATTAATAGTTTTAAGATATTTACAGTATATTTTATAAAGTAGAGAATTGTTTTGTATAAATAAGTTATTTGATTGAGTTGAAATGCTAAAATGGCGCCAACGGTTATTGGAATGACAGTTGACTATTGCAGTCTGTAGTACATAACTTATGGTTTTTAAAAGGTCCAAGGCGCCATTATATCGGGACATTCTTTTCTGAACTTGGAAAGTGTGAGGAGCTCTAAAATACCTGTATATGTACAGTGAACTTTATAATAAACTGGTAAATGTTATGCTGTAGCTTTTTTTCTGTGCTTATTTTGATGTTCTGAACCTAGTAAATAAATCATGCTTAAATCTGTTCAAATAGAAGTTTTTATTTCCCTTTTGCTCTGGCTTCTCCTATAGCAATTAAAATTGCTTGGGTGGAACTGTAGAAAATAAAATAAATTAGTTTTATTTAATTTTAATTATGGACGCATTGAAACTAATGTATACGAATACCAACACACAGTACTGCAACCTCGCCTTAAAATAACTGTAGTATATATTTATTAATCTAACTTTTGTCCCTGTACCTCCGTCTGTGTATCCGATTGCAACACGCTTTCTAGAATCTATGAAAGTAGACGTTCCCTTATTGGAGCATACGTTGCATGAACAGAAATTGACCACATCTTATTCTAGGTAGGTACCTATCTACAAAGTATGGCCGATATTATCGACCTAATCCTATCTTCCCATTGAAATGACATTTTCTTTTCTGCAACGCAGCGTACAATCACTATCACTATCACTACATAGTCTAAAACAAAGTCGCTTTCCACTGTCTGTCCCTAAGTAAGTATGTATGCTTAGATCTCTAAAACTACGCAACGGATTTTCATGCGGGTTTTTTAATAGATAGTGATTCAGGAGTTCAGGAGGAAGGTTTATGTGTAAAATAATGATTCCGTGCGAAGCCGGGTCGGGTCGCTAGTATAATTATAATTTCAATTTTCATATTTTTTATTTCTGTGCATGATTTCCAGACGAACTACACTATCTCGATGGCGTTGTGGCATTAACCATCGGCCTTCTATCCAGCTCTAGTACTTAACATTCTGCCAGAGTTCTGGCTACTCTATATTATTGTTGTCACTATAAAATAAATAAAAAATATTCTTATTACGTTGATTTAAGAATGTCATGGTATTGTACGGTGTATTGGGCAGACCAGTTTAGTACACGCCTTATGAATCAAAAAGGCTTTCTTATAGACTGAAATTGAAATGCAACTAAATATAATGATGCAGCCAGGATAAAATTACCTACGTTACAAGCAAAATTATATCTTTTTCTCGTTTAACCATGTTAAATCATTGATACCCGTCACATGTGCGGAGTTTAATTTTACTTTGTAAACGAGTATTTCAGACATTGTTACATCAATCGTTACACACATTATCGCTAGCAAATTAAATTGTGCTCGTTTCAAATAGGAACAATTACCTACACGCACAGTTTGTAGTGTAATTTCGTACGGAACCACACATAACATTAACTAAGAAGCAAAACTAAATGGTAATGTGTTAGTTGTTTAATATTTACAACGAAACAGTTGCATGGAAATATCATTATTTGTTATTACATATCGAACTGCACAATGTACAGTCACCTGCAAAAATGCATGGACAATTCAGAAACAAAATCATGTGAAGCGAGAAACGTAAACGAGTTATCTATATATTATTTAGATAAAAAGAGAAGTCCTGAGTCCTGACTGACTGACTGACTCATCAACGCCCAGCCCAAACCCTTGACCTAGAAAGCTGAAATTTTGCACAGAGGTTTCCTCTATAATGTAGACAAGGAATAAGGAAGGATTTTTCGAAATTCAACCCCTAAGGGAGTTAAATAGGGGATGAAAGTTTGTATGAAAAATCGTCATTTTTGATATTTTCCGACATCCACGCGGGCGAAGCCGCTGGCAAAAGCTGGTCGACTATAAACGGTCACAGGAAAATTGACACTAAAGTATCCATGCAATTTTGCAGGTGACTGTACAAGTAATTTTAGTTGCGCAATAGGTACACAGCTACTTTAGTACATTGGTGTTCGTTAACCTCTATTTCCAAGTAAGTCATTATAGTGCTTGTTATAATGAGTAAACATCTTCAGCGCAGCTTGCGAGATTGAAAAGGTTGAAGGAAAATATCGTGCGCAGAAAAACGAGCAACAAAGAGGGTCCGACGAGGAGGGGGACCGACTTGTCCGCTCATAAACACCCACCAACAATAACTTCAGGCTTCCGTGATCATGGTGCTTGCAACAGCACCGAAATATCAGGAACTCAAAACAAATCGTAGGTCTAGGTAAACATGGTAAGTGTCCGGTTTGCAGTGTTAATTCAATAATCAAAATCAAAACATTTATTTCAAGTAGGCCAATTACAGGCACTTTTGAATAGTCGAATTAAACTAACTGCGGCACTCAGAGATATCCAACGATTACTCAAGCCGCCACCCAGCAAAGGCCTGACATACTTTTGTATGACAAAACTGCCAAAAACCTTTACCAAGCGACGGCCCAAGCAACCACTGAAGCTCTCCGAGTGCGGCAGTAAACTACTAAACTAATGAAGCTAAATAAACTAAGCTACAGTCCCAGTCACAAGGCATAATAACTCGTGATTGTACTGTAGTTAGCCATTCCAAAGCGTTGGTCTTATGAGAAGAATGGCAAGAAACTTAAAGATATGGATTATTGCCGCTTGAGAGCTTTTGGGAAATGAACCAATCAATTCGGCATAATATATCGCAAACTATGTCTAGCAATGGGACTGACTGGGATGCACTGAAACTTTTATAATTTATCTGGTACGTTCTCTTATCAAGTTCGTAAAATGAGGCATTTTTTGTCATTTTTGGACGGTCATATTTTCTGTACAAAAAATTATTGCTCTAGAAATTTTCTAAAAATGATGAGAAAGATTTTAGAGGAATGAAAATGGGGAAAACATTTGTATGGAAAATCGCACCAGGTCCGCGTTCTCTTTTCATGTTATTATGAACAACGTAGGTATTGTAACTTGATTATCAGCAAAATTTAGTAATTTCGGCTGCACAGTGGACAGCGGTGTTCGTTAGCACCTCTTCTTCTAAGTAAGTTATTACTTTACTAGCATAGTAACAATAAGTTCACGAATATTGCTAGATTCAGACTTACTTTACTACCTGTTGCTATAATGACCGAACACGTCTCGTTTTAGAGCTAATGCCTCTTCAATGCTTTCGAGAAACTTGGTATAACCCATGTCCAAGAATGGACTGGATATAACTGTGGGATGAAGCTACGAAAGTTACATTTTCACCAGACATGTGCGAGCATGCGTAGCGATGGATCATTCTCAGTGCGTAGACTGTAATTTTTGATACGTATCGGGTATTTCGATGTAACTAAATATTGGATTTCTAGCCGCCACGTGAACCTATCACATAATATATCTACAGAAACACCACCCTATGCTCCATAACTCAAATTATAGCTGATGTTGAAGAAAACACAGCCAGGTGGAAGTTAGAGCGGGCAGGCTACGTAGCAGCGATGCACCCGGATATATAGGTAAAGGTCGCCACGCACTGGACGCCTGAGGAAGGACAGCGCCGTCAAGTTCAACCGCGGCGAAGATGGCGTGACGATCGATCTCGTTTGACGAGTAAGCATAGCATCAAAATCGGGACAAAAACCATATGAAACCGACACTTTCACAAGCATGTTTATTATTTGTTTCGAGTGCAATGATCAGGGATATCTCGTTTGAAGTGCTGATGATAGTGCTAGTGACAATGCCATTTAAAAAAAAATACCTAAAACCTTTTAAAAATCCTTCATGCTACTTATGTCAACTAATGCGCAACCTATGTAAGAAAGATGCCATTCAAAGAAGCTGTGGTCAATCGCGATTAAGTGAAAGGAAACGAGAAGGGCCAGCTCTAGCTGTTACTCAACACAACACAATAGTGCAGCATCACCGGCGCAGACGCAACCGCTGTTAAAACGTACTTAACCGATAATTACTACCTGCACGTTTCGTACTTATTGAATTGAAGTATGTGAACTATGGCGTAACTAACTTATGTCTCATTGGGTTAGTAGTCACAAGCGCGACTACTGTGCGTTGTCCTGGGTTCGATACCAGGTCGGGCAAAGTGTTATTGAGTTTTTCCCTTAGGAATTTGTTAGCAGCAGCCATGGAGTCTGGATTTGTGCCTGCTTAATGGCAATAGGCTCCCATCCCCCCTATTACATGCGACTTAAACACCTGGCGGGATGTCCTAATTGGTACCTCTACCCAACTCTTTGGGGATTATAGGCGTTGTTAAATGGCTTAGTTTCACCCACGTGGTGTTCTAGAATTTCCCGCGAGATAGTACTTACTGCCGGAATAATAAATTAGCGTAAAATATGTGCTATACCAGACTATAATCTATATCTGTGCCAAATTTCATCCAGATCCGTTTCGCCGTTATACCTAAATGGTGTGATTGAGTAACAAACATCCATCAGCCCATCCAAACTTTCGCATTTAGAGTACCTAGTAAGAATTTTATGGTTTTAATGAATGTCATCAGTTTTATTAGAAGAGTTGTGCAATGTTTCTTCAATTATGTTTTCTTTGCAACAGATGTTTAGCTTAACCTACTAATACTTACCCAATAGGTTCAAAGGTTACAAATAAGTAATTAGGTAGGTACCAGGAAGTTAGATTGCTCGGTATGTCTCCTCTTTTTGCGAGGAGGTAGTGCATGCAAAAGAAGCGGCGGAGAAGAAAAGAAATCATACCTCCCACTCTACCCGCACCAGAAGGGTAACTGGGCGTCGATGGATGCGGCCACGATATGGAAGGGCCTACGGAAGGAGAACTTGTCGCCCGATTAGCCAGGCCCAAAGAAGTGGCGCGCTGTGGTCCCTGGGCGCCTTCATGGAGAACGAGCGTTCACTGGCCACACTTGCTGATGGGGCCCGCCGTAAATGGAGAACTTATTCCAATCGGGAGTAGGTACACGCGAATGTACTTGTATCTGCCGGGCTCCCGACACATGGTAGGAGTAGAAACAGTGGATTTTGTCGGTTACAGTCTGACATAACCCTCCGCTTGAACCAGATGAGAATTTTCATGGTTATCCCATGAAAATTATCCCACTCAAAAAAAAAGATAGACTAAAGGATAGGTTACCTACCATATCGGTAGTGATTTTTCAAATAATGATTGCGATTAATCAATCGAAATAATGATTTATACGAATGAGAAATTACACAGAACCTATTACTGGTACAAGCTGACAATCGTTAAACTGAATCAGACTTTTAAAACGTAATGATATTAATTTTAAAAGTTATGTCTAATAATGTTTTATGATTTACGACATCGTAGCACGTACAAAGGTACAAAGTTACCTAAATTCAATCTTGTCTTTTAATCCAGTTTAGAACTAAATCGATTGAAATAAATCTAGTAGATTACGAGTGACAGTTTTGGGTCAACTTATGATGAATGGCTCGAATCTCGCTTAAAAAACATGAAACAATGCGGATCAACGGGCCAGGTTTTGTGGTAAAAAATCTAGATTGTGACGACATTTTACAATGGCCAGACTGGTTTTAATTGCTATGTCCATACATGTTTGATATACGATGCAAATGAGTCGTGAAGTTTTAATTTAATGCCACTTTAGTTTACTGCTTCTGCAAACACATTTAAAAACTGTATTTTTAAAGGACTCAAGTTGGTATTATAGGAAATATTTTTCACTTTTAATATGAAGGCTAACATGTCCACAAAGGGGAAGTGTGTAAGTATTGTATCATCTATGGCACAACGTTGGTACCAATGGAGCGGCAACTTTTATGGTGGCATACACCTATGTACACTCTTACCTAGACACTCCGAGGTATGGGGTAGGGCAAGTGCGAGTGTGAGTGGTCGTCTAGCTTTGTTGTTCCTTGCTTGTTCTCCGTGAAATGTCAGTTTATTGCGAGACATCTCGGGAGAGATAGTGTACTACGAGCATGTGTAAAAGGATGGCTTTACACTCGGTAGGAGTTGCACTCGACTCCCGCATCTTCTAGAAACCTAGATACTTTGCATACGCTGCCATATTAACGTAACTCATGAGCTACATTATAGAGATAATGATTAGTTTATTATGATGCGGGATACTGTGGGATACAGCGGTTATGAATGACCTCAGTCTGTATGTAGATAGACCGTACCTATCTCAACAGATACTGACGTGTCAAGGTATAAGTAATATAACTGCAAGTGTGATCAGCGTTAATTGGTAGGGTAACTACCTAGTAATAAACAGCAGACATGTGTTTGTGTAGTGTTCTAGGCTAATAATACTTACTGCCGCACTCAGCGAGCTTTAGTGATTACTTAGGCCATCACTTAGTAAAGGTTTTGACAGTTTTTGTATGACAAAACTGTTTAGTATAATTAAAATTTAGTTATAGTTTAATTGCTTCAATATTTTACTCCTTAGCAATTACGGACTTTATCATACGTAAAAGGCTATGTAAAAGGTTCTAAGTTTCCTTTCATACCAAACCAAGCATGACTTTTGTTGACAAAAATGCAGCTGGGCACGGAAGCCTGAGCGGGACCACGACTCAAATCAAGTTGAACTAGACTTCTTGGCACTATAGTTAAACCTAGCCCCTTCCCAACTAATGTTTTATCGCTAAAGCATTAGGTTCCCTTGAACCTAATAAAATTGATTGATTGAATTGAATTGAAATTTGACAGTTTCGAATAACATGATGTGCTGGGATCGGTATGTATGTCGCAGGGATATGATAAAAACAGGGATTTTTCCAAATCACTAAGGGATTTGATCAAACCACGGAGGAAGATAAAATAACAACACGGTTTTATCATTTCCCTAAACAAATCTAGTGAATTGAACAAATCCCAGTAGTACTCCGTGACGCGCGCTCGCTTCGCTCGCATATTATATAACACTAATATCTTCTGTCCCCAAAGTGCCGGGCCTCCGCCGGCCTCCTTCGTCGGCCTACGGCCCGGTGCCCATGCCGCCCTTATCATAAACCCAAACTAGTTCAGGTTTTTGATCAAAAATCTGAACTAGTCTGGATTGTTACAGGTTTTTGATGAAATTGAGTTTAAAATGTGTCATCTTCCGGTTTTTGATGAAAAACCTAGGTTTTTGATCAAAAACCTAATTTTATGAAAAACCTGCGACATGTACATGACACACCAAAGTATTCCTGTAGCATTGCGGTTTTATCAATCAGATACAGGCAGATAAAACAATGTAAACAAACACTCACACCTCAACTATTTTAACAAATTCATTTACCATACGTTTTTTCCGTTACAAAACTTCTTTACATGCTCCACCCGTCTTCAGTCAAAGGAAGAAGCATAAAATATCAATAATAAATCGTGTTGGCTACCGTCAGTATAATATAGACATAGCATACATTACCATAATCACGAATATGACTGACGACCTCGGAAGTGATGGCTGGACACAATAAAAGTTTATGTGTTGTGGTTCAATTTGGTAACATTATACTGCTCCGTTGATCTGCTAACAGGGTCCAGGGTCCAGGGTGGTTTGTAAGTTATGAGATGCTGAGGAAAGATTGAACACGGAAGTCGGAGAAATGTATGGATGTTCCGTTCTGTATGTTCGTAGTTTATCATTACATATTACTGAAAACAGGATATGTTACCATTTGCGTGTGTTCGTATTTGTGTCGGGAACTCAAAACATATAGGTAACATGGTAAATAGTCGTTTTCAGGCTTAATAGTAATTTTTGTAATCATTTTAATTTTTAAACTTAGTTCATAGTTTTTTCGAGATATAGGTAGGCTGGAAACACATGGTTATTTTTACAGCCGATAAAAATAATATTGGGAAAGCGTAAATAGGTACTTACTCAATCCAATTATGAAACCATCAATATTTATTGTGCAGTTTGCTACGCTACGCACATAGTCAGTTTATTATTTTCAAAATGGCTAGTGGTTTAAAAGTCAACTAAGTGTTTCATTTCCCAGTGAGCCTAGAAATGAAAGTGAATGCATCAACTGCTTGATTCGAGAAAGTTGTGCTAAGAAACAAGTTATATCAAAAGTCACTAGCATTAAGGTGATAACTGCAATCCATATGCAGGGCGTAAACGGACCTTTCATGAAGCCCTCAACTTAGCATTCTGTAAATAAAACTAGGAAACTCTACAATAAATGCTGAAAATCGACTTCTTTTTGGTGTGAAATACTCGTATAACGCTTTACCGTAAAACTCAATGAAGAACACTCAAAACATTGTACCTACTAATGGATGCTTTGAATAGTAGTTTAATTAGTAAAACTAGTATTAAAAATAAAAACTTGTGAAATATTTGGATCGTTGACCTCCCAATATCTCCGTAACTCGAAGGTTCCAAGTTACGGTCCAAAACAAAACAAAAAATCGTAATGACGTATCGTAATAACACTCTTTAGAAGTTTGGAAACCTAATTAAATTGACAAAATAAAAAACAGAACTTTACATGTAATTTTATTGGAAATTCAATTAAATTAAACTTAGGTAATATGTATTAAACAGCATACATAGAAACAGCAACACTTTGGAAGGTTATTTACAAAACAATAATGTTTGTATAGTATAACACGGATGCGTATAAAAATAGCAATGCGAAAAATCTTCTTGATAAAAATTGCACTGGGTACCATAGTACCCACCTATGGTACCACAGTACCCAACTATTATTTCTTCTTGATTCTACCACACATATAGATAGTTGAATATTTTCATCACATAGGTACATTATGAGTATAATTTATTACGTATACAATAGGTACATATTAAAGAGGTAGGTAAGTACTACTAGTCCCAATCTTCCAGCCTGAGACAACGCGTCCAGTAGCGGTCCATCGCCCTGTATCTGTGCAGGTTCACTCCTGACAAACTGTGCGCCTCGTCGGGGTATGACTGCAAATAAAAAAGATTGGTTTAAACTATGTCTCCTGAATTATCTTCTCGGCTGTCATTTGAAAATCCTTGACAGTCGTGTAGTCAGAATTTATACCCAGTACTAATTGAGCCGTGGATGACAGAAGCCAATAGCTCCATGTAAAATACTGGTATTGAGCTGCATTTGGTTAGAATGGAAGCGAACCCCGATATGATATGATATGTCTTCTGAATTGATGAAAGACAGGGAGATTCATGAGAACAAATGATTGATTCCTCGTATTAGAAAGATAATTTGGTGAGGTGAGGGGTGGCTGTGTTCAAAAAATATTTAAGGCGACATTAGCTGCCCGCGACCTTGAGCGCGCGCTTAACTCATCGCCTAAACAAATAAGGTTGAAAATGGGGATGCGTTTGATTCTCGTGACTGCCAAAATGAACGACAGTTCGCAGATTTAATTTATTAAAAAAAAAAATACGCTGTAATGTTAAAATATTTTTACGTATGTCTTTAGTTGGTTAAATTTCCTTTCAGATAGTAAAAAAAAAAAACAGTTATCACTCAAAATATTGAACATTTCGAGACGAAAAAGTTTTTTCGTGTGATTTTTTTGTGATTTTGTGATTTTTTTTTTCGAGGTTCTTGATTAATTTTAGAAAATATTTTTGCATAAGTCTTTTACCTATACATTACACTATACACTGTATTTTTTTTGGAATTGTAATAAGTAGCAATACGGCTAACTCTGCAACGAAAAACAGGTCGTTTTTACGGTGTCCCTCTTATCTGCGCCTTAAATAATTTGCAGCCACTACGATATAATCTTGGTATTTTAGAAAGAAAGAAAACACCAGTCCACCAGTTTTACATAACCATCATGTTACTGATGTTTCGTCCTGGAGGCTTTACACTCAAGGCACAGGATATTTTGGTTAAGCAGACAGACGACCTCCTAGGTTGACCTGAGAAATGGTGTTGTGATTCCTGACCCGGCCACGACATGGAACGGAGATTTTACTATGGCACAAAATGGTTATTTTAATTGTGTTTTATTGTGCCACTTATCCCAGGAATTTGTGCCTTGTAATTTTTGAGTAATAAGAGTACGATTGTGGTCGGGCTGGGGATCACGGTTCCTGACCCGACCACAACCAGATCTTGGGATGTTACTGATTATGCCAAAAATATGTGTCAAATTGTGCCTATCATGATTACCATCATCATCAGCCATAAGCCGTCCACTGCTGGACAAAGGCCTCCTCATAGAAAGCCACAACAAACGGTAACCAGCCGCTTGCATGGACATAATGGCAAGTCACAATTTGGGCGAACGTCAAAGATTCATACTGCTATACTTTAAGAAGACTGTTGATACTCACCATCTGTTCAAACGGAATATCAAGCTGCTGCAGCGCTGTCATCAGCTTAGCAGCGTTCTGGAAGTGCACGTTATCATCAGCATTGCCGTGCATGAGGAAGAAGTCATGGCCACGGAGTTTCTCAGCCAGGAGAGTGACGTCACCATCTTGGTAGCCCTTGAGGTTGTCCTCAGGAGTAGGGAGACCCATGTAGCGCTCTGTGTACATTGTGTCTGTGGAACAAAGATTGGTCAAGTTGTATTTTATAACTGGTGTATGCGACTATTCGCCTAAAGCGCGAATTTTGCGTGCATCGGGAAGTTGCCAGAAGAGTAGCATTTTTTAGGATCTGTATTTTTAATTTTTGTTAGGGGCAGTGACAAAATGTCTCTGGGCAAAATTAAGGTCAGGTGATGTCGCAGATCAAGGGGAAGATAGACAACTGTTTCGTAAAGGATTGGTTCACTAAGCCAATTTCATTTGCCTATCATTGGAAAAGTAGTTAGTTATAATTTATTTATGAAAAGTGAATAATCGTGGTAGATTATGAAATGGAATCTTATTTTAAGATACTAAACCGTAGATCGTATACCAGTTCATTAATGACTATGTGCTGTAGTGTAATTTGAAACTATAAAAAGTTTTTATTTATCTCGGATTATCCAATTGACATACCGATGCTCCTGCAGTGATCATCATTATGCAAAATGATCAAGTTTTAGCTTCGTAAATTAGCAATGAAACACTTTCAAACATGTATGCTAATATCTAGCGAAAGTGTCACTCCAATATTACGCGAATTTTGAAAGTATATTTTAATAAATTAAAGTAGGGGAGAGCGGGGCTAAAAGTGCCGGGGGTAAATTGTGCCGACGCGAATATCTCGAAAACAAAAAGAGGTAGTTATGCGATCGTATTGTGTCGCGTAATGCCTAACAGTCGGGCACGCGCGGCTGCCATTTTAGTTGCGTCTGCGACGCGGACCGAGTGGCAGTGCATGTGAGGGTCGTCCAGCGCCACGTCAGTAAATATTTTCGTTTCGATACTTTTTGGTCGCAAGCTAGCTTTTTTCGTGCTTTTTATATGAGAGTTTTAGTAAAATGTTTGTTATTTATCCTAGTTTGCTATGCAGTGTAATTTTAATGCTTTGAGCAGAGTGATTTTTATATGTGAGACAAAATTTCAAACTCTCGCTCACGGGGTAAAATGTGCCGTTCATGTGGGGCTGCTTGTGCCGCGGCACAACCAACCCCGACTTAGGGGTTGGTTGTGAAATCTATATGATATTTTGTAATATAGTCCTTAGAGACTGATATTTTTGAAAATTTTATTGATATCATTCGCATTTTTAATAATTGATCGCATTCGCATAAAAATAAGTACAAACTTTGATTTAAAATATGTTTTTAAGTTTGAAATAATTACATAAGTAAGGGTAATTTGTTTTTTTAAATTATAATACTTAGAAACTGTTGATTGATAGTAAAAATTATAACAAATAAATATATTATTATAAAATTGATGTCTTTTAAATTCTAAATTAATTTTGATTTATGTAAAACACCTAGCATTATCAACGGCATAACCGACCCCAGCTACGGCACAACTTGCCCCAAAGTGGGGTTGGTAGTGCCTTGCCGCCGCTGTGTAAAAAAAACACTTCTTCTTAAAAACTATGAAAAATGTGCAAAATCTGTAGGTAAATTCGTATTATAGACTAAATTTGGCTTAGGATGAACCACTACTTTCAGACATAGTACTTGTTTTATCCGAATCATATAAGGATTTGTCAAAATCGGCACGTTCAGCCCCGCTCTCCCCTATGATAATAATATTTACTACACAAATAATATTTTACTTATAATTTATATTTATTACTAGGAGTTATAGTTATTGCCAACTGAATTGTACAAGATATTTATATAAGTTTCAATTTAGTTGTTACAAACGCACCCATACTTGTCTATCTTACGAAATGCGGTTTAATATTTATTTTTATGGAGACACTGTTATTTGACCCCAATAACCCTAAAACTGACTCATTACCATAATCTTTCTTAGGCAGGAGAGGACTAGGGAATAGTCCAAAAGACTACCGGTGGTAAATAAGGTCAAATCAAGGAAAGTTCTCCTCCGTTGGTTAAATACATTCCTATTACTCTTCTTCTTTACGCGTTTCGACTCTCTTCACTCAGGGACCTCGTGCTCTATACGCGACTTTCAGTAGAAACCAGGTAAAGAAAGAAAATGAGAAAGAAAGAAAATATAGTCGCACGTCCTGACCGTCCAACGGTTCAACCAGTTTTGTTCAAGACAGCGGCGCCCGGTGGGTCATGATAGTCGTGGTCGTGACGACATAGTACCTACGAGGGGTTCCTAAATAATGACCTAGACAGAAACGTTTATTAAACTTACTATAGTAAAGCCAGGAGGTGACTGGGGCTCCAGACACACCACACTGGAACATCTTATCGTCATCCTTCAACATTGTTAGCAGCGTCGCGTACCCGCCGTAGCTGTGGCCCCAGATACCGACCCTTGTGCGGTCCATGAACTGGTAACGGTCTAGCACTTGCCTGTGGAAAATTTAAATAATGTAGACCATGCAGATCTAACATAGTCCTCCACACCGATATTCGGCTACGGCAGACAAGGACAGAGTCCTCCGCCACGTCTGTCTGTCTGTTCGCGGTTAACTCAAACACTGCTGCACCGATTTTAATGCTGATTTCACCAATGGATAAAGTGGTTTTCGAGGAAGGTTTTAGTATATTATTTGACAAACATCCACGCGGGCGAAACCGCGGGCATCAGCTAGTAAAAAATAATAAATTATTATAGCGCATAAGTGTGCGCCAAGACATAGGTGCTTTAGTACCTCTTGCCTCACTCTTACAGTTAGATGGGACGGAAAACCAACACGACCAGCATTTGATTAGACAGAGAGTTTACCTGTTTTACGATACATTTACCCCATTTGGACAAATATTTTTCTAAGACTAGGTGTAACAAAAATTTGGAAATTTTACAAACAGTAACTTTTGATTAAATTTCAAATAAAGATTGCAGTCGGCCCCGTACTCGTCATAAAACTTTTATACCTAAGTACTTGGTTTGCCTCAGGTTTATTGAACTCTAATGCATCAATTGTTACGCAACACTAGAAAATAACTTACAGACTAACATAAATATGATAAAATACAAATCTTAAAACACAAATATTAAATCTGCTATTTGATCTGAGATTATTGTATTGTCTCAATACGCCAAAGTTGCCGGAAATTGTCAAAACGTTATGCCACATTGGAAAATGTCTGTCCTTTTCATCGAACATCCATTGTTTTGCATTGGTTCTGGCCTTTGATCGAAGGTTCTGGCGGCTAAGGACTGATGACACCATTGAATCTTAAGTTCCAGAACAAGGATGACACTGACAGCTTTTGAACGCGGTTTTAATGTGCTGATCGCGTTCAGCATCAATGGTAAAATTCGCCCAAAGGCTTGTAAAGAGGATGGGCGATGTCGTGACAAATAATCAGAACGTGTGAAATGTTGGTACTGGAAAATGCTGGACTAGAAAACATATTCACTAAAGCGAAGCAAGAAAATATTGTTTGAACATTTAGCTTTATGTACATATAGAGTGACCCTGAATACGGTCTCCATCTATTTAAATTGGGATTTCCCAAATGAATAGTACAAACAATTAACTAATCATCAATTTGGTACACGATTAATATCGATAACTTAACATACATCTCACCGCAATGGAGTCATTCAACGGGAGATTACACGACAATTTGTTGTTGCTGTTCAAATAACGATAACTGAACTACCTAATAGTTCAGTAACATATATAAGTAATTAGGTACTTCAATAACATACGTAATCAGGGCCCCGAGTCAATAAAAAAAAAAACAATCGTCAATAAATGTTGATTTTGACAACACCAACTTGTCAAAATCAACAATGATGAGATCAGTGATAGACCATTCTGACACTATTGAATAGCAGACTTGGGGCCCAGGTTGATCGCCGCAAGGAAAACCTGCTGAGGTGGAGATACATAAATTACTCTGCACTGGAGTGTAAATGTGGTGCTGTTCCTCAAACAATGGGGCACTTAATATCGTGCCCTGCGTGTCCTGCTGGTTGTTCACTACAGGAACTGATAGACGCTACCTAAAACGCCAAACTAGTAGCCTAATTCTGGGCCAAAACAATTATTGCCATCGACACGCTAAGAAGAAAACATCATAGGCGCGGTAGATACTATACTCTATAGGTACTTAGTGCACAAGTGTGTGTGCAGACACAGGTGTACTCTCAGTTCCTTTACTCTCACAGTCCCGTGGGACGGCAAGGGTATCATTCCGGAAACTTTTCAAGCTCCGGGCTACCATTAAGAATTTCTAATGGAAAAACCAAAAAGCACAAAAACACTAATAACTGAACCTGTGAATTGATCTCTACGAAACCCACGAAATGAGTAGAAGTTATGAAACCCTTCCTCGTTTTTCGTACAAAACTAATATGTAATAATGAGGTATCATCAAGAACTACACTGTTACAGAACAATCGATATAAGTAATGTTTATGAGAGTTCCCGGTATTACTAAACAAAGCAACGCGACATAACCAAGCTTGAGAAAATGTCTTTCTTCTTAAACAAGCCACTATGTTACATAGGATTACCTCGTGACTACATAACAACAACATGGGTGATTTTTAGTCAGTGGCTTTTTCTTTGGAGGGTGTGAAATCGTCAAATGAGGAATCATTTCACATCACCCGCTGGCAGAGCAGTAGGGTGTGTTATGGGCCTACTACACGCACGCACTTCCCCACAGTTTTGCCTGCGGGATTACATGGTGCACACAGTACATCGCGCGTGTGGTTTGTAATGGTAATACAGTTTTACCAACCATACGCGCGATGTACTGTGAAGTGTGAACGAAAACTGTGGGGAAGTGCGTGCGTGTAGTAGGCTCATTAGACTTCTACTGACTGAAACCCACCCATGTTCCTTCTTAGAATTTTATGTCGAGACCGTATCTCTTTCGAACAACCCGCAGCCCCGACGGGGTCAGTAGAAGTCTGACACTCCCTACCGCTCCGCCCAGAGCTGAGGGTAGGGAGTGGTCAGTGGCTAGGGAGGAGTCATTTGATGATTTTCCACACACCAAAAAAAAAAGGTTAAGCCGCGCTTGCCTAAGTTGCTCCGAGGATGGGTGACCACCCGTTACGTACAGTGCGATCAAATTATCTTGGCAGGTCTGAACATAGGCTCTGCGAACTTTTACGCATGTAAACTTGTGAAGAAAACTGTTATTGCCAGATAAACCAATACTTAAACGATCAGAAAATATCTAATTTAAACAGTGAGAAATACAAATGAAATAAATATCATAACATATGTTATTGACATAATTTATTTTTAATAATGAAGTTAAAGAAAGGTGAAGACTTTGTGACATTTATTAGGTGTTATAAATAAAAATATGCATTTAAAAGTAAAACAAAATTTAAAACACAAAGACAACTCAAATTCGTAACAAAAAGAAATAACAAAAACAACACAAGTTTCGTGCACCGCAAGTGTAATCGGGAGCGAACGGAACGTATGCATTTGAATGCACCAATCGCACGCGCGGATGACGCTACCTCATACCCCGCGCCCCGCGCCACCGCCAAAGAGACCTAAAAAATGACTTCTGCGCAACTAACGACTCTTGCTAAGTTACGTGCCGGGGACTATACCTATTCAGCTGCATCCGGTTAGACTGGAAGATGGAAGTTGACCCCAACATAGTTGGCAAAAGGCTACGCAGATGACGCGAATCTGTTACATAAAACTGCTAATGGCGGAAGAAATGATAAAAAAACATAAATACCAAACACATCTCTTATTAATTTATTCATTTAGGTCAATGGAGGACTCACGATTAACCGAACCGGTTTCTATGATACCAATATTACATAAGATTACGAAAGATCCTCATCTTCTGGTATTACGTGATTTAATGATTTTCGTGACAACTACAAATTGGTTGCAACTTTAACCTGCAAATAGGTGTAAAAACCAAATCGAAAGCCTAATGTGAAACTTGATCAACTATGATTAGACCTAGCACAAATAATATTAAATAAGTAATAGTAGGTATAATGGGTGTAAAACTATCCTTAGCGAAGCCGAAAGGTTTCCCCTTCATCGTGATTTTTTTTTGTTTTGGACCATGCCTCGTTACGAAGATCGAGAAAAAGTTGGAAGGTTCAACTTTTCACAAGTTTGATTTTATAGTACTGTAGGTACACACGGCTACACATCAAGCTATACATTTCCAGTTTACACTGATCTCGCACTGTATGGAAATCCTATACATTGCAAGACCAGCTTATACTGGAAATGTATAGCTTGATGTGTAGCCGTGTGTACATACCTCCACTATCCCCCGTACTATTCAATGAATCCATCCGCACAATATTGTTTGAGTAGATTGTTTGGTTCACAAAAGCAATTAATTTTAAAAGTATTAATGTTTATTTATGATATTTTTCTTATAAACAAAATTTAAAAAAATATTTATGCCTATGCACCTCTTTGCTGAGAAATAATAAAAAACTAAATGTGGCACTCGGAGACTGCCGCGGTAAAGCTATTGCATAGCATTTTTTATCAACTTATGCAAATAATTAATTATTTAATTTGACAACCTCAGTTGACAACCTTGTTATTTTCCGTAACCATAGCAACTAGGTTGAATATTTTCGTTACGGAATTTCTGGATTCGCTCTCCACGCTCAAGGCCCGCGATAGAAGCTATGCAATAGCTTAAAAAACTATTATTATAATTGAACAATTGTTTATTGTTACCGGGAAATAAAACACTAGTTAAAATAAATAAAAAACAACTACGAGTGTGAAATAAATTGCATGTAGATCCTAATCGTAGTGCGATATGAGCCAGTTTTTCTAGGAAGTGTATTGAAAAAAAACCCTCTTTTGGGATCCCAAAAGACGGTTTTTTTTCAATACACTTCCCTATCACTTATTTAAATTTTATGTTACGTACTAGTTGATATACCCGCTGCTTCGCCCGCGTCAAATTATATACTAAAACCTTCCTCGAGAACCACTCGATGCATTGGTAAAAACAGCGTGACAATCGGTGCAGTAGTTTTTGAGTTCATAGCGAATAGACAGACGCGGCGGAGGACTTTGTTTTAAAATATGATTGTAGTGATTTTGGCAATTTTGTAGCATATTATTATCTAGTTATAAGCATAATAATTCAACAATTAATTGTGGCCGATTGACGTCGCCTAGTCGAAATTGACCACCTCAATACATAAACGACAGTAGATCGACGAACGACATCTAGTGGACCTTGTAATGTCAAATCAAACCGTAGCAAATTTCAAACAACACAATTCGCTAAGTGTATACATAATACATATTAATGCTCACGACTGTACACATGAATCCCGGTGAAGGAGCTCATTTACAAGAGTTGTAATTTACTATAAATTAAAACTTCAATCAGCAATAAAATAGTTATAGGTTACCGGTTATTGGTTACCGGTTATTGGTTACCGGTTATACCTTACCGGTTATAGCTTACCGGTTATAGCTTACCGATTTAAGGTTACCAGTAATAGGGACCTAATCTATGCGAGGTATCTTACCTAAGGATCACGAAATGGTCTTCCACCTCCACAGTTCCCAGCTTGTTGTTGAGCGAGTACAGGATGTCCTGTCCCTTGAGCCCGGAGCCGCGGCCGTCGGCTAGCATGTAGATGATGTTGCGGCTCGTCGTTAGGTAAGCGTGGTAGCCTGGTAGATAGAACATGGTTAGATAGGGTGGTTATTAGTATGTGTTTATGTATATCAATTTATATAATAAAATAGTTTTCTCCTTATTATAATTTTTTTTTGTACTCTACCAAAGTTCTGTCTTATTTGACCCAAAGGTTGACTGGTAGAGAATGCCTTGTCGCATTAAGTCCGCCTATGTACCACTATTGTACATGAAGTTTAAATAAATAAATAGGGTAATTTAAAATGGCTTATGTAGGGTGACTGGTAATTGTTGACCGATACTTATTATGGGAAAAAAACCTGAAATCGCGAAAATCTGCTGTTCAGTACATTTTGACTAGGTAGGCAAACATAAGTCAGTCACTAATACCAGTTTCATTTGTTCCATAGGGTTATGGAACAAATTAATGTTGAGTTCTACAAAAAAAACTCGTTAGAAGAAACTGAGTATTTAGTTACAAAGACCTAAAGATGAAAATGGAACTTTAAATTTCGTCTTCAAGGCGTACCTGAGAGCCTATGGGGTGCCACCCTCAGTCATCTTTGGGTCAGCTTGATTCAGCACGATACAGTTGGCACAGGCGGGCGGCTGATTAGGATTACAGTCGATTTTGTTGTCTCAGAACTAAAAGGCGCTTTAAATGGAGGTCCATATTCATTTTTACGGCCTGTGCCCAAAATTAAGGGAGAAGGTGAAGGTCGCGGGGACCCGCTAGAAGCGAGATGCAAGGGACTGGTCAATCAGGCGACACCAGCCCCCGTAGCATGGCGATTCTATCTCTATTCTATCAAGAATAGATTTATATATATATAGATTTGACATGAAACCTTGCAACAATCTGTCATTTTGTCGATTCTTCCGTCGACAAAACCCGTTTCTTCGGTGGTCATGCTAAGCCGGCTGGAGATGGCCTAGCTATGTCCAGTAGTGGACGTCTTTTGACTCAAATGATTATGATGATGCTCAAAAGTCTACAATAGATTTTATATGCACCATACTCGTCAGTCGTTTATCAGAGCTCCATTAACGCCCAAAAGACCTCAAAAAGCCAAAGCAAAAAACTAACTCACCAACAGTAAAAGTATTCAACACCGTTTGTGTGTTAGGTCCGGAATACACGTAGAAAATGACCGGATACTTGACTGTAGTATCGTTGACGTCCAAACCAGGAGGCAGGAGTAGTCTCACAGGGGCAGGAAAGCCGTTCTCCAGGGGAACTGTCGTGATGATGCTGCTCCAGCGAGCCTTGCCCACAAGGCTCTGGCGGACGGGCAAGTTCTCTTCCCAGGTATCTATGGTCGTGTTGTTCTGGTAACAAAAAGGGTTTGAGTTAGTGTATAGCAGTTTTTTTAACAGTTAGTCACAGTCCAACACTAAAATATAATTATATAAGGTCCCATTAAAATAGATGGACAAACTTTAAGAAATCACCAAAATAAGGTTACTGGTAAAAAAAAGGAAAAAGGTATTTGATACTCACAAGAAAAAAAATCAGCTAATGAAAATTAGCTGATTATAAAGCTGGGTATTTGTGTATGTGAGTTTAAATGTTTGTGAATGCACCCACGATACAGGAGAAATTCCTAGTGTGGGGCAACGTTTTAAAAAAAAAAAATTCACTTACAAAAGTTCGTTCATCGTCCATCTATTTTACTGGACCCTTATATAATATATGTACAATAGTCCTCCTGTCCGTTTTTCGGGAGATTAGCCATCAGCGCGGGTGCAAGTGCGCAAGTGTGTGCGCAGGCACAGGTGTACTATATGTTCCTTTGCTTATATTCCCAAGGGGCGGCAATCCGATACGACCGGCGAGAGATCAGGCGCACGGCCGAGTCATGTATCATACGGTCAACTTCGGAATTTCGGGCTACTGCAACCACAACTACTCTGCAGAGCATAAGCGTTTTCCAGGTGCAGGCGCCCCGGGCTGTGGGACTGTTCCAAATATATACCGCGGCCCCGAGACACAAAGGGCTAAGAAGGAACATGGGTGGTTTAGTCAATAGAAGTCTGTCACTCCCTTCCATTCCGCCGGAGTCTCAAAATCGCCGAAATCATCAAATGAGGGGTCATTTGATGATTTCGCAGCAACCAAAAAAACAGACGACAGCAGAAGCAGGAAGTAGGAAGTACTCACCCTCGGGTTGATGATGTAGGTAGCGGAGGGCTCATTGGGCGAGGAGCAGGTGATGGTGAGGTAGGAGCCGCGCGCGCTGGCCGTGGCCGACACCCAGGTGCAGGGTCCACCGTCCGGCAGCGTCAGGCGGCAGCTGAGGCAGCCGGCGCCGGCACCAGCCCGGTGCACCTCGGTCTCCCAAGGTTTGTCTACCACCGTGCGCGTGAAGTAGCTGTGTCGAGGAAGCATAAAGGATACGCATAAGCATAATCAGCCTATGATATTCCCACTGCTGGGACTCCAGGCCTCCTCTCTATGAGAGGGAATGGGCTATAATCCACCATCCATCACATGTCTTCGAATATTTTGGTTCTAGGACAAGCTTCCTCACCATGTTTTCTTCACCTTGCCAAGGAAACCAAAAATAAACTGAAATACACGACTAACACACGCACAAAATATTTTGTGATCGGTAATTTAAAAAAGAACAGTTGTCTCATACAAAAAATGCAATACCCTCCGATCAAAATGTATGGAACAGCTGATTGTTTTTTAATAACCGTTCTATTTGGAGCAAGAGGGGGGGGGGGGGGGAAATGATGTATTAAATACGTGGTAACCGTGGATGTCCCCTGCACGTACATACAGACAGAGTGCAGAGTGATTCTTTTAGGGTGGATAACAGGGGCAAATCCATATGAGATACCGGAGTTGTAAACTTTAACTCTTTTTTGATTTATAAAATTTTGACAAATTCTTTTTTTTTTAATTCATGCAATTCGACTCTGTTTCGTGTAAGAATCATTTCATTGTATGGAGAAAAAATCTGGATAGCATAGTTTCCGGGTGAAATCGTTGACAAAACCTAGTTTGCGTCAAACAAAGCCAATTCACTAGTACTCACTATGCCAGGCGCTCTCCTTCTGTCTCATCCATTCCGATGAAGTTATTGACAGTAATAGGTCCAGGAGTGACGGAACTGGAGAAGATCTCCCCTCCGACACGCATGCTCACGTAAAGGTGTTGCCAGATGTTGCCGTCAGACTGTTCCGGAGACCAGCGCAGCGACACGTAGAAGTCTCCCTTGGCGCTGAAACGCGGCATCGCGATGGGTACCCAGCCGTTTGGCTGTTGGCGATGTTCTTCCTAAAGGCCAGAATTAAAATATTGTACCAGCTCCAAAAAACAAATCATTGACGTTGCTTAAAAAGCCGCTAAGCTAAAGTGGGACTGCTCTGGCCATGTCTGCCGTATGCCCGACGAAACGGGTCAAAATAATTACATTGTGGAGCCCTGACACAGCCAGTAGGCTACGAGCTGGACAGACCTACAGACATGGAAAAATTTGGTAGTCATGGGAGGACGCCTTTGCCCAGCAGTGGGGTGACACAGGCTAGCAGTAACCAGCTATTCGCAAGACTTATGTCATTCCCAGCCAATAAACAGCCGCAGTGGTTAATTGATGCAATCGACAACCACTAAAACACAACTTTAATTCTTTTTACCTACGATTCAAATTAATTAAACAAGAAAATAATAATGAGCCTTACAGAAATACAGATATGATGTAAGTAACACTTACCTCAATTTGCCCAGTCACAATATTGGTAATCCTTAGGACAGTATAATTCTGTCTTCGATTCAACCAGTGAGCAGCGAGTTCAGTATCTGTGATCCATGTCACACCTCCCAGGATGTGGTCTGAGGTTACAATTTCCGGCGCCTCCAGAGTTATGTAATTAACAATGCCAGTCGCTAACAGAGCTTCAAGGTTCACCAGGCGAAGTAGAACCGTTGGGTTCTCGCGGCCGACCTGAAATTTTGGTGTTTTGTACTTTTTGTGTAAAGAGAACCATTAACATAACTGTTGAAATCTCTATTGCGCCTCACACGCTCACACTTCACCACAGTCTTGCCTGCGCGATTACACGGTGCACACAGTACATCGCGCGTGTGGTTGGTAATGGTAATACAGTTTTACTAACCATACGCGCGATGTAGGTACTGTGAAGTGTGAACTAAGAGTGTGGTGAAGCTTGAGCGTGGTAGGCCCATTAGTCTCTTTTCATTTAGTTGTTTTTTTTTTATCAGACAACATGTTTTATTGGATTGTTTCTCCAGCACACGGTCAGATAAAAAACTGTTAAATACTCTCAATTACAAAAGATTCTTAACGGAAAGCTACCTAAATAATAAAACCTCATACCTTGGGATACTTCAGGTCTACGAGCTCAGGGTAAAGATCATCTACGTCGTAGTAATAATAGGAATAGCTCTCGACATTAGTATCGTTATAAGTCGCAAAGGCCAGATATGTACCCGCTGTGGAGAGCCATGTCGCCTGACCCGTGTACATGACATCCTCTAAAATAGAAGTTTGATTATTTAGTTTTGTCGTAAGTTACTTGAACGTGAGTGAACGTGAGATGTGAGTGGCAACGCCGGGAGGGGACGCCCTAGAATGACAAACACTGCCTTTAGTGGTAAGGTTCTCTAGAAAGCACAGGTGCGTAGTACTGTGCAGGTGTGTATGACCAGAAGAATGAATATGGACGAGGCAAAAGGAGTTTGTAATTGTAAGTATCATAGCAGGTGGTGTTTTTTGGTTTCTATATACTACCTCCATGGGAAAAGGGCGTGAGTATGTGTTTATGTTACTAGAACGTTTTTATGCGACAAAGTCCCTGATCCATCAGCTGCTAGCCTTATCATCAACATGTTTGATGTCATCACTACGCCTTCAAGCATTCGGATCGAAATATGAAAGGTAAATTTGTATGAAACTCTCAAAAAAATTGTGCGTAGCTGGTGAGGGTCGCCAGTAATATGATATACACTTTTCTGTTCATAATACCTTCATACACCCAGTCAGCGTGTCCATTGTAGACGACGCCTACTTTGCCGTCGTTGGTGATCGGTATAGGGGCAGCATCGACTGAAGGTTGATAGTACAAGTTATTATCTAAGACGTAAGCCACAGCATGGTTGTTACTGTCAGGGCCGCTGAAGATGCAAAGCTGCAGACGCTGTCCGCCTGCGATATTAGTCGTCACACTGAAAATAATTAATATAAACTTTTGATGAACCATTTGACTTGCTTTAGAAAAACGTGTATTAATTAGGCAATAGCAAATATTTTCCATTTTGTTTAACGCAGTTTGGTAGTTTATTTAATAGCCTATGTTTTGAGATAAAAATATTTTCTTAAACTCCAATAACAACCGCGCTAGAGCTCTTCAAACTTTTGGTGGTTCAATGGCTACCACCTTACCCTAGGTTATTAAAAGAGCAGGAACCACTTAATACATACAAATGAGAACGAGCCTTTGTATTTACAGCTTTACTTAGATAAAGTTCAAATGACGCTTTTAAAATGAACCAAAAATATCTAATTTTAGAGGAGTTTACTCTTTTGAGGGGCTCTAAACCATTGATAAAACTAATTATATGAAATTATGAAAAACTTACTTTGTTAAAACATTATGGAGTTTGTATTCAGCAGTTGTCGAATATCTGTAAACCTGAAAGATATATTACCTAAGTATTATTATAGTAATATGCTTAGGTAAATATATTCTGAAACGATCATCATTCAATACAACATAATTAAAGTATTTGTAAGGATTAACGTTTTCGATATCTATTTAGATACGTTTATCATAATAATTTTATATTCAAGTCTGTAAAGATAGGCTAATCTAATTTATTGTTGAGGACGCGTGTCTTGACAACTTACCGATCGTACATTACTAGAAGCTAAAATGTAGTTTCCATCTGGAGATAGTATGGGGTTGTTAGTGTTCAGCTGCTCCTGAAAAGTGTAGTTACGAGCATTAGTCCAGATATTCATTAAAACGAATGGCAACTTCTAAGGGTTAGTAGAACTGTAGGTACCAATAATTATTAGGTACACCCCAGTTCACCCCACATTACGGCAGTTTTGTTTAGTAGGTCCCGTGCAAAAGGAGTATTTTCTGTTTGTATGTTCATTGATATTTTCGTCAAATAAAGACTGATTTACTAAATGATTTAATTGCTTGTTTCTTTAAGTTTTTAGAGCATAGTAGAGCCATTTTCTGCTTTGAGCAATTCTTGCTAAATTTAGTCGGGTATCCCATTTGACATAGTTCGACGACTTGTAAAATTTTCCACAATATGGATATATTTTATAAAATTTTCCATAATATTCCAGGCTTTAAGACGTCTGGTTCTATTGAATCTTGATAACTATGATGTCTGCAATGTAGGTACTCTGTAGTGACACTCAGAAAATCGGGCCAAGCGTTTGGTTTCTAAGGTCAAGCAAGGACCAAACATACATAGGTACCTATTTCATCATCATCATCATCATTTCAGCCGGAAAACTTCCACTGCTGGACATAGGCTTATAAATACATTACCCTCCCCCAAACGTGTAAAACACGACGTGCAACTTAGGTGGTCTCGATCTAGATGTCCAGTAGTGGTGAACTACCATAATCAGGTGATTCTTTGGATGTTCTGCTAAAAGGTAATATAGGTATAATACACACCAGTATGTCCCCAGATACGAGGATGACGCTGTTCGTGCTTGTAGCATTGTACACCCAGATGCCAGGCTCGTCAGCGCGGGTGTATGTGAACCGAAAGTCTGGGAGGGAATTATTAGTTTAGCTTATTGTGTGGTAATCCGTAATCGGTCGTTATACTATGACAAAAAAACATTTGTTATAATTCCGCTAAAACTCGCGAAAGTAGGGAGAGGGAGTTCGCTGTTATTTCTGCTACTCATAGCTACCTATGAGTAGCAGAAGTACTGAGTAATTTAACCAACCCGTGCGTGTTTTAACGAACGCCCTCAAATGCCATATGCAGCTTTGCATAACTACCTACAGCTTCCATTTGAAAAGGTTAGGCGTCTGGTTTTTCGCAATTATGTTGAAATCTGCTTTCAGCTTTATCGGATGCAGCAGCATAGGTACCAAGATAATACATGGATGGAGCGACTGCGTTTTTTGCATGGTATCCTACGGGTGCCATAGTAGGTACAATATTTGTACCTATTATTATACCTACTCTTTGGGTCAACCTATGGCTGTTTCTGCTTAACCGGATTATCCTGTGGGTGCCTTGAGTGGTAGGCCTCCAGGTAGGGCGTAAAAATGTATAGGTAAACTTAGTCACAGCATGCTAAATGCACTTCCTGTGGGGCACAGCCCCGGCTTATTTAGGGCGTCACTGAGGAGGGCAGCAAAAGGATAGATTGGATCTGAGTGAGCGATTGCTTCCTTCTCGAACTGGTAACTAGGGGTACCTAATTAACACTAGTTGTCAGAATCTTGCTTCTGATTAAAGGCTACGGCCTACATGTGACCGCCGCGCCGGAATCATGGCTCAGTGTGCTTTGAAAAGCACAGAAGTGTCTCAGTCTGTAATGGATGCGGTCACCCATCGACAGGCCGACTTAGATAAGCGTTACTTAACCTTGAACCTCGACTCGTATGGCTGAGTAATTGGCTTAAAACTGATGTCGTTGCCATTCTTAAGTATGGTAAGTTTCCTTCCACTGACAATTAAATCTGTCAAGGTGAAGTGATCTTCATTGTCGTTGCAATAACGTAGCTGTTCGGTTGTATGTAGCTGTCAGAGGTAAAGTACCTAGCTATAAACCGACTGTAAAGTTGAAAGTGAAACTATTCATCAGATTAATAGACCTTGTCGTTGTGACGTCCCAATGATCGACCAATCAAATCTATCGATCGACTAATCTCACATTATTCTACCTATGCACACTTTTTTATGACATTCTTCTCTACCCCTAACGTTCAACCGTAGGGTTTTTGAGTCATATTGTTATTATTCTTTACAGGTCCTACCATGACGTAGAGGTCTTGTTTTATTCTTATTCCAGTGTGGAAAAGCAAAACAGAGCTGTACAGTGTCATCTCTTTTCCACACTGGAATAAGCTGAACAGCTTGGTAGGACACCTGATAATAGTGCTATATGCCCGCTTTAGGTACAAGTAACAAAGGAACTTACCATCAATCCATCTGCCGGTAAATCCTCTCTGGCCGAACTGCCCACTCACAAACTCTTCAAGGGTGAAGTTCTGCTGGGCAGTGGCAGAAACCACCAGCACGGCGAACATGCACCACCACGAAGATTGCGCCTTTTTGCATGAGGACGAAGTAAATTATAGGATCCCATTTCTTTTTATGAACCTTATTTTCGGTGACTTGCTAGCAATCAAGTACTGAACTGGCCTAGAGCGCCATATCAACCAAGGCAATGAGTTATCTTTTCGAGTGCCTGTTTGAACACATCAAACATTATCTAGGCATTTAATATCTATTTTGTGTGGCAAATTTTCAGGTAATAGTTAGAATATACTCCACTTACCATGCTGAATCCTCTTTCCACTGAAATTTAGTGGTTGGCGGTTGTAATCGCCAACACAACTGTCTCGAAATTATCATACAAAATTAATATTCTTATCCCTTTGATAAATTATCGGCTGATAAGTGCAGATTATTGACCAAATTTTTTAGATATGAATTGATATGATTTTTAATAGGTCGATTAGAACGTATTACAATATTGTGTATACCTAGGTAAATAGCCGTGTCATGCGCACTTGAAGATGAACTACCTACGTCATTAGCATTTCATTTAAAAACTAAAAAAATAAGACTCAATTTTTCAGTCAGATATTATCATCGAGCCTAGTCCATGTTGTAAGTTGTTATCGTAAAAAATACCATGTTTTCCAATAGCTCCATGATAAGCAGACGGATGAGTAAAAGAACTAAAATCATCATATTTGCAACCCACGATAAAATTGCCCTTTTAGATGTTAGAAGAATCGAGAAGAGGGGATGCAGGGTGCAGGCCCCTAAAAATCACCCAGGAAAAATTGAAAAAAAAAACAACATATAATTTCAGATAGGTAAGTATTTATTCAACATCAAGTGAACGACGAATATACTTCAGACAAAAACATAGAAACATTACGACGATAACCTGACTAACTCGCAAAACACATTTGCGCTACGTACGTGTCTATCTATTTGAGACGACGATGCTGGCTACTTTCCGAAACCAAAATATGTCCATTTCCACCAATTTAGGTACCATAATCAGTTGTTCCTCTGCTATTACAAATTCATTATTCGCGTTCTCAAAATCCTCTGTCGAAATCATGATTATTTTCGTGTAGTCATGAATCTCCAATATCTTCATTCATCAGAATACAGTAGTATTGTTGTACTCTGAATATTTGTTTTATGGTTCCGTTGATTGTAGAGCCGTTGTCAATATACAGATAATTTCATAACTGTATCACCAAAAAGCGCCTTGCGCATACGTCTGGCCGAAAGGCGCACATCGACGCAAAGTCAAGTGGATTCGACGTCAATCGTAGTGCATCTGTTTTCCACAGCGGCATCCCCTGCTCGTTTTGATCAAGTGACTGCATTACGCCGACGACGAATTAAATCATAGGCTTTCCTCCGAGCGTGCCTTTCTATAACATTTTGTATAAAATCAATTCATAATGTCCACGTCTCAGAAATCCTGCCAAGATATTCTTGAATATGTCGCCCTTAAACCTAAATAGCAATATGACTAACATGTAACAAAATTATTCCTCAAATAAACAAAATAAAATTACTGTCATTGAAGACAGCACTGCCTGAAAAGGAATGTCGACTGACCGACAAATATTAATATGAGAGTGTGTTAATGACGTGTGAGTTTGTTTGGATGACTGCGAGTGTATGAACGAGTGTGTGTGTGTGTAGTGTGTGAATATGAAGTGTGTGTGTGTGAAGATGAGTTGTGTGTGATGTAATGACGATGGTGAGTGTGAGACGGACCATGCTAGTGACGGCGGTGTGTTCGGCGCAGCTCCTGCAGCCTTCGCTCGTGCTCGGCCATGTGCTGGCGCCGCTGTTCCTCCTTTATTGCTATCTGGATAACAGGAAATAAGTCATCAATAACTATGACAAAATATGCAGTTGTATCAGCCATGGCCAAACAAAACATAATCCCTTAAAGCTCCTTTGACTATCAAAATAGTATTGGTGACGGTCATAGGAAGACAGTATTGTTATGCAATATATTTTCAATCCTATGGACACCTGTGACAACTTTAAACATCTTTCGCACTTAACACAGACTCCACGCGGAATACACTCATTATATCGTGTTCCTTACGGTAAATTACCGTCGAGTACGTGTAATGTGCAAAACCCTTAAAGCGTCATTCGCTTATCATGCGCGTAGTGCGTGTGTAGTAGTAAAATTATGGCATAGGAGTGAGGATGATATGATTAGCTGTGGCGGTCAATGAATTAAGGTTTAAAATTCCAAGAGGTTCTAATAGTTCTGATCAAAATAATAAAAAACCGCAGTAAAGCTTGAAAATGTGTATAAAAAATGTTTTTACTTTAATTTACCGTTTCAGCCGAGAGCGGCAACCAGTATATGCATGGAGTTGTCTTAGTCTTTCTAAACAAGTCATCCAACAGCTTAGCTGGTGCTTCCTCCTCTTTCTTCTTGAACTTTCTTGCTGTAATCAAAATAGTTTGGTTTTAAAATTAGAATGAAAGTTACATGGATTCATACACAAATGACATATCAGCACATGCTACAAATAATAATAAAAAGTAAAAAATTAGTATAGTTTAATTATGTTTAAATATTATGAAAAAGCACATAATGATATTAAATTACCGAAAAAAAGATATTCCTTCCAAAACCTTGGTGTTACGGGTTACGGTGGTTATTTACAGTTTTTGAACGCATACTGCGGCATTTTGACGTCTTAATGTTGGCTATGATTGGACCATACTAATTTGAAATAAGACCACAAATACTTTTGTGGTCTTAAGTTTCGGGCCGTTTTTGAAGCGCTTATCGGGAATCTAGTAATCAGGGTAAGGGTAATCAGGGTAAGGGTAATCAGGGTAAGGGTAATCAGGGTAATGTCCGAAAATAATTACCCAATTTAAAAAAAAAATATTTATCATGCCTATTAGGCAAGCTATCACAATTATTGGGGTTGAAGTCGCGGCTTTGCAGTCTCAGGAGTGTAATTTTTTACTCTATTAGCTGAGTGTGACCTACTTAATTAAGATAACGATAGTCAGCCCAACATACCATGTCGAACTCAAGCTGATAGCCTAACAATAAATCGTTTTCCAGTTTAATTTGTATGTATTCAGAATATAACGTAACTTGATATTAAAATTTTCGAAATGTTTTTTACAACACATATCCCAATTTATTCGGAGTTAGTACAGTATGTTTTCTTCTTTCATACGCTTTTTAACACACGCGGTGTGCGCTCTTCTCGTATACCCAATGCTAGACTCGCTCGACTTATAGGAAATAAAATCGAGCGCGGTAAAAACGACTGCCCTTGGCAAAGGGGATAGAACCAATGTGGCATATCAACCTGGCCGCCATTTTGATTTTTTTTCGAATTTGCGGCCCACAATGAAAGTGGTATGTATGGATAGAGGACATATAGACGAACAAAAAATGTCTAGTAACATGGTACCCAAAGTGTCACGTTACCGAGATATTCGAAGGTAAAGATCGAGAATTGAGTACAACGACAATCATTACAAATAGACTTATTACGTATAAAGGCGTTAAATTAGTATCTAAATAATAGTTCCCAGGTTGATAATATTATACACACGAGAAAATCGCTTCGTATCGCAACGAAACGCTATGTCAAAGAATAGTTTTCTCGTACTCCTAGTAGTATTTAATGTGTGTACTCTCTTTCAATAAACTGTTATAATAATAATCAACACCAATAGACACGTAAAAGGTCTATTTTTGATGTGGTCATTGTACTCATATGTCGATCTTTACCTTCAAATATCTCGATAACGTGACACTTTGGGGTACCATGTTTCACGACATTTTTTGTTCGTCTAAATGTCCTCTATCCATACATACCACTCACATCGTGGGCTGCGATTTCGAAAAAAAATCAAAATGGCGGTGGGTCGATATGCCAGCTCCCATACAAAAAAGTTCAAACCCCTTTAAAAAAAAGTCTTAATTTGTATTGAAATTCTTTAAAAAAAACATGATAGCATATATTACCTGGCTCAGGACTTTTCTCTGGGGTTCGATACCTTCTCTTGTCCATGGGCCGCTCTTCACGCCTTGGCTTAGTATTATTATCTTTGTTGATATCCTTGTCTTTATCATTCTTGCCTAGATCCCATTCCCGGGTCGCCGCCTTCCGCTCCCATGGCTTCTCCTAATCAAATAATTACATAATAAATCAATTTAGTACACCAATTAATCAATTTCACCTATTAATTTATAACTGACAATATGAATGTTGAAAACATAGAGCAAGGGTGCATCAATTTAGAAATGATATCCTGTAAAGTATTTACTGTTATATTAGCAATTATTTATTTATTATTCAAATATTTTATTAACAATAGAAGTGTGACTACACTTAGTAGGCATCATAAGCTGATTAAAGTATCAATAACAAAGTTTGTAATTGAATAAGAGTGAAATATAAAAATTTACCAATTCCCCACGTTCCCTCTTCATATCTTGCTCCCGAAGCCAGTCCTCCACAGTTCCCGGAATAGTTGAAACCGGTGTAGTGTCTGTCTCTTCATTTGCCTTTGCCTTATCAAATGCTTCTTGTGATGAAAAGTCAACCTGTAGCGTCTTTGGATTGGACACAGGCCATGTGACACCATGCAAGGCATGCCTCGTCTCTACAGCTTGGCTGAAAAATAAGTTTAATTATTATTTTATACAGAGATATGTTACAGAAAATATTATGCTTATAGCAAAACTTTAAAAAAAAAAGTTTAGTGTGTGTAATTAATGAAGGTACTCACTCTTCAGTTTCGTATTGAACAAAGCATTTAGACTTAATCCTGTCTATCCAAAACCCATTCTCCACAAGTCTTCCTGTTCTTTGTAATAAATTCTTCAATTGTGGCAGTGTGAATGGTCTCACCAAGTTTGTGATGTACAATATACAAGACTGTTTATGTCTGGCTGGGCTTGGGGGTCTAGTTATTATACTATCATTTTCCTTAATTATAGATATTTTTCTATTCGAAGCTAATTCTCTTGGTTTTGGAGTATGAGGATCTTTGTCATTTTCATCATGTTCCTTTTTCAATTCCACATTTTCTGTGTTATCAATAATAATCTTTGGAAGCACAGGTCTTTCAATTCTTTCCTGATGCTCTGCTCTTCTGTGTTTCTTCTCTTCTATAACTTCATCAAACTCAACAGGTTTCACATCAGGTATAATATCTTTTAATACATCTGTTGAAATTGTTATTGACTTCTGGGTTGTCAGCTTAGAGGTCCTCGAACCCCACCTTCTCTTCCTAGCCACTACAACAGGAGCAGATTGACCATTAGCAACTGGTTCTTCAGTAATTGATTTCACAGAATCTGAACGCTGTGTCTTTTTAGGCTTGTTTGGTTCTTGATCTGATTTCTCTTTATCCTGGCTTGGTTCTTGATCTGATTTCTCTCGAGCAGTGTCCATAGGTTGGTTTCCAGAATCAATTGACATTTTCCGTTGACTTTTTTCTATAACTACTTTCTCAGAGCTTTCTACAACATCAGTTTTATTAGTAGCTATTCCTCCTTCAGATTCGTCTTTATTAGTTTCCTTACTAATACTTTCTTCATTATTTTTACTTACCTCTTGTTCTTCTGGTGCAGATCTTTCTTCTTGGGGCACGGCTGGTTCCTCCTTTGAATCCTTCTTCGGTTCTTCTTTAGATTCCACTTTAGATTGACTTGCTTCATTATCAGATTCACATTTACTATCCTCTGCATGTAGTTCCAGAACTTCTGACTTCTCCACCGACTGGCTTCTCTTACGCTGCGGGCTTTCCTTTTTAGTAGTCTCAGGATGTTCAGGAGTTTTGGTCTCAGTTATATTAGAAGGTTGTACTTCCTGGTTGTCAGAATTAGATTCAACATTTGCTTCTGCTGGTGGTGATGCAACTCTTGTTTCATCTTTAGGTGAAACAACAGTTGTATCAGCATCAGAAGCTTTGTCTGTGTCCTGTGAATCCGTTTTCTTAGATTCTGTACTTTCAGGCACTTCTTGACTGGTCTTTTGACTGGATTGTATCACGTTTTCACTTTCAGTCACCTTGACATCCTCATTAGTTGTAGACACAGGGGTCTCGGTTTCTTCAACTGTTTCACTTTGTGTTACTTCATCACTAGATTTATCTGGATCTTGTTGGGAACCCGATTCATTATCACCTTCCTCCTCCTGACTGTCATTTCTTTCACGTTCATCTTTTGAATCCCCGCGAGGTGTCCGTTTGGACCGAAGTTTGGTTTTCTTCTTTTCGTCCGCACCCTCAACACTAGGTGTATCGCTGGAACTAGTCGCACGCGAATGCTTTCTTTTGCTACGTGGAGATCTATCAACTCTTTCAGGTGTGGATGGAGGCCGAGTCAAACATATTTTTAGTTTCTTAATATCTCCGGGTGTCTCCGTAGTTTTAACGCGCCACACCTGATCCAGGGCTTCTTCAGGGCTGACCTCTTTGGCGGGCGTTGTTGGTGGGATTTTTTCAGGTTCAACGACGGTTTCAACTTCTCGCACAGGGCTCTTTTCATCGGCGGATTCATTGTCCGAAGACGAAGACTGCTTTCTGCGTCTACTAGTTCTTGTACGTTTCACCTTTTCAAGCTTCTTTTCTGGTGAAGCCTTCCCTTTTTTACTTGCGGTACGCTCACTTTTGCGACGCATTGCAGCCTAAAATACGCACAGAAACAAATGTTAAACAAGATCACTTCTTAATTAATTACATACAAATACAAATTCAAACAGTAAATTACCAGTAACTATATAATTGTTAGCTAAAATTAACTTCCAAATACTATAACAGCGTGCTGTGCTCTACAACAGAAGCGAATAATGGCCGCGCGCCATTTTTAACTGTGTTGCTATTGGTAAAAAATATATATTTCAGATAAACTTTGCGCCAAGTTCCAGCCATCCAGCACCATACATTGCAAAATAATGGCGCTAGAAACACAGTAGACAATCACCAAAATAATGTCTCATCTCATCGTCCTAAAATCACAAAGAAAAAGCCTTTTAATTATTATTATTAGAAATGGTTTAACTTTTTTGCTGCGGATTTGGGTTTAAGCATGTTTTTTTAAATGTTTTTTTTTTCGATTAATTCTCTGTAATGCGCTCGTAACATCCGGATTGCGATGGAAGTATTTTCTTTTTTAAGGAAATGAAATTAAAACCCTAAACTAAAATCTTAACAGGATTTATGCTAGATATTATTATGTTGTAATTTATTTTCTTTGTGAATCTTAGTAAGTTCTCCTTAGGTAATCTGTGACTACTAAGGAGGAAAATTGATCAAGGTTGACCTGCTGAATTAATTCTGTTTTGCATCTGCTTATCTATCAAATTCATAAATTCAATTCAACGATAGTTTTGTCTGTGCATTCTACTGTCAAAAAAGTAATATGAAATCTTCTCGGAGTTGCTCTGTAATCTGCTGAAATGTGTGATTAATCTAAGAACCGAAGATGTTAGGGTATGCTATTTTACAATAAAATGTCCTTAAAGACCTATTTTTATTCAATGCTAATGTTGGCATTCATTAATAGAATATTCATGTAGCACCTTTTGTTTCAGATACTATGGGCCTTTTATGTCATTCCTATGTATCGGCACAGTGTTTACGCATGTCTAGAGGTGAGGCAGTGCTTGTAGAATGATAACAATTAATCTGTAATACAGTTATATGTGAAACAAAATGGGTAACCAAAACAGTTGCTGTTGTTACCGGAGTCCGTCGCCGATCAGAAAGGACATCGTCAAACTAGAGGACTACCTTCCGGAAGGAGAAGTAAGCTCTAATAATATACAGCACATCAGCGAGAGAGAGCCAGATGACGGCGACATCGATCCTTCACAAGACCCCATCGCTGGGACCATTTTTATGGAACGTTCTAAAGCTTCCATAGAAAATGGAATGACCAGGAAACGCAGTCAACACCAAATCGCTGATAATAAGCTCAAAAAAAGCAGTTCCTGTTCAACTATTTATTTAGATGATAGCACAGTATCTCAGCCTAATCTGAAGAACACGGTCAAGTGTGTAGCCCTTGCTATTTACTATCATATTAAAAACCGAACATCAGAGCGCAGGTTAGACATATTTGATGAGAAGCTCCATCCTCTTAGTAAAGAAGGAGTAAGTGATGATTACGATAGGTATAATCCTGAGCACAAACAGATTTACAAGTTTGTAAGAACATTGTTTAATGCTGCTCAATTAACAGCAGAATGTGCTATTATCACTTTGGTGTACTTGGAGCGCCTCTTAATATGTGCTGAACTGGATATAGCTCCATCCAACTGGAAAAGAATAGTCTTGGGAGCAATCTTACTGGCAAGTAAAGTATGGGATGATCAAGCTGTTTGGAATGTAGATTACTGCCAGATCTTGAAAGATATCACTGTAGAAGACATGAATGAGCTTGAGAGGCAATTTTTAGAAATGTTACAATTTAATATCAATGTACCCTCTAGTGTGTATGCTAAATACTATTTTGATCTTCGTACCCTCGCTGAAGCCAATGATTTGGCATTCCCCAGTGAACCTCTAAGCAAAGAGAGAGCACAAAAGTTAGAAGCCATGTCTCGATTTATGGAAGATAAAATAGCTGCAGAAGTGGTAAAGAATGGCATTAAGAAATGGTCAAGCTTAGACAATGTCAATTCAGGTGCTGGCGTAAGGCGGAGTGTAGCCATATTGTCATAAACTGATTAGTCATGAGCCAAAATTGAGATCCAAAATGAATCACAAATCTACAAATAATATTTGTGTATTTTATAAGAATGTATTGTATTTAGAATTTTTGCACCCGATTATATGTTCATTTTACTATTTGGCAATAATTTACAATATTTAAGTATTAATATTTGACAACAACTGCCAACTATTGCCTTGATAATGAAGGTCCAATAATGTATCTTCAATTGGATATTTATAGGTTTTATTTGACATTTTGGATTTAATCAAGTGACAAATGAAAGTTTCCACTTATTTTGATGATACATCATTAGGCTGCAGGTAGTGAAATCAAGTGTGGTATTTCATACCATTTTAATGATTAACTATGTAAGTCTTAAAGATTACATTGAACAATGTGAAAATATTCAATTTTTTATGTGCACAAATGCTTTATATTGGCAGTGCAATATTACTTTGTATGCTCGTAAATTTACTAATTACTTAGTCACTAAAATGAAAGACTTGTTGGTGGTCCAAACATTTTTTTTATGAATTATAATTTCCTACACAAAATATGTTACAGTCTGTATTACTGATTGGCTTCCACTATATTTTATCCTTATTCATAGTTAGTTTTAACTCATAAAGCACTAATATTAGGTTGCTTTCAAAACTATGCTACTTAGTGTATACTTAGATTTACTAGTATGTGCATCTGCATTTTGACTGAATTATGGATCTTGTGAATGTGGTATGAATGTATTAGTCAACCGCTGTTCTTTTTGTATAATTTTACATTGTCATATTACTGCATTTAAAATTCTGAGCTAGTTATAAATTATGCCAAATTGTTATTTTGTATATCAAATTATATTAGTATTGATCTTGATAGACAGACATATTATTACAGCAATTCTATTGGATAATTTTTCGTATTACAATATTGAAATATTATGAATATGTTTTTATTTAATTGATTTGAAATACTGAATTCAATTTTCATAATTATTTGGATTGTGAATTGTGATTGAATTATACAATCCATATGTATCTTTAATGTAATTAAGCAGAAATAAACATTTTATATGAGACTTTTAAAAGGCTTTTAATTCTTGTCACTAATTGGAGTCACAATCAAACCAACAAACAATCTAAAATATGATTTAATAGATTTTACCCCAAAGGTTTGAGGTCTTTCAAATAATCGCTATAGTTCTCAAACATGTCTACAACTTCACTCTTCTTGTTGATCTGGTCATCATACTCGGGGCCAACAGACCACAGCGTCTCCAAATCATATGCTTTTCTGGCTTTTTCTGTGAAGACATGTAATGCTATGTTACCTGAAATTACCAAAATTGAATTAATATTGATAGAACAATCAAAAGCCAAAAAACAGGCGCTAAGAAAATGGAATTTAACTGGTTGTAGGGAATTAAATGCTTTGGATTTGAAACTGTATAAAGCAACTTAAGTGGGCAAAGTTTAGGGGTTTGATGACTGGTGAAATTTTTTTTCAATGGTGGAAATCATCAAATGAGCACTCCCACCTGGGGGAGTTGTAGGGTGTGTCAGACTTGTACTGAATAAAACACACCCATGTTCCTTCTTGGCCTATTTGTATTCCAGGGCCGCAGTATCTTATCTCTTTCAAACAGCCCTGCAGCCCCGGCAGGCATGTAACTAGTAACTTGGTACAATGGTTAGAGATTAGTATTACCCAAGTCTAATGCCATCCATTCTTCAGACTCTTTGCCTTCAATTCTAGGTATAGAGTCTGATTTATCACACTTTTTCTTGTACACCTTTCTGATAAATTCTGATATTCCCAATATATGTCTCTTGTTCCGGCCACTGACAACACATATGTAATCTACATAACGGATTTCTTCAGGAACTGTAGCTACGAATATATCTTTAGAGTTTTCTCTTTGTAGTAATTCCACAAGATCTTCTATTTCAAAAACACCTTTCTGGCCTCCTAAAATGTTTAGAAAATAATTAATTAAATTGTGTACTGTATTTCAAAGAATGAATAGAATTAACATGTAGGTAAGCCAGATTACTTACTTTGTAAATTAATGCCATCAAATTCATCACTAAGTAAAGTATATCTGTTTTCAACAGGTATTTCTTCTGCAGTGTTCTCTATAATCGTAGGATTTACATCTGTAATTACTTGGTACTTGCTGGCTAAAGCTGGTGAGGCTCTGTTTGTCTTGGATGTATACCTAGGATTCCTTAAACAAACTCCACAGTGTATTTGCCTATTGATATCAACATTATCAGCACACCGCACTAATGAACTCCTTGGACGGTGACTTAAAGTTCTTGAGAAAATTTTCCTTAACATCTTGCCGTTCAATTCCAATTACAATCTATTTATGGAATATTTAACGACTGTAGGCTACACTATAATCTTTATTCCGCAATTTTACACTTACAAAATAAATATAACCTAAAAAAAATACTTGTCAAGTAATTGTCAATGTCATGAATGACATTCGATATACAGCTTGTTTTCTTTTTGCATGTTTTTATACAGTTTTTAGGGTAGCCGGTTTGTCCATACAAAATTAATTTTGGGGAATCCAGATGCGTTTTTACCCGACTGCGGCGAAGCCCAAAAGGAGGGTTATGTGTTTGACGTGTATGTATGTATGTCCGTTTCTTTGTTCCCTCATAACTCCTAAACGGATAAAGGGATTTGAATAAAATATACGTCGTTAGATTCGTCTTGATGGCGCGAGTGTTATAGGCTACAATAAAATTAAAAAACAACGAAAAATTGCGGATTTTGGGGGCCAAATCGTGGAGTTCAAAAAAAAAATTTTTCCAATACCATCGAGTAGGGTATCAAAATAAAGGGTTTTAAAAGAAGATTACAAAAATATATAACACTTATATGTTTAAAAAAAATTCAAAGTGACAAATCCTACAAACAAGCACAAAAGTTAAATCATCTGCGAAGAATTTCACGCGACCAACGAAAGAACAAACACAAAAGAACTAAAAAGTTGGAAATAAAAAAAGTAGTTAAAAAACCAAAAAACCCGACTGAAAAAACTGAAAAGCGAAAAACAAGCACATTTTAAATTAAACAAAACTTGGAAGCAGGCGGGGTTCATTTGAATATTAAATTATGAAATGAAAAAAATTGAACCCCGCCTGCTTCCAAGTTTTGTTTAATTTAAAATGTGCTTGTTTTTCGCTTTTCAGTTTTTTCAGTCGGGTTTTTTGTTTTTTTAATTTAAAATTCTACGTCTTTTAAAATAAGTTTATTGCTCAAATGGGAAGGTAGCACGATATTCGATTTTTATAATCCGATTTCGTCATGCTGTTATGTGCAGTTCCACTGTGCAGTGTTAACGTATTGTACTTTTTGTACAAGACAATGGCGATGAATCACTTTAAATGAATCTGCTTCAATAGAGAGGGTGCACAACTGCACCGGTCAGTGGTAGCGGTGGAAAGAGCTATTTTTAGTCCAGGTTCTAGGTACCTACTACACATAAAGCTACTGTTTACTGGTAAAACAAAAAATATATAAATTCGTACCTGATTAGAAACTATGTCAGCCAAGTTATTATCTATTTGACTCAACTCTGCTATCTTATCTTTATCAATGGGCGTGGGGAATACGAATACAACACATTATTGCTTTATGTCCAATTGTTTCAACGAAAACAGTTCTTAATTCTTGTTCTCTCAATGTTAATAAAAAGTGCGGTTTTTGGGGACAAAAACGTCAAGATGTGTGAAGTGAAATAAAATCCTTATTTAATATTAATAAGAATAACAAAACGGAGAAAATAATGTTAGAAATATAATACCAAAATGGTGACTTGTGAATTGGATCAAGAAGTGTCGGGAGAGGTGCTTGGGTGGAAGATCCCAGCATGGCAAGCACTCCTGCTGCACCGAGTGCTGCCCGCCTGTGGGGGTCTCATAATCTATATCGTTCTGATATGCTATGATTTTACACTTATTTGCGAACACTTTATTAATGGCGATGAAGGGTACGTGTTTGTTTCTAACCTTGATTTGATACTTGAGTACATATATTATACAAACGCCAGCACTCAAGCTACTACAATCTGTCAACTTTCTTATAAGATTTTCAACTCTATCGCTTATGCATTAGGTTCATGGTTGATTGGGAAAAATTGACAGTTTTGGGTGGCTTGATGTGCTGACGCCTGTAAGTAGGTACCTACTTTTCAAGTATTTGAGGTAGTAGGCAGGTACCTACTTTTAACATTTTACCAGAATCAGAATAGTTTGAAGATTATTATAACTCTACTTTACTTTTTGATAGAGAAGAGGTAGGATGCTTAATCTGGTAAAGGAGTGAGTTTTGTTAGTAGGTAAGGCTACAATCGAGTAGATCCACTATGAGAACAAGCTAATATATACAGAATTAATTACATATAATTATAAGTTTATTTAAAGATTGGCAGTTGGATACTGCTTAGTGGATTTTTATAGCCGACACTTAGTGATTAATTTGCTATACCTACCTATAGCCTAGTTATACCTTACCTAGTTATATCATTTTCATTTTCACACTATTGCACCACTTCAACTTGCACTTCAATTGCCGCCATTGAATGACGAAAACAGAAAGTTTTAGGCTTTAGCTTCATCTATGCGATCGCTGATCATTATACCAAATCAGAATCTCTCAAAACGTCGTAATGCGTGCATGCCCAGTATCTATCATTAAGTAAAGGAACCATGTCTATTTATATAGGTACATTCCCACTTTTCAGGTACCAATAACCGCACATTTAAACATTTAACTTGCAAATTGCCCTAAGAATTGTTAAGATGCTTTCTCTAATTTGAATAATTTGTTTTCTCTTGTTTACAGAATAGGAGTATTTTGCACAATCCTCATCGCATTACCATCATTGATATCATTAGTATTCACGCTGGCGTCGCCTCCACCAGGTTTAAAGACTGACTTGTCAGCTTTTTCTGTGACAATAGAAAAGCATGACATTCGATGGCTGGCCATGCAGTTTGTGAACGCCATCTTCTTTCCTATTGCTGCGATTGGCAGGTTTGTATATTGTGTTCTAAATTTCCATTTTGAAAAACTCCGAAGACGGGGCCGAAAAGATCTTGAGTGGTGACCACGAACCGAAGACCTGGTAAAGGTGGCGGGGATCCGCTGGTTGCGAGATGCACGGACCGGTCAATGTGGCGTGCTTAACACTTAGGGCAGGCCTCTGTGCGTCTTTCGGCTGAAATGGTGATGATGATTATATGAATAAAATAACAGGAACATAAGAATAACGGAATAATGGATAATCCATTAATCCGTAGGAAATCCATCAAATGCATCACAAAGATCATTTGTACAAGCATCATAAAGATAAATAGCTCCATCAGTCAGTGACGTACGTGTACCTACGTTGTCAGGGCCCATAACTCGTTAATACGATTAGGAAGTAACAGATTCTTTGACCAAAATAGATGGAAATGAACTGTTTAACCGCATTCACACGGGTCCCTCCGGAGTCCGGAACATAAGTCAACGATTCAATATTAAATTAGTTTCGTTCGGACATTATTTACTTATTCTAGGTCGCTAACACGCATAGCTAACACGAGATGGGTCGACAAGTTGATTCACTATCAAATTAATTAAATATTACAGGAAGGGGTAGCCAGTGGTATGAAGTAACTTACACATTTCTCTACTTCGAGAAACATGTCATAGAGGCAAGCCATTTGCTACTATGCAGACACAAATCCAGATCCACTTACAATGTCTACTTTTGGGGAATACCATAGGGAAAACACTTATTTAACACTGTGCTTTACTCAGGGATCGTAACCAGGCTCAGCAAAGTGAAAAATATAACTGCTCCACAGGTACTGCTACCAAATATTCTGGTGGGTGGAAGCTGTTTGTGCAGCTCGCAGTGATGACAAGGAACGGACGCAGGAGGCCATTGAGATAGCTCGTCAGCCTTCGCCCATTGAACTGTACCTGTTTCTGCAGGCCTTCATACATGCAGCTCCACATGCTATCGTCAATATCCTTGATTTGATGGCGCGATACTCCGACATGACTTTTGACAAAGGTAAAGATTTTATTTTATTTGTAAATTTTCAAGAAATAATTGTGCAAGAGAAACTAGAAACCTTGTTTTAAAATTGAAAGCAAAACGAAATCTTATGTCCAATGTGTGTGAAGTTGCCAGCTATGTTTCAACTATTTTACTCTCTTTTACGTACCTATTGCGTAGTTAGAAAACGTCTAAAATTTTACGCACCTTTGTCTCTTTCTCATAAAACCGTAGTTAAATTTATTTATTTTACTCTATTCGGGGAACTTACAGATAAATACAAACGTGTTCTTAAACAGTATATGAAAACGCTTGTTACCCATTGTTTCCATCAGTTTCAGTTCAAGCTGTGAGCATTATCGCTTCTTCTCTCCGGATGGCTAGTGCAGCCACAATGTACAGGAGATTTGAAAGAGAAAAGCTGAGTGGACGAAAATACCCGTGGGGTAAACAGACTGATCCTCTATTGACAAATGAGGACGAAAATGATAATGATAATGATGAAGTGGATGGTGATAAAACAAATGTAGTAAACGAAGCACCCATTTACGAAACGATCACGAAGATAGACTCCTTGAATTCAGATTATCACGACGGCACGAAATACTATCGTAATACACACAGTGACTTAATAAAGTTTTCTCCAAGGAATACAATGATGTCTTCAGGATTCTTCGATAACGAAATGTTAAGTGATTCAGATACCAGTTCGGATTACTTGCCTCCCAAAAGAGAAAATACAATAGAAGTAGCTGAAGAATTAAGCAGTGATGAGGAATATGTGAGACCAATAAGTATAATCGATAGAGTAGCACCCTTAAGACGGAACACAGAGTTTCCAGTTGAAAAAGTGGAAATAGTTCCACCACCCGTAATGTTAGCACCTAGACCGATGTCGTTAGCTCTATGGGCAGAGAAGATGGTTGAAAATGCGGAGTCTATTCCTGCCTGGCTGTCAGCACCGCCGAGAAGAAAATATTGTGATGAAGTAGTCCAGGATGAGCCGGATATTCCGCGACGTGTGCCCAGGTCCTTCATGAGAGGTTTAGAACCACAGGACGCTACAGCTGCTTTAGTACATTTTCTGGGCTGGTACATGTTTTTTGTGTGTCGCCTGCTCTCTTTATCATGTTTTATAAACTTTTTTCCGTTTGTCGCGATTATCATTCTGTTTTCGCACTACCAAGCGATGCTGTTGTTCCTCATAGTGCCTAAAGCCAGCACCGTGAAAAGAGGATTCTACATTTTCCTTGCATTCATATACTTATTCTGTCTGATGGAGTTTAAGATACGTTTCCGGCACGTGCGTGTGTGGCATGTGTTCTGGGTTATAGTTTGTACTATAGAGACCGTTGTGTTCACTGGCCTGTGGGCTGGTATAGACAATAATATGCACGAGTGGTGGAAATTGTTTATAGTGAAGGTGATTGTGATTAGTCTGTGTTTAAGCTACATGTGTTTTCTTGTTTATTTTGTATTGTTGCAGCCACGAGAAACGATTGTTTATTTAAAAGGTAATAAAAAGAATGGCGAAAAATAGCACTGGCATTGTGTTCAGTTACTGGTTATAAATCTATCTAAATATAAGTGTCTGTATCCCAGTAGTGATTGCCCCTGTAACATTTCAATGTAACAGACAGGATATTACGAGCGGTATTGAAGCGCCAGCCGGTCACATCCGTGTTCATTTCATTTACATAAACAAATATTTTTAAGAAATCATAATCATCATTGCCTCTTGTTTTGATAACTTTAATTTCGTTGTTAAACCCCTCTACCTAAACATTTCGCTTCTTTACTGGAAATCGGAATGAATCACTCTTAAATTGACAAATACTTATTATTCATATCTGAATATTCGTCCTCATATAGGACATAGGTCATATAGTATCTATCATCTCTTTAGCTTGAATAGCAAAATGAGAGGTATTGTGTGTGACACCCAGTTTATCTTTCATAATTAGGAAAGTCCCAGTACAATAAACATGATTCACATTACGTCAATTCTTTCCTTAAAGTCATAAATTACTTGGTCTGGAATTTCGAATCCACTCTGCAAAACGTTGGATAGGTACCGTTTCAAGTTTCGACCTAAGTGCTGATAAAGATTGAAATATTTTTACATGTCGGAAGGAATCGTATAACGGTCCCCGAGATGACGAAAGCGTTAAATATAATCAAGTTTTTCGGTTATCTGCTCCAACAGTATCCAGATCCTGGGATGGCAAATTGGCAATGCACTAACCAGACCACTTGTTAGACGGATTAGTAATCGTACTATGATATAATTAGTACCAGGTGGAAGTTACCTAATATCTCTCTCGCCTCCCACGATTAGCGGCAGTGGAACAAAGGTGATCTATTCGTAGACAAGACTAGACGGTCAGTGTAACATGAGCATACTCCCGATAGTTCGGCTTGCACGGTAATCCACACTCATCCGTAGAAATAATACTTGTGGATTGCGGAAGTGCAAGCAATACTAAGTAGTCTATGCCTTAAGTCTTGTGTCTTCATGTGAGAGATAATCTGAGTTTAAAATAGTGTCATGGATAGGGGCAAACTTTGATGTCTACATTGGTTTGGTATTGGCGGATAAGCCAATACTCTCAGTCTCAATACGTAAAAACTACGGAATACATATAAACAGTGTGAGTGTTCAAATCTCGTGCAAGTGTATGTACACTTGCCTATAGTCTAGGCAACAAGTGCCTTTTTGATCAACTTTTTTCAGCAGTCTCTGAAAATTATGATTGAGGTGTCATTCGATTCGGAATGGCATCCAGATGATTTTCGAAAAAAAATGAAGTTCCGCTTGCAAAAATTGCAAAAGTTATTAACTAGTTTTTTGCAAGTATCTTAAAATCGAATTAAAATTTTTCTAATTTGAAAAAAGATTTAAAAAGAGGAGAAAATTTCCTAAAGAATGTTCTAACTTCCGGAATTGTAGGACCAATATAAATATCTTTCTCATCCGGTTGAAAATACGCCCGAAAACGCGTACTCCTGCTTGCGCAAGCTACGCCCCATTCAGACCTATCATGACAATATATTATTTAAACTTATTAAATACTAGCAGTTGCCCGCGACTTCGTTCGCGTAGAAATTTTGACTCTCTTGTCTGGACTGCCTGTGGATGGTACTATGTCAAATCGAATGCCAAATGCCAATCGAAGCGATTATATTCCCTTAAACCAGCCCTGTCGTAAAATCTATTCCTACCTGAAATGTCTTAACTATATTCTATCTCTCTGCCAATTTTCAGGTACAAAAAGCCAAGGATTTCATATGGACTTACGGGAGCCCTTAGTCCAGGTCTTCCTTACAAACTTAGCTTAGATCTCCAACTCCTAAACTCTAGACTTGTTAAATTTCAGGTTGTTAGTACAAAAAAAAACAGTACATTTTTACAAACATGTGAAAGCCCTCAGGACCTCCTTATTCTGGCCATGTTGCTAAACTCGCTAAATCCGTTCTTAGTCAACGTCTACTAACTATAAAGTACCTTCCTGCCAAAATTGTAGCACAAAAAAGGAAGGACTGTCATACAAACTCGCGTGAGAACTTAGACCTCCCTAGTCCGGCCCTGTCGCAAAATCGGTTCTTAGCAAACTTCTACTCACCTACGACGTCCCTGCCAAAATTCAAGTTAGTAGCACACAAAATGATGGACTTTTAAACAAACTTGCGAGCGCCCTTAAACCTCTCTAATCCGGCCCTGCCACAAAACCTGTACTTAGCAGAGTTCTTCTAACTATAAACTACGTGCCTGCCAAAAATCAAGTTTGTAGCACAAAAAATTAAGGATTTTCTTACGAACTTGCAAGAACCCTTAGACCTCCCTAATCCGGCCCTGTCACAAAATCTGTTCTTACCAGACGTCTACTAACTATAAACTACGTCCGTCTCAAAAATCAACTTTGTAGCTCAAAAAATGAAGGACTTTCATACAAACTGGCGAGAGCCCTTAGACCTCCCTAATCCGGCCCTGTCTCAAAATCTGTTCTAAGCAGACGTCTACTAACTTTAAACTACGTCCCTGCCAAAAATGAAGATTGTGGCACAAAAAATGAAAGACTCATACAAACTGGCGAGAGCCCTTAGACCTCCCTAATCCGGCCCTGTCACAAAATCGGTTCTAAGCAGACGTCTACTGCCTATTAACTACGTCTCTGCCAAAAATCAAGATTGTAGCACAAAAAATGAAGGACTTTCAAACAAACTTGCGAGGGCCCTTAGACCACCCTAATCCGGCCCTGTCGCAAAACTAATTTATAGCGGATGCCTACTGACTATAAACTACGTCTCTGCCAAAAATCAAGATTATAGCACGAAAAATTAAGGACTTTCATACAAACTTGTGAGGGCCCTTAGACCACCCTAATCCGGCCCTGTCGCAAAATTAATTCATAGCAGACGCCCACTGACTATAAACTACGTATCTGCCAAAAATCTAGATTGTAGCTCAAAAAATGAAGGACTTTCATACAAACTGGCGAGAGCCCTTAGACCTCCCTAATCCGGCCCTGTCTCAAAATCTGTTCTAAGCAGACGTCTACTAACTTTAAACTACGTCCCTGCCAAAAATGAAGATTGTGGCACAAAAAATGAAAGACTCATACAAACTGGCGAGAGCCCTTAGACCTCCCTAATCCGGCCCTGTCACAAAATCGGTTCTAAGCAGACGTCTACTGCCTATTAACTACGTCTCTGCCAAAAATCAAGACTGTAGCACAAAAAATGAAGGACTTTCAAACAAACTTGCGAGGGCCCTTAGACCACCCTAATCCGGCCCTGTCGCAAAACTAATTTATAGCGGATGCCTACTGACTATAAACTACGTCTCTGCCAAAAATCAAGATTATAGCACGAAAAATTAAGGAGTTTCATACAAACTTGCGAGGGCCCTTAGACCACCCTAATCCAGCCCTGTCGCAAAATCCGTTCTTAGCGGACGTCTACTAACCATAAACTACCTCCCTGCCAAAAATCATCTTTGTACGTCCAGCGGTTTTCGAGATTTCGTGATGAATCAGTGAGTGAGTGAGTGAGTGACCTTTCGCTTTTATAGATATAGATGAAAATTAAAAATTAAAAAAATTCAAGCGCCTGCAGGGTAGACCAATAAACAATAATCAGTGGTCCAAAAGTTTTTATCGCGAATTTTCAATAAGTTATTCATTAGTTAATTAACAGTTTTTTGTAGCACGAACATTAACATTGGAAGTGCGATTATTGTTAAACTATAAATTTGAGATTTTTTTCCTTTCGTGGAGCTATTTTTCAAAGGTCGTGAAATATATTTTCGTTGGAAAAATTAAAAAAATGTTAACTTTCATTTTTTTATTAACAATTTACTGAGGTGAAAAATTACAAAGCTTCATTATTCATTCAAAAATTCTTTTTTTTTATAATATTGATACTGAACCGTTTTTTTATGATCAGAAGCTACTTAAAAATGGTTTTTAATATTTGTTAAAAACAAATAAATTTGTTGCTTGTGACAATAAGTAAAACAAGAAAAAAAATATAAAGTAAAAATTTATTTGTTTTTAACAAATTGTTTATAACAAAAACAATTAAAAATTTAATAAAACAATTTTTTTTTTCTGTAGATCGAAAAGAAAAAACAAATACTGGTGATTTAAAAAAAATGATTCCTTAAATATTAATTAGAAGTGGGAGAAAATAATTCTTTATCAACAAATGCGTTTTTAAGCAATAAATTTATTTTTTAAGGAAACGATTTTTTTAAAAAGAATCGTATTTATTATCAAGGATTGTGTTATTAAAAAAATAATTAAATTGTCTCATAAACAACGCATTTGTTTATAAAAATTGTTTAAACAATAGGAGATAAAACATATTAAAAATCATTTTTAAGTAGCTTCTGATCATAAAAAAATGGTTCAATAATCCATACATAGTACTTGCTTAAATAAATAAATAAATAAATAATAGTATAAAACAAAGTCGCTATTTTTGTCTGTATGCTTAAATCTTTAAAACTACGCAACGGATTTTGATGCGGTTTTTTTTAATAGATAGCTTAGTGATTGAAGAGGAAGGTTTTAGTATATTTAGTAATATTATAAAAAAAAATTTTTGAATGTCTAATGAAGCTTTGTAATTTTTCACCTCAGTAAATTGTTAATAAAAAAATGAAAATTAACTTTTTTTTAATTTTCCTAACGAAAATCTATTTTACGACCTTTGAAAAATAGCTTCACGAAAGGAAAAAAATCTCAGATTTATAGTTTCACAATTATCGCACTTCCAATGTTAATGTTTGTGCTACAAAAAACTGTTAATTAACTAATGAACAACTTATTGAAAATTCGAGATAAAAACTTTTGGACCACTGATTATTGTTTATTGATCTACCCTGCAGGCGCTTGAATTTTTTCAATTTTTAATTTTCATATTTAATAAGTTTAAATAATATTTTGTCATGAAAGGTCCGAATGAGGCGTAGCTTGCGCAAGCAGTAGTACGCGTTTTCGGGCGTATTTTCAACCGGATGGGAAAGATATTTATATTGGTCCTACAATTCCGAAAGTTAGAACATTCTTTAGGAAATTTTCTCCTCTTTTTAAATCTTTTTTCAAATTAGAAAAATTTTAATTCGATTTTGAGATACTTGCAAAAAACTAAACCCGTTTTTAATTTTTTAGTTAATTGTTAATAACTTTTGCAATTTTTGCAAGCGAAACTTCATATTTTTTCGAAAATCATATGGATGCCATTCCGAATCGAATGACACCTCAATCATAATTTTCGGAGACTGCTGAAAAAAGTTCATCAAAAAAGCACTTGTTGACTAGACTACTATTCTAAAAGTCAACGTGAGCTTGAATATTTATCTGCGAACCGTATATTTATTGTACTCTAAATGAAATCTTACCCAACACCATCTGGCTGCTTCATGATAACAATAAACCGTCGACGAAAAATGTTCGCGCTCCAGAATTGAAAAATAGAAACTACTGTTTTCCACGAATTTCCAGCGAAGCTTGCTGATGACGAACATACGTTAGGTTTTAACCTATTCTTCTTTAGCTGAGCTGATATCCCGAGGAGGTGGCGCAACCAATACCAATAAACAATGCTTTGTCTCACTTCAAAGAGCGAAGCTGCGCTTCAAGTTGTGATTGAAGTATCCCTTCTGGTGTACAACTGGCCATTTTTTAACACCCAAGACGTAAGTTATTTATGTTTATCAAAACAGATTCATTTACTGATTTACGTTTTGTTTCTGTAACTGTTAGTTAACTCTTCGTATGTTGACACGCTTTAATGACCTCTTTTAAATCTTTATTTGGCTTTCAATCACTTTGAAATTCGATTTAAGATATAAATCTTAGTAAAGAAAAATGTATAAACTTCGCCGAGCCGCGGAAAGCGTTCAACAAGTAATGTTTGTGGAACAAAAAATATAAATGCCGTTCTATTTAGCCGACCTCCCGACACATTACATACAAAACAAAGTGTTCTGGTGCTTGCATTATGTTGTGATTTGCGTATTTTTTGCACACATCATGGTTGGATAGTAGTAAGATCTTGTTTTATTTTATTAATGTGGTGTAGTGTAGAGACGGCCGGCTGGGTCAGCAGCCCTGCCACATGATGCGCAGTGTATCATACCGCTTATGATATCCACACAGTGCGCCATTGATAACGGACGCGATGACTTATGAACTTTTTTTGGAGAGGTCAGAGATAATTATGACACCTGATGATATGTAATTACCGCCAAGTATTGGTGGACTGGCAGCGGAAAACAACTAGGTATCTTTATTATGAAAATATTTGAAAAGAGTTGTAGTTTTAAAAGTTCAGTGAAACCAGTGTAGGTAGCTCTGTAGTGTAGCGTTATCCAGAGCTAATGTATGAACACACAATTTAAAGCTGACGATATTACTTTTATTCTGGTAGGTACATAACTACCGGCAGAATCTGGCATTCGTATAATGATAAATATATTCAAGACTTTTAAAGAAGAATATAAATCGCTGCAAAGATTTGTACTGTTATGTAGGTGCTGCAAAATGTATTTTCTTTGAAATAAAATAAATGAGATTCATGTAGAGTTATCTATCCGCCACTTAAAAATAAAGTAATGTTCAAGGAAGCTTATAAAACTAAAATATTATGCGATCTTCTGGACCTTTTATCTTTATTGATTTTGTTTATTCTCGAATGCAGTCTCAAATCATTTAACCGTTATTTTAAAAAAAATCACCGCGTTCTTGTGGTATGCGCAGCAGCAAGAAATTACTACACAATGAAAAATTTTAAAAGTTCGTTGATCAAGATTTTATTTATAAATCAGCTTTATGTAGGTACGTCATTTGCATTGAGAAATTATTGTGGAATAAAAATACAATATATATACCTAAATACATACACCTAAATTAAAAAGTTACAATATAAGGTACCTAAGTAATAGGGTATTTTAAAAATTATATCTTTCAACCCTCAAAATGATCAACGGCTTCATAAGTCTAAAAAACTCTCATCTCAAAAAAGGTAATAGCGAACACAGTCACAAACTCACAAGGCACAATAACTTGTGAAAGAACTGTAGTTGCCCATGCATGCCAAAGCTTAAGTCTCTATGGAGGAGAAGGGGCAAGAAACTTCATGGACACTCTATTGTCACAAAATCTTGTTATGTACCTACCATCATCCATGAGATTATACATAGGTTGTGAGAATGACGTGCAAGTTAAGAGCGTCCAGAGTAAAAATATATAAGTAACCATCAATTCAAAAATAATACGCTTTGCCGCTGCCGCTAACCGCACTTTATTTTAAATATTTTGATAGATAGCAATTTATACGCGTCTGTTGTTTACCATTATTACACACGCTAGTGTAAACAGTCGGTATCGTAACAGATTACAAACGGTAGCAACACGGGTGTCAGCAGCGTCACGTCGTTTACGTACAACAGAGGTTTAAAGATTATCTGAGACGCTGGCGCTTACAGATAGCTAGACGACCGCCTTTAACCTGTTAAAAACTAAAGTCATAATAATAACAAAACCACTGATTAATACTTTTTGAAAGGCGCATTAATTCAACAATGAGGAGCTCGTGGCTTAATAACAACTGCCACTCGGGTCAATCTTTAGGTTAAGCCGCGCTTGCCTAGGTTGGTCTGTGGATGGGTGTCCACCCATTTCATACCGAGTTTCCTCCGTACCTCGGAAAGCACGTTAAGCTGTTGGTCCCGGCTGTCATATATAGATCTTTGGCAGTCGTTACAGGGAGTCAGTCACCTGAAAGTCTGACAACCAGTCTTACCAAAGGGTATCGTATTACCCAGTATGAACTGGGTTGTGGAGGTCTGATAGGCAGTCGCTCCATGTAAAATACTCGTATTCAGCTGCATCTGGTTAGACTGGAAGCCGAACCCAACATAGTTGGGAAAAGGGGCTATAGGCAGACGAGATAATGACTAATTCAACAATGAAATTCAATGCAATCTTAACCGCGTTCAAGAACTGTCGGTGTAATTTTTCCATAGTACAGTTCGATCAAATTATCTTGGCAGCTCCGAACTTCGTGCAGGTCATTTTGTTACAACGAATGTATAGAAGTGTTATGATATTTATTTTATTTGTATTTCTCACTGTTTAAATTAGATATTTTCTGATCGTTTAAGTATTGGTTTAACTGGCAATAACAGTTTTATTCCCTAGTTTACATGCGTAAAATTTCGCAAAGCCTATGTTCAGAGCTGCCAAGATAATTTGATCGCACTGTACCTATAGTAGAGATGATACTGGCTTATTTGTGTTGAACGCATTTCAAATGTGCTGATCGTGGTCAGTTTGATGTGTAAAAATCGGCCATGTTGCATTGGGAAATGGTGGAGCCGTCCGAGGTTGCACAGTTGCCTGTAGTTATGCCTGATCTTAAGCCATGCGCATTTCGATTATTTTATTGACCTACAGCCGCACCTGAAAACTTAATCGTAGGTCAGCGATTAAATATTATCTACGTTTGGTATAATAATATTATGACCTATCAAAGACTTTCGTCTGGATTGACTCCTTCAGTAGTTAATGTCAAATCAATTGTTACAATTTTTTCGTCAACGGTGAGGTTTCTTTTCAGTCTAGGCCCACAGCAAGGAATCACACTTTTCCAATCTCGTATCTGGTTGCGCCGAATTCATTCACCCAGCGAGTGCTGAGAATGCAAGGTGGACGTACCACATACAACCAAAACGGATGATTACCTACCTAATGAGTTGGTCGAATGCATTCACAGCACTCGCTGAGTAAATGAATTCGGCGCAACCAGTATCCATTTCTGTCGCTCAGAAAAACTGTCATTTTCTAGAGCGAGAAATAGAGCGTGCTGCCAATCGATGCTCCAATCGTGCTGTCGTTTCCGTGCTGCCATATGAGGTTCAAACCTAACACTGAAATTTCTTTCACTGCTGAATAAATCGCATTATCTTAACGTCGTTCCATGCTTTGAACGTGTAGCTTTCCTAAGTTCGCTTCCCAGACTTCATTATTTTCCCGTTTGTATGCAGTTATATGCAGCAATAAACACAGCTACATTGCTCCATTATAAATTACGCATCATCAACATACAGCAAACATAGTCCATTATAATCCAAGTCAGTACATCTGAGAGACCGCTTACGGGGAATGCAGCGGAGCGGTGTTGAAAAAGGGCCGACTTGCGATCGCACGCGCAGACATCGGCATTGCGATTATTTTTCGCTAATTTACCATGCGCTTACATGTCGATGGAGAGCGGAGATGAGAATACCGGGAAGGGTAATTGCGAGGCAGGAACATGGGGCTTTATGTATTGTAGAACATAATGAAAGTATGAAAGCTTTCAAGATATGGATATAGGAAGGTAAGTGGCTCATGAAATGACGACTAGGTAATTGAGAAGAGTGGAAGAAGAAGACATGCTGTGTTGAACCTAAACAAATTGGGACAAGCCAGAGAAATTGACATAGTAACACGCCTGTAATCCACAAAGGGTTATGCAGAGGTATTCCTAACAATACGTATAGTAGTGGAAATTGTGTTCATATAGGTAGGTACCTAATGTAAGATTTACTCTTTCACCAAAACTATCCGCTTCTATCAACCGTTCTCTGAAAAAATACTAATTTTATTAATTCTCAGCGGTAACTGGAAATTGTCAATCCAACAGAAAGTAACGTTAATTGGCTAAAGAAACTGCTGAAAGCTTCGATGCTAAGATTAGATAAACTTACTTTATGGCTTACTTATCTGCACACACTCTAGCCACAAACGATAATAAATTCAGTTATCCTGCAAGCAACACCTGTGCTGTCCAGATTCTCAGATCAGAAGTTAGCACTAGGGATAGATTAAACCTAGACACCAAGTTTATTCGTTAAATTGTACACAGTTAATTTGTTGAAATCTACAGTCGAACAAGCTAATAAGTATACAGGTTGGTGATTGCATGTCAAACGCTATATCATTTCACATCGCTCTCTAAATGTATCTGTATAATATTAAAAATAATTGCAAGTTAGCTGGCTGTAGGTATAGTTATATGCTTGTTCACCTGTACCTATAAACGTTTCAATTATTATTTGCATGCAATCAAAATAAGATTAAAAGTATTATTATTAATATTGAAAACGGGATATTTACCATGTTTAAAAGTAACAACCAGAAATCGAAATCCAATTTTGATAGGGATGAATTGATTTGATTAAATGGCTTATGTTTGCATATCGTAAACTACATCAGCATTCTGACCATTATTATTTGTATATTGTTAATATGTTATTCGCTGAATTTATTATACAATACCAATTTAATTTAGCATTCACACATTGTAAGTGAAGCTAGATAATTTTAATTGAACTTGTACATTTTGCCAGTGGATGGTTGACTAACCACTAATCTACATACCGAGTTTCAAGCCGTTGGTCCCGAGTCTCCCGACTGTCATTTCAAGTAGACTCTTTGACAGTCGTTACAGGTAGTCACTGGCCCGAAAGTCTGACAACCGTCTCCGTCTTAAGAATGGGTATCATGTTAACCAGTAGTCCCTGTTGTGGAGGTCAGATAGACAGCCGCTTCATGTAAGATACTGGTATTCAGCTGCATCCGGTAAGACTGGAAGACCAGGCCCAACCCAACGTAGGTGGGAAAAGTTAGACAGATGATAATGATTTTCCCAGTACCAGTAGGTACGAAAGAAAAAAAAGGTTTATAAATCAATAATAATTAAAATGTAGCCCAGAGATCCTGATTGCTAACTAATTATTTTCACCTGCACAAATATTCTCAGGAGATCAAGTTCCGAAGATAGTAACTGGTGGCAAGCGGCAGTCCACTTATCTTTATCCTATTAAATCTACCCTATCTATTTAGGATGATCAGACAAAACCAATTCCACAAATGGCGCAACATTTCAACTGTTGGTTAAAATAGGTTAAAATAATGAAAACTGATGAATATTATTGCAAAACAATTTATTGTAAAATGGACAAGCGTTCAGTTTATTCCTGTTTTGAAATTCATTACTCACATATTAGCTAGTCTGTCAAACTAAATAAGCATTTAACATAACTGTTAGTAACATCCAGGGTTAGGATTGTATAGTGACCGACTTTAAAAAATACTGTTTTTTCTGCTTGAGTTAACTTTGAAGTTTGAACAACTTATGAGGCGGACTTCTGCTTAGTTGGGCTCTCCTGTGCCTCGAGTGCAAGGCCTCCAGGTCACCCGTCGGGGCTGCGGGTACCGTCAGGGCTGCGGGTCCCGTCGGGGCTGCGGGTACCGTCAGGGCTGCGGGTCCAGTCGGGGCTGCGGGTCCCGTCGGGGCTGCGGGTCCCGTCGGGGCTGCGGGTCCCGTCGGGGCTGCGGGTCCCGTCGGGGCTGCGGGTACCGTCAGGGCTGCGGGTCCAGTCGGGGCTGCGGGTCCCGTCGGGGCTGCGGGTCCCGTCGGGGCTGCGGGTCCCGTCGGGGCTGCGGGTCCCGTCGGGGCTGCGGGTCCCGTCGGGGCTGCGGGTCCCGTCGGGGCTGCGGGTCCCGTCGGGGCTGCGGGTTGTTCGAAAGAGATACCGCGGCCTCTACACAAAGGGGTAAGTCCAGTAGAAGTCTGAAACTCCCTCCCACTCTGCCCAAATCATTTCATTGATGAGTCATTTGATGATTTACCAATCCCCAAAAAAAAGGCCTCCAGGTCAGGGTATAAGGAAGTCTCCTTCACACGGTTCAATCTTTGAGTCCATTGAACACCATTTTTTTTTTACAAGGCTTTTCATATTTCCAAAATTCGTCTTAAAATATTTTGAAGTGATTTTGGTTGAGTAAGTTTTTAACCATCGATAAAACTTCCGCCACTTAGACCATACTTATTTACAGTAAGACCACTATTATAGAAATAATCGCTTGTTACATATCAAAACTTGAACCTAAATAAGTCAAACAGGATTATAGCAACCTCGAGTTAGAAATGAGATACATCTTTGAGATTGTAACAGTTAATCGATAAATGAACGCTGTTGGATAGTTAATAATACGCTACATTGTCGAGGAGATAGTATGGAGCTTCTTATGGCTAGCCGTCGGAGGCTGGGCCAAGGCCCTCGGCCGCTGCAACCTGACACCTCATGTATTCAATCTTCTCTACTAATTTGCGAGTCGTACAGCAGGGTTGACACTTTCAGGCTGTTGGTAAAACTTTTTTTAGTTTTAAATTAATTAATAAAATTTTCTCTAATCATTTTAGTTTTCCAACAAAAATTAAGAAAGAAATTATTTATTTATTTGAAAGGGTGTTGATTCTTTAGTATATTTTACATAAGCAATTACATTACAAACGAGTTTTGTAAAATTTTGGTTGTGGAAATAGAGATTGTTTTGCAAAGCGTAACGAAAATCCTTTTATTTCCAATCTCATTAGGAGTGACTTATTTTTGTTTTGTTCATCATCCTCATTACTTACAAAAAGATGGAGCATTTTGATGGATATGAACTCTTGAATATTGTTTGAATTTGATTGACTCACTATCCGTTCTCAGGGGTCACCTAAACAATAAACATTAAACTTAGGTAAGTATCAGTAGTAAAAGTAAAGGAAGCATGTCACATCATAGTTCAACAACACGAACCAACGACAGGACCTAATTACTTGTGTGTAGCCAACAAACTGATAACTGTCACTCAGAGCCATCGAGTACTGCTATACTGCGTAGCGGGAACGCAACAATTGAAACTATAGTTATGTGCAGTAATAGAGGTGTCAATAAGATTTTATAGGCAAGTGAACGAGTTCGTTAGCGGAGGCTGCGATATCGCGTGCAGATAGCCCTGGCAGGGCAGCCGGCTGGGCTGAGGCTCGACTAAAGAGCCGGAACCACACAACGGCTTGCGTTGTGCCGAAGGGACGATAAATCGAATCCGCGACGACAGCGCCGTGTCCAGAGATCGAAGCACACGATTACTGAACTTACGATTATATTCAGTAAAGAATCTCGGCTTCTCACCACCCTATGGTAATGGTAATTTGCTGCAACATTTCGCCTCAAGGCAAGGCTTGCCAACTGCCGACGGGCCGCCATAAATTCAACTCGATATAAATAGAGAGTAATGTTAGGCCTTATCAATGCAGTTTCTATTGTAGTCGCGTCTGGTCTGTTGGTTGGTAAGTTATACAGGAATAGTTGTAATTACGCACTCAGTTTGCATAGCGATTGGACGGACTCGTATCATGTTAGACTGTCGATTTCCGTATTGAGCAAAATAACTTGGAATTTTGGACACAGATTTAATGACGTCCAAAATATTATATACTAGCGGCTCGTCCCTTTTTGGCACCAACTAAGTATGTTACTCTGGTATAATCTAGCATTTTATGTAATTATAACAGTGAAAAAAAATTGAATTCGGTCTAGTACTTTTCGTATTTATTTGTTACAAACATAATACATGTCTTTCCTCTTTGGACCCTACATTTGGAAGGATATCATTTGAAAAGCTTTTTAAGAATTTCGCTGAGGCGGAAAACGTGTCAATAGCAGCCTACGCTGGTGTCGATAGACTGGAAAATTTCGCTACAAATGGTCGTCTTCTCAAGGTAGCTTAAATTGTGACTTGTAAGTTGTAGTACCTACGTATAACACATATAGGAACATATCGAGGGTATAGTGCTCAAACCCAATAAGTGCCAAAAAATCAAAAATCGTTTTATTAGTACATCTTAATGTATTTTTGACGCTCTTTCCAGTGGTCTAATCCAATAAGTGAAATTCGCAGTAGAAAGAAAATTACTTTAGGTAATAACCCAATAAAGTCACCTCATTTAGCCAAGACTTAAAAAGTGGTACCCTATAAAGCGTGTTGTCTTGTTAACATCATATTTTTATATCACGCTTAAACCACATAAAGCTTATTATTGGTGTTGACTGTTCAATAATTTTAACTAAAATTACCCAACGGTTTAGAGGTAATAATCACTATTTGTATTTATCGGGTTTTATCTTTAAATACGTAGATAAAAAAACAAATTAAACCAAAAGCTAAATCAAAACAAGTGTATTTGTCGGGTTGTATTGTTCGAATAAAATTTGAAAAATAACAAGTTAAGTTTAGTTATATGGTATTAGCTCTCTTCGTCAACTAACTTTCTTCAAACTTTGTTCGAAGAAGAACAAACAAAGCAGTTTGGTTGCGAAGATGAACAATTTCCTTCAAGCACACACACACTTTCCCTGATGGTGCACCTTCCATGAAGACTTCCTCGGAACCACATTTCAACACTCCTTGGTCAATGTCGATCTCACAACGATATTTCCGCATGAAGTCCAAGCCCAAGATGCAATCGTCCACTATGTCGGCCACGATGACAATGTTAACTCTATCACCCAATTTTAACTCCACCTCCTGCTTCGGACGGTTATGTGCTGACCGGTAGCTGTTAGTAATTGAAGACATTCGTGGTTATTAAAGTAGTCCCCAAGAAACCGTTTGCCAGGTGAGAATTGACGACCATGTGAGAAGCTTCAGTATCCAACGTCAGTTTGCATGGAGTTCCGTTGACTTCGCCGTTGATGGTCAGACTGTTCCCGTCGTGTGCTTGTGAGATCGACATCCTCGGCGTTCTTTCAAAACCAGCCAGTACCCGCCCCCCAGTCCTGGCATTTACTCGTTTCCCTGCTGTGGCTAGGCAGTCACTTCAGCCACCCTTCACTGTGGGGGTTGATCTTCTCTTGGTGAACTTCGCTTAGGACAGCTTGATCGAAGATGACCCCTTTCTCCACAGGTGTAGCAGCTAGGGCTGTATCCTTGCTGGCGGTCGCGTACAGGTGACGCTACAACCTCCCCGACGCGGTGCTTACGGTGGTCTTGCCTCACTGCCTCTACTTCTAATGCATGGACCAAGGCGTCTTTCAGCGTCTCATGATGCCCAAGTCTCACAGCGGCTCTAACTTCTAAATCGCGTATTCCGTCTATGAACCCCTGTACCAGATATTCATCAATAAGTGCAGGGGCGAACCGGTATGCTTTCCGAACTAGCTTTTCAATTTCCAGGGCCCACTGCTGTAAGTTCTCGGCACTACGTTGAACGCGATCCCTTAATTTAGCACGAAAAACGTGCTCCAGGTGCGCGTCGCCGTATCTGGAGTCTAATGCCTCCAGTAGCTGTTCGTAGCTCACATCCTTGCCGAGTGCCTCAAGAATGGTAAGGGCCCAGGCCCTTACCATTCAGGTCTCGGAGACCCAAAGTGAGCGCAGTCATGGCACCCATTCACTTTCATAACGGCCTCAAATTGAATTTTATAGGATGACCACGAAAATGTACCATCAAATGGCAGACTTTAAGCCCGCATACCGACGGTGCAGCAATCACTAAAGTCACAGCCCCGTCTCCAAACTTAATTTCACTCAAGGCCTTCTTCACATCGGCAATCTGAATTTCGGCCTTTGCGATACGGTTGTTGTGCTGCTGTACCTGCTCCTTCATCACGTTCAGCTGTTTGCCAACTGATGCGTGAAGATCCTTTATTAGGATAGGAGCATCTGTTACTCTTGGCACCGGACCTGTTCCTCTTAAGGGCGAGCCGGCTCCTCTTGACTGCAAGCCTGCTTCTCCTTATCCCGTTGCAACTGCTCCTGCAACTGGCGAGCCTACGTCAAACTTGCTCCTGATGACGTGCCTGGTCCTCCTGACGACGTGTCTGGTCTGGTCTTGCTGCAGCGCCATTAAGGCAGACAAGTCAGGCACCGCTCCTGCTGGAGTAACTCCGGATGGGCCAGCGACTGGCTCTGACGTAGGCTGGACACCATCCGGTGTCTGTGTCGGGGAGTCTCCAAATCGCCTTTGGTCCATACCCTGTTGTCGCTGACTCTTAGTACGGATACTATCCGTGTCTCGAATGTACCCGACTCTTGTAGGTTCTACACAGTTATCAATTCGGTTTTTTGAAGATTCTGGGTGACTGACGTAACATTATCATACCAGAGGAACTCCATGCATGGATACGTGGTATGAAGACTTACACCAAACCTACAGCCTTCGAAAGTAACGAAGAATGATTTATCTTGTATTTTATTGTGATTTTTTTAATAAACCATTTAATAAAGTACATAATAAATGTTTAAATCACTAGATATAAAACCCAATAAGTCGGTACCCTTTGTAACTAATATTTTTACTATGACAAAATGGACTACCTCAGAAACTCTAAAATACTGGTTTGCTCTAATTCAACATATCCACTTTTACCACAAATACTCATTATAACGATATTATTTGAATAACATAGGTATTTTTGTCCCTAAAACTTAAATATTGAATATCTCAAAAGTGTCAATTTCGGACTTATTGGGTTTGAGCACTATACCCTCGATATTGGGATTTACGTTAAAATATATGGAAACAATCCTTATATTTAGGACCAGCACTTCACCGTTACTTAGTCATATTTGTGATTAAATGCTATGAAATATATGTAGTTTTAATACCGCGAGACAAACGCGCCGTCTCGCGGTATTAAAACTACATATACACTCGAGAGCAATGAATCCGGGTCACTTAAAGAATGTTAAAAATCTCGGAAACTAAAAATGATAGGTTAATGCAATAAATTGTATTTAATAGACAATGTAATACTCCTTAAATGAAGGTATTAAAACTTCTTAGTTATTGTAAAGTTATATCATAAAAAAATCAAATTTGAAAAAGGGCCACTTTCGAAGATGGAACTACGTAATTACAGCATTTGGTTTTGCTTTTGTTTGTAATCTGTCATTTATGTGGGTACATAAACCATGTTGATAGTGCTCTATATTCATTATTCAAGCTGAAATTATGTCGCTTACGCCTGAAGAATGCACCAGAATACTTACAATGCTGGAAACCGGCCGGAGTCAGCGCGATACAGCCAGGACTGTCGGTGTGTCGCTGTCAACAGTACAAAGAGTTCTCCGACGTTACGAAGAAACTGGTTCTAACCTACGCAGACCAGGAACGGGCAGAACCAGGTGTACCACAGCACGAGAAGACCGATACTTGGTGAACACCATGCTTCGAAATCGCTTTCTCACAGGAACTGAACTCACAAATCAGTTTCGACGCCTCGGAGGAAGTAACCCAAGTGCATGGACAGTAAGACGTCGGCTTGCTGAATCTAACTTAAAACCCCTTAGACCTGCAAACGGCCCTAAACTGGAGCGTGGGCATCGTATTCAAGACTAAGATATGCCCAGAGCCACGTAAATTGGAGTATTGAAGATTGGTCAAAAGTTATGTTCTCCGACGAATCAAAATTTATGCTCTACAAGCACGATGGAAGACACAGAGTGTATCGAAGACCAGGGGAAAGATTCAAGCAAGCATGCATCGAAGAAAAAGTAGCCTACAGTGGTGGGTCTGTACTTGTGTGGGCCGGAATTTCTTCTGAAAGTCGCACAGAGCTGGTGATCATAGAAAACGGCTCTTTAACTAGCGAAAGATATGTGGAAGAAATCCTCAATGATCACGTTGGTCCATTTATGGTCAATTTAGGTGAGGATGCTATATTTATGCATGACAATGCCCGACCTCATACAGGTAGGATTGTGAATGACTACCTTCAAGAGATGAACATTACTCGTATGGAGTGGCCAGCGCGCAGCCCGGATATCAACCCGATCGAGCATGCTTGAGACGAGCTAGGCAGATGCGTAAAACAACGAAACCCTCCCCCAATCACGCTTCGTGAGCTCAAAATTGCTCTCACAGAGGAATGGGAGAATATTCCCCAAAATCGTATAAGGAACTTGGTGTACAGCATGCCAAACCGCGTAAACGCAGTAATGGAAGCACGAGGAGGCAATACGAGGTATTAAAATTCAAGAAAATCGTAATAAAGTTCAAAAATGTCATGTTTCCTATTTTTGTTTTAAGGAGAGATCAGCAGTTTTTTTCTTTATGTTATTTTGTGTTAATAAAATGTATGGTGACTCATATTTTTTTACTTTCATTTAAGGAGTATTACATTGTCTATTAAATACAATTTATTGCATTAACCTATCATTTTTAGTTTCCGAGACTTTTAACATTCTTTAAGTGACCCGGATTCATTGCTCTCGAGTGTATTTCATAGCATTTAATGTCATGGATTTCCGCAAAGTAACGCCTGATTCCATAACTCATATTTGTGATAGCTAGCAATAGTTCGCTAGTGCCCATTTTTAAGAATAAAGGGGATGTGCAGGACTGCAACAACTATCGAGGGATAAAGCTCATGTCACATTGTATGAAAGTATTGGAGAAAGTAATAGAGAAAAGATTGCGAGAGGAGAGTGAGATAACTCTAAATCAGTTTGGGTTTATGCCAGGTCGAGGGATTTATAAAACAATGGTAAGACCTGCTGTCCTGTGTAGATCAGAATGTTGGGCCACAAAAGGAATGAATGAAAGGCATTTACATGTGGCTGAGATGAGAATGCTTAGGGGGGTGTGTGGTGTTACGCGAATGGATAAAATAAGAAATGAGTACTTAAGAGGAAGTCTGAAAGTGGCGCCGGTGACTGAAAAGTGGTGTGGAAATCGACTGTCGTGGTATGGGCATGTGATGCGGAGGAATGAGGAAAATGTCGTGAGGAAGGTTTTGAATATGAATGTGGAAGGGTATACGAGTAGAGGAAGACCAAAGAAACGATGGATGGACTGTGTTAAGAATGATATGGTAAGAAAGGAGGTGTCTCATGAGATGACGAGACAGAGAGGTATGGAAGAGGAAGACATGCTCGCCGACCACAAATAAATTGGGATAAGGACAAGAGAATGATGAGTAAGTAGTAGGGGCAGTTTTCGGTATTCAATTGTTATCACTGATACGCGGCTAGAAATGATGAGGTGGATGTGTCAGAATGGACAAGGGAAAAGACGAGTATATTAGAAGAAGTTTAAAAATTGTGCCAGTTGCAGAAGACATTTCATGTTTTCTGCAACTGGCGTGAATCGACTGTATTGGTTGGACATGTGTTATGAAGAGAGACGAATCGCATGTGACTAAAAGAGTGAAAAATATTAAATGTTGATAGATGGAGAGAAAAGGAGTACCAAGGAAACGATGGATGGATTGTGTGTGTGTGAGGAATGATCTATATAAATAAAAAGAGAAGTCCTGACTGACTACTGACTCATCAACGCCCAGCCCAAACCCTTGGACCTAGAAAGCTGAAATTTCGCACAGAGGTTCCCTTTATAATGTAGACAAGGAATAAGGAAGGATTTTTAGAAATACAACCCCTAAGGGAGTTAAATAGGGGATGAAAGTTTGTATGGAATGTCGTTTTTTTTTCACGCGGGCGAAGCCGCTGGCAAAAGCTAGTATGAAATAAAATTAAGTAAATGATAGTGTCACGGTTGACGGAGGAAAATGGAAGACAAAAAAAATGTGTTACACCAACCCCAAGTCACATAGGACAGGGACAGGAAGATGATGATAGCGGCTAGTAACAGTCAATGAAAAGACGACGCACAAAAATAAGCAGCTCGTTCCTCCTCACAGTAGAACAAAAGCAAATTATCGAAGTCCAACTTCCTTCCAGAACGACAAAGATGCACATGTTTACGTGCCTAAGTTCAAAATTGTTTATTGATTGCAGCATGCGGACGAGTCTTGGCAGTCGGTGATAAGGGCGGGTAGTCGTGGTTCCGATGCTACAACGCATCCATTTCTCCGCGACACGCATCTACGAATGATAACGTAATGACTTTCGAGATTGACTCATGTTCATATTGTGTTGTGGAGTAAATAAACTCGTAGGTATCGTGAGGAGCAGTCTTGGTGCAGGCGGAAGCGGATTCTGAGCGGATATTGTAGCGTTCATTCATACTCAAATCATAAATGCAAACTTTGCTCTGTCAGTTTGATACTGTAAATTTAAATAGGTAGCTAGGGGCCAATTCTGCTAAAACCAGCCAGCAGCTAATCACAAGTTTTTCAAAGTCATGTATACCTTTTTATAGCTTGTTCTGCTGGGCAAAGGCTTCCACAATTCGTTACATGTGCTCTTTTCTCGTGCCTCCTCGAACCAACCCTTGCAGTTCGCGTCAAGGTCGTATCGCCATAGCTCTTTTTGTGCTTGCCACGCTGGCGCCATCCATCTTCCGTCCGGCCATCATTGTGTGATGAGTTTTGCCCAGAGGCTTATCGTCATCTTTAGAAATCTCTAAGCACTTACGAATAGTTAATCGGACTGAATTCTTCTCAATCAAGTCACTTGTCTTAGTAGGTATTCGTTAGTAATTATTATGAGGTTTCCGTATTTTAGTCTGTTTGTATGTATATAAATATCTATTAGTTTATTTAATTATATCTATAAATGGGTATTAGTATGCACCGATATAATAATAATTATGTATTATGTTTGCAAAATGGTATTATCCTATTATTATTTTTTTGTACTCTACCACAGTACTGTTCTATTTGACCCTAAGGTTGACTGGTAGAGAATGCCTTGTGGCATTAAGTCCGCCTATGTACCACTCTTGTAGGGGAGAGCGGGGCTGAACGTGCCGATTTTGACAAATTCTTATATGATTCGGATAAAACAAGTACTATGTCTGAAAGTAGTGGTTCATCCTAAGCCAAATTTAGTCTGTAATACGAATTTACCTACAGATTTTGCACATTTTTCATAGTTTTTAAGAAGAAGTGTTTTTTTTACACAGCGGCGGCAAGGCACTACCAACCCCACTTTGGGGCAAGTTGTGCCGTAGCTGGGGTCGGTTGTGCCGTTGATAATGCTAGGTGTTTTACATAAATCAAAATTAATTTAGAATTTAAAAGACATCAATTTTATAATAATATATTTATTTGTTATAATTTTTACTATAAATCAACAGTTTCTAAGTATTATAATTTAAAAAAACAAATTACCCTTACTTATGTAATTATTTCAAACTTCAAAACATATTTTAAATCAAAGTTTGTACTTATTTTTATGCGAATGCGATCAATTATTAAAAATGCGAATGAGATCAATACATTTTTTTAAAATATCAGTCTCTAAGGACTATATTACAAAATATCATATAGATTTCACAACCAACCCCTAAGTCGGGGTTGGTTGTGCCGCGGCACAAGCAGCCCCACATGAACGGCACATTTTACCCCGTGAGCGAGAGTTTGAAATTTTGTCTCACATATAAAAATCACTCTGCTCAAAGCATTAAAATTACACTGCATAGCAAACTAGGATAAATAACAAACATTTTACTAAAACTCTCATATAAAAAGCACGAAAAAAGCTAGCTTGCGACCAAAAAGTATCGAAACGAAAATATTTACTGACGTGGCGCTGGACGACCCTCACATGCACTGCCACTCAGTCCGCGTCGCAGACGCAACTAAAATGGCAGCCGCGCGTGCCCGACTGTTAGGCATTACGCGACACAATACGATCGTATAACTACCTCTTTTTGTTTTCGAGATATTCGCGTCGGCACAATTTACCCCCGGCACTTTTAGCCCCGCTCTCCCCTACATGAAGTTTAAATAAATAAATAATAAATAGTTTATAATATGTTCAAGATTTGCCAATGCATGATACAATGATGATGATGTTAATTATGTGATTTCTAGTACATAGGACTTACACATGACTGGCGAAATGTGGGTGTTGCCGGTGTAGTACACCTCTGTCTAACCCTTCGGAGATTACAGGCGGGATGTTATGTTATTTCCAATGCTTTTGAGATGAGGTAGAGGCTACCACGTGTAACGGTGTACAAGCTTTTAATTTCACCTCATGTGATTAAAACCTTACGTAACGTAACGACGTTGACGATGTACCGACGGCTACACATCAAGCTATACATTCCAATTTACGCTGATCTCGCACTGTACGGAAATCCTATAATTGTATAGCTTGATGTTAGCCGTCTGTACCATAGCGCTAGAAGGTTCTAAATCAGCTCCAACCTTCTCCTCTCTTGGTGTTGGTTTTGCCTTTTGTTGGTAAGGCTTATTTTGCCTTAAAATACTATATTTATCTCTACAGACCCAGTTCTCATCAGATGAAAAAGTAATCTAAAAGCATAGCTGTCTTATATATGCGTTTTCGCCAGTAACTTTCCGCCAGCCACGTCGCATTTCCACTTCCGTATCGCTGCCGCCTTACATACGACCGTGGCCTTAGCCAGCTACAATAAGTTCTATGAACTGCGAGCAAGGCGATACTGAATTTATGTCACATGTTATCACGGAGTGAATTTTGTAATGGCACGCGTTTTCCGGAGCTCTTTGCAAGACAGACTGCTATCAGCACTCACTTACGGCGGAGTAGATATTGATACGTTTTAATTAGTTGTAGGTCACATATTGGTGTCAATATTGCAGATAGGATCCTACCAAATGATCTCAAGATTATATCTCGCAATTATTGTTTGACCAGCTTCTCTAAGTAATAATGACAAACATTTGGGTCAGTCTGTCACATAATTAATTAATTAGTTACCTATACTGGACATACTCTATATAGGTCTAGACAGATTAATTCAATTCATAATTACATGCCATCTCATGCTTATCTGGTCAGTTCCCAACTTTGTAGGGGTCGGGTTACAGTCTTACCGGATGCAGCTGAGAACCAGTATTTTACAGGAAGGGACTGCTTATCTGACCTCCACAACCCAGTTAAAACTATAGGTTATAAGGTATTGTTTGGTAAGACTGGTTGTCAGCAGACTTTCGGGTCACTAACTGCGTCTAAAGGCAGTCAAAGATCAAATAATGACAGCTGTTACCTTGCTTTCCGATGCACAGAAGAAACTCGGTATGTAATGGGTGGTCCACCATAAAAACATTAAATAGGAAGAAATTATTCATAAGCAGAGTACAGATCTACACAGGTGACGTAAATCTTTTTATGATAGTTAGCCTACCTTCGAAGATTTAATTTAAATAAAATCGTCGATTTTCTTTTTATCTCGGGATGTTGGGACTTTGAGTCCTTCCTTGAACCTTCACCTGTAGTAGATACCTTAGCAAATGCGTCGCTATTAGGTGTTTGTAATAGTTTTTTTCTTGACGCATTTGCTGAGGTACCTACATCTGATGTAAGTGTCAGATCGTCGTGTGTGGCCACATGTTGATTAAGGCTCCTTCCACAAAATCATCTCATTTTGATCAATTTTGATCGCTTGGTGTGGGAAATCTATGAAGAATTTGAAGCTGCCTTTTGGCTATTATAAGAGACGAGTTCTTTTTCTGGTGGATAGGTTTCAATCATTTTCAAAATAATGTTTATATTAATGACAATCACCCGTATTCAAAAGCCCTTTTCCGCACAAATACCGATCGAGTTACGTTTGGCTTAGCCGAACATAACACTACAAACGATTTTAAACATTTAAAAAAATATAAATAACATCACTGTATGGTCTACTAGCGGACCTATTTGTCACATTTTCGACTTCAATACAAAATATAGCAGAAAAAAAATGTTAAAACATCGCAATTTTTACAAAATGTCTCGACAAATAAGATTTTTTTTCTATACCTTGGAATCACGTTAAAGAAAATTTAAAAACTACGTATTAATTTTAAGGTAACCTTCTAATAGAATCGTATTTTTATTTTATCAATAAACTATAATTTCATTTCGTAAATTGAATCCAAAGTTAACTATATTATCGACCGCGCAAACTCTATCTCGCCAGTACGAATCGGCCACTGCCAAAGGACGGACGTATCGCTTTGTGTCACAAACGCTCCCGTGTTTTTCGTAAACATATTTTCGAGATTGTAAGCCGATTACCACAATTTGATACACTTATTAATTTTGATCAAACATGTTTTTTTTGCTAGTTATTAAAGATTGCTAAAATTTTTTTCATCTTCAGATCGAAGTCGAATTTCACGATCGATTGTTGTTGTCGATTGTACTTCGATATATATTTTTAACCGACCTCCAAAAAAGAGGAGGTTCTCTATTCGTGTTTGTATGTCCGCGAATATCTCCGTCAATTGTGGACTGATTTTCAAAATTCTTTTTGTCTTGGAAAGGGTATACTCCCGAGGTGATCCCATTGTCACCAAGTCAGTTTCTGATGATGGGAACTCTGAGAAATTGAGGGCAACCCTCGAATATCATAGGCGCACATAACGTTTTCCATACATTTTCAGAAGCTGTTCAAGTATTTGCATCTGATAATCATAATTTCATGTGGCTGCGCTGATGACGGAAGGTGCAACTCCTCAACGGTCAGGACTTGAAAGAAAATTCCTTCAAAATTATACGTACTTAAGGATCGATAGTTCAATTCTTTCAGGCTATTAAGATGAACTGATGATAGACGGTAAATCTCATTAACCGACTTAAAAAAAAGGAGGTTCTCAATTCGTCGGCTAGAAAAATTTTAGGTTTTTCCGTCATGGGTGTCGTTTTGATGGTTTTTGGGGTCGCTGATTACGAAAATGAGGTCAAAATTAAAATCAAGATGGCGCCGACGAAAATTTTTGGTTTTCCCGTCATGGGTGTCGTTTTCATGGCTATAGGGGTCGCTGATTACGAAAATGAGGTTAAAATGAAAATCCAAGATGGCGGTCAAGAAATTTTTTGGTTTTTCCGTCATGGGTGTCGTTTTCATAGTCTTTGGGGTCGCTGATTACGAAAATGAGGTCAAAATTAAAATTCAAGATGGCGGCCAAGAAAATTTTTGGATTTTCCGTCATGGGTGTCGTTTTAATGGTTTTCGGGGTCGCTGATTACGAAAATGAAGCCAAAATGAAAATCCAAGATGGCGGCCAGGAAATTTTTTGGTTTTTCCGTCATGGGTGTCGTTTTCATGGTTTTTGGTGTCGCTGATTACGAAAATGAGGTCAAAATGAAAATCGAAGATGGCGGCCAGAAATTTTTTTGGTTTTTCCGTCATAGGTGTCGTTTTCATGGTTTTTGGGGTCGCCGACTACGAAAATGAGGTCAAAATGAAAATCAAGATGGCGCCGACGAAAATTTTTGGTTTTTCCGTCATGGGTGTCGTTTTCATGGTTTTTGGTGTCGCTGATTACGAAAATGAGGTCAAAATGAAAATCCAAGATGGCAGCCAGGAAATTTTTTGGTTTTTCCGTCATGGGTGTCGTTTTCATGGTTTTTGGGGTCGCTGATTACGAAAATGAGGTCAAAATTAAAATTCAATATGGCGGCCAGGAAAATTTTTGGTTTTTCCGTCATGGGTGTCGTTTTCATGGTTTTTGGGGTCGCCGACTACGAAAATGAGGTCAAAATGAAAATCCAAGATGGCGCCGACAAAATTCTTGGTTTTTCCGGCATGGGTGTCGTTTTCATGGTTTTTGGGGTCGCTGATTACGAAAAAGAGGTCAAAATTAAAATTCAAGAAGGCGCCGACGAAATTATTGGTTTTTCCGTCGTGGGTGTCGTTTTCATGGTTTTTGGGGTCGCCGACTACGAAAATAAGGTCAAAATGAAAATCCGATAAAACGGGTTTGTTAAACATGAAATCGAAATAAATAATAATAAGTTATACAATAGACTACTGGCCCGTGTTGAAAAAATTATGGGTTTATGACCCATAATTTCCCCCGACTAATCAACCCCACCTATCTAGAACGATATAAGAGCATAAAATTATAAGATTCAGCACTATGCCGTCACTTGTAAGCTGTCCAACCGAGTGCAGGTGAGAATTCAAAAGTACAGGTAGAGTGGGTACATTTTGGTCATAAAAACGTGTAGTGCCGTAAAAAAATGGTGCGCCACAAAGTCGGAATTTATTTTTTATTTTCCTACAATTTCCAGAGTAAAGGTCATTTGATTTTGTACGGCATTAGTTTCATACTATTTCAATACTGCTTCTAATCCATTATTCCGCAACGCCGTACAAAAATCATGCGACAAGGGGAAATAATCGAGGGTTGCAACCCCCTCTCTTTCCGTGGTCCAGGGGGTGATTTGACACAATATAAAATTAATTTATTTTGAAAGTATTTTATGCATAGATAATATTGTTTCAGCAGTACATTTTCGTTGGTCCAAAGAAAAAAAAAACAATCACTTTTTGGTCTAAAAAGTGATTGTTTTATTTATTCACATCATTAGAATGAAACAAATCAATTATATATATGCATCAATAATGTTTGAAGTATATTTTAAACCAAAAAGTATACAAAACTGTTGATACTGGGATTGACAGTTTCAATTCTTGGATATAATTTAAACACCGTTTCAGTTCAGTTAGACGTCATAGTGATTTTATCCTAATATCAATAATTGTTCTCTTCAAAAATATGTTAATGCCGTACTGTATCAGATGGCCTATATCAGTACCCTAGGCCTGTATCAGTACCCTTAAAATGGTAGCGTCATTTTCATCAGCCTAAAAGATATGGTCTGCATTAAAATGTACGGCATCATTTTTTCCTAATTTATTTATGTTAATACTATTTAAAACAAGGGATAAAATTTAGAAAACTGCTATATTTCATTAATCTATGATATTTAAACTTTTGCAATAATTTTCAAAATTTCAGTTTTTGTATTTCTCTATAACTTTTTTTAGAACAGTTTCTTTTGAACGGCAATACTATATAGCAATTGTATTTCACAATATCATGTTAAAAAAAAGTTCCCGTACAGGATCAAATGACTTTACAGCTTTAAAAATCAAGGATACGCTGAAATTAAGATAATTATTGATATACATTTAAAATGAACAATAATTTTTTGACGGCAACATTTTTAATAGTACTTTTGAGTGCTAGATAATGTTTTGGATCGGAAGGTTGGAAAGACGGGGCAGGCGAGCTCCTAGATTTCCTATTGATCTGCGGAATACTTTTGATGCAGTTCTTCAGGAAATTCCCCGAACGAACAACTCCGTTGAAGGCTTTCACTAGGAATTCTCGTCACTTCTATCGGCTCATCACCCATCTATATGGAAGTTTTTGGATGAACTTCGTCGGCAGTAAAGACTGACTGAGCTGAAATTGGAGCAAATTTTGTCTCGTGGATCACACACAACTAGTCGGCCAAGATTTAGGCAAACATCGGCAAGATTGAAAGATTTAGTTGAATCATTTGGGGAGAGACCACTCCCAGATTACTTACAGGCCATTGCTCATAATTTTGAATTCCAACAAATATGATTAAATAAATACATAAAAAAAACGAAACAAACAAAATGATTAAACGTAAAAAACTAAAAAGCATAAAAATTTAAAATAAATAATCATATCTATCTGGGGTCAAAGTCTACATACTGCATACGGCCAATTACCGTTTTTTTTACAAAATAAGCCAGCATTCCTTCAGGCTTGATCGAGATTCTTGACCTCGAAAGCACAAAACCTAACAAAAAATCAAATGTTTTTTTTTTCCTTCATCACGTATAATACTTAAAATCTGATTTTGTGTATAAAAATCAATGAAAAAAAAACAACCAAAAAAAAACGCTGGGTGTCAGTCCACCTGCACGTGATGCCCGGTGGAAACGTGATAACGGCTAACGGACTATTTGAATGACAGTGCCTATAATTCCATTTTTTTCCTGTTCATGTTATTTTACATTTTGTCTAGTATAACTTATTAATATTTATTTCGATTTCATGTTTAACAAACCCGTTTTATATATTATAACTAAATTTTGAGCTTATTTTCGTAATCAGCGACCCAGAAAACCATGAAAACGACACCCATGACGGAAAAACCAAAAATTTTCCTGGCCGCCATCTTGGATTTTCTATTTGGCTTCATTTTCGTAATCAGCGACCCCGAAAACCATGAAAACGACACCCATGACGGAAAAACCAAAAATTTGCCTGGCCGCCATCTTGAATTTTAATTTTGACCTCTTTTTCGTAATCAGCGACCTCAAAAACCATGAAAACGACACCCACGACGGAAAAACCAAATATTTTCCTGGCCGCCATCTTGGATTTTCATTTTGGCTTCATTTTCGTAATCAGTGACCCCGAAAACCATGAAAACGACACCCATGACGGAAAAACCAAAAATTTTGTCGGCGCCATCTTGGATTTTCATTTTGGTCTCATTTTCGTAATCAGCGACCTCAAAAACAATGAAAACGACACCCATGACGGAAAAACCAAAAAAAATCCTGGCTGCCATCTTGGATTTTCGTTTTGACCTCATTTTCGTAATCAGCGACCCTCTATAGCCATGAAAACGACACCCATGACGGAAAAACCAAAAAAAATCCTGGCTGCCATCTTGGATTTTCGTTTTGACCTCATTTTCGTAATCAGCGACCCTCTATAGCCATGAAAACGACACCCATGACGGAAAAACCAAAAATTTTCGTCGGCGCATTCTTGATTTTAATTTTGACCTCATTTTCGTAATCAGCGACCCCAAAAACCATGAAAACGACACCCATGACGGAAAAACCAAAAATTTTCGTCGGCGCATTCTTGATTTTCATTTTGACCTCATTTTCGTAATCAGCGACCCCAAAACCCATGAAAACGACACCCATGGCGGAAAAACCAAAAATTTTCGTCGGCGCCATTTTGATTTTCATTTTGACCTCATTTTCGTAATCAGCGACCCCAAAAACCATGAAAACGACACCCATGACGGAAAAACCAAAAAAAAATCTGACCGCCATCTTGGATTTTCATTTTGTCCTCATTTTCGTAATCAGCGACCCCAAAAACCATGAAAACGACACCCATGACGGAAAAACCTAAAATTTTCCTAGTCGACGAATTGAGAACCTATAATTTTGAAGGAATTTTCTTTCAAGTCCTGACCGTTGAGGAGTTGCACCTTCCGTTATCAGCGCAGCCACATGAAATTATGATTATCAGACGCAAATACTTGAACAGCTTCTGAAAATGTATGGAAAACGTTATGTGCGCCTATGATATTCGAGGGTTGCCCTCAATTTCTCAGAGTTCCCATCATCAGAAACTGACTTGGTGTCATTGGGACCACCTTGGGAGTATACCTTTTCAAACAAAAAAATAATTTTCATAATCGGTCCAGAATTGTCGGAGATATGCGCGGACACACATAAAAAAAACATACGAATAGAGAACCTACTTCCTTTTTAGAAGTCGGTTAAAAAGAGACGGAAACATTATTTATTTTTGACGTGTTATAGTGCTTTCACAACTAATCTACAACAAATATTAAAATCTGTGATTAAAATAGATATCATAATTTTTTATTTTAATTCATTTAACACCAAATTGAACCATTTTTATGTTGATTGATATACTGTACCTATACACAACACACATTCCAGACTTTTTTCAAAGCCGTACGCGTGTACTTAGTTACTATAAAATTATGTCACTTAAAATAATAATCGTATAAATGATCAAATTTTTCAACCGTAGTTCAACGCTCGAAATGCCCGTGTGTGCGTTCGTCGGTGTTATCGCTGCACACAAACATAGCATCGCACCGAAATTGCCTAAAGTTCCGCAAGTCTTGTCTGTACAAGGCCCCTTAACACTCGCTGCGATAAAATATCATATAATGTTTACCGAAAATGGTAGCGGATTTATTTTTGTCATCATTTGCGTCATAGTGCCAAAACAGATAAAGTGTTCGGCTAATTATATTTTACTTAATTATGAGTGTCGGTTCCGGATACTTTGTACGGGTGTTGGTATCGGATAATGGATGACAGAGGTGGAGTTAATGACCCCGGGGTGTGAAAACAAGGCATTCATGTTATATATCTCTCAAAATAAAATTAAGTAGTCCAATAAAGCAGCGGTGGCACAGAAGTCTGTGGCGGTGGCCCAGTGTCAGTGGTCCCGAATTATGAGCAGTAAATCGTGGGTTCTAACCCGGGTTTGTGTTGTTTATTTCATCACCACTAACGTGAAGGTAAACCGGCATGTCCTTTAAACAAAAAATCGAAGTTATGGGGCATCTACAACCCACACTGGGTCCGCTTGATGAATTACCTATAGCCCATGCCCTCGTATAGAGAGCTGGCCTGTGTCCTAGCAGTGCACTATAGGCTGATTAGGTACCTATTCTAAATAGTCCATACCAAAACTAAAATTTGAAAGTTTCTCTCTGTTTCTGTTACACAGTTTTTGTGATTTTCCTTTAACGGTTTTATTAGGATAGCTTTAATGATTAGAAAGCATGTATGTAGGTATTCGTACTTAAAAAGTTAAAACTATCAAGCATTAACCACCAGCAATGTACTGAAGGATCTGTAATACTTAAAATAGAAAAATTTCAAATTAATTCGCCGAATTCGCCGGCAAAAGCTTCGTGCGTCGATGACAATTTAAATTGACTGAACCTAAAATTTAAATTTAGCGACAGCTTTGGCACTTTCACTTTCCCTCCTGTGATCTGCATGCAACAGAACATACAGAACATTATCAAGCGACCCATCGTTTGTATTTGTATCAACACCACATTTACACAATACTTAGAGCTGAATAAAATTGACCAACCTTTTACAAAAAGCTCCCTTTATGATTGCCTTTACTTTAGCAATACGATTCCACCGATTAGAGTGGTACTACGAAGAGCACATCCTCAACTACGATTAAGATAGCAGGAGGCTAGTCGCAAATGGCCGCGATGCGTGTGTAATCTTAATCATGTAATAACAATATTTGTTCGTTTCTTTTGGTTCGCGATCGGGTTCTGAGGAGCCTTTTTGTTCGTTTTATTGCTGTTCTTGTGTTTTAGACAACATAGGTGATGACGAGAGATGAGAACTGGCTAGTGTACAGTTACGAGCACTATAATGTCCTTAGCAAAGTTCAAAAGCGATCTTCTCCTGAAATTACGTTTTCTTCCATGATAAAAGACCTATTTCGTAATAGTGCGGCTTCTTAAATACTAAGTTAGTGAAAACGTAAATTATAGTTATTTATTTATTTATTATTTATTTAAACTTCATGTACAATAGTGGTACATAGGCGGACTTAATGCCACAAGGCATTCTCTACCAGTCAACCTTAGGGTCAAATAAGACAGCACTGTGGTAGAGTACAAAAAAAATAAAAAATAATAATAATAAGGAGACAACTATTTTGTTATATAAATTGATATACATAAATAGGTACATACTAATACATATTATTATAGATACAGACAGAATATAATAAACTAATATATATTATAATACATACAAAACAGTCTAAGAGATTTGATTATTAGCAATTTAGTCCGATTTTAAGAAGTACTTCCGAACTGCTCTTTTGAAAGCCATTTTGCTTTCGGCCTTTTTAATCCCAAGCGGTAGCGCGTTCCAAAGCTTTATAGTTGAGACAGCGTATGAAGAGGACATAAAGCCAGTACGGTGTGAGGGAATTTCAAGCAATAGGTTCTTGGACGCTCGAAGGTTACGACTGTGTGAACTGCCCAGCACATTGAAATATTTTTTTAGGTAATTGGGAGCACATGGATCCTTTAAAATGGTGAAGAGCGTGCAAAGAGATCTGAGGGATCTTCTGAGCCGGATAGGCAGCCATTTAAGCTGAGAACGGTATGCAGAGATGTGGTCGTATTTACGAAGGCCAAAAATGAACCGAATGCAATTATTAAGGAGACGATCCAATTTATTGAGAAGTTCTTGGGAAAGATCAGAGTAACAAACATCAGCATAGTCGATGATGGGGAGCACAAGGGACTGGACCAAAGTTATTTTAGTGCTGGATGGTAGAAAATGTTTGAATCTATAGAGAGACCGCAGCGAGTATGTGACTTTTTGGCTAACCTGAGCTACCTGTTTATTCCAGCTAAGTGTGACGTCAATGTACAGGCCCAAGTCTTTTACGTGAGGTGAGAGAGGAATCACATTATTGTCGAACATAAGCGGCATTAGTTGGCTAGTATCTAAATTTCTCAGATAGTAGGAACTACCTAAGAGGATGGCCTGACACTTCCCGACATTGACAGCAACCCCGAACTTGCCGGACCATTCACCGATAATCTGAAGGTCAGCATTGAGTAATGTGATGCAGCTGTCAAGGTTGGCAATGTCAGACTGAGCATAAAGTTGCAGGTCGTCAGCGTATAGATGGTAAGAGCATTTGAGGACAGTAGTAATGGAGTTTATAAATAACGAAAATAAGAGAGGAGAAAGTATACCGCCTTGTGGAACACCAGCTACCAGGTCGCACCAGTCAGAGTAAACCTGATCAGCACGCACCGCCTGCTGGCGCCCACGAAGATATGATGAAAACCACTCACGTGACAACGAAGAGACCCCAATTTGAGACAGTATGGCCAGGAGAATATCATGGTCAACGGTGTTAAAAGCGTTGGAAAAATCTATTAAAACCAACACCGTAACCCTCGAGTTCTCCAAGCCGTCCCTAATGTCTTCTGTGACTTTAAGCAGGGCTGTGGCCGTGCTGTGGCCAGGCCGAAAACCAGATTGGAAATCTGACAACAGGTTATTTTTGAGGACGTAAGAGGATATTTGCTTAAGTGCAGCTGCTTCAAGGATTTTGGAAAGGAAAGGGAGAATGGAGATAGGTCTGTAGTGATTTGGCAAACTTGGACTGGAAATTTTTGGAAGAGGTATAATGTATGCTTTACGCCACAAAGCTGGAAACACACCAGTGTACAAAGAATAATTTATCATGTGCGTAACAATAGGAATTATGCTGTCAGTCATAAAAGATAACATTATTCTGCTGATCCCATCACAGCCAACAGCCCTAGACTTAATTGACGTAAAGAATTTGTGGACCTCAGCGCTAGTCACGGGAGAGAAAGAGAAAGAGTCAGGAGGTAATATTGGCTTGGAAGTAATGTCATGAATAGTTTGATTCTTAACATCAACCGAAAGCGTAGCGGATGCTGAGAAATGTTTATTAAGATCGTTTAAGGACAAGCTAGAAGGTAAAATACTAGAGGGGGACTTTGCTATACCCAGTGATTTGAGGAACTTCCAGATATCAGCCGGTGAAGAATTGAGAACATTTTCACAAATGTATCGGCGTTTAGACGCCCTTACCATCTGGTTGCAACGGTTTCTAGCCAACTTGTACAGGTTCCAATTTTCATCACTGCGATCCCGTCTATATTTCCTAAAGGCCCTATCCCGCCGTCTCATCGCCATCCTTACTCCTGGGGTTATCCATGGAGCCGGAGGGCGCTTAACACGGACGGCCCTCAATGGTGCATGGGCATCAATGAGCTGGAGGACAGACTGATTAAATTTTTTAACTTTCTCGTCCACAGCTAAAGATTCAACAAGATCATCCCAATCAAGGGCTTGTGCATCAGAGTTGAGTTTGTCCTTATCCAACCTCGCAAAATTCCGTATAAAAACAATGGCAGGCCGCTGCTTAGGGGGCTTAATTTTATATGAGAGATAAATTAAATCGTGTCTAGACAACCCAGGGGCAGCGACCTGACCATGGTTAGCGACGAGATTTGCAGATGACGCAAGCATGAGATCGAGCCAGGAATCGTTGGAGTCAGAGTTGTGATGTGTCGGACTAAGCGTGAGGAGGGACAGACTCGACGACTCCAGGATCGCTCTCAACCTACGTGACCTAGGGTTGTCCTTCAAAAGGTCAGTGTTGAAATCTCCCATCACTATGTGATGCTTGTACTCTGAGGAAACAGATTCAAATAGAGATTCAAGAGTGGAAAAGTAGTCTACAGTAGGTGGGCAGTAAACAACACCTAGAACGGCCTTAACTCCCTTAACAACAATTTCCAGAATTAAGTATTCAGCGTTGCCATTATATATAGGGGGTGAAGAGGATAGAATTGTATAAGGTATGTCAATGCGCAAGTAAATGGCAACACCGCCGGCTCTTTTCCCCGTACGATCATTGCGAATTAAGTTATAGCCTGTTATAGAGTAAAAAGTTGAAGGAAGTTCGGGTTTGAGCCAAGTTTCGGACACTAATATAGCATGTAAAGGAACGTCGCAAAACAAATCTAACATCTCAGAATGATGTTGAGGTATGCTCTGAGCGTTTACATGGCACACGTTAAAGCATTTGTTGAAATGCTGAAACTCACTACATAGAAGACTATTCACGGACAGAGAATTGTCAAGGGATGAAAAAGACGTGGAAGAACTATTGCATGAATAAAATGCATCGTCATCAGACATAATACGAAGGTAATATGATAAATATAGACTAAATAAACAAATAAAATATAAAATAATTATATAAAATACTAATTAATTATACTATGAAGTATTTACTTTAAATAAATTGCATAACCTGCCGGCTGACTGTTCACAGAAAAAGAAAAGTAAGACATTTCCGAACGCAAAAAAAAAAAAAAAAAAACAGTTCGACACTATGACAAGTGACAGTGACATTACGAATACAAGTTACTGTCAAACTGTCAAGAAAAAAGTTATTGAACAAAATATAAAAAAAGCGTCGGTACACGTACAACAGTTACTGTGACGTAAAACTATCGACGAATAGAACAAATAGCTCCAAAACTCTTTACTAGAACTATGGGATTGGGATACACTTACAATGTAAACAAACACTCAAGCCAGTTGCTTCTTCTTCGGCATCCTCCTCGACCGAGAGTGGGACTGCGCCGGCGCTGGGCTTGCGACATTCGAGCCAGGCTTGGAGTCAGGCGGAACCTCTTGATCCAGCGACTTGCCATACTCCGTACCCAGCTTGATGACTTCCTCAGCACTGAAAATCCGGCGACGCTTGCCATTTGGGAGCTTGATGTTAACGTTACCATCCATAGTCCACACATTTGTCACACCAAACAGCTTGCGAGCTGTTGTAAACGCAGACTGGCGCTGTCGAGTGAGGAACTCAGACACCACATACGAAGATCCCTTCAGTTTAGTCTTAGTCTTCCATATATGACCTCTGACAGCAGTGTCCGCGAACCGAAGCAAGATAGGTCTAGAGTGTCCTTCCGAAGCCGCGCCCAGCCTGTGGCACACCGATACTGAAGAGGGTGCCACATCAGACAAGCCAAACTTATTATGCAGGATGGTTACCACGCTATCTGGAAGATTTTCATCAGGCTTCTCAGGCACTCCGCCTAGCAGCAAGAACTTCTTCCTATGCCGCATTTCGATCACGTCCACACTCTTGCTCAGCTCAGAAATTTGCAGCTGCAAAGCACTGAGGACACTCCACACATGCTCCTTGAATGTTGAAAAATCCTTGTGAAGCCCGCTCAAGTCCGCTCCCGGTGCTGATGCCCTCAGGTGTTCTTCAAAGTCAGCCATCCGCTGGTTGAGAGAAGCCATTGCTAAGCGCTGAGTCTCCGCAATTTCAGTTATAGAGCTCATATTTGTGACTTAGTGTTGAAGTGTAGTGTTCAGTGAGGTCAAAGTGCAATTGACAGCTCAAGCCAGCAAGCAGTTATCAATGCATTACGAGAAAAACACTTTTAAAAGTTACTGCGTTGATACATATCAGTGCTCGTGACTGTATACCTATACCTAAAGCTTTGAAAACAATGATATTATATTTTGAAAATACTATTTCTAATGGTCCTTCTGTCCTTTACCTTAATAAAGTTGTGGTGTTTAATGGCCAGCTGGGGGCAACAAAACAAAGCCGAAAGGGCGCCATCCCTTTTCAGGAGTTGAAAGCGGTCATCAACCCTTGTCTATGTCCTATGTCACTATGTGTAGGTTTATGTTTACTGCAAAATATAAATAAAACTGAACAAAAACACATTGTCCTAGTGAGCCACATAAACATTTTTAATTCCAAAGAAAAATATTTGTTGAGACTTGAGAACTACATTTCGGTGGCAAATATTTGAAAATAACCAACACTCGAATACCCAAGTGTTAAATAAACTTTTCATTACTCATACTCTGAAAGTAGGTCATAACATGCCTGCGGAGCGGGTTGAAAGTACTACTTTTCAGCCCTAGGGAGAATCGCTTTCTACTGACAGCTGTCAAATTATTTGATGTAATTGGGAGCAAGCCTATTGCCACCAACTGATGTGATTAGGTGCAAGCCTATTGCCATTAACACATGTAATTAGGAGCAAGCCCATCGACATCAACTGATGTAATTAGGAGCAAGCCTATTGCCACCAACTGATGTGATTAGGTTCAAGCCTATTGCCATCAACCAATCTAATTAGGAGCAAGCCTATTGCCATTCACCGATTTAGGTTGGTAATTGGGAGCAAGCCTATTGCCATCAACCAATTTAATTAGGAGCAAGCCTATTGCCATCAACTGATGTAATTGGGGGTAAGCCTATTGACATCAACCAATATAATTAGGAGCAAGCCTATTGCCATCAACTGATGATGTAATTGGGGGCAAGCCTATTGCCCCCAACCGATGTAATTAGGAGCAATCCTATTGCCATCAACCTATGTAATTAGGAGCAAGCCTAATTCCATCCACCGATTAGATTTAATCGATTTTAAGTGTTTCTCATATTATGTTTAGGTACTTTTTTATTTTTTTTGTCAATTTGTTTTGTCCTGTGTGAAACCAATAAATACGGTACTTTTTCTTTCTTCTATCTTTCGATTTAGGTAATTGGGCGCAAGCCTATTCCCATCAACTTTCCTTGTATTCGTAATGAAAAGCACAGTGTTTACCTCGGGTTAAAGACTTATTTAGTCCCTCGAACTATTAGCGCCTGAGCGCAACTTTCACCCCTAATGTAACAATGTACTATTTAAACTCTATGAGAAATGGGATTTTGGTGGAAATTGCTGCTCCAAAGCTATCTGAAGTATTATATTTAGTAGCGATTATCTTGTCTTACAGTAGGTATATTCAGGTTAGGAGTTGGAATTAGAGTACTGGCAACCCACGTTTTGTCTATTGCCGAATTCTATGCGTGACCTACATTTAACAATGAGGTGCTGTGTGCTACTGTAACAGACTGTTTTGATTATCTGTAATCTGTTCCATCTCCAAAGAGTATTCTTGTTTTGAGGATGAGGATAAATTTGTCTATGTTTTTCGTTTTCATTATCTGATTTGTTTTTGTTATGTTTACTGATTTTGTATAATCTTTATTCTAATTTAATTAACTGCCTCCTTGTTCTAAAATATCTACCTACAAGACGTAGCTTTGCTTGTCCAATGATAATATAATCAATTAGAGCCCGGACACATAATTCAATTCAGAATTGATGTTGATTAAAGGCAGTGTTGTACTCGTAGTTTATTTAATAAAGGTCCTACGAAAATTGAGCCTCTAGGCTACAACAATAAGGTAAAATACTTAGTCAATCTAATAAACCTTTTTTGTTTTTTTTTTCCTCGATAACGACGATTTTAGCTAATTTTAGCTCTACATACATAGGACATTGGGCCCTACATAAAAATAAATAAAATTGGAGTATGTGTTTATAATTTTAAAAGTTATTTTACGAATTAACCTGATAACCTTCTTACTAAATGCATATGAAATTAAGTTTGATAAGGCTAATCTCCGAAACAAAAGATGTTATACCTACATAAGGCTACTTCAGGTTTAGATAAAGATTATAATATACGGTTCCGTGCACACAAAATGAAACCCTTGAAGTTATTAACAATGTCCGATTTAAATGGGGAAGTAATACTAGTAAGTAAGTATTATACTTATAATAATTTCACGCTGACGAAGATCGCGGGTAACTACCAAAAGTAAATAAACCTTTGATGGAGATAGCTACCTATTTTATATCAAACTAAATTAGAACAACGTCCTTGTATGTTTATCTTATCTGCACCAAACCAGTGTCCTAGGTTAATCATGGTTTCGCTAACATATTAGGTTAATGAATGATATTCAAACTTTTTCCTGAACATTAGCTCGGGGGTAATTACCAACTGCTTGCCTAGTAACTGGTAAGTGTATTTTGAGTTAATAGCATATTTGTTCGACATTCCTTTTACTTATTTACTTCACACTAATAGCTTCCTTAATGTCGGCTTCCGAATGTCTTTGTAACCCGCTGTTTTAATACACTAACAACTGGGAGAAATACTACGAATAAACTAGTAAAAGTAAAGGAGCAATTAGGCTTTTATGGAAAATATTTGGCTTGTAATTATATTACAAGAACATTTTTTTAATTTAAATTGCAGAAATCAAAGAGTAAAAGAATTTTCTTTTTGGCATCCATCCAGATCGAGTACCAGGATGACAAGAGTGCATCGTTTCAACTTTCACGAATTACCCGAGAGAGCGAGCCCACCGGCATTCTAGGCCCGAAGGCTAAGGCGTCTATTACAACGAAGTAAATAAAGGGTCGCCGAACAATAGTAACAGACCGTGTCTTTGGAGTGAAGAGTGAAGATATGGAAGCATTTACAGGCGTGCGTGCGTGACGGAGTCGACCTACATCGCGAGCCAAACGGCCGGCCGCCACTTGAGTATTCACACCGCGGATAGTTCGGAATCTAATTACCATTATTTACCTACTTGATGCTGCACCGGGATACCTCCTCGGACTTATGACGGAATCTTTATTACTCAAGCTGGGCCAGTAATTAGCTTGACATAATTGCCATGAATGGAAGGGCCACAGAGAAAATCAATCATCAAATCGCACCTCTACGACTTACGGTTTTATATTTCTGGAAAGCTACTGTGAAAGTCACCCAAATGAAGAAATTACTTACCGTTAGCTTAATTAGTAGACAAATTGAAAGCGGACAGTCATGAGTAGGTTCTATATCATGTAGCTATACACTTAGGAAGTATCGAGAGTGATTTCCTCGCGGAATAACTAATGAAACTTAGATTACCTACAGATCTGTTTCATAATTGTTACATACCAAAAACATATGTTGATTCTAAAATTACCATCAAGAGATTAGAAGAAAATCCCTTTTTTAAACGTCATTACGTGTATTATTAGTGCTCTCATACGTCGACCGTTTAGCCAAAAACAAAACAACAATAAATGCACTAAAAGGTAAGGGTAATGTTAAAATGGCTGTACGAAGAGAAAAAGCCCAACGACAAAGAATAAATAGGTAATTTTGAGAGGGCCATGAAGTAAATTTAAGAAAGTGAGAAGAAGAATATGATGTGAAAGAAAGAATAATATTACAAACTAGCTTTTGCCAGCGGCTTCGCCCGCGTGAAAATGACGATATTCCATACAAACTTTCATCCCCTATTTAAAACCCTTAGGGGTTGAATTTCGAAAAATCCTTCCTTATTCCTTGTCTACACTATAAAGGGAACCTCTGTGCAAAATTTCAGCTTTCTAGGTCCAAGAGTTTGGGCTGGGCGTTGATGAGTCAGTCAGTCAGTCAGTCAGTCAGTCAGCCAGTCAGTCAGTCAGGACTTCTCTTTTTATTTATATAGATAGAAGATTGCTGCGCCGACTCACAACTACTTACATTGAGATTACAGCGCGGCAGCGTCAGCTTACAGGCGAGGAGTAATCAAGCCACACCGACACTCGAGTCCGCTGCTTTACATTTCCCCCTAACCGCGTAACTGCTGTTCAACTTTAGTGTTAAACGACGTCAAATACAAGCAAAGGAAATTGGACAACAAAAGGAAATTGCCGACAAAGTACTTTTCAAAAGCTGTACTATTTAGTCTAAAGGCAAAACCACTTGGCATGAAAATTAGTAGATAAAATCAAATGATGTAAACGTCATACAAAATATAAAAACATAAAGGCATTTTCCAAAAAAGTGTGCAAATAAAACAGTATCACATTTTTTCATACCTACGGCAATTTTCATTCGGAAAAATTAAAAGTTTTAAAATTAAAATTAAAACACGGAAGTTAACATAAGTTCATAATTTTACAAATTTTCAATAGCGGATGGACATAGCATTTAAAACGTATAATTAGTGAATATTATTTTATTTCTACAGTTTCCGACCCTTGCTCGTGCCAGCCCGTGACGCTGAGACAGTAGTTTTAAACCAGCCCCTAAATAACCTGTCCCTTTGCAGCCCTTCCCAGTGAAGCTCTAAGCCAAGGTTCGTTTCCACAGGAGGTACCCTTATTATTTCACTGTAATTTAGTCTATAAGTATATACGCCCTGACTAGAAGAATTACACTCAAAGTATCCACAGGATTGTTCGTCTAAGCAGAAGCCAGCCTCATAGGTTGAACCTGCGAGATGCCATGCAGAATAATTATTTCTACATTTTCCTTTTCACTCGATAAAACATTCTCCCCAATGACATATTTAATTGATAAGATAGTTATTAAACCAATAGTTTTTGCAAGAACAGTATTCGGTTGCATTCTCGACGTGTCTGTATTTGAAGTTAGGTCAGGTAAAAGAGTTTTACTGAAAAGACATAAAATCTCTGATATCATCTTTAGTGGGCAAGGTTCCATGTAATAACGTACTAAACGGCACTGTTTCAATCTAGTCACGCAAAATTTTGAGACGATTCTGATGGGAAAACGGTCTCAATGCACATCTCCTGCTAACGCGAAAAGTACACCCATTTCGCCAGTTATGTGAAGGCCCATGTGCTACGGGTTATTCGCGAGAGATACCGCGGCCTCGACATAAAGGGCTAAGAAGGAACATGGGTGATTTTTAGTCAGTAGAAGTCTGACACTCACTTCTGGATTATTATTTTGATGATTTCGCACACCCGAAAAAATAGGTACGGCAAAAGCAGTACTGAGAAATTACTGATGGAAAAACCCAATGGCACTTTGCCCAACCTGGGAATCGAACACCAGTCTTTGACTTTCACTCCATACCTACCCATAGGTATAATGGGATAAACAGTCAAATGTTCTTGCCTAAGTACCAGTACCAGTATAGAGTTACTTCATCAATGTTTAGTAAACTTACGGTTTAGCGTGGGAAGTGCTAGCAAACCTGCAAATAGAGTTCTATGCCAAGACCTACATACTCATTTTCTAATCTGTAGATGTATAAATAACATGAAAGTGACTTATCGATGATACTAAGAAAAACCACAAGGAGCCAAACCCAAATTGTGCTTGCATTTGGGTTTGACTCCTTGTGGTTTTTCTGATTTAGCAAATTAATAAAACGTAATAAAAAAGGACCAAACCAATACAAATTGGCTGATCGAGAACGACCTAAACCTCAAGAAAATCGACCGATTTTCCATAGGTCAACTGATAGGTGTAGTCTCGTAGTCGGAGCACCGATGTAATGTGACACACAACAAGGCTCATTAAACTAATAACTATCCACACATGTCACACATTGTGTCTAAACTAAAACAAAAGCTGAACGCATGTCATGTGTTGCAATTCCATAATTGTTTTGAATCTAAGTATTAGAGCACCTGCAGGAATGATAAAATGCTGACATAACATGGTCACATGGTACATTGACATACCTTTTTCCATTATCCTTCGACTGTATCTTACAATGTAGAAAGGTTTTATCTTCACACTCAATTCCGAAGAGGGGAAATAAACAGTTAACCTTTCGCAATCGGCAGAGCAGCACGTGACCCCGTATAACCCTAAGTTTCGCTATTTATTATTCGCAAGTTTAACGACGTACTTCCAAAATTGTTTAATTTACTGCATCGGCCTTCCTATTCCTTATAAAATTGTATAGAACAGCGAGCTGTACATACCAACACATATTAAAACAAAGGTACGATGTACTCGAATTCTAATAGCACCGCATCTGAACGATCAACACGTAGAAAGTATAATTTAAACGTTATAAAACGGCCTAAGTCGCATTGTTACACTTGTAATCTGCTTTCCTGCTACGTACTGGCATAAACATAGTCGTATAAATCAGTTTGAATAATCGCCGAAAGCTGGCGTTGGTAAAACGTATGTACTTGAACTTATGTAGTTGGTATTTTACTAGGCAGTGCATTGCATACTTAGCAGATGCACCGTAATATTTTAATTTGTGACACGAAGCGACACACGTCGTTAAGGCCTGTGGGAAACTAGCTAAACTCAGTGTCACGACGCATGGCCAAGCCATGTAAATTGGTTTGTAATACTGAACGATTTTAATTAAAGTGACACATTAATTCATCACTTACAATTTCTATGAAATGTAGTCGTATGAGTCTTGCATAGGTCTCATAAATAATTGCTTGTTTCATTTATAGCTAGGGATCTGATTGAGTTACTAATTTTAGTATATCCAATATAATTTCAGTGTCCCCACGCATACACTCAGATTCATTCATAATCACGTGACACACCCTCGAATTCACACTCCCTCACTCTCACTCACAGAATGCTTGAGTGAGTGTTGCTAGTTTAGTTTTAATTCTCTACATTTATAAATTATGCAAGTAAATAATACGTTTTTTTGAAGAGCGCAGTTTCCTAATAGAATAACATGACAGAGGGCTCCTGAAACAGCTCTATCCTAAATTAGAAAAGATAAGGAAGGCATGTTTTTAGAAATAAGCACATACTATCCTAGTTAAGCAGTACCTAGGCAGAAAACTACAAAACAACCTAACCTTAAAAAGGGCCAATAAATAATTTTGAATGTAAGTATGTAGATGTTTATTTACTGAAATTCAAAGGTCGTACTCAGTCATGTAGAAAAACTACTTAATTTTATGTCTTTCATATATTATTTACAAAAACAAACGGATTAAATGTCAAAATATAACAATAAGATTTTTCATTACTCATACTCTGAAAGTAGGTCATGACATGCCTGCGGAGCGGGTTGAAAGTACTACTTTTCAGCCCTAGGGAGAATCGCTTTCTACTGGCAGCTGTCAAATTATTTGATGTAATTGAGAGCAAGCCTATTGCCATCAACCAATGTAATTAGGAGCAAGCCTATTGCCACTAACTGATGTGATTAGGTGCAAGCCTATTGCCATCACAGAAGGTTATTAGGAGCAAGCCTATTGGCATCAACCAATCTAATTAGGAGCAAGCCTATTGCCATCAACCGAAGTAATTGGGGGCGAGCCTATTGCCATCAACCAATTCAATTAGGAGCAAGCCTATTGCCATCAACCGATGTAATTAGGAGCGCGCCTATTGCCATCAACCAATCTAATTAGGAGCAAGCCTATTGCCATCAACCGATTTAATTAGGAGCAAGCCTATTGCCATCAACCAATGTAATTAGGAGCGAGCCTATTGCCATCAATTGATGTAATTGGGAGCAAGCCTATTGCCCCCAACCGATGTAATTAGGAGCAAGCCTATTGCCATCCACCGATTAGATTTAACCGATTTGAAGTGTTTCTCTTATGTTTACTTTTTATTTTTTTGTCAATTTGTTTTTTCTCTTTCGATTTAGGTAATTGGGCGCAAGCCTATTCCCATCAACTTTCCTTGTATTCGTAATGAAAAGCACAGTGTTTACCTCGGGTTAAAGACTTATTTAGTCCCTCGAACTATTAGCGCCCTCGCTGCGCTCAGGCGCCAAACCCCGTCTCGGGGACTAAATAAGTTACTTTCAACCCTAAGGTAACAATGTACTATTTCATTACTCATACTCTGAAAGTAGGTCAGAACATGCCTGCGGAGCGGGTTGAAAGTACTACTTTTCAGCCCTAGGGAGAATCGCTTTCTACTGACAGCTGTCAAATTATTTGTTGTAAAAGGCAGCAAACCTATTGCCATCAACCAATGTAATTAAGAGCAAGCCTATTGCCACCAACCGATGTGATTGGGAGCAAGCCTATTACCATCAACAAATGTTATTAGGAGCAAGCCTATTGCCATCAACTGATGTAATTGGAACCAAGCCTATTGCCATCAACTAATCTAATTAGAAGCTAGGAGCAAGCCTATTGCCATCAACCGATGTAATTAGGAGCAAAGCCTATTCACCGATTTAGGTAATTGGGGGCAAGCCTATTCCCATCAACTTTCTTTGTATTCGTAATGAAAAGCACAGTGTTTACCTCGGGTTAAAGACTTATTTAGTCCCTCGAACTATTAGCGCCCTCGCTGCGCTCAGGCGCCAAACCCCGACTCGGGTCTAAATAAGTTCCTTTCACCCCCTTTTTTTTTTGGTGGGTGGAAAATCATCGAATAACCCCCCCCCCCCCCGCTCTTGGGCAGAGCGAAGGGGAGTGTCAGACTTCTACTGACTAAAAACCAAACCCATGTTCCTTCTTCTTCGCCCTTGTGTCGGAGCCGCGGTAACCTTTCGATATCCACAGCCCCGACGGTTCCTTTCACCCCTAAGGTAACAATGTACTATTGCTATCATTTTTATTTTGTTATCAATATTTTATCATAATATCATAAAATATTGTTGTCATTGTATTAGCCGCGGCTACTGTTCAGCAGCAACCGCGGGCTAAACTTAATTGGTTTTCCCTTTATAAACAGATAATAATAATATACTTACTATGCGAAAAAATAAAATGAAACTTTTCCGAATTTATTGATAAAGCACGTTTTAATTTACCATTATCTCACAATATACAATAAATATCACTTATTATGTAAATGAAAATCCATTTAATTTTTTATAGTCCCATAAACCGTAATTTCTGTGTGAATACCGTTTGTTCAGGAACTCAGGACAAAACAATAATAGCGGTGTCTGACACAGAAACTTAATATAACTCGTCATTATGACGATAAATACTAAATATCGATTCGTTCGCCGTCATTGGCAGTCGTAACTACCTAATAGGTGCTTGCGGTCAGCCTGCCACGGTGGTCACTATTCAACCGATTTATGATCAAAATGTATTGTAAGTGGCGTTTACAGTAAGTAATGCTAACAAATGACAGCTAAGTAACTGGCCATTTCATAATTGATTAAATAGCTCTACAGGGAGGCTGCGTATTCAAACGATGTTATTCGTAATTCTTGTGGCCATAAAAGTCTGCAGTCAGGGGGCCAATTCTCGATTTTCGACATTTATCTCGAGTTCGAGTTCGTAAGTCTATCTCTATGTCTATCAAAAATATCTATATCTCTACCAAAAAAATTCGAATTGAGCAGAATTCCGTATTCTCAGTCAAAATAGAAATAAATGTCACGAAAATGTCGAATCGAGTGAAGCTAATGTTACCATTACGAAGAATCGCGCGTTCCGTTTTAGGTAGCTATGAGTGAATGAATGATTTTGTTTTAAAACGCTGACTAAACCTAATTATTTAAGTATAAAAGAAAGAAAGAACGGAAGAAAAAGTATTTATTGGTTTCACAAACAAACAAGTAAACATAATTAGGAGAAACACTTAAAATTAGGACATAATAAAATTTATATATTTTTGAAGAAGTCCCGTGCAAAGCCAAAGTACAACGAAACGTTTAGTGTAAAAATAATCAGTTTGACAGCTGACTGTCTGTCAGTGACTAATAAAATAATGAAGCAAACAATTATTTACCTTCGTTTTCAGGTCTATTTTAGTGGTATCCTGAATTACAGGAGCCAATAGATCTGAGTATTAGAACCCTTATTAAATCTTTATTTAGTCTGAAGTTTTTAATGACTTCTGTTTCGCTCAAGTCGTAAATATCGACGGCGGGATAGCTGTTGTCGCCGTGCATTAGCCAGTTGCTCGCCACTTTCCAACAACTCCGAGATAAAAATGCTAATAAACTCGTCCATCTTTCAGTGGTTTCAAGTCCAATCGTAGGTACACAAATTACAGAGTCTGTCTGCGCGAACCTTCGCGCAGACAGACTCTTGTCGTTGACTCTTGTTTTCTTGAAACGACGACCTCGTCGTTTCAAGAAAACACAATGCACAAATCAAAGAGTATAAATCGAATTTCCACTATGAGATGCCAAGCCGTATTTTATTTAAAAACTAAAGAAAAGAAAACACAGTGTACAATCCAAAACTCAACAAATTCACTCAGAAATGACGTATCTATATAATCGACATGACAGCTCTACTGCTCAGAAGCACTCGACATGAACTCTAACGTTAGCCTTCGACAAATGTCGAATTCGACATCCCCAGAATAGCAACTTTTAAAATTTCTCGAAAAAAATGACGTCATTAGAAATTTTTCTCGAGTTCGACACCATCTCTAAAACCGAGAATTGGCCCCCTGAGATTGATTGTAACTTCTCCGCCTCGTACCTATGTCAGTTGCTTCTTTAAGGACATTCTAATGCAATATTTTTATGAGTCGATTTATGTATCAGGCATTCAAATGATAATTTCACATAGTAATGTGTCGTTAAAATATGCAAATACATTTTAATCGGGAGGTACTTAGTCTTTATAATTCAGCTCACGAGTCTAATTAGCTTATTTAGCTATCTCGGTCTGGATGTAGGGATGCATGCGAACTGCATAATGTAAACATTTAGCCGGAGCCCAACACTACGCGGAATAGAGCCGGCCGCCAAGTTTATACAAGTAAACCAGCCGTTGAAATGAAACAGATATGCGAGAATAACGCGCCTCCTTCTCATTAGGACAAAATACTACGCACTAAACTGCAAATATATATACCTATTACTTGATCAGTTTAAAATCTGTGGGTATCTCTGCGGGCTTGCTCTTGAGTTCTGGATATAATCGAAATTGATTCGGTTATCTAGACGCAAGCGCGTCTGATGAACATGAGGTTTTGGGATCATTTCATTCCCTGGTCGCGCAAATAGGGGATCGGACTGGGTCAAAATAAGATGATTCTGTTTAGTCCGTAAGTTAGATTATCGAAAAATATTGAATACGTGTTTTTTGTTTTATCAAATAAATAAAAAATGACGAAGATAAAACGCGTCAATGATCTTGGAGTGGGGCTTGAAACGTCACTTATGTCGTCAAAATGTACTATCATATGACGTCATACGAGTTTTCGAAGCACTGTATCGTCTTCATTTTAAGTTTACGTGAAAAAAGAAAAAATACGTGTCCAATAATTTTTGGAAAACTATCTGACGGACTAATTAGTTTTTTTTTGTCCGATCCCATGTTATTGGGGTTTTCATCTGGAATTTTTCGGTAGCAGCCACGGAGTCTAGTTGTACCCGGTTGATGGCAATGCGCTCGCCCCTTATTACATGGGTATGTTTAAGTACCTTGTAATAAGGGGCGAGCAAAAATCTCAAAAATCGATAAGTATCAAAATAGCGCTAATAGTAATCAGGGATGACGAGGTATTTAATTTGCAGATTTTAACTTCTTATTTCATGAAGTTTAAGAGTATTTATGTTTTGCCAAAAGTAAGAAAATTAGTACGTCCTTACCGCAGTATCTTAGAATAAATACAGGTTATTTTAACTTATGGAAATGGCGCAAGTTGTAGCATCAAATTAAAATTCGTAATGAAAAAAAATCGTAACAAACCTAATCGAAGATGTCGTACGTCAACTTTTGTAACAAATAATCATCTTTCGGTTGGAATTATATAGACATCTCTACCAAAAAAGTAATTTTACGAAATTCTGGACGATTTTTCTTTGCTAAGCGACGCCACCAGCCGAACGTCCACGAAGGCATCGCATATCGCCAGAAAATGTTTGGGTTGGCAAAATTCAGTATTGTCAATTGAGCGGAAAATCTGACCGAAGCAATTATTTACTTACAGAGTCTGCTAGCAACTCAAGCTATAGTCCGGTCAATTTAGACATCCAAGGTAACAAAAATTCCGACTTGGCTGAATATTGGAAGAATTGTTCAAAACACTATTATAAAGGAAATGTGAAAAGTCCTCATCGATCCGGGCACGTGCAAAAAAATTTACTCGGGGTCAAACATGGGGAACAAAGGTCACAAAAACGGGTTTTTCGTTATTTTCAGCAAAACGGTAAGTTTTATCATAAAATTAGCTCAACAAAAATTGTACATCAGATAATTATCAATTTCAATTTTAAATTAATTAATTTAATTTCAATTTCCAATTTTCAATTATCAATTTCCCAGTTAACTTATTGATACAATTCATACTTTCAATTTAATTCAATCTATTAAAGACAGTAGGTAGTAGCTTGACCTGCAGCTAGCTACTGTACATAATTGCTTCGTGCCTTCTAATTTATTTCATCACCGCTGCTCTCAAAACGGTGAAGGAAAACATCGTGAGGAAACCTGCTGTTCTGTGTGTAAATCGAAAACATTTATTATTCCACCATCCCGCGTTGGGGCCGCGTGGTGGATTGTAGTCCATCCCTCTCCCGGAGAGGAGGCCTGAGTCCCTGCAGTGGCTTTATAGGCTGATGATGATGATGATAATGAATTATTGATGATGGAAGAAATTGTTTGGTCGTAGGATGTGGTGTTTCATCGCTTCCGCGGACAAATTCCACAAGAAGCAAAATATCGTGCAAGTGAATTGCTACCAATGTAGTTTTAAGTTGCATAAATGTTACTTACATAAATGTTATTGGTAGGTACTTATGTAATGTTTAAGTAGGTTATGATAAATGGATCTTTGTTACCTGAAAATAAATGTAATTATTATAATTATATACTTCCATCCCCTGTGTGTGGGAGTAGTAGTGTTTGGCCCTTATAAGTTTCGAAGTGCCTAAATAACTGCTGGTATAAAATCTGAAAACAATGGCCTTTTCACTAATTAAGTTAAATATAAAAGAATAGGTACTCTACAAAAATTAAATCAGTGTCCCAAAGGACAAAAAAATATTGAGTTTCTGAGGAGGTACCGGTGGGGTGGAAGTATCCTGAAAAATCTTTTATTGTAGTATTTTAATTGAAGCGGTATGAAAGCTTTTAGGTAGGTACTTACAGTCTTTCAAGTTAATTTATTTTACCATTCACCAATATCACGTTGTATTATGTTCCCCTAAACCTGTGTTCTACAGGATAGCACCTAGTTTATTTTCATTTATTCTGTATTTTTATACAAATGAATACATTTGAAGTGACTGTTTGTAAAATGTAATTTCAAAATAAAAGCTTTTTACTAAATGCATATCAAAATTTTTTAATTTTGCCTGTCAGTTCTACTGGCACATAGCGTTTCGGAGGTTAGGTTGGATACAGACACTTTAATTTCATTTGTTAGTATGGATACTTACATAATTATTATGGGTACATGCGTAATAATAAATAAGTTTTTTCTGAGCTAACTTTATGTAAGTAAATAACTTACATATTTCGAATCACTCTCTTTCACATAAGGATTGACAAAGAGACCATTATCTGATCAATTTCATTGGTCAGTAGCACGTAGCCACGGAGTCTGGATTTGTACCCAGTTGAAGGCAATATTGTTGCCCCTATTACATGAGACTTACAACTGGCGAAATGTGGGTACACCTCTGCCTAACCCTTTGGGGATTACAGGCGTTTCATTGGGGACTACAGCGTGAGATTCAGGACCTATTGATGCGCGGCATTAGATTTAGAATTTGCATCAGTAAATTCTAAATCGTCTAAGTCGTGTTTCACTGCTACTGTGAACGGACGTACCGATCGCGAGCGCGTGCTCTAGTTAAGAGTATTTTGCAGACGCATCACAACACCGTCGTCGCGGTGTACGTCGATCTATCGGGGCCATTGCGATGACCCAGTTACAAGTGCGGAAATCGCCATGAAGTGTTTATTATAATTGTTTAGGTGTCACGCTCACCTTAAAACTAAATAATGGCTGCACAACAGTCTATTAAAATCAAAACTGATCTGGAAAAGCAGTTGTATGACTGTTACATCCAGGAAAAATCGGACAGAGAAAACCTGCAACAAATGGTACGTCAACTGAACAGCCATATACAAAGCTTGCAGGAACAGGTTCAAGATCTTCAAGGACAATTAAAATGCTTAAAGGTACAAAAAAAAGAAGAACCCTCAGATAAACAGGCCAGTGGGACTATAACACCTGCTCAGCCTACTAAAAGTGACGCTGAGTACTGCACGGATGAGGAAGAACTCGCCAAAGAGACTGAGTGGATTAGGGTGAAAAACAGGAAGAAAAGGAAGTTGAACACTTCCCTTACTCCACCACAACCACAACAAGCTACAACTAGCATTCAGCAGCAGCAACTCAACAACAAAGAGAAGGAAACCACTAAAAAAATTCTGGCACCGCCTCCAATCGTAGTGGACGGTGTTAAGAATTATCAAACGTTCTACGACTTTTTGACTGAATCTCAGCCAGTAGAAACATTTACCGCCAAAATGTTGAGCGGTAATAGTGTGAAAGTAAATGCCAAAACTGAAGAGTCCTACAGAGTGATCGCTCGTCGCTTAACAGAAAATAACTGTTTATGGCACTCATATGAGGACAAGCAGACCAGGCCAATAAGAGTAGTGGCGAAAAAATTGCATTCTTCCTGCCTACCGGATCGGATTAAAGATGATTTAACTTTGCAAGGATTTCAGATAGAAAATGCTATTAACAAGTTAAGCTGGAGAACAAAAGAACCGCTGAACATGTTTATTCTATCGTTCAAAAATGATGAAGATGTCAGTAAAATATACGGCATTAAACATATTCTAGGGTGTAAAGTTGAAATAAACCCGCTTAAGACGTCAAAAATAATACCCCAGTGTAAGAGATGCCAGGCTTATGGTCATACTCAAAAGTATTGCTCAAAAGAGCCAAGGTGTGTTAAATGTACAGGTAAACACCTCACAGCTGATTGCAGCAAACCTGCGCAAGAAAAACCTAAGTGTGTTCACTGTGGCTTACCTCACCCAGCCAACTACAGGGGGTGTTTAGTTGCCAAGGAGATGCAAATGATTAAGAACAAAAAATCAAAAAATAATCCACCTAACAACCCTGCCGCTAAGCAAATTGTTAGAAACACCGACAAACAGGCAACAAAACAAAGTGCACCGTTTGCAAAGACAACCGTGGTAAATGCACATACATCCAAAAGTGTCTCATACGCACAAGCAGTAAATCCAAGCACGAAACCATCAAGTCTTGAAGACAAGCTCAACCAGATCTTGAAGTGCATATCCTCATTTGACAAGAGACTAGAGAAATTAGAATCAAGCACCATACAAATCAGTCATGAATAACACACTAAAAATAATGGCGTGGAATTCCAACGGATTGCTGCAACACCAACATGAGTTGCAAGTAGTCCTAGACACAGAAAATATTGATGTGTGTTTGATCTCTGAAACGCACTTCACTAAACAGTCTTTTGTAAAGTTTAGAGGCTATAAGGTTTATCACTCGCTGCACCCTAGCAACACGGCGCGAGGAGGTAGCGCGGTTATTATTAGAGAAAATATCTGTCACTACGAACAATGTAAATACGAGGAACAAGACACGCAAGCTGTGGCGATATCAGTAAAAACAAATAAATTTAATGTAACAGTAGCGGCCGTATACTGTCCCCCAAGACACAAGATAAACAAAGAACAATATATACACTTATTCAGACTCCTCGGACAGAGATTTATACTAGGCGGTGACTTTAACGCTAAGAACACTCATTGGGGATCGAGATTAACTTCAACTAAGGGCAGACAGCTTCTAAGCGCAGTGAAAGACATGCACTGTGAGGTCATAAGCACTGGAAAACCTACTTACTGGCCGACTGACCACCAGAAACTACCAGACCTTATCGACTTTTTCATAGTCAAAAATATATCAACCAACTATCTGAATGTGGAAGAGGGGTACCATATGAACTCCGATCACTCTCCGATATTATTACAATTAAGTCACAAAATATTACTAAGAGAAAACCACCTGACGTTAGTTAACAAGTATACAGATTGGAAAAGTTTTAGCTTAGAGCTACAAAATATTATTGACCTAAAAACTCCATTAAAAAGCAAAGATCAGCTCGATTTTGAAGTAGACCAGTTTAACATCAATATCCAACAATGTGCATGGAACAACACACCACAGCTTATAAACAAGTTTAAAGGAAATACCTACCCAAAAGAAATAATAGACCTATTATATGAAAAAAGGACTCAAAGAAAAAGGTGGCAGCAAACTAGATTCCCGCAAGATAAAACTGTATTGAATAACCTTACCAAAAGACTGAAGAGAAAGATACAAACCTTTCAAGATGAGGCTTTAGATACTAACCTGCGTCAGTTAACCAGCGACCATACAACCCAATACTCTCTTTGGAAAGCGACAAAGTCACTCAAAAGGCCAATTGTACCAATTCCCCCTATCAGAGATGATAACGGAAAGTGGGCCATAAGCAATGACCAGAAAGCTCAAAGATTTGCACATCACTTGGAAGAAACCTTTCAGCCAAATGACGAGTCTGTGGACAACCTACAGTTTGCCAATATTCTGCAAGATCAAAGAATTAAGCTTGTGACCCCGAAAGAAGTTGCAAAGGAAATTCAAATCATTAGCCTAAAGAAATCGCCAGGATATGACCTTATTACGGGAGAAATCCTGAAACAGCTCCCGCGTAAAGCCATAATTAAGCTTACTAGGCTCATAAATGCTGCATTCGTGCTTAAGCATGTTCCTGAGCCATGGAAAGTTGCTGAGGTGATAATGATTGCAAAGCCTGGTAAACCACCTCACGAAGCATCATCATACAGACCTATTTCCCTGTTGCCTATACTTTCAAAGCTGTTTGAAAAATTGTTTTTAAAACGCCTAAAACCAATCATAAACGAGAAAAACCTGATCCCTGACCATCAGTTTGGTTTCAGAGAGAAACACTCAACAATAGACCAAGTACACAGAATTACCAACATCATCGAGAGAACGCTTGAAGATAAAAAAGTCTGCTCCACCGTTTTTTTAGATGTAGCACAAGCTTTTGATAAAGTTTGGCATAAGGGTTTGATATACAAGCTAAGACTAATGCTGCCCAATGATTTTGCCGATATCTTACAATCATATATTACAGATAGAATGTTTCGAGTAAGGCACGAGGGAGCCTTTTCTGAGTTAAAAAATATTAAAGCTGGCGTCCCTCAAGGAAGCGTGCTAGGTCCAATCCTCTACCTATTGTACACGTATGATATACCAGAGCTGGAAAATAATACCATTGCAACCTTTGCGGACGACACTGCCATTATGGCTACAGGGTCATGCCATGCGGAAGCAATCAGAAAGGTACAAATTGCTGTAAATGAAGTTCATGACTGGGCACAAAAATGGAAAATCAAATTGAATGAATCAAAGTCACTTCACATTGATTTTACCAACAGAAATTTTGATTACCACCCAATTTTCATAAATGGCCAACAAGTGCCATACGCAAATACAGCCAAATATCTTGGCATAACGCTTGATGCGAAATTGCGCTGGAAAGCGCACGTTAAAAAGAAAAGACAGGAACTGGACATGCGTTTTAAAAACATGTATTGGTTGATTGGACGAAATTCCTGCCTATCGATACATAATAAAATATTATTATATAAGCATATTCTTATGCCAATATGGACATATGGCATTCAACTGTGGGGCTGTACTAAACCGACCAACATCAAAATTATACAAACATTCCAGAATAAGGTACTCAGGAGTATTGTTAATGCGCCCTGGTATATAAGAAATGACGACCTCCATCGTGACCTAAAAGTGGAACCCGTCACCAAAATAATCCAAAAATTTGCTGAGGCCCATGAACACCGACTCCACCAACATGTGAACATCGAGGCAATTCAGCTGCTAGACCAGACAAATATAGTGCGAAGGCTAAAACGAACAAAACCTTTTGAATTAGTGTAGTGTAAATAATGTAGAAATAATAGTGACAATGACACTCATATAACACATGAACAAAGTGTTTATATTATAATATTAGACTCTAAGAAAGTGGAACGGACTTGTTTATAGTACAATCAGCACTATTCTGTTTTAAAATAATTATCACGTAAAAAGTTAAGTTAGATTAAAATTGCTTATTAGTCTTGTAGGCTAGATTGTAATTAATTATTAAGAACCTGGTTCTTTTTAATAAAGGATAAAAAAAAAAAAAAAAAAAAAAGTAAATTCTAGTTCCAGCACAGTCCAACAGACATAAAATAGTTGAAACGTTAACAAAACAAATCGGAAAAAGTTTTACAAATTGACTACATTGAGTAGAACGCGTAAACTAGAAAATCGATAGACTTCTCCATACAAACGTAATACCAAAATCATTCGCGATACGAACATAATACCAACTTAAAATTATGTTATTCGGATACAGACGATATTTATCTAGGTTCCTATTAAACTTTTTTTTTAAACATTTACTATTTACGACGCGTAAACTAGAAAATCGATAGCCTGTATAATTGAATACAAAACTCATAGAACGAGTAATTACTCTACTAACGATAGTTCTTCATTAATTTAAAAGGTGTCGATCTCAAATCAATCACAGTTGATTTAAAGAATGTTTAAAAAAACATGAGATTCGTTTCCTGAATTCGCGTTGAAACATAAATATTTTCGAGCCTAGCCCTGAATAATCCTTCTGCGCCTCACATAATGTGTTCATAAATCAGCGCAATGCTGGGATCGACAAGTATTTTAACACTGACCGAGCATTTGACGTAGACACCACTCAATCTGTCGAGGTTTGCGTCAGAGCTGACATCACTCATTTTTCCATAGGCTTTCAGTGCTAAAATGAGAAATGTGAATAATTCTTCTGCTATTATCCCAATTCTTGTTATGATTTCAACTATTTTGAACGTGTATTTCCGTATGTTTCGTCGATGACAAGTGACCTTTGTGTCAGAGAAAACACGTAGCTTGCTCATGGATGGCGTTAAAATGTAGTTTAGTAAATAGTCAACAGCTATAAAATGACTTTTCAACTTTATGCGCTAAGAGCTTGGATAATTTGTATGCGATGTAGATGCGAGCCGACGTTTATTGCAATCTTGCGGCGGAATCATTAGTGGCTTGTGAGCGCGACATGCCGCGTGCGACACTCAACTTACTCAAGCTGTTATAGCCAGCCTTACTTTCATTATTAACAATTAACATCTAAATCCTCTAATTCAGTTGTATATAGAGTAACACTCCAGCGAATTATGCGCGACTGTCAATAAAATTATAACTCTATTTACATAGTTACTAGAATATATGGATTCGATTCGTAGCTCAAAATGTATGAGATAAGTGAATTAAAGTGATTTCTGTTTACGACTCAATAACTCTATGATTTTATGTGGACTCCAATTTGTCTATGATCTCGTAATTAAAACTCGTTCTGGTAATCCTTGAGGTTCGTTATCTTAAGTTTTTAATTAGGGGTGCGTTATGAGGGGTTAACTAAGCGTTATCTTTTAAAGAATTTAGTGTTTATCTGTTTGGCGGGTGCGGGGCGAGTGGGCGGCGCGCGGCGAGACGCTGTCGCGAGCTGGCAAGCGGGAGCGACCGCGGAGGATCCCACTTCACGTCAAGTTGGAAGCGTAGCGCGACGCCTCACCGTCCACCGCTCCACGTTCTCGCTCCACACGACGCGAGCGCCGTAGCGCGGGAAACTACGCACACGCATTTTCAGACCTATCTGAAAACCAAACAGTGAAAAAACCGGATTTCTCAATACTCTCTGGATTTGACAATGTTCAGTGTTTGTGACGTTCCTATTATAAATCGACGAACAAATTGAAGCCTTTGATAAGGATGTGTGTTGGAGACACTATAGTGTTAATAAGTGAAAGTCATTTGCACAGTAGAATAAGATGCTAATTTAATCATGCGGGAAATAAAAGCTAGCAATATGAAGAAAGACCACAATCAGAAGAGAAATCACGGCCAAACGTCGGAAAAGCCGAAAGGAAAACGGAGGGTAAGTTTACACACCCAACCACTGCTGTAACTTTGTTGATTTAAAGTGTTAGATGTAAGACTTGAAATCCATTTTACATATGTATAAAGTTATAGTTAGGTAGTTTGAAAAAAGAACTGCGAAATAAAAACCCTCAATTAAATCTTTATTTAACCTTCGACGTTAAGCCGTAATAAATAACGAAAACAAACAAACTTTTTTGCCGCGCTATAAAAAGTTTAAATCTTCCTGTTTTATTCTCCGCCATTTGTCCGGTATACAACAATGAAAGCTTCGCATTGACTTTATAGCCCCTGGTAATGTAAATGGAGGAAATAAGTATTCGTACATAAAATTCTGAACACGCATGCGTTTCGTATATGATAATTAATTAAAGTTTAATACGCGTCTGTATAGGCCTAATGTGAGAAACTAATTTATTTATGAAATAATATACTGTCTAACCAGTAGGCGAATATAAAGATAATTATGACAATAATTATGTTATTTTAGACGGAGAATAGGTATTTAGGTAACAGGAAAACTCGAACAAATTCAAAGATCTAACCACATTCTAAGTGTTCTTTATTATTTTAATCTTATGGGAAATTATAAGGAAATAAGTAGCGATACAGAAAGCACTTATGATTTCACTGAAATGTGAATTGTTTCAGGGACCCTTGATAAATGAAACTAACATATTAGGTTAATATTGAAAAATATGACATAATATAACTTTTAGTCTCCCGAAGGACGATAGACCGACATAAAAGCACAGATTAAAAAGAGTCCTTTGTTCGACAACTCTACTATTAGCATAAAGTCAATGTCCATCTAAAAAATTAAACACAGACGAATTCAACTCAATACAAGTAATAAATGATTAGGTACCTAAGAAAACTACGTAGAAAACCGTTTATAAATAAATGAAATCCTCAGGTTCTGCGGCTTTTGAAAATTTGTCCCTATTTCATATTTTCTAAGTTAGTGTTTTTCCATAGAGCAGAAATTAATATTAACATTGTAAGTCACTTTGCTCTACCACAGTTTCAGCTTTTCCCACTTGATTTGCCCTGTTTATTTACACAATTTTCTTCAAAACGTAACGTAAATGTAAAGGGTTGAACGTAGATGTAGGGGGGTTTTCTGTAACCATACATTTTAAAGGGTTTCTTTTGTCGGATATAAGTAGCTGTTTTTTTTTTAATAAAAAAAAAATACTATGTATAGAATGATGTTCTTAGTAATATATATACTGAATAAGCTTTCTTCTTTTTTATTATATTGTGAAACATATGTATCTAGCCAGACCTTGTTAACACACAACCAAGTTGAATATACATCGTTGTCTGTTTTACATAATTTGATGAATGCGACAACATATTTTTAAAACATACAGAACATGTATATTCACTTACTCTACACGAGGCTCGTGTCATGTTGTATCCAACATACATACTGTATATTGTAACTTTGATTAGACATAGATATAATATATAAAATATGAATCTATACTAATATTATATAGAAGTAAAGTTTGTGTGTTTGTATATTTGTTAAATTGTAAGGGGTAATCTCGTGATCTACTGAACCGATTTTAAAAATTCTTTCACCAATAGAAAACCACATTATTGCTGAGTGTCATAGGCTACTTTTTATCCCTGTATTCCCACGGATACGGGATCTACGCGGGTGAAACCGCGGGACGTCCGCTAGTATATTATATTTGATTCTTACAAAAGTTAACATTAACGCTTGCGACCACTAAACCCGTTGGTTTGGTAGTCGGTTTGTAGTGGTTGAACATGAGGTATGGGTTTCGATTCCCCGGTCAGGAAAACTGTTATTGGGTTTTTTTCGGTAGCAGCCTGAAGCCTAGATTTGAGTCGCGTTTATGGCGAGATTCTCGCCCCCTGTTCCGCCGAAACAAAACTAAACTAACATTACTTGGTGAAATGTGAGTGTATTACACGTACACACATCTCTACCTACATATACACATATATATATCTTCATATCCCAGTATAAACTGGGTTGTGGAGGTCAGATAGGCAGTCGCTCCATGTAAAATACTGGTATTCAGCTGCATCCGGTTAGACTGGAAGCCGACCCCAACATAGTTGGGAAAAGGCTAGGCAGATGTTGATGATATCTTCATATCATCGCGCCTATAATTATAAGGTCCCATTAAAATAGGTGGACAAAATTTCAGAAATCATTCAAACCACCAAAATAAGGACGATGGTAAAAAAAAAATAAGAAAATCGCATTTAAGTACCTACTCATAAAGGATGAGTTTGTTCTAGAGTGCCGGCAATTTATTATTTTAAGTCAAGAAAAAAATATTTTATATAATGTTTTTTTTGTTTAGATATGTTTGGTTACACCTACTGAACGCTGTGTTAAATTTTGTACACCTATTTTAATGAGACCTTATATACCCTAGAGGGGTACACAGAGATGAAAAGTAAACGCAGACACCCACAGTCGTTATGTTAGTCCCACGTACGTGGCACAATATCAACTTCGGGCTGATACCAAGAAATACGTATATGTTAGACCCAATAACTCTGTCCGGCCTGGGAATCGAACATAGAGGGGCCTACAAAGAGACAATCTATCAGGAGTAACGAAGATGCAACAGTCAACCATGTTTGTATTGCGTTTAAGTGACCGAAAACCTGGTTGTTATAGATATTTATGTTTAATGCTTCGTATGGCCATCGGGTAACCCTCGGGTCATGTCGGGACTACTCGGGATCTCTATATTCTTCAACATCAGACCAATATGAGATATAGCAGAAACAGTGATAATGGACGTGCTAAATATTGTCACTAGACATAACATCACGCCTTGCATTCCTCGGAGGATTAGGCAGAGGTATAGTACCCTAATAGTACACATTTCACCGGTTATGTTGAGTCCCAAGTAAAGGAGGCGAGCCTATTACCATCAACCGGGCACAACCGTGGCTACTATTGAGCAATTCCTGATGGAAAAACCCAATAACACTTTGATGAACCCGGGAATTATACCCAGGACCTCATTACCACTAGACCAACGTGTCATGGCGTAACCATGTAAATAAAAGATAGATTTCTGTTCTCGGTAAAGCAAATTGTGTTTAAAGCATCAAAGGTTTAAATGAGGTCCACAATAATTGTAGTTTATCACGTAATCATTGTGTTGAATCAGACACAAATACACAATATCCACGGGATTTATATATTTTGCGTGGGCACAACCTGATGAAATGAAATAATGTAAGGAAATAATTTCACAGTTTAGTGTTAGCTATCATTAGTACAGTAAGCCGCACGATAGTGGCAATAAAAACGAGAAAATGCTGACACCACCACTCAGATTCAGCTATCCAGCTTATCCCCTTGCTGTCGTCTTCCAGCGACGCCCTAAGCCAAGGCTCGTACCCCACAGGGGTCCCTCAGCGTGTAGTTGCTTAGTTTTTAAGTCTATTTGCCCTGGCTGGAGGCCTTGTCTTCAAGCCATCCACAGGAAAGTCCGGTTAAGCAGTAGCCATCCTCTCTTGGGTGAACTGTGAGATGCCATTCGCAAAAAAAAAACCTCTTATTCAAAACTCAACTAAACTTTGTGCACAAACAACGTGTTTGTGGTAACACGTGTTGCCTCTACAAAACAATTCAATAAGCTTTGTTTTTTCAATTTTAGAAATTTTCTTTTCACAAGTTTCCAACATCACAATTACATTATGATTAATATTGAAAACGTGATATTTACCACGTTCCCGCCGTTTTCAATGTTATCATGCCAGTTTAAAATGGGGGGCTTCATCCCCTATAGAAAAGGGAAGGTTCTCCAACCAGATGGCTGTTAAGTCACTGCCCGTCAGTTGATGTCGGGTTTTCCTGTACTGTTTAAATTGTTTTTGTGTTCCGGTTTTGTTTTTGTTTTAGGCGTGGTTAATGAAATCAAAGTTGTACTAAAGATGCTATTAGTAAATGGACTTTAAGTTTGTTAGCTTATACGAGTATCTCCGAAACGTGACACTTTAGAACATTTTGTTGTTTGAATAAGAAGCAACGTTGAAAAAAATGGTGGATGGTAGGCAGGTAATTTAATCTAATCCCCTTTTCTATGGCAATAGACCGCCCCCTATCACATGGGACACATGGGAGTTAACATAACTGACGAAATGTGGGTGTATTGTAAGTTCACCAGTGCTTTATGCTTTTGTTTTATTTTTTTATGGTGGGAAATGTTTTGAATTTGAATTTGAATTAAAATGACTCCTCCGGCTCTGGGCGGAGCGGAACGGAGTGTCGGACTTCTACTGACTAAAACCACCAATGTTCCTTCTTAGTCCTTGTGTCCGAGGCGCGGTATCTCTTTGGAACAACCCGCAGTAGGCCTTCAGGGGTTACAGGCGTGATGTAACAAGTTGCTATGACAAAATTGAATCGATTCTAATTGAATTGATTCAATTTTGTCATAGCCTGACTGGCCTCTTGGTCTAGTGGTTAGTGACCCTAACTGCTATGCCGGAGGTCGTGGGTTCGATTCCCACCCAGGACAAATGTTTGTGTGATGAGCACGATCATTTGTTCTGTGTCTGGGTGTAATTTATCTATAATATGTATGTATTTAGAAATATATAAGTATGTTTATCAGATGTCTAGTACCCATAACACAAGCTCTGCTTAGCTTGGGACTAGATGGCGTTGTGTGATAGTTGTGGAATATTATTATTATTATTATTAATTCACTGAACAACGTATATAATGCTATGATTGTCTTCACATTATTGTCTCATATTATCTAGCCTGATTGCGTACTTTTTACTTGTTTTTGTTTTTTTTCTGTCGCCCCTGGCGATTATTGTTTGTCTTAAACTTATGATAACCCGTGGACAGCGTTGTGGGTTGCATTAATAACAAAATGAAAGTATTGTTAAACTAGTTATAAGTTCTCATTATGTAACTGCTTGTTGTTCCTCTTAATAAAAATAAAATAAAATTGTTCCTTAACATTCGGCGAAGCTCGTGACAAAATAATAACAACCGCTAGGATCAATCCTTGCCTATGTTGATCTGATGATGGAATTTATTACATACCAATTTTCCTCCTTGTCTTGGAAAGCACATATGCATTAAGTATTGGTCCCGGATGTCGTTTGTAGGTCTATACCAAGGGGCATCGTGTTACCCAGTAGGTACTAACTTGTGGAGGTCAGGTAGTCTCTCCATGTGAAATAGAGTAGGTACACATACATACAATTCAGCTGCATCCGGTTAGACAGGAAGCCGACTCTAACATAGTTGGAAATTGCTAGGCAGATGATGATGCTACTTTACATTCACTTTCTCCTAGAAGTTGGGTCAAATACACCATTCAATTATAAAGAACCTTGCAACTAGCACATCTTCAGGTGCTTTGGGGTTAACTTTATTGGTGTCACACCAGGCTAACCATCTTTTAATTGGGGTCTTAATATTGTTTAAGTAGATGTCCTCCAGCTACTTTTTAACAAGTTTTGTTCCTCTACAGTCAAGTGAGAGACATGGTCACCTTCCCCCCTCCCCCATTTTTTCGGCGAGGAAGGTTAATCTATATCTACCTGTACAAGACACAGGACAGTTGCCTGTAGTCCGATTTATTAATACCTTCCGCAGGTACGTCATCGGAAGCAGCTGTTATGGCTCTCGCTACCAGGATAAGTAGCCAAATGCATTTGGTCTACTGTTATTAGGATGTACATTCCTTTATCACTGTTGCCCTCTCTTGTATGCACTCTTGGTACTCAGCTGGGGGGTGGAATGCCCAGCCCATGCTGTTTTAATGAGTTAGTCCCATTGTCGGCTGAAAGCATTCCAGAAGACTGCGTCAGTCTCTCTGGTATTGTATGTTTCATACTTTTTGGTATGATAGCCGTCTCTCCTGACGTGAATAAATCTACGTCTGGGACGCCCCACACTTTGAACGTGGCCTCCGTGGCATGCCTCCGCGGCTTGGCGTAGTAAGTAGATGCCACACTGGTACTTTGCAATCCCCTGATAGGCGAACTGCAAATTTGTTTAGACTCTCCGAGAGTTATGTGGCTGAGAGAGTTAAATGTAACTACTCTGTAAGTTTTAAGAGCCTGATTGTGAGCCCTAGTGGTGCAAGGGAATACCCCCCCCCCCCCCTTGCCAACAAGAGTCCTGTTGTTGGACTAAATATGTATGTGTGCAACCTGTAGTCATCCGCTGACAGCACCATGTAGTCATCCGCTGACTAAATGGCTGCTAATACAACATCTGTTACTTTTATGTTACATACATATTTGAATGAAAGGAAGGCTCGCTCCATCGTAGACCTCATCCTTGCTCAGGCAAGCCTCGAGGTCAAGAGCTGACCCATCTTAAATAAAAAAAAAAAAAAAGAATGTCAGGGTTTTTGGAATGGGGCTCACTTTCCTGATATTACCTATCAGGAAAGTGTTGTTTAATTGGGCTGTTAAGCTCAACATTTTGCAAATGTTGAGTGTTTTATTTTCTTGGAAGCAAGTTTTACCCAGTTTCGCTGAGTGTTTAATACAAGGCCAAGACATTTTACTTCCTGAGAAGAACCCTCTCAGAACATATTTGTGACAATTTATGTGTCAATCCGAGGTAAGGTCAGCAACAGTAGTTTCACATTCAAAGTAGCTTCACATTTCGGGATTTTAATTAATTGATGTACAGGCATCCAGTTATTATTAATGTTTCAGAATATTATTCTTTAAAATATTCCTTACTCTTCAATAACTTGTTGGTAACAAGTAATATTTACTATCAATTATATGATCAATGGTCGTCGTTTTAATTATTTATGTTCATTGTTAGCTCCTATTATATTCTTAGTAAGCAGGAGTTAGATATTAATATTATAGTAATATACGCAGTAACGAAATAAATACGAAAATAATACCTAAGTAACTAACCTATTTTTTTTCCTTTAATAATATTTTGCTACGTACCTAATTGTATGTACATAAGTAAATACTTATCTTTTATTATGCAATAGTTTTTAATGTGGTATGTAGGTCTACTCGACTTAGTTACTTTACGTTCCTCTTTACTAAAATCTCCTTTTTTGGAGGAGTGTTAACGTTCCTGCGCCCCTTATTTTATTAACCCTGGTAGCCGTCGGATATCTATACAAATAAATAAAATTCAAGTGTCTGTAATTTCGAAATAATAACTTTGTTGAAAGGAGGGAATGAAAATATTACTTTTGGTCGCGATAACCGATATCCACGCAGACGAAACCGCGGGTATCAGCTAGTACATATAACATACATAAACTCACGCCTTTTTCCCATGGACCGAGTTAGGCAGAAACTACGGAACAGCACTTGCTACGATCTTTACATATTATTATTATCCTTTTGCCTCTTCCACGTACATTATGTGGTCAAGCAATTCGCAATTTTGGGCATTGTTCTTTCAGTTATGGAATATAAGCTCTAGTTTCAGGAAAATCGTTGTTATCCGCGCGGTATAAGCAGCATAAGCAGTGAACCTAAAGGTAGTTACGTGTCACTTTCTCTATAATTATTCGTACTGACCAATTAAAATGTCAAAGATATCATATGTATGTATGTACATATTCTCCGAAATATAATGAGGACAAACAGCGATTCTCACCCCAAACAAACAAATTAGCTACCCAATTATTTTTATCTAGGTACCTAATGTACAAAAATCTCACATATGTAATGAGTGTACACTGTACATAAGTATAACGATAATGCTACCATTCAAAATAAACTAACATTAATAACAATTGCCATTCAAGTTTAGTTGAAACTTACTAACAATACGAACGACCTACGACCTTTGCTTTTGATATCGGCTAAACTTAACGAATTCAACTGAGCTAGAGTAGTTTGCAATCGTCACATGACGTAACTCTTGGAGTTCAAACAACGCCGACATTACATGAATTACATCTTACTTGTAATAATACCTTAGAACTATTTCCGCTCATTTCCTGTCCTTTACAAAGTTATTCAAGTCAATTTTCATTTGGACCATAAATTCATGTTTTAAGCGGTTTCTCTAGTGGGTTGCGTTAGTATTTACATAAAAACGAAATTGCAAGCTGAGTTAGGGCTAGGTGATGTTTGTAAGTGCTGTATAATATGTCTGCTACGTGTCACTCAAGTTCTTCTTAAATTCCACGAAACCAGCGAGCTGTGAGCCAAGAGAGACATTTAATATTATAATCGCGCTCAGTGCCCTCTTGCTCAGACGGAGGCAATGAGCTGCGTTACCCTGGGCTGACTCAGTTACACTCCGTAATGGAAACCTTAATGTAAGGATTAAATAAAACAACAAAACATTCATTCATGTCTTTTGAACTGTGGAGTTTCGTACTCGATTAAAAATCTCGTATGAATGTATAGGTATTTTTGTAATTATGGTAATATTTTATTAGCAACCGTGCACCTAGGTAAGCATCTAAAGTTTCTCGAGTGCTAGTAATGCGGTCCATTTGAAGTAAACAATAATCAGTTCCTAGTTTATTTCTCAACCAGTAAACAAGATGTTTGCAAAGTCTGCTAAGACTGAGCTGAGTTTGTGTAAGCCAAAGAAAAATGATGGCCATCTTAACGTAATCCTTCCGACATTTTCCTAGTTGAGATGTTTGTTTGGCTCGCAACAGGTGCTGCGAGATTTTCAACGACTTGTTGAATATCATTCTAGTGGAACGTTCAGAAGTGTAAGGTATGTATGAGGCACAAGTGCGGTGACTGCGAAGTGAGCAACCAAAGTGCGGGCCCCTGCGGAGTACGCGATGCGTCAGGCCCCTCGTGCCATCATGTCCGGTGACCACGCGGCACTACACAGCCACTCGATTTATTTTTAGATCAAGTTCCTGTTTCAATATCCAACCAAAATAATCGACACCGTGTAATTTTTAAGGAAAGAAAATCGAACCGTGTAATCGTTAACTGCAAAGCTTATCGTACGATCAATTAATAACACGGACAAGGTGGTCCGACTCGATGATCATAAACAATCGTACGACAGATCGGCATTTCTAAATTAATGGCTTTCGTAAAATACTCGGCTGATATTTATTTGCGTTGGGCTTCGAGAAGAACTGTCGGGGTGAGATGGGCGGGCGGTGGCGGCGTGCTCGCCGATAGCGGGGCAGCGGGGTCACGTTCCCCAGATAACACGCCAGATAACGCGGACGTCTTCTGTACGCGATTGTCTTTGCGCCGTGTATCGACACGTACTCGTATTCTTCGTTATTGAGTACGCTGGTTTACACCACCCGTTACGATATTGATAAACGGCTTAAATATGTACTAAACATAGATCGAGGAACATATATGACCGCCAGTGTAAACACGAGACCTCTGCGTAGGATTAAGAGAGTTGTTATAATAGCAGTTATAAACAAAGCACGTCTCAAGTAGGTACCTACCTATCGTGAAATTGCAAATTAAGAAGCCGGGGTAACAAGCTCGCAATTGCAATTCGAGGCGAGCATAAAAATCGAACGATACATTGCTATCCCTATCTGACTTTTCGCGGCGCAGCGCGCAGCTGTGTGCGTGCGAGTAGTATGTTTGTAGTGAATCATTCATAATGACTGATAACCATTTCATTGTACTAATTTTGTTCAATATTTGGTTTATTTTCGTTAACTAATTTGGGGAATCGTTAGTGAACGCACAAACCCGCAATGCGTTTTTTGGAAATTACTCTACAATGGCTACATTAGAAGATTTTAGGACATTATCTAAAATCTAATAAAATAAAACGTCTATATTTAAATCTCTAGATTATAGAGATATTTTTTTTATATAGATATAAAAATAGACGTTTTATTACCACCACCGCAAAGCGAAACAACCTGAACCCTATTCTCAAAGACTCAGCGGCTTGTCAGTGTCGACTACGGTTTGTCTTTAGTAGATTTTCAACTTTACAAATAGGATAATGCAATACAGCATAATGAGCTACCTTGGTCATTACTCTCGAGGGTAAAATACCTACAGTCCGAGCCTAAGCCGGAAGTGTAATGGATAGGAATGCGAATGCCTATCTTAGGCTAAGTTCACATGACCGCGCGGCATCGCGCGTCTCCGTGCTGTGGAAGCATTCACATGATAGCATTTATGTACGCGCGGCAGTCTAGCATCAAAATGATCACGGTTTGACACCATACCTACCACACCAGATTGTCTCTCAACCGCATCAGTGATCGATGCTCAACCGTGATCATCTGAACGGGTCGATTTAAGTTTGTAAAACTTTTTTTTTCTTTCTTTTTTAATAGACGGTAAACACTGATTATTTTGATTTTGTCCCCGAGCGGCCATCTGAACTTAGCCTTACACGCGCTTAGTGGGTATTATATTTTGTTACCAGTAGCTAAACGTGTCCGCTTGTCACTATTTACCTATTATGTATGTATGTAGTGTACAGACGCTAGCACATCAATCTAACCTAATTTATTTTTTTCCTAATCCAACATGAACCTTCTAGGTAGGTACTTTTGCAATAAAGTCTAAATCCATTTTTGTAATGTGTACAGCACTGATTAAAGTCAACTAGATAAAAAGTAGATAGGTAAGTTGTAGATCAGATAGGTACTTACTGTGAGATACCTACTGTATCCCAACGTTCGTGGTCCACAACTAAAGTGACCATACGTCCCGTTTTGAACGGGACCGTCCCTTTTCTCGATCATCTGTCCCGTTGTCCCCAAACAAAGCTCTGGGACACATACAGTTACAGTCCCGTTTTCCGAAACTGCGTGAAATTTTTAAAACTATAAAACTCGTCAGACGCAACTGTGGACCCGTGGTAGACCACGTCGCAAGGGCCGACGCCTGTCGGGACTGCGTGTTGTTCGAAAGAGATACCGCGGCCTCGCATACAAAGGGCTAGAGAACATTTGTGTGATTTTTTAGGGTTCCGTAGTCAACTAGGAAGTAGGAACCCTTATAGTTTCGCCATGTTTGTCTGTCCGTCCGTCCGTCTGTCCGTCCTCGCTTAATCTCTGTGACCGTTAGCACTAGAAAGCTGAAATTTGGTACCAATATGTGTATCACGCCGACAAAGTGGTAAAATAAAATTTGGAAAAAAAGTTTTATTAGGGTAGCCCCAATATATTATGTAAAGTGGGAAGTGATTTTTTTTTTTTAATTTCAACCCTAACGTGTGATATATTGTTGGAAAGGTATTTAAAAATGAAAAGGGGTTTACTAAAATCATTTTTTGATAATTTCAATAATTTTGGAAATAATCGCTCCAAAAGTAAAAAACAAACCCCTCTAACTTTTTTATTTTTTTATTTTATTTATTTATATTTTTGAACCATAAGTTTAGAAAATATGAAAAAAATCTGAAAAGTAGAACTTTATAAGGACTTTCTAGGAAAATCATTTTGAACTTAGATGGAAACAACAGATGGAAAAAGCAGTTAACCAATATAATTTGGTCCCTGAATCGTATGAGCGCCTATACAATCCAGAGGTCAAGTTTCATTGGCACGTAGAAGAAATTGTATAAATTACTAGCTGATGCCCGCGGCTTCGCCTGCGTGGATACTGTAAAAACAATCCTTGATGCGGATTATATATATATTTTTTTTTATTTGCGTGGGGCAAATAAAACTAGGAATTTCTCCTGTATCGTGGGTGCGTTCACAAACATTTAAACTCACATACACAAATACCCAGACCCGGAACAACTATCTGTAGGTCTTACAAATATTTGTTCCGTGCGGGGATCGAACCCGCGACACGCAGCGCGGCATTCCATTGCTTGAGCCACTGCGCTAACCGTGCCGTCAAAGTAAATATCATTCTAAAATTTCAGCTCGACCGGTGCAGAACTTTTTGAGTTTTTGAAGCGTACACAAACCAACATAAGATTTTTATATAAATAGATTAGCATACCGTTTTGGTATGGAACCCTTCATGTGCGAGTCCGACTTGCACTTGGCCAGTTTTTTTTTCAGTAGAAGACTGACAGCGGGTGCCGATCCGCCTAGAGCGGGAGGAGTAATTTTATGATTTCTCACATTCCAAAAAAAAAACGACCTACCCAACTGGACCGTTTGTATAAGGTAGACATTTATCGTCTACAACTTCGAGTGTAGAGTCCCTGATCTTGAGAGGAGAGGGTGTTACATAGGCATTTAACGTGGCCTTGGTTTTTGCTAAAGTAACTGTCAATATAGGTGTATAAATCCATGTCCCGTTCTGAGTTAAAAAAATTATGGTCAGTTTATCCATAACTTCACTCAAACCAAATCGTAAAAAAATCTAAGCCCGTAAACAAAGCAAAAGTCGTAATAATGTAGGTTCCACAATACCAAGTCACAAGGCAAATCATTATCCAAGTCCGTAGCAGAGGTCAATAGTGTCAGAATAATTTATTACAAAACAATTTCGCAAACAATAACGCACGCGCAAGTCAAGTCAAGTAATTATGTAACACTGACAACCCCTACTACCCCTAGGCGGAGGCCAGCACGCGGGCGCCGGGCGGCGGCGTTCATTGAATACGAAACGCTAGTGTGAGTTTCTGCGATCACACAACCACGACCAGTGCGTACACGCACACAAACACAGCCCATGCTTGATGCGACAGCGCTACTGCCGTTCCAGATTTGTGATAAATTTGTTTGTGTTCCGTAATACCAAAAATTATGAATGAAAACTTGATATTTTTCCAATTTTTTTTTAATAATCTGCTACTAGACAATAAAAGCTATGTTCCTATTACAATAACATTACGAATATTAATGTTTTTAATACAGAATAATTAAGTTGAAAACATGCTATTAGCGGTGTTAAAATGTACGAAATGCAATTCGCTTGCATTTCGAAAATAGTGAATGTTTTAAAAAAAAAGTTTAATAGGAACCTAGATAAATATCGTCTGTATCCGAATAACATAATTTTAAGTTGGTAATATGTTCGTATCGCGAATGATTTTGGTATTACGTTTGTATGGAGAAATGTCCGTTCACCGTCCCCTTAAAACAAAAGTTTCACGATATTTTAATTATAAGGGGTTTCGTTTATATTTTAATGGGTTTTGTAAGCGTTGTTATTTTATGGTATGAATAAATTTCACTGTCTACTACAATCTGAGGAAGAGTTATACAAACAGATACTAGTATGTAAGACGCTATAATAAGAACGTTACAATGTGTAAAGAAACGCAAGCTTCGTAATGATCGTTTTCGTAGCGTAGGTTGGGAAGCTTTTAAGCTTTGCGATTTTTCGGCTTTCATGTAAATCATGTATCATCTCATTAGTGTTTATCTTCACATCCTCCTTTGTTGACAAAAGTAACAAGAATCAAAGGTCAATATTTTGTAATATTCTTCTCTTATAAAACTTGTAACCTTTCTGTTACAAACAGCGGCGCATTCATTGCATTCAGCATTGCATTCAGCTATCCATATTATCTTTGTCGTAAAAAGCGTGTTATCTTAATCTTCATCTTAGGTTATTTCCTTTCAAGGAGATAAGTTGCATAATCCGTTAATTTATCAAATAAAAACATTAATTTATAAGAAGCATTTGTCGAAGTGTCTATACCCGTTGTATTCCCGTTTTTCAAAGAGAATGTATTGAATTATTTTGACCCCGGGGTCAATGTTATTTATTGGAGGTAGACAAAACGACCTTTGATCTGAGAGAACAATATTTCTGAGATTATTGATTAGTGCATCTTCTTAACGTAATCTTTGAATAAACCGTGATTAGCTTTACCGACGGTTTTGCTTATGTTGATGCTAATTAATTACTTGTGTTTTCTCTGATCGGTCTTTTATCGGGGCAATAGTGGACATGTCGTTGTTTTTGTATTCAGCTCATGTAATTAGTTAATCGTCAATTTGTTAAGTACCTACATGACATAGTTAACTGCAGTTACAGCTGTTGTGAGCTTTTTTTTTAACTTTTAAGTAGTAAGCTCATTTAACGGAAAAGTATATTTAATTAATCCTAAACAATTAGTAACATTAGCCGAGTGTGAAAACCAGCCTTATCATGGGGAATTAGGCCCGTTATCCACCAAAGCGGAGACGAGCAGAGCGGAGAGGAGATGTGCCAAATTCGACCAATCACAGGAAGGGCGAAAGACCAGATGTAAATTTTAACTAATGTGGTTGGCCGATTTCCGCACATCTCCTCTCGTCTCCGCTCCTCTCCGCTTTGGTGGAAACCTGGCCTTACCCAGTCGCTCCATGCATAATATATCCGGTATATATCCGGTAAGACTGGAAGCTGATCTCAATATATAGTTGGGAAAAGACTAGGCAGATGATGATTCAGTTACAACAGAAATTTAATTGCAGTGATAGATTCAGATCCATTTCACCTTCAAATTTAAACTCACAAGTTACCAAAAAAGCTCGCGCCGCCTAGCCGAAATTATTCTTCCGATTAAGTATACTTACTTTTAATGCACAGACACGGTGTGTTTAGATTTATAATAGGTAGGCTTATTCCATAGCCATGTAGGGTGTTGAATCGTAATAAATCATGTCGTTAGATTGGACTGATGACGTAAATGATGCCTCTCTAATAAATCTTCGCGAGGTGTTGTCGTGTGGCCTGTCGTTAAAATTCTACCGCTGCTGACATACATTTTTGTTCAATAATGATTTTCATTAAGTACCTGCTGTTCTTGGGTGTTATTCCACACTTTGAGGTGTTTGTTTGGTAATTATTATTTAATTACCGTACTTAGCTAAGTACGAAGTACACAGAGGTTGTTTACAAATAATGATTGCAATACGGGAAGGAGAAGCGCCTCACAGTTTCATTAAGAGTGTATTTAGGTACACACTTTATCTAAATAATAGGCATTACATAGTCCACTTCTTTCCTAGACATATCTTCTTTCACTCAATCCACCAAACGGGTGTGAAGATACCGATATGTATTATAAAATAAGTTAAATGGTGTCCAGAGTGTCCACATAAAACAAACGCGTTTTTATATTTATGCGGTAGTACGGAACAACGGATATCCGACTGGCAGTAGGCCCGTTTTGTTATAAACATACATTTTCGTGTACCTACCTCTAGTTTACATCTTTTTGAAATCGATTTGCAACGAACTCGTCGTGATGTCCTTTAGGTATTTAGTCCTTGACCCACTTATCTAAATAATTTACTGCAATAAGGATGTTTACTATGAAAAAGAAAATGTCGGGGTCAGGGGTTGATTTTATTTCTTACTAACGCTTATTTTCATGAAAGCAAACTTGAGTGGGCTGGTGGGCTCTCTGAACTTTAAGCTCGACTTCTAAGAGTTTAAAAGATAACGTGCACCTAGCTTGCTCTTTAAAATGAGATAAAAGGAAATTAAGGTAGGTTTTAGTAAGAAAATAGAAACAGTTAACTCGTACAGTCAGTGCCCAGCATTATCTGACCCCTGGTATAAAGAAAAAGAGGTCTAGTTGTGTGAGAAGATGGGTCAAGTAACGCTGGGTACCGACTGTACCATATACATCAAACTAAAAAACATAATACAAATTAAAAAAAAACAACAAATAATAAATAATAATAAAATAATAATATCGAAAGTTCGCACAACAGCGACAATAGGACACTTAGGCGTCAAAGCACCCCCTTCGCATTATTATCATCCGCGGAAGACTAGCATTGCCATGTTCAAGAATAGTAATGCTAATTCATTGGTCAAAGAAAGAGCCATGCACGCGTAGTGGCAATGATTAAATAGAATAATTTTGTAACTACTCAAACTATTTTGTAGATCCTAAGTTCAGATATCACATAGCTGAAATTCAGATAGATAACCCGCTGAATAACAAACATTAGATAATTATGTGGCTAACTAGCTGATGACCTCGGTTTCGCCCACGTGGATGTTGGAAGTCAGAACTTGATAAATTATATAGATACTAAAACCTTCCTCGAGAACCACTCTATCCATTAGTGAAAAGAGCATGAAAATATGTGCAGTAGTTTTTGAGTTAATCGCAAACAGACAGACGGACGCGGTAGAGGACTTTGTTTTAATATGTAGTTCAGATATCAAATAGCAGAAATTCAGATAGATAACCCGCTGAAACCCTAGCTAATATAATATTATATTTGAATAATCCCCCTACGGCACTGCAAGCTGAGAATATACCAACACACACAAAAACCTAAGGATTTCATAGCAAAACAATTCGTGTTCATATTTCGTAAGTTGTCTGTAATCAGTAACTATCAATCAGCATGACAATATACTTGAATTTACTTCTAAGATTGATGACATCATTATAATCGAAGATATTCATCCAGCGGCTGAATCATTATACTTACTGACTGGGAATTACCAAGACGTTAGCTCTTCAAAATATTTGTCTGTCCTGAGATAATAAACGTGATCTTTTATATTGCCAACAAAGTCTCATTGATAAGGGAAAGTTTCCTGGATGACAACCAACAAACAACAACTGCCTCGTTGTCGCAAACGCTTTTGCCGAGGTCCTGGGTTAAGTTTCCCTGGCCGGGCAAACTGTTATGAGCATTTGTCCCCGGCTATTCGCAATAGGCTCGTCGTCTTCCATATACGTAAAACGTAACTGACGAAATACGGGTGCATGTGGTATCTCGTATAAGGTACACCTAAGCCTGCGCCTTCGGGATTAGGTATGATGTTACGTTTGAAAACGAATTTATGATTCCCGAGAGACCTCACGGCTGTTTCATTAATTTATTCGCTTAGTTTCTACTTAAGCACAGTATAAATATGGACTTAAGCCTCTAAATACCTATACAAACTCACAAAGTAGGGACCAACATGATAAGCCTAGAGGGAGTTGCTCCAAATTACCTTTCTAGAATTTAACAAGTAAAGCTAAATTAATCTACACTAATATTATAAAGAGGTAAAAGTTTGCCAGTTTGTTTATGGGGTAATCTTCGGAACTACTGATTGGATAACGATAAATTCTTACACTAACGGGTAAGCCATCGAGATATAAGTACATTATACCTCAATGGGGTAAGCTATATATGTTCCGTATGGTGTCGGACGCAAAGAATAGCACCATCCCCTATCTTCCCGTGGGTGTCGTAAGAGGCGACTAAGGGATGTACCAGAGAATGGGCAGCAGCGTTCTCTGTGCTTTTTGTATCGACCGTACTGCGATCGCCAACCCGCCTGCCAAGCGTGGCGATTATGGCAAACCCCCCCTAAGCAAAAATTACACTTAGGGGAGGCCTATGTCCAGCAGTGGACGTCTTTCGGCTGAAATGATGATGATGATGAAGCTATATTATTATTCTCTCCGAGTTTTAAGGCCTATATTTACAAAGTTTCCGAATACCGTACATAACGGGGACGAAGCCGTGAGAAAAGGTCTTATCAAAATGTTTTGTAGTCCCATATTGAGCCTACAGAGTGCAGCTTTTTTTAAACAAAAGAATAATGGAAAGGCCTCCAATCAGTCCTTAGGCGGAACCGGTAAATCCAAAACCGTCACCGAAGCAAGTAAATACTCGACACCCAATGCACGTAGACCATCAACGAGTGAAGGAAACAGTCAGAAAAACTTGCCTTTACTTATATGTATGGAGTCTCAGGGCTAAATCCAGTAACGTATAAAAGGCAACTGGATACCCCACTAATCTACTAACTGTCGAACAAGTAGTAGAAAAAATGGTGCCAAATAAGCTCTTAATACAGGCTGTAACCAGCATTACTTGACCCCTCGTCTAAAGAAGAAGAGTCCCAAGTGGTGTGAGAATAGGGGTCCGGTAATGCTGGGCACTGACTGATATAATTTGTAACAGTCAACACAGACCATTTTTGGCGATCATTAAAAGTGTTTGATAATTTATAGCACTACTTTACAACTTAACTGGATTTCGAAGAAAAGTCGGTAATTAATGATAATTAATCAATAATGCTAAAGTGCTTTCGTGCTACGATTAATAAAGTAATTAACTAAGTAAGTAAGTAAGTCAGTTGAAAAAAAATGTGCCTCATTGGTCGATTGGTCGCAAGCATAACTTCTGAGCATGAGGTGCTGTGTTCGATTTCCGGTCTGGTAAAGTGCTTTTGGGTTTTTCCATCAGGAGTTTCTCACTAGCAGCCACGCAGGATTCGTGTCTGATAAACGGAAAATCAATTGCCATATTACGTCACTTCAGAAAGAAATGATTTTCTGACAATCAACCTTTAAAAAAACTACTATTAAATCCCTACCTAGAAGAGTTTTCCCGAACACTAGCAGTTTTAGAGCAGGAGGCCCGTAAATTAAGCCAACCCTGGCTAAGTGACCCTTGGGGCTCTAGAGTTGTAACTTAAGGTTGATGCGACCTTCACCTTAAGAGAGAAAATTGGCCAGCCATTCTGTTTCCAGAATGGCTGGACCACGTCGGTTTCACCTAGTTGTAGGCGTTATCTATTGGTATCATATTGGCACATATGATTTTGTTAGATTTTTTCTATAGGCCAAAAATAAGTTACACCTAGAAGAAGTTTTTCTAGGTGTAAGTTTATTGGTACCTATTATACAAAAACTTGTTGTTGCTAAAACTTCCAATAAGTCTCTAAGTCCAGTCATCCTGACGCAGGCAATATCTAGAACTATCGTCGTAGATTAAAGCTCATACGACTAATCAATCCGCAAAACCAAGCTAACTTGCCGACAACCAGAAAGCGGATTCAGGCAAAAAATGGCGGTAAAAACGAAACCAGGAAGAACATAAATCTTTTTACACATAATATCATGGAACAGGTTTCTGTTTATTTATATGCTGGTCACGATCAGTGGCGTTTAAAGACTGTAAAATTATAATTATTTATAACGATAATTGTCACATAAAAGAAACTTATATTTATGTTTGAGCATGACCATCAATTTGCGAATATGTGTGTTGTTATGCAAGACGAATAAAATGCGCGTTAAGTGGCGCCAACATTGAAACTTAAGCAACGTGACTCAGACCAGCTGATACCTACCCAGTTCTATGACGTTTTGATCGTTATGGTTAATTTTGGTTACACTTCAACCAAAGGCGGTAAAACACGAACTAAAATAAATAAAATGTTCTTGACAAACAACTCCACTTAGTGAAAGTGGTCATACTGAACTACCTTTATCATGTGATATGAAAAATTCAATGTCGAGCTTTTCGAGCTTTTATCTACTTCTTCATAAATGTATGAATCACGGTATCGCCAAGTTTAAGTGAAACTGGATATTAAGCTCTCATTATGTTAGATCTCAGCAAACCCATAGCCTAAAACACGACACCCTTACTTACCCAAGTGTTTTAGATACATAGGTGCATGCATATGACTTAAAGTCGAAGCGCCAGAGTAAGCCACGAAATTCAAATTTTCTTACGTTTTTTGCAGTTGAAGAAAATATAATTCGCGATTTCGTTGATTTATTTATTTTATACATGAATCCTGCTAGAGCACAACAATATAGCAATACCGTATGCAAAAATAACAGAATTATACTAATTAAAATCATCAATACAATATTCTAAGTTCATGTAATCCATTCAATAGGATTGACTAAGTATTTCATGAAAACGCCAAGTGGTTTATCAGATTTGTTTTGTTTTTATGGCATCTTTCAGGTCAACCTATGCGGCTGGCTGGCTTCTGCGTGGCTTTACCGAACTATTATCACTTTTGTACTTCTACACCGACTTCTATAATCCTCAACCTAGATATAACAATACACCTATAGTAAGCTTTTGGCCGACTCTATGTAAAACAAGATTTTTTATACGAGGTTTCCTTGGTAACACACATTTAAGTAGACCCAAAAACATCCCAAGGGCATAATTATGCCCTTGTACCACCATCACCATTTGTAATCCCTAGATACGGAGAACTCTTAGGAATATTTATATAGAGTGTCCATATATCTAGGGATTATTGAGACGATAAACACACACTCGTTTATAAAAACGGATTGGCATGTAATCGTTATTCAAAGAATGGTCCGTTCTGATGTGGCAGTCCGATTACAAGAAAACCTATTTAAAAGGATAGGTATAATATCTTGTAGAATCAAATAATTATCTATTTACAGGGAAAAGGATACTTAAGTAGGTATCAACTTAGTTTGCACTCTCACAGCATGTTTAGGGCAAAATAGCCTTAGAGAAGGCTTTACTCTTTTATTTTGGGAGTCAATCCCAATATCTCGGATCCCCTGTATGTTTGCCTTTCGTTTTCGGTAAGCGTATTTTACACCCATTATTTATGTGAGTAGTCAATTCATAAAAAATATTTACCTTGACTTTACGTATCTAATAAGTACCTATTTAAATAATACGTTCTCTAATATTAAATTCTCAAGAGTGAAAGTAAAAGTTTCACTAGAAAAGCAACCTTTAATCGTCAATAAAAGTTGATAAGGAAATACCGATAAGGAGAAAAGTTATGCACATTACTTATTCGTTTAAGTGTTTACCTGCATAAACATTATGGAAACAACATATTATAATAATGTTTAAATAGGTGCTATATAAAATTATTGAACGGGCTGGCAGATTTGGTTACTTTTCATGTGTTTTCCTAATAAAATGGCCCTGTGTGTACCAAACATGTGGAAATTGAAACTATTACAAATACAGTAAAATCACAGAGTGAACCAATATTTATGTAAGGTCCACTCAAGAATCGTTCCAATTGAGAACTAAATCAAGAACTAAAATAAAATTGTTTTTGAGAGCAAAAAAAGGTTTCTTTTGAACAACATTGAAATTATTCCATTTCTATAATTACTTGAGTAGATTTATTTACACTATGTATTTTATGTACCTAAGCAATTCTATTTTCCTTATATTTCCTTTTAATTAGTACCTAACATCTATTTAGATGATTTATAGAATACAAAGTACATTAACTGTAGCCTTTTTCCCATAGAGCTGGGAGGAAACTACAGAACGCTCCAGGAAAAAAATTGTAAGGATCCTTTCCTCACGTAGGTACTCCTCCACGATTTGTAAAATACAATTCATATTATAATAACGACACTCACCGGGAATTCGCTTGCAATGTATTAACATCAATGAGTGAAGAAAACTGTTGTGTAAGTAACGATACAAAATCGAATCTAGAACTGTTACGTTTCATAGAGAATGCTCCGGTAAGGAAGCGCCTTAATAATGATATGCTTACAACCTGCTTATTTAAATATTCGGGTAAAAAATGAGAAAGGCTGACAACTGAATGCTCATTAATAAATAGTCTTAGTGATTCTAAAAATCAGGGGTGCTTGTCTTGGGTTCGAACTTGAAACCTGTCCATGACCCATGACTAGGCATGATCACTGCTGCCGACTCCTTAAGGTTGATGTTCCAGGATAGCCCGCGAAATTCAAATTTTCTTACGTTTTTAGCGATTTGCAGGCCAGTGCTAGGTTGTATGTTAGTGAAAATATGATTCGCGGGTGTAAGACGTATGCAGTTTTAGAATTATAATCATCAAAATCATTATTACAACCCTCCAAGTTCATGTAACTTTCAAGAATGTCTTTTTGATGAAACACTCATTCTTGACAGTTTTCACGATTTCGCGGGCTACCCTGGAACATCCACCTAAACGTAATATTATTATTCATAATCTGTCATACATTTTGACATAACCCCATTAGTAAGTCAATTGGTAATTGTGAATAAATAGTTAATTGCTTGTTGTAAATAAAAACCTTCAATGCTTGTTCCTTACTAATATCATCTTCCATGTCTGTTTAACATTAATTTACCAATGTCTACGGAGTTCGGCTTATGACTGCCTTCCGTAAATCAGTAAACTAACAAACTTTTTATTCCAACAAATGGTTTAAGTGATTGTAATTAGATTGTGTGCTTAGTGTAACGGTAATAACTTAGTTTTTTTCTCTGTAATTGAACAAGTTAAACTGAGGAGCTTCTGTTTTTGGAGGGTCGGAAATCATCAAATGACTCCCCACTTTGGGAAGAGCGGTATAGGGAGTGTCAAAATTCTACTGACTAAAAACCACCCATGTTCCTTCTTAGCCCTTTGTACCGAGGCCGCGGTCTCTTTCGAACAATCCGCAGCCCCGACGGGAAACTGGGAAACTTGTGGCTAATAGTAACAGCCGCTCCGTTAAATTTTCAGATTAAGCCGCGCTCGCTTAGGTGTTCGTGGATGGGTGACCACACATTTCATGCCGAGTTTCGGAAAGTACACTAAGCCGTTGGTCTCGCTGGCTATTTGTAGATCTTTGACAGTCATTGCAGGTCAGTCAGTGGCCCGAAAGTCAGACAACTAGTCTTCCCAAGGGACATCGTATTATCCAGTAATTACTGGGTTTTATAGGTCATATAGACAGTCGCTCCATGTAAAGTACTGTTCAGCTGTATCCGGTGAGACTGGAAGCCGATCCCAACATAGTCGGGAGAAGGTTAGACAGATGATGAATTGAACAAGTCTCATGTAGAGACTGACTCTACACTTAGTTTACTTAGAATCCCTTTACCGAATTGAACTTAAAAAAATAACGACATGTCATCGTTTTCTAATAAACTATCTAATCGTTAAAGCCTGGTTGATTAAAGTTACTTTACAGTAAGTTTGTTTAAATTACCTAAACTCCATGATAAAATACAAAACGGAACTTCAAAGTTTTAAGCCAATGCGGAGTCCCTCAAGGCAAAGCTAGATTTCCCTTTAAGTACAATTATATAGGTACTTAAATACGTTTATTACTCTATTGAATTCTATACATATTTGTCTCAATACAAAAGCTTGTCAGCTGCATGACTATAGTAATTAATTTCCCAATTAAGGTAACTTCGCAATCACTTGATGTGTTATGAATAATTTTACGATTTACAAGAAACTGAAGGTTTATTCGGTATGACAGTCAAAAGGACTAGTTAAATTTTACGTTTTACCAAACTTGAGTAAAAAGAACAAAAGGCTATACCTGCCTCAACCTTGATATAACAATACACCTAGTAAGCTTTTGGCCGACTCTATGTAAAACATATGCCCTTGTACCACCATCACCATTTGTAATCCCTAGATACGGAGAACTCTTAGGAATATTTATATAGAGTGTCCATATATCTAGGGATTATTGAGACGATAAACACACACTCGTTTATAAAAACGGATTGGCATGTAATCGTTATTCAAAGAATGGTCCGTTCTGATGTGGCAGTCCGATTACAAGAAAACCTATTTAAAAGGATAGGTATCTTGTAGAATCAAATAATTATCTATTTACAGGGAAAAGGATACTTAAGTAGGTATCAACTTAGTTTGCACTCTCACAGCATATTTAGGGCAAAATAGCCTTAGAGAAGGCTTTACTCTTTTATTTTGGGAGTCAATCCCAATATCTCGGATCCCCTGTATGTTTGCCTTTCGTTTTCGGTAAGCGTATTTTACACCCATTATTTATGTGAGTAGTCAATTCATAAAAAATATTTACCTTGACTTTACCTAATATGTACCTATTTAAATCCTACGTTCTCTAATATTAAATTCTCAAGAGTGAAAGGAAAAGTTTCACTAGAAAAGCAAGCTTTTATCGTCAATAAAAGTTGATAAGGAAATACCGATTTGGAGAAAAGTTATGCACATTACTTATTCGTTTAAGTGTTTACCTGCATAAACATTATGGAAATAACATATTATAATAATGTTTAAATAGGCGCTATATAAAATTATTGAACGGGCTGGCAGATTTGGTTACTTTTCATGTGTTTTCCTAATAAAATGGCCCTGTGTGTACCAACATGTGGAAATTGAAACTATTACAAATACAGTTAAATCACAGAGTGAACCAATATTTATGTAAGGTCCACTCAAGAATCGTTCCAATTGAGAACTAAATCAAGAACTAAAATCGCCTATACCAATTACTGGAGAAGGGGATGGCAACTCTAAAACATTTTCTATTTTATTTGCCTTCGTATCGAAATTGGAACGGGCGCAAGCTATCGTAAGCATCATAAAAATCCAATTTAACGTCTCTCGTTTTATTTTCTCGTAATCCGATTCTAAGAAGTAATTAGAATTGTTCATGAACATTTTCTGTAGTGTTTACCTACTATCTGAATATCCTCCAATATCAAAGTTGCATGTTGTTGTTGTTGGTCTAGGTCTTGTTGCTTGTTGTGTTGTAGGTACCTAAGCACATAGCTAAGTGAGACAGATTTCGATTATCGCGTATATTATTTTGCGTATCTATCTCTCACGCATAACGTTATATCACTAGTGTAGGTAGGTACTTCCCGTAGGGTTAGGCAGAGGTATACTACACGGTTACACCCACATTTCCCTTAGGTTAGGTTAGGTCCAAGTATATGTGGCGAGCCTATTGCTATCAACCGGACACAAGTCCAGACTCCGTGGCTGTTACTGAGGAGGCATTTCATTTATTAATCATATGCTTTCTTCCCTAGAGTGAACAATCTCATTTTAACTACAGTATCCACACAAAAACTCCTAAGAGTTTTCAGCAAGAAAATTTCAACTAAAAATCTCACTAGACATGGAGATGGCCTATAATTTTCCACAGAGCGAGACTTTTGCTGTTGTATCGTGCAAAAATAGCAAATATCGACGTTGGCGTTAAGTGCTAGACGACAGTAGGATAAACAGAGCGGCGTGCTCAAGGGCGCGCGTTTTTGTAGCGAGTGCAGCATCCCACGCATCTGTTCAAGTCCGCTGGTTGCTCGTCCACGGATCACGCCTGGTGAGATGCTCGCCCGCGCACGCCCCCCTGCCTCCTGTGGACAGAGATCGCGAAAAACATTACAGTTTTTAATAAATATTCAAAACATAACATCAGTATCATGCCTGTTGTCCTCGAAGGTGTAATGTATGTAGGTACTAATCACAGTAATCACCCACATTACGCTACTTTTAAGTCCCATGTAATATACCTAGCCTTTTCACAACCATGTTGTGCGGTCGGCTCCCAGTCTAACCGCGTGCTGAATATCAGTACTTTACATTTAGCATATTGCCATCTACCGGGCACAAGTCCAGGCTCCGTGGCAGCTAGTGAGAACTTCCTAATGGAAAAAGTGCTCCTAACTACCTCTTTGTAAATAAGCGGTGTTACTCATTTAAACTCATTTTACTAGTCATATTATCGTTTAAAATCAAATTAAGAATTACACAAGGGTTACCCAAACCCATAATGATTGAATCATCTTCATATTTTTACCAGACAGCTAGATCTTTGCTGATTTTTAACCAACTTCCAAAAAGGAGGAGATTCTCTATTCATGTGTAAGTATCTATTTTTTTTTGCACAGAAACGATTGAAGCATAAATGATGAGTACCTAAGAAATAACTTACTCTTAAATGGTTATCTGGGTATTACTGTGTAATTGAATAACATCTTCCCGATCACGTAAAATATTACAACGTTTATGTAATCAATCAAGAGGGTTTTACTTCAGATCGAAAACCGTTTTCTAATTTAAATAAATCGATTCATAGAAAAGACGGCTTGTTGAATAATACGCTATTTAGAATAGAACAATCACTAAATGACCAATTTAGATTTTCTTTTATGTAAAAAGTAACCAAGACCTTTTCAAAATAGCAACATGATCTTGATTTTAATTACATGTTTTGAACCAGCTAATATTGTTTAATAAACATTATATTATTAACTCATAAGTAATCGATCAGAACTTAATATAGCACAGTTGGGAACCGAAACTTGTACACTTGAGCAACCCCTGCGGTTACACGCAACTAGAGATCGAAGACCGAAGTTTCACTTTACTCGGTGCTTATTAATAGTTGCGAATACTGTGATTGTAAGACTTTGAAGTATTAAGAGGGAGGCCCTGTTCCCTCTTAATCCGTGTAATGCAAGGAATTTGAAAAATAGGTTTTTGAAGAAACTATTGCGGTCGTGCTGCGTGAAGCCTATCAAGCGTCAATGATGTATCAAGATATATTACAAACATTTTCGTCAAGATTATGCCACAAAAGTTTTGACGAGATCGACGTTTTGTAGGTTTCCCTTTTTTTCTCTTCGAAAACTGGGCCGATTAAATTATTTTGGACATTCATATTTTAAGAAATAGGATGTCTAGCTAGCTTCCTTTCAATTTCTTTTTCAATACTTTTAATTTTTTTCTGGCAGTCCTCTAATCACGGTCGTAAAAATTAAGCAGTTTTTTGTTAATTTTGGAGGGTTATATTTTCTTTGCTTAGGTGCAACAACATGCTGAAAAAAAACTTTTTTGCAAAAAATAAAACCACCTTAAAAAAAACTAAAAGAAAAACGTTGTTTTTTTATTTTTCCATTTTTAGTTGTTCCCATACAAATATTTGCCATGAATTTAGTTTTATATTGTTAATTGTTAACAATAAACGCCATGGTAATAAGTAAATGTAACTTATCTATCACACCTTACTGTCGAAATTGTACAAATGTATTGTACACATCTGCGTACCCCCTCAGAGCATACAGGCGTGATGATACGTCATGATGTTGTATAAACAATAAACATCCAAGCGATTCCAGCAATCACGACAGATTTGCCGTCTATTTTTGAAGAGTTCCATTGTATATCTCCGAAGATCAGCATCAGATTTTCACCAAATTTAAATGGCACTACCTCAGGAGTATACACTTTAAAATAAAAAAAGAACTGAGAATCGCTCTAGAAATGGGGGAGAAATCAGGTAACATACATAAAAAAAAATACATAGGTACACACGAACATAGAACCTCCTCCTTTTTTGAAGTCGGTTAACAAGGGAATGACAAGGATGTACCTGGAATTATTCAGCGAGAAAAAAGGTGAATACATTTGTATTCGGATCGGACTGATCGGAGTCATGAAGTGGAAATCTAAAGTAAGTAACTTCAAGATGAGCTTACTCATACAAATCATAGAGTTCAAACTTCATCGTCTCGAAACACTCAAGAATAAATAAACCAAAATTACTAAGTGTTCAGTGTGTCTGGATTATATGTTCTGTGCCTAATCAGAACTAACAGACGACCATTGTGAGAGCTAAACAGGTGCTCCTATAAACTGAACTGAAACAGAGTATTGCGTAAACGAGCTATGCAACATTAGAGCCGGTGCACCGTCTAATTAAAGGATCTTTGTTCGGAGAATGTGTGTCGGGCCGGGTCTTCAAACTGGGCAACTGGCACGTAGTTCCGAACGTACCGTGCCCAATAATTCGCGTACCGGGTGCCCCAAATGCACATTTCCGCATTAAGACCCTGTGACACTGGCTGTGACAGGTGACAACGACCGACGCGATTGATCGCACTATCAAATCTCTGAGTGGCGTTATTTTATAGTTGTATCGTAGATTCGTAGCAGACGCACGCTTGTGGTGATTACAAGCTTTTATTTTAACTTGCATGTTAAAGCTAAAGCTTGTTTTTTATATCAATACGCTGTGGGAATACTCTCCTAAAACCAATGCAATTGTAGATTGCATTCCTGTGCATCCTCTTACTTCATCGCTTTCACTCAAATGGCGAGAAAGCAGAACCCTTATAAGTACTATACGCGTTGGTTCGTGCAATTTTCTCTTCATATGAGCAGTCATTGCTATTGAATTACCTTTTCGCTGATTTACGATGGCTCATTACTGCCCACACCGCAGGGATTATAAATACATTATATGCACTTCCATTATGGCAATGGTTCTCGAAGTACTGATAGATCTGTCCGTCTATTTTAGACACGCTTGACCTAGCTTTGATTAGGTGTACCGCTTTACATTACGGTGGAATAAACAAATCGGAACAAAATTGAGAACACCACTAAAGAATTAATTACTTAGTTTTATTGTAACAGTAACTCGTATACCCGAACTAAAGATAAACAAGCCATAGGACTACTAATTATTTTGTTCGTCAAATTCTCAAATCACATCTGAATGAATAGGTACATCGTATGTATGATGGATAGATTAACAGAGTGCGCTTCGGCAGATCAAAGACTCATCGACCTTCGCGGAAGATTTATTAAAAATAAACATAGGATTGAGGGTTTTACGGGCTGATGGTGTCATAAAAAGTGTTCTTTTTGACACCAATCTGGAGTTTATTATTTGGGACAAATGTGACCCGCCGGCCGTAACCCAACACCGCGCCGTCTGTCGACCGACACCACTCGTCTTGTTTGATCTACTGAGAGCTTTTTAAACTTTTTATGTCATAGTTTAGTGCGCTTTAGGCGCCTTTATTGTTGAGTAAACATTTCAGGATTATACGTCGCAGCCGCAGCACGAGCTTAATGAACTTTCCTATTTCGACATTTTCAGTCGCCGAATACCGTCCCGCGTCCGCTGTGTAAACTCACTGATATTGAACGCGTTGGAGATCCCTTGGGCTACTGACTACTCTATCTAAAACAACACAAACGCATAGCCCTCATTTATTCCTCGAAGAGCCTCATAGTTTACAAAGATTATTTTGACAAGGCAATATTTTTATTACGCAACGCCCCTTAGCACTCTAATAAAAATTATCCTTGGAATTTAGAAGAGCGTAATCAGAATCTGTTGAAAGTTTTAATAACACAAATAAATAGAATAAAAAGCTTTGTTTTCGTTTATATCTGGTAATGCGTTCATTGATATGATGTTGATATTTCAGGAAGAGTCTTGTTTTGTTAAATAGCGCCGTCCAATCGGTGAAGAGGCCAGCCTGCGCCCGCGCCGACACATTAGGAAAATAGACAGACCGTTTGTAGACATTGAAAGTGGTTATGCAGTACTTATACAATGTGTATTCACCTACGCGAACTCTTAAACACTATGATTTATATTTCAACATGCAAAATTCTTTTACGTAGGTCGCTCTTGTTGCATACAAGTTCAAACACTGCTCTATATTTAATAAAGTCTGTTGATGCAATATGGTTTATGTTATTCATATAATAATTACGTAGTTTATATACGTAGTATAGATCGAGTTTTATATCAATGCCGTTATTAGATCACGCATAATTAGCTACTAATTGATTGGGTTAATGATAAGTGGAAGTCCAACAATTATCGTTTATGAATAAATGAGTATGGGTAGTCTGTTTACAAATTACGGAGCAAAGCATTAATTATATAACGTCATAATAAACACGTTGGTCTTTAACCGAAATGGTTCACTTTTGTGGAGTGTCGGCCGGCGTTAAGCGGTCGGATTTTTAAATAAACATTTTTAATGATCGCGTGCGCATGCGCGGCCAGGTGTACGCAGACGGTGCGCCCGCTATCCCGCGCCCCCTCCCCTAATCGTAATACTTCTTTTGTTCCAAAAACAGTAACCTATTTATTTGAAAACACTGAGTTTTCTTCAATCTTACATACAAAAGGAAGAACTATATAATATCCGGAACTAAATAAATATTCCCTCTATTAATTTCCTACTTTTAAATGTCGGTATGCTATGCTAAGCGTACAAAACTTGATTGTTTTATTTCCTAAGAATATTTATAGAGGAGGATCCTTCCTCCGTCGACAGCTGGCAAACAACAACAGAAACTATTTCTAGAATGATCGGACATCCTTTTTTTTGGTGTCACCGAATTCAGGAACTGTGGGTTCATAGGGGGGTGACTACTTATTATTCTTGGGTCCTGGGTTTTGGTTCAGGGTTCGATTTCCAGCTGGAGCAAGGTCTTAATGGGCTTTTTCATCAGGAGTTTCTCTGTATCCACCACGGAGCATGGGTAAACGGTGCAAGGTTGATATAATGGCAAGAGGCTAAATAAATAACTAGCGAAATATGGGTGTACTTTAGGTACACGGTACACCTGCCTGCCTAACCCTTGAAAGATTACAGGGTGTGTATTACAAACAGAGCATCATCTTCTTTGCCCATCGAGCCCAAAAGCTCCATGCGCTATACGCGCTTTTGCTACAGCCTACGGCGCGGCGGCGCTCTAACCTTTGCTATGCCTAAGTCTCTATTAGTAGTCTAGATTATTAAGTGGACACACATTTGAATAACTGTATCATAGAAGTAGAGCAATCCTTTTGGAGGTCCTGTCCCTAGCAGTGTCTCTACTTCTCTAGCAGACATATTAAAATAGATCTTTAACACTCTATTGTTGACTTTTACTGTCTTAGGATTAGACTGCCAATTTCAGTATTTAAACTCCAATAAATATAAAACGATTATAACTTGCCTTTGCCCAGCAGTAGGACAATATGACACCCACAATATGTGGGACAGTGTGACATCTACCAATCCGCATTGGGCCCGCGTGGTAGATTATAGCCCATTCCCTCTCAAAGAGAGGAGGCCTGTGTCCCAGCAGTGGGAACATTAATAGGCTGTTGATTGATGATGAGGTTTAGAATTTATTAAAACTATGAAAAGCACATGGATGGGAGTAGGTACCTATATAATTATAAGTCTTTATATGTAGACACTTATATCCAATCCAAGCTTAATTCGCGAGGATACTCCAGAGTATAAAATTAGGTTCTGAATGAAGTGCCCTATTCTTGTACCGAATGATTCTGAGAACGTAAACGTGGTTACAAAAAGATTGCGTGTTTTTCTGACGATTGGCCAATTTGTTTGAATGACCAGCTTCTCTCGGGGTTTTATTGAGATGGCCGGATGGACGGAAATCGAACCCATGTGTCTTGCAAACCATTTACATGTTGATCTGTCATTGAATTTGTAAAAAAGAGAAATTCAGTCATAAAATAAGCATGGTAAATATTACTTCGATACGGTACTCAAAAAAATAGACTTTCGTTACAAAAGAAGAGTACCTACAATTTGCATCTATTGTTTGTCTAAGCATTCGATTCCATAATCAAAAACAAAGCCGGCCATTTTACTGCACCAATGTTTCATAGACAATTTATTTTTAAATATAAATCACATCCAGAAACAATAGTTCAAATTCGAAATTCGAACGCGTCTAGCGCCTACATAGACAGAATCTACGTAGGTGTAGGTGATGTAAGAAGTTAACAATAGTGTTAGTAATTTGTTGTATTGTTTTGCCATCAGCGGGACGAGTCGAGCGTGGCAGTGTGGCTCTAAGCTACGACTTGTCCGACGGTTATTTATACCGTAATCTATCAACGAAACTGTCACGTGGGTGCTTGGTCCACTAACAAACTGAACGAGCATATGAAACTTGGAATTCAGAAGTTCAACCAATTATTTCTCTCGATTACGGGATATCAACGGTTCAAGCCTGGTGAACACTTAGAGCGAATATCACCAATGTAAGAGCTTTTAACCAAGAAATGAACTTTAGTAGGATGCATAGTAAAAAATAGCTCTAGACTAATCTGAGACTTCCAATGCCTAGCTGCCAATGGCGAAGCATTGAACTTTAGATTATTTAAAGTGTGACACGATCTCCAATGTAGCAGCGAGATTACTGCTTGTCTCCTGTTCGATATTGCTTACATTTGCACGGTAATGAACATTATTGTTAAAGGCACACGTAAAACTGATGGCGGCGCGGCGCGTGGTGTCGTGATTATCGTTATCTCAACAGTTCAATAAAGTACATTTTATCGTTTTGACATTTCTGAATTTCTCATTCGTGTTTAAACATGGAAAACCAACACGATCGCGAGATAATGATAGCCGTGAGCCATCGATTTAACTGATGTAAAATATTGTCTATATTTTTGCGTTAAACGACCTCAAGCAGTGAGCGAATGAGCTAGGATAGGACTGGTCGTAGAATGAACGAAAGATGCAAAGTGACTGGTATGAGTTAAGGACAAGAAATAAAGTAAACTTTTTATTGTTGTACTTTCCACTTATCTACGATAAAATCCTGTTCTTAATGAAGATGAGAGTGTAAACATTACTACCGTATTTCTAATTCTCATTCCTGATCATTGCAGTAAACAATAACGCCTTCTACGGCTGTATGTAAGAAACACCTCGTGAATCGGCCATGTCAAAACATTCTAAAGACGGAAATAATGGACGCTTGAATATTCTCACGAACACGGGAATCCTTGCAGGCAATAACTTTCAGCGTCGGGATTTGAAGCCACAAGTATTTGGGTCAGCTATGTTCAACGGCTATTGTGATTTTATTGTTGTGTTATAGCATATCATTGAAATAAACTATACAAGGTGTTAACGGTCCCATCACGAAGTCGTCAACCAACCATTCTGTACATCAAACTAAACGTTCGTACATATCTCATTAACTCCGTAATTAAAAGGTTTGTTCTAGTGAATAAAAAATATCGACAAGAACACGTACCTTGTGTGTGGCGTCGGTAATGATGTTTTACACCCTGTAAGGGATGATCTAATGAGATGAAAATTTCGCTGAAACTCCCTGTATAGCTGCCTTTTTCAAAGTTTTAGGTATTGTAGGTATTACAAGTACCCATACATGAATTGTCCTCTTAAGAGTACTAACACAGATTACTAATGCCTCCTCTTCTTTTTCTACTCCTCTGCTATTCTTTTCCGATTAATTTCGTTGCGGATCCAAGACAGTTAAATTGTTTCTCTGGGACGTCCGCGTCGTCGAGCTTCACTCGTCATCACTGTTGATTCTGGCTTTCAGTGTTTACAGTGATTTGGGAATAGTTGGAGAAAAAAGCTCAAAAGTCCCAAACGCAGTCGCACAAAATATCCGGTACAAACAATACTTTCCTTTGAACTTTAAACAAAGACTAAAGTTCCGAAGAATTTTCCTGCAGTGTTTTCTTTCATAAACCTACTTAACCCTACCATCTTACGTATTCCTTTTTCCAGCATATTATCCGCATTAAGCTCTTTGGGATTTTGTTTGTCGTAATTTAACGAATTTAAGTAACGTACATAATCTACAATACTTGATCTAATTGCCAATGATTTGCTTAATTTCATCGTTAAATTATAATGAAACCCACATTACTTGTCACGAACCTAGGTTGTCGAATTCAATTATTTAAATAATTTCATGTCACTTACCAGAAAGCTTGCACTTCCAATTAGAAGTTTATTACAAAAGAACTTATTTCAAGGAAATCAAGTGTCTGTCTGGTGAAGTCTGGTCTGTCTGATAGATTTGCACGCCATAACGGCTGAACGGATTTTGCTGAAAGGCGCACAGGTAAACCATGACGTCTGCAATAAGACATAGGGTACTTTTTATCTCGGTAGGAGATGTTTTCTCGCGGGATAATTTCCGACATTCACGGCTGAAGTGGTGGGCAAAACCTAGTAGATATTTGATATCCATACCATAGAGTTTAGTGCTTGTATATGTTCTCCAAGATAATTATATTATTACCACTTTGTACTCAATCAATTAATTTATTATCTTGTCGCAAATATCGTATTACCTACCTGGATTATTCAAACTTAGTGCGAAACCTAAGCTTATAGGTAGGTACCGTGTACCCGTTTTCACAATTAACACAGTGGGCTATCTTTAAATGAGTTCCGAAATAAAATACGCTGTTAGATTTTCAACACAGGGCAATTGAAAGTCTTTAGCCTAGGTCATCTTCAATTTCACAGTCATTTATAGTCCATTGTCTCCATTGTCCATGGAAAGTTTTGAGTATGAATTTGGATTGGTATAAGAGAATAGGAAGAAAACAACAAAGAAACTATGGATGTACTGTATCAAGGATGGTATGGCAAGATTGCTCGTCATCTCATCGGACACAAATGGAGTGTCTGGTGAGAAGAAGAGATGCTGCGTGGACCCCAAATGAATTGAGATAAGGGCAAGACAATGATGTTGATGATACACTATGCCTACAGGAATATATTCCTATAACTATTGAAACAACGTGATGGAAAGTTAAACGATTATGAAACCTAACTTCACACTTCCGTATATAGTGAGACATCAAGTTACGAAATACAATGAAGCTGCTTGTTAGATGAACGATTGTCCATTAATATTGTGCAATGGAGGCAACAATGTGGATATTGTAATAAGTATCCGCTTTCAAATTAATAATAATAAATCCGATTTACCAGATGCTGGTGTTATGAAAGATGAATGCGTAGGTTTAAGTAATTGGCCAATATTAGAATATGTATTTTAAATAATCGTAGCAGTATATCATCATAATAATAATGGATATGAAAAGCAAACCGTTTCGATACCTATAAAAAAAATACATAGATCGGTAATAATGATTTTAGAATCTATTTTTCTTGTCTACTTAAAGAGATTCAAAAGCAGAAGTATAGGTCTGTTCAAACTTTATGGCGGCCTGGAAGTTAGCTCGAATCGAAACATCTAACGCATTTTAAGGTATCAAAGTAGTTTTGACTGTAAGATGCGCAGTTACCATCGCTACGCTACTTGCAGCTTACTTCCGAGACGCCATAAAGTTTGAAATAAAAAAGTGATGTGAAGAAAAAAAGAGTGTAAGTTTGTAAAAAAAGTCTTTACATTTTTATGTTGTTCTGAATTTGTTATTCTGTTGTTGTGAATTTGTTATTCCGATTTGACATTTTTACATATTAGTTTATTTTTGTTTAAGCGCCTACGGTCAGGTTTTCGAATACCGTAGACAATTGCCCTGTACGAGTACTTACACAACATTGTAACTGCGACCGCAGAGAATGTGTATAAGGTACCTATTACCATACTTATCTCAGATTGGAAAACATTCTCCTATTTGCCTAGGTTTGCTAGGCATTTAAAAAAGTCTTGTAAGAGATAAAACCACGCGTAGATCCGATAAAGTAGGTACTCTTGTATTGCATAATTATTATCCAGGCTTTTTATTTATGGACATCTAAACGATAACTACCTACATATTCAATACATTATTCCGAGCTTCCCAAACCCCTACAAATAACTAAAAAAAAAGAAAAATGTGTGGGTCTCGTATCATAATAGTTTTCGTAGACACTTACATAAATCAATCCTAAAAACTTATTACCTATGCGTTCAGGTTCACATGCTCCGGAGAAAATTAACTAGCAATGATTAGTTCAACACAAGTTTGTAGTAGGTAGGGAAATGAAAATTATAATTAGATTGGAGTACACAAACAACATTTGATTTCCAATTTACGTTGTTTGTCCTTCTACATGCATTGTGATTGTGACATGATCGCTAACGACACGTGTTCTTTGACAACATAGCATCACGCTAGTAATCCACGAAGGGTTATGCTGAGGTGTACCAAAAGTACACCCACATAGCATGTTATGTTTAAGGTGCATTTAAATAGAGGGCGCAATACGTTGTTACTGAGAAACTCCTGATAGAAAGACACAAACCGAAAATCAAACCCAATGCCTCATGCGGTCATGCCCTGCAGGTAAAACCAACGAAATATCATCTTTTCTAAACTTACATCTTTAACAACTGACCTGACAGTCATTCTGAAAAATCCTATGTATTATTACTATTGCAACATCTGTGTATCTATTTGTAATCATAACGTTGGCGAAGATTTTGATGAATCAGCAACATTTTACAATAATTAAAGCGGTCTACGGGGCTGAAAATCGATGTAGTTACCTCATAATCTAGTAAATTTGTTTTCTCTATTTTCTCCCGAGCAGAGCTCGGTCGCCCAGTTACTATGTTTGTAAAAGGATAAAAAAATATTCCCAAGTCTGAACCAATATAATTGTATTGGATTTTTCCATGAAGATTTTCCTATTTTAGTTCCCGTTTGATGGCTACTAGTATCTTTAAATCCAAGTTGTCATTATGCTCTCTGCTATTACACGTAACTTAAACAGTGTTGGTGAAATGTGGGTGTAAAACAAATAAATATCTGTCACTAACATCACTATCTATATCTTCTGAGAAATTGGAATGGTCTCTGATTTCCTCAGGCTACGTGAGCTAGCGAATGGTTTTTTTTGTACGTGTTCTTTGTTTGAGACAGGATACATTTTCCCCAAATTGAATATAAATGATTGAATAATCTAATAAGATACATAAAGGCCAAGTTAACAACAATGTAGTTCAGGGATATAACTGGGCATAATTAATACGCTATTATACAATGAAAATCCAAGCTTCTATAGCTTTATGTACAACGAAGTTACGGGTCAAAAATGGCCTGAATGCCTGAGAGAAAAGGATCTTGTGCTGTGCTGCACCAATACCATTGTTCACTAGGTAGATTGAGGAAATTCAATTTTGTAGATGATGAATTTAAATAAACATTTCGAGACTTCGGAAATAATCTACTCATTATTTCTTCCAGAAAATCTTATGTTGCAAGTATTTACGAAAAAACTTTTTAAACAAACGATGTACAAGCGTCACTACCGAGTAATAGGTAAAAACAATCGAGACTATCATAATCTATCTATATAAAAGTTTTTTTACCTATTTTTATTTTCTAGTTTTTAGTTTTTATTTCGCATTCTGTTTAATTCATTTAATTCATTACCTTTCATTTGATACCCATTTTGATGGGATTGATAAAACCTAAGTTATCCGCCATTTTGTAGAGGCCGCCATCTTGGATTTTAATTTTATATAGTACATTGTATTATACTGGTTGAGCACTTTCATTTGATACCCATATTGATGGGATTAATAAAACATAAATTATCCGCCATTTTGTAGCGGCGGCCATCTTGAATTTATAATGATAAAGAATAAACATAATTGTATTGTCACCAAAATCCAAAGTGTATACAAAATTTCAGATTAATCGGTTGACAGGAAGAGGGTGAAATTTGGATTACTAAATTTGACCCAAGAATAATAAATAAAAAACCGTTTAACAAACGGGGTGAGCTAAATAAAACCATTTAAAAAAAAGTAGTTAAAAAACTAAAAAACCCGACTGAAAAAACTGAAAAGCAAAAAACAAGCACATTTTAAATTAAACAAAACTTGGAAGCAGGCGGGGTTCTATTTTAGTTCTATTTTTTTCATTTCATAATTTAATATTCAAATGAACCCCGCCTGGTTCCAAGTTTTGTTAAATGTGCTTGTTTTTTGCTTTTCAGTTTTTTCAGTCGGGTTTTTTAGTTTTTTAACTACTTTTTTTATTTCCAACTTTTTAGTTCTTTTGTGTTTGTTCTTTCGTTGGTCGCGTAAAATTCTTCGCAGATGATTTAACTTTTGTGCTTGTTTATAGGATTTGTCACTTTGGATTTCTTTTAAACATATAAGTGTTGTATATTTTTGTAATCTCCTTTTAAAACCCTTTATTTTGATACCCTACTCGACGGTATTAGAAAAAAAAAATTTTTGATCTCCGCAATTTGGCCCCCAAAATCAGCAATTTTTCTTTGATTTTTAATTTTAATGTAGCCTATAACACTCGCGCCATCAAGACAAATCTAACGACGTATATTTCATTCAAATCCCTTTATCCGTTTAGGAGTTATGAGGGAACAAAGAAACGGACATACATACATACATACACGTCAAACACATAACCCTCCTTTTGGGTTTCGCCGCAGTCGGGTAAAAAGAGAAGTCCTGACTGACTGACTGACTGACTGACTCATCAACGCCCAGCCCAAACCCTTGGACCTAGAAAGCTGAAATTTTGCACAGAGGTTCCCTTTATAATGTAGACAAGGAATAAGGAAGGATTTTTCGAAATTCAACCCCTGAGGAAGTTAAATAAGGGATGAAAGTTTGTATGGAAAATCGTCATTTTCACGCGGGCGAAGCCGCTGGCAAAAGCTATAGTTTATCTAATAAAAAGGTAATCAAAACAAACGGCAGAAAAGCTTCATTATAAATAACTGGCTGAGTAATGAAGGTAAATAACTTATTAATATTGAAAGTCTATCCGGCTGCAGTACTTAGAAACCTCTCAAGATTAATTTCCAATGCGATAAAGTAGAGAACGTCAAATGACTGATTCCAATAGTATCTGCCATTGAAGGAGTACATGATTACGCCGTGGAACAGACAAACAGCCTAGCCTAGAGGTAATTGCGCAGTGCGATCGTTAACTTCGTTCCTATTAACGATAACAAATAGGCATAAAATGTAAAATATCGATAATTCACTTAGGTACACGATATTATTGATTTATCGTAACCCGAGGGCAAGGCGGAGTGCAGCCACTCTCCACGATAACGTGGCCAAAATAACTCCGCGCCAAGCATCTCAAACGTTCCACAGATAACATAACGCAGCCCGATCGTCTTGTATTTTTATTATATACTTATAACTGGTAATACGCCCAATTTAAAGTGCAAAACGCCCGTAAATCTGAGCACTCGTGCCACTAAACGTGGACGATAGTGCATGCAGATTTGCAGACCGGCGATCACAAGATATTGCGAGATCGTGCGTCTATTACCATGGACCAGGGTATGAATGTATCCCGATGGTAATTAGCAACCTTATGTATGCCACACAGCAGCCAATTAACGTGAAAACGCATTCTAATTTACGTAAATTCTTTAATTATGAGCTGATTGGCATGAGGGACGTATTGCGACAGATCCAAGAATCTATGTTAGTAACTGTTGTTTTTAGAATTCCATTGTTATTGTGCACTGTTTGTTACTCTGTTATGTAATAATTTACGTAGGTAACAAGATTGTGATGAATAGGTAGTAGGCAGGTAGGCACCCATATGTTATGATATTCCCGTTCAACAAGTGGTTTCGGTCGGCGCCAGACCGTCAGAATCTGGTCTTTCTATCGGGCTCAATTAATATGAAAATGCGTTTTGATTGATTCCAATCAATAGTGCATGAAGGGTGCGTTTAAACGTGATTTATTTAGTAAAGCACTTGTAATCAAATGTTCTGGGCGAGGCTGCGTGGCTTGCGTGATATCGGATATTGGCACATATTGATTTGCACAATACAATTTAACCAGATGTAAGATTGAACGTGGGCAAAGCAAAAAGAGTAAGGGTCGCAGCAAGTTGTTTCTACTACCCGTCTACCCGTAGGAAAAAGCTATAAAAAACAATCCTATGCTCGCACAGCCTTTGGACAGTGAATAAGAAAGTCTAATAATAAGTTCTATGCGGTAATGTCCACTCCAAGTCGTTGTCGATATTTATACGGACAATCAATTTCAGTCACAGGGAATCTTTTAACGATGCAAATACTGCCCAGTGTGTACCAACCCACTCAAAATGAGTCCAAAAGGCTCCCTTTCTGATTGTATTAAGTTTCAACAAAGTAATCTAATTGTTTCAGCGGTTACGAGAATACGCGGAAAAGCTAGCGAGAGTCGCGCGAGAGGAGGCGAGGCCAGAACAAACACAGGAACCGCCACCAAGTAAATAGATTATTGATATTTTCTTTTTTGCCCCATTCTGTTCTTATACTGACCTACACATGGCAATTTTACAGTAGGAAACTATACTGTATTGATTGTAATATTATGATGTTACGAATATAGGTAACATTTTGTAAAAAGTGATTTTCATTTTTTTTTGCTTATTTTCATCAGCTATTAAGTAATCCCTGTCACACATCAGTCAGATGTGTGGAAGGAGGGATAACGTCAGTCATCATTCTCTTGCCGGAATCGGCGCAGTAGTTTTTTACTTTCATACTTTTACTCGTCATCTCATCAGACACCTCCTTTCTTGCCTTAATTATCACACAGTCTATCGTTTCTGTGATCTTAACATTTAGGCATAAATTATGAAAAAGGCTCTATCCTTTATTTCAAAGCTTTTGAATTTTGTAAAGTGTAGGTCCTGTACATGGTAATCGTGTTTGTACACACGGCTACACATCAAGCTATACAAAACCAGTTAATCTTGGCCTCACTTTACTAGATCTTTTCACACAATGAACGATCAGATTATACTGGTTTTGTATAGCTTGACGTGTAGCCGTGTGTACCGTTGTTGGAAAAACGCTGTCTGAAATAAGATTTGTCGTCTAATACCGGGTGTATTATCCGACACAAATCTCCTTTGCAAAACACCTGTACGCTAGGCCATTCAGATAATAAATTGTTTCATTTAGCTCTACCAGTAGTGGTCCAGTGGGCCCGTCATTTATTTAATTTACAGTTTATTTATTTAAATACTTATATCACTCAAGTTAATCGGTTAACTTAGGACCACTATTTAACAGTGTGCTGTGATTAATCAATCAATTGGCAAGCTAGTGATTATGGTAATCACTCCGTCGAACCGTACGCCTCTAATGGAAAGGCCGATGTTCTGTACTGGCCATTTGATTGAGATGTCTTATTTTAATTTGTAGTATTTACTGTTGGTTATTTACTGTTTTGACAAAGTTTAAATACCATAGATAATACGCAGTTTATTTAGGTACGCTGGCAAGGTATCCCTTGCCAGCGTACCTATCAAACAAACACAAGCCAAAACAAATCATAAACCTATAATTTCAGACTGTAGGTTTAGGTATCCCTAAACCTACAGTCTGAAATTATAGGTTTATGATTTGTTTTGGCTTGTGTTTAAACGCCTACCAGAAAAGAACCTATTTTACTACCAAAAAAATTCGAAATGCCGGCCAAAATGGATTAATGCTCACCAAATTGTGTTTCCTAAAGTATTGTAGGAATGAACCTATTTTCCTTTTTATTCTATACCATAAAGATTTATAAACGCCTTTAAAGTTAACTGCAGACCAAATATTTTATATTATCACTGAATAGATGTCACCTTTCAATTTATCTCCATGACGCGCGCTCGCTTCGCTCGCATATTAAATAACACTAATATCTTCTGTCCCCGAAGTGCCGGGCCTCCGCCGGCCACCTTCGTCGGCCTACGGCCCGGTGCCCATGCCGCCCATAAAGGATACTGTCGCGAGACGATCGTATTATAATTTTGGTTAATTGATTTGGTGAGCATTTATCCATTTTGGTAGGCAAAAAGAATATAAATACAACACGTACAATTTATTATTCTGATGAGTGTCTAATTATTTTGAAACTTAAAACGTTGTTCTTTATAGGCACCTCGGTATAGAGTGGGTTTATTTTATTTGAAGTTAAAATATTTTATTTAGTACTCTACTGTACTTTAATCTAGGGTCTAAAAATCTTTTTTGGTGAGCATTTAAATTCTAGCCATTTGTTTTCAAACTTTAAAACGTAGTAGTAACGTAATTTTAAAACGTAACGTAGTTTGAAATTTGATGTAAAACGGCACAGCAGTCAATATCCTTATTTTAAGTACACAAATATTGATTTACTTGTGATTAATTTCTCATACTAATGATAAATTTATCTATTCAACACTATGAATGTAAAATACTTTCAATGATCACAATTTACATACTATTAATAGTTTTAATTACCCGGTTCCACGCTCCACAAATAAGAGAAAACATTTAATTTAACTTTACAATTAAAGCGGTTCGGATTTAAATTGCAAGTATCGTGGGACAACGTTTGACGTGTATTTCTATTAGCCGTGTTTCAAACTGATGGACAGTGGACATTGATTACAATTTACTGTTTTATGGCGAGACATGCATTTAAAAGAAAATATGTTGTCTGATGAGATAAAAGCATAAAACCTATAACATCACACCTCTATGATGAGGCCGAGCGCTACCTAACCAGTAACCCTTAGAAACCAGTTAGCTAATTTAGGTCCCATGTCATAGGGTGCGATCCTATTGCTATCAACCGGGTACAAAACCAGACTCCGTGGCTGCTATTGAGGAATGCCTGATGGAAAACTCAACAACATTTTGCCCAACCTTGCTCAGAATTGGGGCACTTGCGAACGCTAGACGAATTTCGCTACATTCACATGGGTGTGAGGTGAAAAATCTATTTACTGTTCATTACTTTTTGATTTTGGTTGTTAAACAATAGTTCTTGTAGTAACGAAATAATCAAGCCACTTATTTTGACTAAGCTCTTACTTAGGTAGGTAAGTAAAGTAAGAGCTTTAGAGTTACAAACTTAATTGGCTCTACATGATATATCTGATCACTTTTTGTCAGTGCGAGCTGTATGGTATCGTCTTGGCAACATTTTTAATTTTTTTTTTTTTGGTAGGATATCATTTTCCAAAAAAGATTTGAAGGTGAAAAACTTGTCAATGAAAATTGTTTTTTAATATTGACGAGGACGACCAATATTTTTCTATTTGTAATGTTAATTATTATCTGCTAATATTTTGTTTAATGCTTACCTAAATAACTGCTTCGTCATATCGAGTTTATCACTGAAACTGAGCCCTGTCTATATGATATCTGAATAAACTTTCTGGATACTAAAAAATATTTTCTCTTCCAGCAAAATACATGCCAGGAACTTGCAGCCTAAATTCGTGCGGCAAAGAGGCGGCGTGTATGCCATACAATAGCACTATGCACTACTGCCGGTGTACCTCCAACGGGCTGCCAGTCACCGAAGACTTCAAATGTCCTAGAAGCACAGGTAACATTTTTTTATGGAAGGTTCATCATCATCATCATCATTTCAGCTAAAAGACGTCCACTGCTGGACATAGGCCTCCCCCAGGTGTCGCCACATTGACCGGTCCCGTGCGTCTCTCATCCAGCGGGTCCCCGCAACCTTCACCAGGTCATCGGTCCACCTAGTGGGAGGTGGTGGTAGTGGTGGTGGGGTGGGTTTGGAAGGTTGGTTATCATCAAATGACTCCTCCCGCTCTGGGCAGAGCGGTTGGGAGTGTCACACTTGTACTGACTAAAAACCACCCATGTTCCGTCTAAGCCCTTTGTGTCGAGCCCGCGGTATGTCTTTCGAACAATCCGCAGAAGCACAGGTAATCTTACGACTATTTATAACTCCCACAATGCTTGATTGATCGTAATTTGTTACACTGAGTTTATTGAACCTTTGTTTTGTTGTTTTGATGCTGCGTCTATTAACTGTTTTGTAATAACTGTTTGTTTCTTTTAAGATAGAGTTTTTATGGCTGACAACTCTATTGATTGTTTGTTTAGTAGGTTCAGTTATAATTTTCTTGGAAACAATAACGATTCGGAGTGAAGTTGCGTAGAATTTTAACTAAAAGCGAGATAAGAGTTATTATAGGCCTAAAAGTCTCCCTAGTGGAAACCCAATAAATGAACCTACAAATACTAAACTTGAACTAAAAAAAAACTCAATTTGTTCAGTCAATTTGGCAAACAAACTCCAAAGAAACTGATCATCTTCCAAACAAAAGTTTAGCCGTCAGCAAACTGGGTTAAACACAGCACTACCGTCACCACATCTTTCATTCCATCCCACATTCATGTCAGTGAAGGTCTAACAGTAAACTGTATTAATCAATTCCAGTTCCCGTGACTCTGAAGCCCATATACAACGTGATCCCGCCGAGAACCTCGAACGCCTCAGACAGTCGATACGCGCCGTCACCGCCCACCGCACAAGTAAGACCATCCATCATAATTAAAACCTCCTGTTATCGCCTTATCATTCTGTCCTACTGCACAGATTGCCAGCTTGATTAAAAAATATTAGGTTCGTGATAAATGTTTATGGAAAGTACTACTAAAACCTCACTTGACGCATACATTTAGTTCGGTTAATTAATTCGCGTTGTTTCGGCCTACGTCAAAATAATGTCAAAATATGACCTAAAAATCTGAAGCACCTACGTGTTTTCCTATACAAAGTAATTTGCTAGAGGACAATGAACACCATGAAAATAACAGACGATGTCTATCAATGAAAGTATTGATTTTAATCAGGCACGCTAAAATAAAGGATGGAAAATGAAATCAGTGTTTTTCCACAGTTAGTTACTGATAAATATTCATGATAGGGTCAGCCATGATAACATAGATGTCACCCAAATTGTGGGAGTACTTTGTTTACGTAAATACTTTTATATTGTTTCTTTACGCCTTGTATCTCAACGCTTTCTAGGGCTCCGTTGCCACCCACCCTTTAGATTTCTTCTTTCCTTTCCTAAGACACAACTATTTTAGTCCGAGACTGTTGGCACCATATAGATGAAATTTGGAGCCACTGCTTTTTGTTCAGAAGTTCTAAAATTTTACTTAGTTATGTTTTTGTTTTCTAGGTATCCAAATCCTTAACTAGTGGAGAGATCTTCGCGGAATCCACGACTGGGAACGGCTCGTTAATAGACAACAGCATGACTGCCAGCGTGGGCACCCTAATAGCCATCACCGTTTCAGGGGCAGTAACACTAATACTAATCGTCTCAATTATCCTGCTGTATCTCAAAAAACGAATGTGTCGTGTAGACGGGAAAACGCAACCTGTAAGTAGATGCAAAAATTGAAAATGAGACTCAATGTAGAATTTATATCCCCTAAACAAGAACACTATTAACCATGCATGTTGAAACTCAATTGTGAAATGACAGCATATTTTAAGACAAATTGCCGCTTTCTGATTGCTTGATTTCTCCTTCTGTCCTGTTGCACACAATCACTCCAAAAAGAAGCAAATAAGATTGAACAGCTTGGTTTTTTATAGCGTGTGCGACCTGGGGAGCCTCTGCTTGCTGAACGGTATATAACGAACCCGCAGTACGGAGTGTACGGTGCAGGCAACATACCTGTGCCAGGAACCCCGGGGGCCATGGACGCTGATGACACCAACAAGTCACAAGTCCAGCTCCTCGACAGAAACGCGCTTACATTCCTTGAAGAGGTCGGGGAAGGATGCTTCGGCAAAGTCCATAAAGGTGACCAGACGCTCCACAAACAACCAATCTATTTCAAACCACCTTACAATAAATTTGTTACTTAACCAAATAATATTGTTACAGGGCTTCTGAGAACCACCGCTGAGGAACAAGTAGTAGCTATCAAAGTACTAAAAGAAAGTGCAGGTCGCAATGCGGAGGAAGACTTCGTAAGGGAAGTCTCCATAATGTCTGCATTTAGACATCCCAATATTCTAGCACTAGTTGGAGTCGTGTACAGAGGTAATTCTTTTTTTATTTTTGAACGTAATCTTAATTTTAAAGTGGTTTTATTTCGTACTTTTCACTCACAAACAATTTAACTTGCAGATGATATCAACGCGAGTCCCTGGATGGTGTTTGAATACATGGAGTGGGGGGATCTAGCCGGTGTCTTGCGAGGTTCTCGCGGAGGCGGGCGACCGGGACCTCTGCTAGATGAGCCTGCTTTACTACACGTAGCTTTGCAAATAGCCCGAGGCATGCAATACCTTGCGTCAAGAAGATTTGTTCATCGAGATCTCGCAGCGAGGAATTGCCTAGTCGGTGCCAATCTTACAGTAAAAATTGCGGATTTCGGCATGTCTCGAGATATTTACACGTGTGACTATTACAAAATGGGTGGCGAAAGGCCCATGCCGGTACGGTGGATGTCACCGGAGAGTATCGTTTACGCTCGATTCACCCACGAGTCAGACGTGTGGTCGTACGGAGTCGTACTGTGGGAGATATACAGTAGAGGAAAACAGCCTTTCTATGGTCAGAATAACGATGGCGCTACAAAGTTGATCTTACGGGGTATAGTGTTGGTGCCTCCCGAAGACTGCCCTCGTTTTGCTGGCGATTTGATGCGTGCATGTTGGAAGGCCGATCCTCGGGATAGAATAGGTTTTGATGAAATATGTAGAAAATTAGATGATGCAGCTGCGGGTGGGCAAGCTATGCAAATACGTCTGCCGCGACCCCCACCCCCGCCACAAGACTCGACAGGGTATTTGATCCCGAAGGAACAGTTGCCGGTTGATTATTTGAAACTATCACTACCTACACCCGAAGATCATGCTGAGATGGAGGCTTCTTTTGACTCAAGTGAGGATGAGGATGAGGACGAGGAGTACACCTGACAGCCGGCGCTGGCGGCGGCCTCGCAGTACGTGCCGCGCACCTCGCCCTCGGCTGTCGCCGCCGCCATGGCTCTCACCAGCACATTCCGTTCACAGAGTAGCGTCTTCTCCCAATTTCAATGTTAACTTCGATGTTTAGGCGATCGATTGCAACGACAACCAGGATGCCAGGAATGTAAAGTAATTGTGAAAATGTAGAGTCAATACTCAATTACCTATCTAAGTGTGATATTTTTCATAATAATAAATAAAAATATTCTATACGAAAACATTACTTTTGTAGCTGTGTAAATCTCTATGATATTTATAAGAGTGTTGTGTATGATATATTATCTTAGTTCATAATTATATTAATTATTCTGTGTGCCATATGCCAAAAATAAAAGTACCTAAAATGTAAGACGATAGAACAATTAATCCCCTATTATTGTTTATAAAAACCTAAATACTTTAAGAATAAATAAGTAAATATTATGTGTGAGTTCCAAACAGTCAATAAGTAGATTATGTATGTATGTGTGACATAACTATCCTATAGGATTTTCACTTTGTTTCAAATGTAGGTAAGTTTTGACTGAACTTTGTATCTGTTGCTAAGATGTATGGTTACAATAAATTGTGTAAAATCGTACCTACATTAGGGCATTTAGTACATAACATGCAGTTAGACATTTATCCTAGTCGTAGGCTATGTTTTTAGAGTTGTGAGCCTCTAATGCAGCCCCATTTTGGGTTGTGAGCAACAGTCAACTGAATTCAAAGCCGAATTGCATTCTTTATATTTTACTCTCTTTTTAACCGACTTTCCAAAAGGAGGAGGTTCCTGGTTCTTTAGGGTGAATATTTGTAGATATTTTTTTAACAAATATCCTACTTCATAGGTAATTATATAAATTTACTAATGCCTCTGAACTTCAACATATAGGTAGGCACATACCCATCAACTTTTGTAAATAAAGCTTTATTAGTAAAGGTACACACGGCTACACATCAAGCTATACAAAACCAGTTAATCTTGGCCTCACTTTACTAGATCTTTTCGCACAATGAACGATCAGATTATACTGGTTTTGTATAGCTTGATGTGTAGCCGTGTGTACAGGCATCATCACATCAAGCCACCTACAATCTGTAAAATTTCTTTAATACATTTTCAACTTTATCGCTGAAGCCTTAGCTTCAAGGTTGATTGGAAAAATTGACAGTTACGGGTAGCTTGATGTGCTGTCTGTACATTGTACAACTGCATCAACATAACACAATTTAGTACCATTTATGTACTAGATTAATATAAAGAAATGTATTGTCTTCATTGTTTTACAAAGAATAAACAACTATTACCGAATTAATTCGAATTCAAAGTCCACTATGTAAGTAGGTAGTTCAACTAGAAATAGTTGAAATCATTTCCTTATTTTTCTTAATAATTTAAAGTTTAAAAAACATTAAGAGAAATAAACGTGCACATACTTTTTTAGGTAGGTAGGTATTCAAAAAAAATAAAAAAAAATATGATAAAACTTCCGTATTCATGTTTTGAAATGTTTGAAAAATAATGAAAATAAAGTGTACAAAGACCGAGACTCTCTTTATTGTAACGACATATTTGCATAATTAGGAACCTATCCCCAAAACAAATCCTTCCAATAGTTGCACGAAAATATTCGCTAGGTATTGCTTTAGGCCGTGGCTATGAGCATCATCACATCAAAAGATAGGAGACATTTTATTTAAAAAAAACAGTTAACCCGAAAAGCGTAAACTGGACCTTTCATAATACCTAGTAACTGTGTCTGTGACCATTTGGGAAAATAGATCATTTACTAGGAAAATAATATGAATTGCGTTTAAATTCGTAAAATGGTCACAGACGCAGTTACTATTATGAAAGGTACCCGACTGCGGCGAAGCCCAAATAAGGAGGGTTATTAACGCTCTGCTAAAGTGGCCATTTTATACCCCCTGACAAGCGACTGAAACTTGAGAAAGATCCGAATATTTGACAGCAGGATCCGCCCTCCAAGCTTGCCGAATATTCGGTATCTGGCCAAAATATTACCGTTTCATCTCTACTTTACTATATTTCTTTTTCCATAGCCTGGGCCACCGCCGCAAAGTTGCATGTCTGTCGGTCTTCTACAGACTGTACTTCGGAGAGTGTGCGCAGGAGCTCCACGGGCTGATTCCACCATCTCCCTTCTTCCATCGAGAGACTAGGCGTACTGCAGGCTATCACCCATAGGGTCTAGAGCCACCAAAGAGTGCGCATTTCATATACTTTTATTTATTAAAAAATCAACTTAATAATTACACTTCGTACTTCTTATTAATTTTAAGCTTTGGTCATTCAGGAATACAATTTTAAACTTTAATCTAAGGTAACCAGTCTCAAATAATGTTATAATATAGTCTCAAACATAATACTCGTCTCGTGCGCCCTCTTATGGTGCTCTGTTGCAAAGAGTACGCAGTGACAACCCTTCATACAAGCTAAAAGAGTGCGCAAGAGAGCGAAGTTAAGACATCAACCCTGACAATTATCACAAGCGAAGGCCCCAAATCCCATGTTGTCTGTGCAATGGTCTGCCAAGCTGTTTTCTAAGTCGGGGCCAAACACGCTCTTGAATCTACCGAGGGACTGGAACGGTGCCGGCTTTTAGTCTTTTTCTTAATGTTGCTTCCGGAATATTAAATAATTCCGCAACAGACCTTTTGGTTTGACCTCTTGCTATTTTTTCTTTTAAGATTTCCTCAGTAAAAACTAATTTTCTATCAGATTTACTTTCATAATTCCCCATCTTGTTCGTGCTGTAAAATTAAAATTAAAAATCTAAAAACCCAAGCGTGCTGTTTATTTTAGCTTCATACAAGCTGTGGCGACTAGCGACATCTATCGCAACACCTGCGTACTAACAAACGATCGACAGAAGTTCCTACATCGCGCTATCAACATTATCCGCGACATAAGCCTTTAAAGGAGTTCCCGACTTACAACTGTCGGGCAGTTAGCCCGCCGGACACAACACCCGTCCGGTCGGAGGATCCTCCCATTTCTATGGGGGATGAGGAGCTTTACACCCTGTTCCTCATACCCCCAAACTGGTGATACCCCAGTGAGTCGGGGTGACCAGTATGGTTACGTGGTATGGTGTGTGGTATCAATAAATAGTAAACTCACGTTTGCAGAAGATCTATAATATAATAATAAATAATAATATTCCACAACTATCACACAACGCCATCTAGTCCCAAGCTAAGCAGAGCTTGTGTTATGGGTACTAGACAACTGATAAACATACTTATATATTTCTAAATACATACATATTATAGATAAATTAATTACACCCAGACACAGAACAAATGATCGTGCTCATCACACAAACATTTGTCCTGGGTGGGAATCGAACCCACGACCTCCGGCATAGCAGTTAGGGTCACTAACCACTAGACCAACAGGCCAGTCAAATCTATTGTCCACAAGTCCATAAACAGCTTAACACAAAGTTCAGAAGGCACAAGAGGGTTCAAAGTTCATAAGCACAAGCACAGTAAGAGTAGCGGAAGGATGAAAGTAGAAGAATGATAGCAGATGAAGTATGATTAAGATTAACATAACAAGCAAGCTAATTCGCGATAACGCGTGTATAGGAGTTCCCGAGACTTACAACTGTCGGGCAGTTAGCCCGCCGGACACAACACCCGTCCGGTCGGAGGATCCTCCCTTTTCAATGGGGGATGAGGAGCTTTACACCCTGTTCCTCCTACCCCCAAACTGGTGACCATGCGTAATCTTAAAGGTGCGTAGGTACTCTTAGATAATACGCATTAATGGGCATGGAACGTAATATTTTAGAAAGCACGTACAATGGCGACATAGGCTACTTAACAACACTCTCAACCGAGTAGAATACGGAATCTCGACGCACAAAATATCTACGAATGCTAACACGATCACGGTAAACACGATGCTACAAAACTGCGACGCACGTTACTGCGAAAGATCTTCACTGCGATACTACTTGACTTCGATGCACGTTATCGCGATAGCTCCTCACTGCGATACTGTATTTGTCTGTATTTTTTTTGTGTAGTGTGCTGTGAATAAAATCTATTCAACTTACACAATTTTAGTAAAATATTTAAAATTAATAAAATAATATTTTGTACAACAATTTATGACTTGACATACTTTTTGTGGGCAAAGTTTTTTCGTGTGTAATTGCTATTTGTAGATCTCCTATCCATCTCTTATGGGCCTAGTGTGGTGAAGCTTGAGCGTGTGGTAGGCCCATTACTTCTCCTGAGACTTCTCCTAACTTAGTAATCCGCGCGCTAGCTCCCGCGGCTAATGTAGACAGGGAATAAAGAAGATTTTTTTACCTCATTTTAGCGGGCGAAGCCGCGGGCAAAAGCTAGTTAATAATTGTGCGGGACAGTGAAAAATAGTGCAGTGTTACATAGACGTTAGTGACGATACGTAAATGTTGTGATATTATTTGAATAGCGTTAGAATTAGTTTATTACGATGTTTCTATGTGTTTTTAAGATAGCATTAGCTCTACATACGCCCATCAGGCTTGATGCTATAAGTGATTTACATTCCTGCCGCCTAGCGGCGCTAGTGTAGCTTAAGTACTGCGTAACTTTACCGTAAAGAAGAGCCGCTTCACAGCTTACCCTGTATGAAATAGAAAGGCATAATCTTAAGTTAATTTAAATAAAAAAAATCTGTTTATTCAATGTTTTTTTTTGTTTAGATATTATGTTTGGTTAGACCTACTGAACGATGTGTTAAAAGTTCACCTATTTTAATGGGACCTTAAATACATCTTCTAATTTGAAATGTGTTGAGCATAAATAAGTATAGTTGCATACACTAATTTATCTACCCGAATATCATAGGGCTCTATGATGGGTTCAGGAACCATAGGGAAATGACCAGCATTGTTACCAGTGTAATGCAATAAAAAATAAACAGGTTATTAGTTGTATTCGTCGCTGCATTTACGATATCTGGCGGAGTGTTCATGTTAATTTCTGAGTCACTATCACTCATTTTCGACAGAAATAAAGAACTTATCAGAAAAGTCTACTCATAACTGGAAATAAAAAGCTAACGAACAAATGAATGACAGCTCGAAATGGCGGCGTTTCGGATATCTGTAATTTTTTTTAAATCCTAGGCCAACGAACAAAGTCACTATTCTTATGTCACTCGAGATCAAAATGTCGTGCGATTTATAATTAAAATCATGCTGAATTGGGGTTTCGTATCCATAGGTATCTGTAGCACCGTATAGCACACTCACTTGAATTTGACACCTGTTCCAAATTTAAACTACTGTTTTAACTCCTAACCTACTGTTTTCAGTAGGTTATGAGTTCATTACAGTTCTGTTTATTTCTGCTGGTTGGTAATGCTGGTCATTGCCTATGGTTTTTGAACGCATTAGAGAGGGTTTATGATATTTGGGTAGATAAAGATGCATTTAATAAATAAATAATGACTGCGTGCCACCTACAGGCAATCCCTTAGTTTAGTAGGACCATGTGCTGTGACTTAGTACCGTATCTAAATGGTGGCGTTCTACATTTTTTTATCTGTCAGCCTTCACTTGTCTCACCATAGGCCGTACCTACCTATAAAGAAAGAAAGCTGGTATAGCTCCCGACACGTAACTTGGCAAGGTTTCGTAAACAATAACAAAACTAAATTTAAAACAACAACTCTCGTAACAAAAACTAAATTTAAAACAACTAACAAAAACAAAATTTAAAACGCAACGACAACTCAAATTCGTAACAAAAAGAAATAACAAAAACAACACAACTTTAGTGCACCGCAAGTGTAATCGGGAGCGAACGGAACGTATGCATTTGAATGCACCAATCGCACGCGCGGATGACGCTACCTCATACCCCGCGCCCCGCGCCACCGCCAAAGAGACCTAAAAAATGACTTCTGCGCAACTAACGACTCTTGCCAAGTTACGTGTCGGGGTCTCGGGGACTGTATCCGGCGCCGATCGACCAGCGCTTATCGGCGCTGGTCCATTCTGGTAACCGGCGCAGGCATTTACATGAACAAGCGCCGAACGTCGCTGAGAACTAGTCGGCGGACCCGTTCATAGAAGCACTGGTAGATCGGCGCCGGCTACCAGTTTTCTTTCTGTATACGGCCATAGAGTAAAGAGAAAAGAGTATTGACAGTTACACAAACTCATTGTATACCTCGCGCGCGCCACGTAAAAAGAGCGCTGAGCGCAGTGGAGGGGATACTGTTGCGCGTCGCGGTCGTCGGATATGTAGTCGCGTTCTGAAGTACTAGGCTACTGTGACTGTGTTAAGGTGGATGTTCACGGTAGCCCGCGAAATTCAAATTGACTATTTCATCAAAAGGTCATTCTTGAGAGTTACATGAACTTGGAGGGTTGTAATGATGATTTTGATGATTATAATTCTGTAACTGCATACGTCTTACAGCCGCGAATCATATTTTCACTAACATACAACCTAGCACTGGCCTGCAAATCGCTAAAAACGTAAGAAAATTTGAATTTCGCGGGCTACCCTGGAACATCAGCCTTAAGTGTAATTGTAATATTGTTAGAATCCTAATTGAAATTTCACTAGCTCCTTAGTACTTTGGAATAAGCTGAAATTTGAAAAAAATAGTCATGTTTGACATAACTGTCAGCGTTCTTTTTACATGGCGCGACCTATATTACGGTACCGCTACCGGTAGGTAGTGGGAATCATAGGGATTTGAACTTTTTTGTATGGAAGCTGGCATATCGACCGACCGCCATTTTGTTTTTTTTTAGAAATCACGGCCCACCGGCCCACGATCAAATTGGTATTTAAGGTTATAGGACACCTAGACGAACAAAACATGACGTGTAACATGGTACCCCAAAGTGTCACGTTAGCGAGATATTTGAAGGTAAAGATCGACATATGAGTACAAAGACAATCATTAAAAATAAAACCGACTTCGACAAAAAAAACACTCAAAAGTGAAAAATAAACTTGAGAAGAAAAATCAGTTTCTGAAGTCGGTGACTTTTGTTTCTTTGATTTCATTTTTTTGTCACCGACTTCAGAAACTGATTTTTCTTCTCAAGTTTATTTTTCACTTTTGAGTGTTTTTTTTGTCGAAGTCGGTTTTATTTTTTGTAAAAATGTTTTTATTTTTCACTTTTTAGTGTTTCACATGTGCTTACCCCTTCACAACGTACCGGCGTGATGTTATGTTAGGAACTGGTGTAAACAATAGACAGACAATATGAGACTCCAGCTATCCCAGTCCATTTGCTATCATTTATTGAGGAGTTCCGTTGCCTATCTCCGAAGTTCTTCATCAGATCTTCACAAAATAGTTTTTATAACCTTTGTAGTGGGTACAGGCGTGATATTATGTTGTGTGATGGCGTAAACCATGCTTAGATATGCTATAGCAACAATCGCGGTTAATCTGCTGTTATTTATTGAAGAGTTCCCCCGATTTCTACAAGATCCCATCATCAGATATTGAAATGTTGACAATGGGACCACACGGGAAGCACCAGCTTTCAAATGAAAGAAGAATCATGAAAATCAGTTCACCCAGTCGCAAGTTATGAGCGAACAAACATAAAAAAAAAAAAAAAAAAATACAGTCGAATTGATAACCTCCTCCTTTTTTTGGAAGTCGGTTAAAAAAATAGACATAATACGTGTAAAGGCGTTACATTGTATCCAAATAATCGTTCCCAGTAATGCACATGGTACTACCTACATCCATGTCACATTTGAATAGACGGTATTAGAACAGTATTTAATAATTCCATGGGCTCAACTGACAGTGACAGCGTCACTAATGTCAGTAATTCAGTATTATTGTCAGTCACTGGCACAGAAGAAAGAACACAGTCACTGGTGATTTGGTTGTTAGTTGTTACAGCCTTGGTTACAGCTGTTATTCTCAGGACCGTAATTCATAATAAATCATTTATAATTTTCCAGCGCTCTGTGCTTCATTCAAAAGCAATTAATTAACGTACTCAGCGTGTTGACAACAAAAGAATGTTGAATGTTCATGTTGACAATAGCCGTGAAAAACTTTTGAAGAAATACACGAAGACCTGGTTACCACACCAAGCTAACTTGATTTATTTGGTATCAAAACATTCTATTACCTACAGCCCATTGCCTGCGCCTGGGACTGGCCCGTGCAGGCGACGGCTTACACCATCAGAAAAAGTTAAGATAAAGAAAGATAGGGATGATGCCTGGATAGAAATTGCATCGAAATTATCCCAGCCCAGTAAGTTGGCAATACTTATATTTTATTGTTTCCATTTTAAGTAAACAAAATGTTTATATTAAATTAAATTTAATATATTTTAATTTAATATATTAAATGGGCCTTCTCTTGACCTCAATCTTTCCTGAGGACAAGAATAGGTTGACAATGAAACAAGCTAACTAAAAAGAAGCCTATTAAATCGCGACTTAAATATTATTATTACAGTGTGGACACTTTATAAATAACAAAACCCAAACAACCAAGCATTTTTTATCACTCTACGGAGTGTGTGCAACATAAAAAGCCAAATTCACAATATTTTTAATATAAATTGTACACGCAAAATAGAATATGGTAATGTGAATTTGTCCCAAATATAGTCTAGTTTGGATACAAAAACATAAAATAAAATACATTCATACAAAAATATTTATAAAATGCTGAAGAAGTGAAAATATAGTGAAAATGTCGGTTTAAAACCATTTTTATCAGTTTGTGACCACCAGTGAGCTGGTTTGCGACCACTATTTTAACCCTCTACCACCTACCACCTAATCTTGTTACACAACCACCTACCATACGTCTCACAGACGGGCGAGTACAAAGACTTTCGTATGTAAAACCTAAGCGTGAAAGGTTTGTTTTTTAATTAAAAACAATTAAAATACATATCAAGGTCTTTATTAAAGCAAACAAGGCACATAAAAATTAACATATTTTCTTAAAATCTTAATTTGTTTGGAACAACTCTTAATTCTAATGTAAAAAAATTCTTATTCAAAAAACGAGATCTACAAAAATAATCACAAGACATAGGAACTTATTTCTTTCTGTTTATAAAAATATAATAATCAGTAAGTAATATAAAATCAAAACTTTTTCATTAAAATCATATCTTTTGCAAAATTGCAAAGCATCAATCTTATAGATTTTCCCGACAGTGAATGCATATTTTTTGGGAGCATTCGATACAAATCGGCTTTTTACACTGAAAACACATGTATTGTGTCCTGCGTTTCTTTTTAGGGTCGCAGGTTGAACAATTTTTTCGAGAAGCCAATCTGTCTTCGGAACTGCTTCCACCTGGTAGAGCTGGTGGGGTCGAGTCATTGCCGCGGTGAAGTATGCGCCGAAGTGCGAGTCGAATATCTCGTTGAATCTTCACATTGTTTTCTCGACGCTCCATATGCGGTCTGGTGAGCTGTTCAGCTAGCTTCTTCATAAATTTGAACCTGCTCTCAATTTTTTGTCCTTGGGCTTGAGCAGATAAACTGACGACGTAGCAGTTTGACGCCGAAATATCGAGCAGCCTGTAAAATACTGCCAATGGCCACCTACGCGTTCGACGACCTGTGGTATAATTGGAACACCTTTGGTCGAGTAGGTCCACTCCGATCTTGGTTCGATTGTAGAAAAGGATGATTTCCGGTTTCTTGGTAACTTCATCTACGTCTGGCATATGATGCATACTTGACACGGTGATCACTGCTTTATTTGGCTTAGGGACGTAAGATGATATAGTTATATCCTTTGTAAACCCAAAGATCGTTGAATCAACAAGTCGGTGACGGGCTGGTAAGAATTCTTGAGGTATTTCTCTTTGGTTTTTCCTCATCGTTCCCACAACGGTAAGATGTTTCTCTTTGAGTACATTCAAAAGCTCAATAGAAGTATACCAATTATCAGTTGTAACATTCCGGTTTGATCCTTCTATCGGAGAAATAAGTCTCAGTACAGCTTGACTTGGTTTTTTAAATCGCTGATATTCTGTTGGTAAATTTAGTCCATCAGAGTCTTTTCCTAGGTAAATGTAGGCATTCAAAAGGTACCCCGATCTTGCATCTGTAAGGCATTGTATTTTTATGCCGTATTTGGCAGGTTTCTTCGGCATATACATTTTGAACCTGCATCTTCCTCTAAATGCCAGCAACATTTCATCGATACATGCATAGCTGCCAATCGCATAAACAGCTTGGCATTGTTCAATAAATGAGCTAAAGAGCTCGGCAATAGGCGCAGAGGGATCGGTTTCACGGCGTGCTAATCTGGTGAAGCATTCAGTACATTCCGGTATGGTGGCTTTATGCCTTCTCTTTCTTCAACTATATTACGTTGCAATGTTCTCGATCGTAATGTAGGTGGAGCAGAAGACCACCGAAAGCGATTCTTACCAAAATAGTTTTTTTTTCGAGGTCTCGAACGCAAATGTATCAAAGGCTCTTCATCTTCAGACGAAAATTCTTGCTCTGCAGGTAAACCCGGAGGTTGAGATACAATAATGCCATGGTTTTCCTCAGCATTTGATTCTTCACCTTCAGAATTCGATTCGCAGCTATCCTGCAATACATGCTGTATGCCAATGTCCAAATCGACATCGCTGCCTTCATCATTTGGTAGGTTTTCGTCGTCAGATTGATCTTGTTCTAACCAACGCTCAATAACACTATCACTAGAAGCCATTTTCAACTGAAATAGAATAAAAACACAATAAATCAAAATTTCAAAAAAGTCACGCAACCACCTACCATACGTCTCACAGACGGAACACGAGCATTTTTTACTTACCAGTGACAAACGCGCGCACCTCCGACCACGACGAGCGCTTGGGCGGCACTGAGGGACGCGGCGGGAAGGTATAGGGACGTGCAAGTTGATACGTGTTTTGAGCGCCAAAATATTAACGATTTTAATTTCCTTGCGTCTGAGAGACGTATGTCAGGTGGTTAAGGGTTAATATGAAAAATGTGCCATTAATACAATTATAATCGCTTTAAAAATGTATTAATTATTATATTATTCATATAAATAGTCCCTTCCCTTCTTTTCGGATATCATCAAGAGCTTTTTCAGGGCTTTTTCAGTGTACCGGACTGTCTGTTTCTTTTTTTTTGTTGAATCTGAATTATGTGGGAGCTCCATCTAAAAAAAAGTAATATAAAATAATTTATTGTTGTTTTATAAATCAATAATAAAAAATAAAAACCTATGTGGTCGCATACTCAATGAACTTTCATACTTATTTCTTTTAGCGGCTGTTATTTCTCTTATACTAAACTAGCTTTTGCCAGCGGCTTCGCCCGCGTGAAAATGACGATTTTCCATACTAACTTTCATCCCCTATTTAACTCCCTTAGGGGTTGAATTTCGAAAAATCCTTCCTTATTCCTTGTCTACATTATAAGAGGAATCTCTGTGCAAAGTTTCAGCTTTCTAGGTCCTAGGGTTTGGGCTGGGCGTTGATGAGTCAGTCAGTCAGTCAGTCAGGACTTTTCTTTTTATTTATATAGATTATGGTGGCCGGAAACCAATGTCTTTATTTCGATTATTTTGGTTTACGGCCACCTGTTTAGCACCCAATTTTTTAAAGTCATTTCAAAGAAAGTGGTGGTCGCTTACCAAAGAAAAGAACTACAAAGAAAAGCTTCTACAATGCTACATTCAAAATTGTAACAGTCCTGTATGAAGCAATAGGGTCAGATTAAAAAAAAAATGCGATTCTCGTCGGTTTGCGACCATAATTATGGTCGCTATTTAACGTTTTTGATAAATAAGCATTTCGGTTACCAACCACTTGATTTTATCTTAATAATAAATTTAAAAATTGCAAAATATAACTAAATACTTAATAACCAAAACTTATCGGTTGTACAATTTAACATCTAACTTGTGTGTAAAACAAGAAATAAGTAATAAAATTTACATTTGAGCGCCGCGCGCCGCGCTTGCTATTTCTTTTCTAACTTTTTTTTTATTTATTAAGGGATAACAAACAACTACAACATAATATTATATATATTACTAGCTTTTGCCCGCGACTTCGTCCGCGTGGAATAATGACTTCCGGCAGAATTTGGGGTTTTCGCTTAGTTGTCGCCTTTTCCATGGTCTATCGATTACGTGTGTAAATAAACATTTAAAAAATCAAATTGTCTCTCTTTGTAATATTAGTACACATACCTACAGATTTAGAAAAGCTAGGTCAGACAATTTCTGCGGCAGATTTCTGTCCTGGCAAGTACGTGGTGGTATATGTATTTTCTAAGAGTATATTTAGACACCACTGACAGGTGAAGATTCTCCCTTATGACGTATTCTTGCTGCCCGTGCTTGAGAACTACGTTTAGAAAGTTGAGACCTGGCTTTCTTAGGCATTTTCAAATGTTTAAGAAAATGTTAATAGCGTGTAATATTCTAGCTCTGAAAAGAACTGTTGTTTAGCCCTGCAAAGAACTGTTGTTTAGCCCTGAAAAGAACTGTTGGTTAGCCCTGAAAAGAACTGTTGGTTACCCCTGAAAAGAAGCGCAGGTATATTTTTTTTTAGTGGGTGGAAAATCATCAAATAAGCCCCCCCCCCCCCGCTCTTGGGCAGAGTGAAGGGGAGACGGGGAGTATCGGACTTCTACTAACTAAAAACCAACCCATGTTCCTTCTTCGCCCTTGTGCCGAGGCCACGTCATCTCTTTCGATAAATCGATAATCCGCAGCCCCGACGGGAATCTGCACTGTACTCATAGATCTAAACTCCCCCCCGCACGCGCACCCCCGTCTTGGTGACGCTCACTTCGCAACGGACCGTGCAGCAGAAATCGTAATATTTTAATTTCGCCATAACTTCAAAACCAAACGTCCAATTTTAATCATTCAAAGACCAAATATTATCTACATAAACTGTACATAATGATGAAATAATTTATTTTGATAAGGATTAATAGCATGAGTAAAATAAATGCGTTTAAATGTAGTCCAAAAAAAATTCAAGATTTTTAGATAAAAAAATGGTTGTTGTGCCTCACTCGACATAGATAGGTATAGTGTTAGGCGGACTTTTTTGTAGATATTTATAAGATCTACAATTAATTAGAACATTTTATGGTTCTATCTTTTATAGTTTTGGCAGCGTACGCAAAATAAGTAACTTTTCTGGTTGATTTTTTACACCTTGTGTTCGAAAAACCCAAATATCTTACGGAACCCTAATTTTTTCCATAATAAAATTTAGCCTATGTTACTCGTGGATAATGTGGCTTTCGAATGGTGAAAGAATTTTTAAAAACGGTCGAGTAGTTTTTAAGCCTATTCATTACAACCAAACAAACAAAGTTTTCCTCTATAAAATATTAGTGTAGATATTATAATGCACAAGGTTACAAATTTTTGAGTAATAATGTTGCAGTCAACTGCATTATCCGCAGTTAAACATGTTTAAAGATCAGTGGTAGCCACTAGACGACATTACCACAATTAAAAATTAGGCAAAAAATAAATAAATTACAAGTTACTACTAAGCTATAGCTACAAAATCAAAGCAGATGAAATAAAAATAAATAATAAATTCATTTACAAAAAAAAAAAAAAAAACTTGCGGTACGTTTTCTCACCACTGAATCAAAACGCGCCTTTAGCAATATTTTTTCTGTTCTGGGTTAACCCATTTGTTTCAAACTGTGTAAATTCTTATTTCATAATTATTTTTAAGTAAAGCATGTAAGATATATTTTTATTTTTCTTTACCACTACAAATACTATTAACTTGATAAAAAGAAACTTAGTACGTCAAATGGTCGCCTACTGAAGGTGGTCGCGATACCTGCGAAACGACCCTACATGTCATATAAAGTGTTGTAAAACCTGGCATATTTAGCTTTGCCAGTACTTGTTTTGTATTATCCTAAGTATTTTATCCATCTCTTCAGTGGTGAAATCGTCTTGATTAAACAATCTTCTTCTTCTTCTTTTATTACCCACGACGGAACGGAGACTGTATATGCGTTTGGGGTGAGAGGATGTTTGTGTGTTTGTGCAAATACATGTTGCCATTTTTCTCCAAAACTACTAGTCCGATTTTGATGCAGTTTTCAGTTATGGGTTTGGGTTTGATTGGTGCATGTTCTTAGATAAGTGTTACGGGGACAACTCACTAAGGGGCGCTACAGCAAATATTTTTTGTGCAAATCAAAGTTGCCACTTTTCTCCAAAACTACTAGTCCGATTTTGATGAAATTTTCAGTTATGGGTTCGCGTTTGATTGGTGCATGTTCTTAGATATATGTTACGGTGACAACTCACCAGGGGGCTCTGCAGCAAACATTTTTGTGCAAATCAAAGTTGCCATTTTTCTCCAAAAGTACTAGTTCGATTTTGATGCAGTTTTCTGTGATGGGTTTGGATTTGACTGGTGCATGTTCTTAGATAAAAAAATGAAAGTAAAATCTTTAAAATAAAAAGCAAAATTAAAAAATTTGAAAAAACCACTACGGTTAAAAATTAATTGAATAAAGGATAAAATAACGTAAAACACCCGCCTTAAAAAAACCCAAGAATGTCCGTCGGGAGCAGAACATTGCAAAACTAGTTCATTTAATGGCAGCCCCCGACGGATATTCTTGAGTTTTTTAAGGCGGGTGTTTTATGTTATTTTATCCTTTTTTCAATTAATTTTAACCCTAATGGGTTTTTTCAAAATTTTTAATCTATTGTTACGAGCTGGGTATGGGATAAATAAAATCACTACCAATTAAACACACGAATTAACTTTATTACTCAATAAACACTTATTCACAATCACTTCAATACTACTGAACGCTTTATCGTACTAGATTTCACTTCGATCCTTTCGTTGTCTCGCTTAAAAGTAGACTGACTAACTTCGTCCTCAATCGGTCCATATATACGCAAACAAAAGATATTCGAGATAATTCTCTATTATTCAAGAAAGCATCCACAAAAAAACATTAGCAAAAAATAAACTTAAAGATAAAAGAACCGACAAGGAAGAAGTTACTTAACGTCGTCGGCATACGGTCGAAATTACAATGACAACTGCCGGCGACTCCCGGCGCCTGACCTTGAATACAATGTAAGTTCTATACCTACTACGGAAATAGGTACCTAAAAGAATGAACTCGTATTTTCTAGGTACTACACAGTTATTAGCGCGGTTTCTCGAAGATTCTAGATGACCGTCGTAACACTGCCCCCTCCTTAGACATGCTCGTCCCGAGCATCATTAGTCCCGTAATATTGCGCCAGTCGGTCCACATGCACAACCTTAGGCGCACCTCGCGGACCCTTCTGTATTCGGTAGGTGACATCGTTGATCCTGCTGGTCACAACTCTGTATGGTCCATCCCATTTTGCTTGCAATTTCGGAGACTTTCCCTTGCTCCGCACTGGGTTATGCAACCACACCAGCGAACTTTCGTCGAAACCACGACTGTTTGCCTTCCGGTCATAACGAGTCTTCATCTTCTCAGACATCTGTTGCCCGAATTGCCTGATATGCTCATACACATCATTTAACTTGTTACGCAGGTCATTCGCGTAATCCGTTACACTGCGTGGGACATCAGGGGGAGTTCCAGTTATTAAATCTGCAGGCAACCGTAATTCCCTTCCAAAGTTCGCGAAGGCTGGAGTTACAGTCGTACTTTCGTGAACTGCACTCCGATAGGACAGAAGAAACGGCTGTATGTGCTTGTCCCAATCCCTTTGCCTGCTTTCCACGACTTTAGCCAGATATCTCTCCAATGTCTGGTTGAATCGTTCCACCATTCCATCAGATTGTGGGTGGTAAGAGGTGGTCCTGGTTTTGTGTGTACCCATCAATCGACAAGTCTCCTGAAAAACTTGCGATTCAAAATTCCTTCCTTGATCGCTGTGAATTTCTAAGGGTACTCCGAAACGACAGAAGACTTCCTGAACCAATTTATCTGCGACTGTTATAGCTTCTTGGTTAGGAATGGCGAAGACTTCTGGCCACTTTGTAAAATAGTCCATGACAACCATGAAGTACTTGTTTCCGCTGTCACTTTCTGGAAATGGTCCCGCAACGTCCAGTGCTATCCGCTCCCAGGGAGCTCCAACGTTGTACACTTTTAATGCACCTCTGCTTCGTGTGTGGGGTCCCTTCACAGCCGCACAGCTGGTACATTTGCGACACCAGTCTTCCACATCATCTCGACAGTGGATCCAGTAAAAGCGCTCTCTGATTTTCAGTAGAGTCCTTTTTACCCCCATATGTCCTCCTGAGCATCCATCATGGTACAGCCGTAAAACATCCGGTACCTTAGCTTTAGGGACAACCATTTGTAGATGACAGCTGTCCCCTCGAGCGTTTTCCCATTTACGGCACAAGATTCCACCCTGGATCACCAAGCTGTTCCATTGTGCCCAATAACTCTTCGTGATGGAACTCATCGCAGCCACATCACTCCACTTGGGCTTCGGACCACCAGCTTTGATCCACTCGAAGATCGGTTTGATATCCGAGTCACTTTGCTGAGCCTGCTGTATGGTTTCCTTCCATTCGTCGCTGAGATCTGTTCTTAGCCTCCTCACAGACACAACTTCCTTAGTTTCTTGTCTGGAACTCTGCATACAGTCTTCACGCCAAGGTCTTGAAAGTTCATCATTGTTACCGCGAGTTCTCCACTGTTGCTGGGCAGTCATATCAGTCGCCTTTTCCCGCTGTGATTGGTCTTCCCTCGGTGTGCGTCGCTTTTTACAATTTGGCCGTAGGTGACCACTTTCTCCACAAGCGTAGCACCTAGGGCTGTACTTTTGCGGACGCTGGCGTACAGGTGTTACCACAACTTGCTTTGGACAGCTTGAGCGGAGATGATCCCTTTCTTTACCGGTGTAGCAGCTGGGACTGTACCCTTGCGGGCGGTCGCGTACAGGTGACGCTACAACCTCCCTGACCCGGTGCGTACGGTGGTCCTGCCTCACTGCCTCTATTTCTAAGGCATGGGCCAAGGCATCTTTCAGCGTCTCATGATGCCCAAGTCTCACAGCGGCTCTAACCTCCAAGTCGCGTATTCCATCGATGAACGCCTGTACCAGATTTCCATCAATAAGTGCAGGGGCGGACTGGTATGCTTTCCGAACTAGCTTTTCAACTTCCAGGGCCCACTGCTGTAAGTTCTCGGCACTACGTTGAACGCGATCCCTTAACTTGGCACGAAAAACATGCTCCAGGTGCGCGTCACCGTATCTGAACTCTAATGCCTCCAGCAGCTGTTCGTAGGTCACATCCTTGCCGAGGGCTTCAAGAATGTTAAGGGCCTGGTCTCGGAGACCCAAGGTGAGCGCGGTCATGGCTTGCGCTTTGGTCCACCCATTCACTTTCATAACGGCCTCGAATTGGATTTTATAGGCCGACCACGAAGATGTTCCGTCGAATGGCGGCACTTTAAACCCGCGTACTGAAGGTGCAGCAATCACTGAAGCCACAGCCCCGTCTCCAACCTTAATTTCGCTCAAGGCCTTCTTCACGTCGGCGATCTGAATTTCGGCCTTTGCGATACGGTTGTCGTGCTGCCGTACCTGCTCCTTCATCACGCTCAGCTCTTTCCCAACTGATGCGTGAAGATCCTTTATCAGGAGCATCTGTTCCTCTTGACGGCGAGCCTGTTCCTCCTTGTCCCGTTGCAACTGCTCCTCCAACCGACGGGCCTGCTCCTCTTGAAGGCGAGCTTGCTCCTCCTTATCCTGTTGCCGCTGCTCCTGCAACTGGCGAGCCTGGTCTTGCAGCAGCGCCATTAAGGCAGACAAGTCAGGCGCCGCAGATGCTGGAGTAGCTCCAGATGGGCCAGGGACTGGCTCTGACGTAGGCTGGACACCGCCCGGTGTCTGTGTCGGGGAGTCCCCAAATCGCCTTTGGTCCATTCCTTGCTGTCGCTGACTCCTTGTACGTATACTATCCGTGTCGTCCTTCGGTAGAATCGGCATTACTTATCCCTCACTTCTGACACCAAATTGTTACGAGCTGGGTATGGGATAAATAAAATCACTACCAATTAAACACACGAATTAACTTTATTACTCAATAAACACTTATTCACAATCACTTCAATACTACTGAACGCTTTATCGTACTAGATTTCACTTCGATCCTTTCGTTGTCTCGCTTAAAAGTAGACTGACTAACTTCGTCCTCAATCGGTCGTTTTATACCCACGCAAACAAAAGATATTCGAGATAATTCTCTATTATTCAAGAAAGCATCCACAAAAAAACATTAACAAAAAATAAACTTAAAGATAAAAGAACCGACAAGGAAGAAGTTACTTAACGTCGTCGGCATACGGTCGAAATTACAATGACAACTGCCGGCGACTCCCGGCGCCTGACCTTGAATACAATGTAAGTTCTATACCTACTACGGAAATAGGTACCTAAAAGAATGAACTCGTATTTTCTAGGTACTACACAGTTATTAGCGCGGTTTCTCGAAGATTCTAGATGACCGTCGTAACACTATCTATCTATCTTCTATTTTCTATTTATATAAAAATGTTACGTTGGTTTGTGTACGCTTCAAAAACTCAAAAAGTTCTGCACCAATCGAGCTGAAATTTTAGAATGATATATAATCCGCATCAAGGATTGTTTTTATGTAGTAGGTAGGTAGTAGGTAGGTAGGTAGTATAGTACTTAGCGGCATAAAGTGCTTGATGAATTGTTGGTGGTGGTTCAGAATCATCTACTTGAACATCAGTTTTTCCTTACCTTTTGACACTAAATCAAATATCTGTTCATCAATTGGTGAACTAGTTGTGGCCACATCCTCGTATACCAGAAAATTTGAACATAGATCTACATATTATTATGTTAAAATTTTCTGGTAGGTATGGTGAAATGTTTTATTCATTCATTCAGTGGTAGATTGTCTTCACTATCAAACTGATCCGTTTCTACTGTTTGCATTCAAGTTGAGATCTTAGAGACATTTAATTAAACTAATATTTTCTCGGGGAAATAATGTAGATGGCGACTCTTGCTTCACTAAAGTTGTGCCTGTTCTAACTGCTGAATTGCTGATGGTTCAGAGACAGACTTTTGACAGCCATACAGACAGACCTTAGCGCACTTGGTGTTTTCATAATATCTTTATGGTTTAATGCACTTTTATAAACATAATTTGATATTTACTTGTTTATTACTTTCAGTTATATCATGTAAACAACTATGGAGTAATATAAAATGCAAATATGGCAAGATAATGAATTTAATTAACTCTGAAAAAATAACAAAGACGGCTGCAATGTCTCATCCAGAAACCTGCAGATTTTTAGATGGGCGTCTTAGTTTTATGGACCCATATTTAGATGAAATGGTTGATAAAAGAATACCTTTTACCATACACAAATCAATTGATAAATTATTTGGTATAGAAACCAAACAAACTCCAAAAAAACCAAGTGTCATAATTTTTACGCATGCACAAGTTAGAGCCTTGCTAAAAAAACGTGAATTAGCTGAAACCGATAATTCCGATCCATGTATGGATACAAAACCTTTACAGAAAGTAATTGACAATGCTGTAAAATATAAACTAGACGAGCTACTACAAATAAATAATAGTTTATCAAATGACATTGTAAACAACGATGATGTAAATGCTGTGAATGTTACTTCCACACCAAGTGAAAAATTACAAAATGTGCAAACAAGTCAGTCTGATCTTATTTTGATTTCAAGTGATGAAGAAAACACAGCTGATGCCATTAATTTAGGATTACAAAGTGAACTTATTATTAAAAATGAGGATGATGTTAAGATAGAACCTGAAAATGATATTATAACAATAGAAGATGAAGATGTTGTAAAGATAGAACATGAAAATGATATTCTAACAATAGAAGATGAAGATGATGTAATAAAAGAAAACTTAGTGATAGACAAGACTATAAATAATGAAACTTACAATAAAGTGGAATCAGAATATATTTTGCCAATTATGCCTGGTGCCAGCACCATTTTGGGCGATATAAATGATGACGAAAGTGATGCATACATGAGAAATTTCCTCAAAGAATTAGGCGAAGTCATGAGCTTAGAAATGGACATCCCTAAGAAAAAGAAATTAAAATCACGTATAAATGAGTTACTCAAAAGCATATTGGTGAGTGAAGAAGATGAAGTGTTGTCTCTTCAAAGAAATCGGTCTCCCTGACTAAGAATAATTTATTAATTTGGTTACAAAACTAATATTTTTTTAAAATAAAGTTTACTCAGTACTACTTACCTGTTTTAGTTTTTTTTTAATTATTTTTAGGGTTTAATTAGAATGACAAAAAATGTTAATGACGAACAGCAAGAAACGCATTACGCAATGGAGACACAGGGGGGGGTGTGAAGGTAGAAAATGGCCGTCAGTATATAAAAAAAACCCCAAAAACCAAATAGACTACTTACAGGCGAGGCAAGAAAAAAAAAACTCGCTCGGCGCACCGAAAACTCCTGGAAGAGCTATTGGTCGATGAAACACTAACTAAACTTTCACTTTGCCTTGTGACCCGGTGGTTATGATTCCCACGTGGAGCATATTATATTTCCATTTCAGCTAGGACATGGTCAAAATTTCATAAAGTTGGATGTTCCAGGGTAGCCCGCGAAATTCAAATTTTCTTACGTTTTTAGCGATTTGCAGGCCAGTGCTAGGTTGTATGTTAGTGAAAATATGATTCGCGGCTGAAAGACGTATGCAGTTACAGAATTATAATCATCAAAATCATCATTACAACCCTCCAACTTTATGTAACTATCAAGAATGACTTAAGTCATATACACACATCAACACGGTCTAGGGATATTTTTAAAAAAGCGAATTACTATATCAATGTGTTAATTATTTAAATGACATGTATATATTTAAAATATACGTTATTTAATATTCTACCATTTTTAATAATGGTTAAGGTACTGATTAAAATTTCAGGATTGTATGGAAAAAAAAATGAAGCATAGACGGAAACCGTATATGAATTAACTTTTAATTTGTGAGTAAAAACTGAAAAAAAACAGAAAAATCATTTAATTTGTGTTTATAAACTTGAAGTTAGTAGTCTGAGAAAGCGCCCATGATGTTCTTAACACATCGGCAACGATTCGGCATGCTCAGAACAAGGATGTCAATGTCTTGCTGCGGAATATTGTCCCATGTCCTTCTGAGGTGCGCAAAAAGTTGATCTTCTGTAGCCAAATTTTCAGGAACTTCCTTCAGAGCTCTTCTTTGCAGCATATCCCACGCATGCTCAATGGGATTTAGATCTGGCGATTGAGCAGGCCAGTCTAAGGCCCTAACATTATGTGTATGTAACCAAGCTGCTACCGTTCTCGCCGTGTGTGCCCGGGCATTGTCGTGCATGAGCAGGAAATCTTGCCCCATTTGTGTTCTGTGGGGTAAGATTACGGGCCCCAGCACCTGTTGGACGTATCGTTCTGCCGTCATATTGCCCCGCACCCAAACGAGATCCGTCCGTCCTCCAAGACGAATTCCTGCCCAAACCATAATTGTTCCTCCTTGGTATGGGTGAACTTCCTGAGGGTTCTGGAGACGGCTCCATCGTCCAGGAACTCGCCAAACACGCGTCCTTTGTGAATCTGGATGGAAGCCGAACCTGGATTCATCCGTGAACAGCACATTGGACCATTGCTCACGGCCCCAGTCCACGTGGTTCCGAACCCATTCTAATCGTCGTCCACGATTGCCTCTCCGTAAAGGTGGGACCCGGAGTGGTCTACGAGAGCGTAGATTGCTTTCATACAGTCGCCTTCTTACAGTTTGGTCACTCACAAGCACTTGGTGTTCCACTCGCAGCCTTTGGACCAATTGAGCCGTTACATTTGGTTGAGCTCGCGCAGTAATTTGCAAAAATCGGTCTTGTCTGGGGGTAGTGATGCGAATGGCCCCCGGTGCCTCTCCGCTACTTCACCTGTGGCACGATAGCGTGTCCACAATCTTGAAATTACATTTTGATGGGTCCCTATGGCCTCAGCAACATTACGCTGAACAGATCCAGCTTCCAGCATTCCCACAGTGTCGGCGTTGCATGGCTACAATACCTTTTTTTTTTTTTTTTTGGTGGTTGGAAAATCATCAAATGACCCCCCCCGCTCTTGGGCAGAGCGAAGGGGAGTGTCAGACTTCTACTGACTAAAAACCGAACCCATGTTCCTTCTTTGCCCTTGCGTCGAGGCCACGTCATCTAGTACAAAAATCCGCGGCCCCGACGGGCGTCGGCCCTTGCGGGCCCCTCCTTGCTGACATCTCTTTGAGGCGCGCGTGGAACACTAACGCGCCGCCGACACGGTCTGTTGCCGTCATGACGACGGCCGGACGGCGAGCTAGCCCATTACTCACCGTCGACAGGCCCGCGTCTACGGTGGCCGGAAGCCATCACGTGGCCCCCGACGCCCGGAGCGCCTTCCGCGGCGGCTGGGACGTTGAGAAGTTCTCTCCCTCTCTCGTTCCGCCATCTCCTTCGCTAGCATCACTGCTTCGCAGAAGGAGGCGACGGCGTCCCATTCCTCCTCGCCCCGGACCATGGCTTGCACCAGGGCCGGACGCGAGAGGTCGCCGCCGCCGATCGCCGCTACGAGAACACGGCGGGGCTCCGCCCAAGCAGGGCACACTTCCACAGTGTGCTCCACCGTGTCCTCCGGTCGATCCTCGCAGTGGAAGCATCCGGGCGTTTCCTCCCGCCTGATTCGGTGCAGGTACCTCCCGAAACATCCGTGTCCGGTGAGGACCTGCGTCAGACGGAAGGTGAGGGCGCCGTGGCTCCTCTCTAGCCACTCCTCGAAGAGGGGACTTACCGCCACTATCGTGGCGTGCCCTGCACGGGGTTGCGACAGTCGCTGTCTCCATGCCGCCATGAGATCGCACCGGAGGTCTGTCCGCCGCGCAGCAATGTGCCGCGGCAGCAGAGTGACCCCCCGGTGTAGCGCCTCCGCGCGCCACTCATGTAGTCGCGCGAGGACTATCGCCTCCAGATCCCACGGCGGCATGGCTACAATACCTCAATTTTAACTTTCGTTTAAAAATGAAAAAAAACTGTAACAGTAAACGTAATTCGTATTGTTTTTTTAAATTTCGCACAAATGAACATCAAGACATTTTTATGCCACCGAAACAAAAGAATTTTCAAAAATTTGAATTTGGAATTAGTCTGAGATAAATTACAAACAAATCGGTGTATTAAAGATTCCAATGCGGCCAGTACTTTTCGAGTTATTTAATTGAGTATGAAATATCCCTAGACCGTGTTGATGTGTGTATATATAGTCAGTATTATACTCATTCTTGAGAGTTACATGAACTTGGAGGGTTGTAATGATAATTTTGATGATTATAATTTTGTAACTGCATACGTCTTACAGCCGCGAATCATATTTTCACGAACATACAACCTAGCACTGGCCTGCAAATCGCTAAAAACGTAAGAAAATTTGAATTTCGCGGGCTACCCTGGAACATCAACCTTAAGAACCGTCGTTTTATAAGGCGTTTGGGGGCGGGGAGGGGCCTACCCCCCAGTACCACTCCCACCCACCGGAACCCCATGGTAATGGAGATATCCATTGTGCCGACAGCGACATCTATTACAACAAATGCGAACTAATGACAATTCCTACATCGCGCTATCAACTTTATTCGCGACATTAGCCTCTGAGATCCCGACTTACATAATTATGTCGGGTAGCCCACCAGACACAACACCCGTCTGGTCGGAAGATCCTCCCTTTTCTATGGGGGATGAGGAACTTTACTCCCTGTTCTTCATACTCCCTAAATCCATGGTTAAAGTTTTGAGGTTAGAATAACGCTAAAACGCGAAGCGGGTAAAAATTTTGTATCGTTTGACAGGGTAAGGGGGGTGCCCACTGTGCCCTGCCATAACTCCCATGTAAAGGCGACGCACCAATCTTGAGAAAAAACATTTTTTTGTAACCGAACCCCTGCAGGCGCAGTCGACGGAGCCCCGCTTCGCGGTGCTCCTACTTCTGGCTGGTTTAAAAAAAATGTCTTTCCGTGTCGGGGTGCCCCAAGGCCCGAGCTCGCTTCGTTCGCTCTGATTGCTTAACCCAACTTCTTTTACTTTACAGTTAAAGTTAAAGCTCTCCGCTACGGTGCTGTTTCGCTCTCCTACACAAAGCACATCTCAGTCTGTGAGCCAATGATATTACAAATAAAAATATCATTGCTGTGAGCAGTAACTATAATTTTTCTGCTAAATCTAGTACATATTACAGAACCACGATAGATGAGGAGGCTCCGAGATTGACCTATATCATAATTATTCCTTTTTCTTTAGATCTTACATTAAAATATTCTTTCCAAACATCATGACATTTAATTCTATACCTAGGCAAAATTTCTATTTAGTTCCAATGTGTCTGCTTAAACTTTGAAAAGCATGGGAAACATTAGACTACCATGTCACCAGACCGACCGCGTACCGATCATCCCATCTCATAATGTTTGATCCGATTACCATACCAATACGGCAATAGCCCACATATTTCCGCGGCCATGCCAACATATTGTCCTGCTTCCCATATTTTGCCCAGTACACATACACATTCTTGCAAGATGAGACAAGATCGCTCCAAGGCTCTGGAGAGATCAAGGAAGTAGTCGTAGACCGGTCTTACGATCTATACAGCGTGTTCCAGAAACCTTTATTTCAGTAGGTATGTGATTCAGTCAGACCCCTTCATTGGGCTAAGTTACAGATTTTATTAATGAACATTTTTGTGGAACTTATGGAGCTGACATTGCTAGTTCCAAACGTCGACACTGACTATGAATTCGCTGTCTACAAATGAGCTTCGACGGAATTTCCTCATTGTGCTTAAAAGACGAGTACTCCGAGTTATGTTTTTGACAAGCAGTGGCAACACCGAGAATTAAGAAAAGCAAAATATTGCCAATGCCAATAATGTTGTCGCTGCTGGCTGTTTGTTTGAGTTTGACTCTTGACTGTTTGATTGCTGTCGCCTGTCATTTTCGTTCGTGTTTCGCATCTTGGTTCGTGTTGCGGTTTTCGGCGTTTTGTGAATTAAAAAAATGATTGATTTTTTCCAAAATGTAAACATTTGTGTTATTGAAAGTAAATACATGTGATTGGCTTACAATATTCAGTGTTGGAAGATTTTTCACGATGCCTCCAGTCAATTCTAAGGTGAAAAAGAACGGCGCAGAATATGAGGTAAATGTAACGAGTTTATCATGTATTGTAAGGATCATTTAGAGTGACAATAAGCATGAATATATTTAATAATACTTAATCTATTCGTTTAAATATACCCCCGTAATTTTTCATTACAAACAAATAAAAAATGTGTTCCTAGTTGAAAATTTTCCTTTACCTAGGTACTTTCTTTTTGCATTAGAAATTTCTAATTGGATGCATGCTATAAATCATTCTATTTACTCCCAGAAATAGTGTAAGTTCCATTAAGGTTAACATAATGTTTTCAATCAAAGGCTTAGTTACCTGTAATATTATATTTTTACCATGTCTGTCTGTCTGCCATGCAATATTTACATAACATTAGCTGTCGGATATTGTAAACATCGTAAGAACGACATTGAGCTCACACTAACTTAATCTTATTAGTGTTGAATCTTAAAAGCAGCTTAGCTTTGTCTTATTTAAAAAAGACAAACTCGATTTGGAAACACAACTCTTTTAAAGCCCATCCAAGCATGATTATATTCTATAACAGGTCATAACAACTCTTTTAAAGCCCATCCAAGCATGATTATATTCTATAACAGGTCATAACAATATTAAAGAAAACAGTAAAAAATAAACAATTTTACCAAAGTCTGGTTTCAACCAAAAACTGGTTTTGATAAATGTATTTATATTTAACAATTCTAACATAGTTTTTTGTTTTTTGAAATGTTTATAAAATAAAAATTTTGTGATAAAACAACTGACTTAAAAAATTGCAAAATCCCAAAATGGTTTTTAACTATATTATCATCACTTATTTCTTCATTTGAAACAGATTTTTAATTATTATCACAATTTTATACATTTAAAATTCTTTATTATGGCTGTCTGCATAATGTGCACATAGCTCATAATCATTCTGAACAATGTCACAGAAGTAAGAACTTAGGATGATCCTTTGTACTTCCAAAATTATCCCACACAAACATACAAACAGGAATTATGTTAAAAATCCTCGATCCTTACCTAGGTCATGGTCTGCCGTTTTGCCACATTTTTTTAAAACCATTCATCCATTTAACAGTAAAAAGGAAAAGGTATTCAAGTTACTTTAGTGTATCTATTTTATGAATGGTCAATGTGGTAACACTTGGGGGAGGCCTATTTCCAGCAGTGGACGTCTTTCGGCTGAAAGATGATAATGATCTATTTTTTATTATTATCTTTATGTAGAAATAAGTTTTATAATTAATGTTATCACATCTCTGTCTCCTTTTTTTACAGAACATCATTGCCAAGAAATGTACAGCACTGGATTTTGAGCAGTACATCCAAGACAATAAGACTCTGCTTATGAATGATCCACTTAGGGACATTCTACTGTACCCAACTGATGATGTCTCTGTAAGTTTCCTATTTATTTGTTTACTCACTATTGGTAGACATTACATCTATCTATATAAATAAAAAGAGAAGTACTGACTGACTGACTCATCAACACCCAGCCCAAACCCTTGGACCTACAAAGCTGAAATTTTGCACAGAGGTTCCGTTTATAATGTAGACAAGGAATAAGAAAAGATTTTTCTAAACTCAACCCCTAAGGGAGTTAAATAGGGGATGAAAGTATGTATGGAAAATCGACATTTTCACACGGGCGAAGCCGCTGGCAAAAGCTAGTAATAAAATATAAATAAAAAGAGAAGTCCTGACTGACTGACTGACTGACTGACTCATCAACGCCCAGCCCAAACCCTTGGACCTAGAAAGCTGAAATTTTGCACAGAGGTTCCCTTTATAATGTAGACAAGGAATAAGGTAGGATTTATCGAAATTCAACCCTTAAGGGAGTTAAACAGGGGATGAAAGTTTGTATGGAAAATCGTCATTTTCACGCGGGCGAAGCCGCTGGCAAAAGCTAGTAATAAATAAAATTAGTCTTAAGATTACTAAACAATGACAAACTAGAATTAAATAGTCACCTATTTACATATAGCACACTGCCACTTGACTAGAATATCTTGTTGTTCATTGGTTTGGGAAAGTCTGTGCTTTAGAAAAATCTTGATGATAATGTTGGGAGGCATGAATGCCCAGTCATACTTTAGTACAGCTGCACTGCTAATGGGATTAAGCCTCTCAATAGTTGACAAAAAAATCTAATTAGACCGTCAGATAGATTTCAAAAGAATATTAGACACGTATTTTTTTTATTTTTTCACGTAAACAATAATTTAAGACGTTATAGTGCTTCGAAAAGTCACGCGGCGTCACAGTTTGGTACATTTTTTTACAGACAGCGACGTCACCAGCCTCCACTCACGATCTTTGACATGTTTTATTTTCGTATTAATTTGATAAAACAAAAAACACTTACCCAATATTTTTCAATAATTAATCTAACAGACGGACTAAACAGAATCATATCTTTTTTTAGTCAGTCAACTACCCTATTGTTCTTGTATTGTGCAATTGAGTTTTATTAAGAGCATACCTAGATTACATTTAAGTGTAATCTAGTAGGTACTTATAACCATAGTACTACTTATTATGTGTTTTATTAAGAACAGGAAAACCTAAATGGGAATCCTCATACTTGCTGTGTTTTTATTGAATAGGGGATCGGACTGGGTCAAAATAATATGATTCTGTTTAGTCCGTAAGTTAGATTATCGAAAAATATTGAATACGTGTTTTTTGTTTTATCAAATCAATAAAAAATGACGAAGATACAACGCGTCAAAGATCTTGGAGTGGGGCTTGAAATGTCACTTGTGTCGTCAAAATGTACTATCATATGACGTCACACGAGTTTTCGAAGCACTGTATCGTCTTCATTTTAAGTCTACGTGCAAAAAGAAAAGATACGTGTCCAATAATTTTTGGAAATCTATCTGACGGACTAATTAGTTTTTTTTTGTCCGATCCCCTATTCAAGGCATTGAGGGGACTTTTATGATTGTGTACACTGTACAGTGACCTAATTCAGTAAAAGTCCCTTCCATGCAAACATACATGTAAATGTTTCACGAGCATGTGCATTTTGGAGGAAATCTTAAGTCAAAACACAAATTGATTATACACCATTCAAGTACCTACCTATTAAAATTATAAGTTTCCTTTTTAAGCTTTAACCTAGCTAAAAACACTTGATAAGATCACATCACATTTAGAGTAATATGTGGAAACGTCGTGGATTGTACACTAACCTATTTTGAATATTCTGTATTATTTACTGTAACATATATTGTACAATTGTTTGTTTTCCCCAAATAAATAAATAAATAAAAATCACACCTGTACTCGTACAAACAGTGAGGCTGAGGTGTTCCTATAAACTCACAGTTAGGTTTAAGTCCCATTTAATACGGGTGTCAGCTTATACCATCAACCAGGTACAAATCCTGACTCTGGGCTGCTATTAAGAAATCCCTGATGGAGGAACTTGAATTGAATCCAGGAGCTTATGATAAAACTTTAAATGTATTGAATCCCTGACAGAGTGTTGTATTACCACGGCGCTGGAGGACGGTCACGACGGCGGTGCCCGACGTTAGGACTGCGGCCTCCTGCCCCTTGCTCACGAGACAGGCCCTCCTCAGCTATGCCTCCAGTTGGAATCTCATACATTACAAGTTCAGTAACTACTCTGGGACCTACCTCAATCTACCAAGGTAAGATTTTAAATAGAGTATGCATATAATGTTATTATTTTATTGATTGTGTATGCACACACTTCTGTTATCCTAAAATAGCATGTATGTATTGTATTTACAGTTGGTTTACTGTATGATGTGGTAATATGCTAATATACCTAAGTGTGGCTAACACAACAATAAACGCAACCATAAACATAATAGTTTAAAAGTCAACATTGGAAAGCAATATGAATAAAATATAAGCTGAAACTGTCTGTCCAAATTCACCAAAATGCCAAACATAAACAAAATGTTAATAATATGCATGACATAAAGGTTATATTTGAAAATGCATTGGTTATCGACTTCCCATCTAAAACTAATGAAAGGCGATTGCATGCAATGTGCTAAAATCGTAACAAACAGAGGGGCTCTCATTAGTAGTTATAATTAACATACTTTACATGGCAATGAACAATGTATGGCCAACAAAAAGTTATGTGCTGTATTTACAAGGCCATGGCATTATGCTCTCATATCTGATGCATGAGTCATATCCTATTGCACAACATAGGATGAAAAGATTTAATGCCAAATATAGCAAATTAATAAGTCACATAATAATATGGTAATGAGACAGTCGCGACAGACACTTTCACTGATAACATTAAAATATTATGTTTTCAAATTAATTAATTTAGACCAGTTTTACACACATGAATTAATACACTTTTAGGCTAATCTAAACGATCGAGACCCCTTTCGAACATCTCTTTAAGTTATGAAAGCTCCTTTGTGTCTTCACTGTTTATCTAAACTTAAAATTGCTTGAATTTTTTACATTTTAACATTTATACAGGTAAATAATCATCATAATCGTATCAAAATTCGCGTTTCACGTTCATATCGTGAATGACCAGGATTTACCGATTCAGCAATTCAAAGAACCAACATTTCCACAATGTGCATGAGTAAATTCAAATACTTAGTAATTGATACCGCTTATCAATACCATTACCATTATCTTTTCTTACACAGGCCCATAGAGAACAAATTTCCGGAAGAGGTATATAATATTGACGCCGAAACTGAGAGTGATAACGAAACCCAGGCCGCTAAATTAGACCTTGGCACCAAAGAGGGACACTTGCTCAAAGGACCCGAAATCGGCTCAGATAGGATATTCAGTAACCTTGCTTCAAAGTCTTTTAAGAAACGTTATTGCTCAATGCTTAGGGAGGCCGATGGCACGTACATACTCGAAGTGTATAAGGACGATAAGAAGACGGATACGAAGCTCACTATTGTTATGGACTTTTGTTCTGACGTTGTCAGGGTAAGGCTTTATCAACATCAACCATTACATAATACTTATCCAGTTGTATTTCCGGAATTCTAAAAATGGAATAATCTGCTTGTTAAAATGGGCTTAACTTAAAATAAATAAGCGTAGAGCTTATTTATTTTAACGATTTGAAACTGCTCGACTGATTCAGACTCAACACTTGGGATGCGATCAGTTGAGTATGAAACTAATCGGGCAATTGCGAACGTAAGTGAATCACGAAAATAAACTTAGCTATAGCTAACACCCCATAGGTCTCAAAAAGTTATATCTTATCATAATAAACAAACTGTTTCCTTTACCAGTTCATGCCACAACTTTAGGTACCTAGGTACCTAAATTTTTGCGGATGTTGCTATCGTACTATAATATTCCGCGTGGTTACAGAATCCAAAAAGAGGAAGGTTTTCCTTCGAGTTGCGAATGTCTGGAGGAAAAGGATATACGTTTGCAGCTGAGAATGAGGAAGACGTCAGTGATTGGATCAATGCTTTTAAAGCAGCGCTGAAGAAGAACCAGGATAGCCAGGAAACTCACCAAAGCGATGAAGCGTTGGATAAAGGTAGGATTAACGATACAGTTTAATTTAATGAGACATATTTGCGAGCTTCCGAAAATTCTCTCATATTGCTATGACTTTTATAAAAAGAGCTGAAGTAGTAAATCAGGAAGATAATGGTGGACTGTCCATGGAAACAGCGTAAGTTTCTTTATTGGTGGTGGTTAAGTGTGGTGCACCTGTTAATTTAGCGAGATGACTTTTTTATAGCTACTAATATTACTTAGTTTATTCACAAAAATGCAACTCTTAATATCTAGATGCCGACGTATCCCTAACAGCGGAGCCTCCGCCCCCCACATACGGTACCCTCAAGGGTCTGGAGCACAGCATGAACCCGCTCCTAATGCGGTACTCCCGCGAGACAGACATGTCCATAGCGGCCGCGCGCAACGAGTGCCGATATAACATCTTCAGTATGCCGTATAAGCGTGCGCCTTCGCCTGAACCTCAGCTCGAACCATTCAAGTACGTAGTCTGTTTTTTTTGTTTTTTTTTTATCAGTTTCTCGGTTGCCAGTGAAAGCGACTTTTCCTACGCAGGCCTTAACTATTGGCGGCTTTTTTACGTCTTCACAAGGTCATAACAATACAACTATTTCAGCCAGACTGACATTCCGCAAGCTATAAACTGTTTTATTTTCTAGTCTTATTCTTGCCAGCCTAACTGTCACGTACATTCTTGTTTACACGGTCTAGGTTTAACGGCTTTATTATTGTTTCAGAGAACACTTTGGCCAAAGAATTTTGCTCAAATGCGAAAGCTTAAAGTTTAGGTTACAAGCGCCTATAGACGGTGATAAAGAACTATTGTGTCAAGTAGAGCCCTATTACACGTACTTAGCGTTATACGACGCGAGGAGTGGGAAGAAACTCTCGGAGAACTTCCACTTTGACCTCAACCACGATGCCGTCAGAGATCTAGTCAAGGACACGGAGTGCACAAAGTCATTAGTTGAAAATTTTAGTTACGATGTTAAGTTAGACGTTAATCAGATACCGGAAGAGTGGTTCCGATCGAAGAGACAGGTATTTAACATCAATTTACATAAGAAAACTAGTGAAACTTGAGATGCATTTATGATAATTTTAAAGTGGTTTAAAAAGCTATAACATCTTTATGTAAATTCTCAGGTAATGCTGTCGGTAAACAATCCCCACCCGGACTTGTTCTTGGTGGTGAAAATTGACAAAATCTTGCAAGGTCATGTGAGTCAGGTGATGGAGCCGTACCTCAAAGCTACGAAGGACCCGAGACTTGGGCTCAAAGTCCATAAAAATGTCCAAGCTTATGCAAACCGTGTCGGAACCTACAGGATGCCATTTGCTTGGGCAGCGAAACCTTTATACAAGTAAGTATCACAAAAGTGTTATAATTCACGCGGTTTCACTAGCATCGTATAATCGATTGAACCTGTTCAACCGTTTCCGCGTGATTGAGTAACTGTCATGCAATCTTCACAATCTTTCACATAAATATTTAAATGGAATATTTGCGTCTTCTATTATACAATTTGTTTTATACAGAAGTGTTTGTTTCAGAATGTACAGCAATGACTTAGATTTGTCGCCGGAATTCCCTGCCATATATCGGCAGGAGCCCAATAAAATGTCAGATGATGATATGCTAAAAATATTGTCGGACTACCGCAAGTCTGAGAAAATGGCTAAACTAACTGTGATACCTGGTTGGCTCAGTATTAATATACATCAAAGTAACGAACCAGTACCAAGTAAGAATATTTTTGCTATATTGATTTATTATGGGTCACAGTTGTCTGAATTTAATAAATTAATATAAATGTTAATGTTATTATTTAGCTTCCATAGTTTGCAATTCTGCTTTTCGGATTTTTTGAATTGTTTCGCAGATCCTGAGATTTTACATAAAAGTCTTGAAAACTCTTCAAGACCTTTGAGTAGTTATTCGTTATGAAAATACCCATTTTCGAATACATGCATTTTTCTAATATATCACACAATCCCTTCCAGATTGTATGTCAAACTCCTACGCTGCATTAAAACCTTTTCCACTCCCGCCTACGTCGCCACTCACAGTAGAGCTGGCAACACTCAACGTGGAACCGGAGCAGCCGTATGCAGCCTACATACACCATTTGTACGTCCGCCCGTTGGCTTTGAATTTCGAATCTCAGAAAATGTTCGCCAGAGCCAGGAACATTGCCTGTTCTATAGAGTTGAGGGATAATGATACGGGAGAACCTAAGTCGCTTCAGGTAAGAATTAATTGTTTTAGAGCTAAAAGTATAAAGACATGTAAAATGTATGTGATTAATTTGACGGAATACTTTACTTAGGCCTTTGACTTTAGCCTCAACATTCTAGGGAAAACGACATGAATATTTTCTTCAATATTCTAGGGAAAACAATACATCATTATTTGACGGCACGGTGGTGCTATACGTGTCGCGGGGTACGAGCCCCGCACGGAACAATATTTATTTGAACAATATTTGCTTGACCTACAGATAGTTGTTCCGGGTCTGAGTGTTTGTGATTGTTTGAGTTCAAATGTTTGTAAACGCACACACCACGGTAAAGGAGAAATTCCTAGTGTGTAGTGAGCAATTTTTTTTTATAAATAAATTTTACTGTGAATGGTAAAGAATATTATGGTATTTTTTATAACTTTCACATATCGTGAGAAACAATGAAAAAGAACAAAATCACTTTCAATGAAGTAGTTAAATGTTTGTCATCCAGATGGATGACGGACGCACAGGACAGAGAAGAATGGCAGAAGAAAGGAGAACCCTATACCCAACATTGGGTGATTCCGGGCTGAAATGAGAATGATCGGTAATTCAATATGACAATGACATTTCATTACTAACTGCCGCACTCAGAGAGCTTTAATGATTACTTAGGGCCATCACTATGTAAAGGTTTTGACAGTTCTTGGATGACAAAACTGTACGGCAGTAAGTGTCATTATTAAATTGAACTAGCTACGTGCAACTAGCCCACGTGAAAATGTCGATTTTCTATACAAACTTTGCTTCCTTTTTTCACTCCCTTGGGGGTTGAATTTTGAAAAATCCTTTCTTAGTGGATGCCTACGTCATACATAAGACGAATCGAGTGCGAAATTTTAAGTTAGTAGCCCTTGGGTTTGGCCTGTGCGTTGATCCTCAGCTTTACCTTTTATATATATAAGATAGATAGATTACCGGTTGGATTCGCGTGTATATCGTGGTGACCGGTGCAAATTCCACGCAAAAATTACATTTAATACTTCAATTACCTCTAAAACATTAAAAAAATGGGCTCCGATGCGCTCCGACCAGTGTAAATCATACCATCATAAATTCATAATACAAAGACAACGTGCTTTCCGTGATTCGATTCGCACGTTAAGACGTTGCTTAGTCCTACGCCTTATCAGAATCTCTCCGGTCGTGTCGGATTGCCGTCCCATCGGACTGTAAGAGAAAAGGAACAGAGTGCACCTGTGCCTGTGCACACTATATCCCCCGCGCTGATAGCTAATCTTTTTGTTTTTGGAGGGAGGAAAATCATCAAATAACTCCTCCCGCTTTAGGAGGAGGAGAAGGGAGTGTCAGACTTCTAATGACTAAAAACCACCCACCCATGTTCCTTCTTAGCCCTTTGTGCCCGGGATCGCGGTATCCCTTACAAACAACCCGCAGCCCGGGCAGGCCTCTTCTTGCCCTGGTTTGTCCCGGTAAGATTGACCGTGACCGAAAACGGTCAGGAGCACTTTAAAAAAACATTTTTATTTAATTTCTAGGCGGTGTACGGCAGATTCGGCATGACGTCACAGTACCGCTGCTCAGTTCTGCATCACAATGCGAGCCCCACATGGAGCGACGAGGCTAAGATCCGACTGCCGGCCACAATAACTTCACAGCACCATCTATTGTTCACCTTCCATCACATATCGTGCGACCTCGCCAAGAAAAACGATGCTAATGTTGAAACTTGTATTGGGTAAGTATTTTGACTGTTTATATTTCCAAAAAAATTTGAATATCGCTGTTGAAATTCACCCTCTAACAAGCCATAATGACCGTTATACAAATATTTACAGCGTTTAGAAAAACCGGTAATGTTATCAGCCTAGGATAAGGTATCAGGAATAGTCATAATATGCCACTAAAATAAAAATTGTCAGACAATGTATTTTGACGTGACGAATAATAGAAACAAGATCAAATGCTGCGTCGACCAACCCCAAATAAATTGGGATAATAGCAGGATTCTAATTAATTAAGTATCAACATAAAATCTCACGTCGTGAGTCGTGAGATTTTATCGATCCGTTCCCGATTTCTCACCAAAGCAGGCGGCTTATCGTCAGCGAATTGATTGCTAACTACAAGACTATATCCGCCCCTATTGTTTCAAGCAAACAATACATCTATCTAACCCATATCAATAGGGTCACACTTATATAATAATGATCTCTATTGGAATACCATTGTTTTTACATCACATCCGCTTTCTTTACAGATACGCGTGGGTACCGTTGTTGAAAAACGACAAGTTGGTCGATGAAGTTGTAAACTTACCTATTGCAACACACTTGCCGTCTGGATACTTGGCTATTCAGCCACTAGGACTCGGGAAAGGGGTATGGTTTATTTATAAAATTCTTTATCTTACTCTTATACTCAGTGAGGTATGCTAGAATGCTGAAAGACATATGATCGTTTGTCAGTAGGCCCAGGGCGTAATGTACGAATTAATGTAATGTCACGTAAGAAAAATACGCGCTTTGTACGTGGAGTTGACAAAACCTGTCCATTATACAATACTAGCTGCTCGTCCCGGCGTCGTCGCACGGGCAGGCATTTATGTTTAAACAATTTTTAAAGTGAAATGAAGGTAAAAGAATTTTTGAAATCCGTTCACTAGTTTTTCAGTTTATTCATTTATAGAAACATGCAAATCTTGTTCTTTTTATAATATTAGTGTGCTAGTGTAGACAATGCCCCACTTTACCAACACACTCGGTACAACAAGTGCATTGCTTGATAAAACCGAGGTGTTGCAATATCTACCCTCCGCCCAGCGCGTAGAGTTAAAATCTCAAAAGTTCGTTATACATTTACTTGTGGCGTCATGTAAACTAACTTAATTTTCACTAGAAGTCATTCAACTTCGTTGTGAATCACATTATTGTTATGATGACATAACAATTATGTGAATCATAACAGACTGTTCAGAGTGCGACAATTGTGAGAAATGCATTCCAAACTCATTTTGTTTTTACATCGTCTTTAAAAACATTTATATTGTACACAGAACACGGGCCCGGAAGTTGTATGGGTGGAAGGTGAAAAGCAGCTGTTCCGCTGTCAACTAGTCCTGGACTCCACGGTAGCTACCAGGGACTCACACTTGCACAACCTGTTCAACCAGGCTGAGAGACTGATCAAGTCGAGTTCCCCCCCGACCTCCCCGTCCCCCCCGCCGTGGAATGACGTATGCAATGCACTCAAAGCTGCGCATGCGATTAAATTGAGCTCGCTCGTTGCTTTCTTGCCGACTATTATGAATCAACTTTTTGAATTGATGGTAAGTATTTTTCACTGTGATTTTTACGCTTATATTCCTTAGTTAAAGGATTAGGCAGGGTCACTTGTTGTTTGATGGTAGCAAGCGACTGCTGCGTATGAGATCTTGGGTTCGATTCTCAGCTCGGGAAAAGTGTTATTAGGTTTTATCATCTTCTTCTTCTTTTCGTGTCGATTATATACTTCCATGTTATATGGTTTGGGCCCAGTAGGTAGCCACGTTTATTGCAGCGGCAGAGGCGCTGTTCATGTCGCCAAGGGTGCATGTAATTGTATACGGACATCTGGGACACTCCAGCAGGTGAGGCATTGTTTGGTCCGGAGCGCCGCACTCGCACTCGGTGTTGGAGGAACCAATGATGCCCCACTTTGCCAGATTATGTTTGCAGTTTTATCATCTGAAATTCCTCAGTAGCAGCCACGGAATATGATTTGTGACCGATTGATAACAATAGGCTCGCCCTCTATTTTATGGGACTTAAACATAATGGGTAATAAACGAATGGGTACACCTCTGCCTAACCGGTCAAGGACTACATTCGTAAAGTTATGTTATGTAAACAATGTTTCTCTTATGTATGTTCGTGTTTAAAATCTTTTTTTTTTTATTTGCAGACAGTTGAAAAAAGCTACACTCAAGATATGGGTTACCAGATTGTAAAATTGATAATTCATTTCGTCCACATGATACATGACTACGGTCGAAAAGACTTATTGGATAGCTATGTCAAGGTAAGCTAGCATTTTACGATATTATTTTATTTATTTAACCAGTTTAATCCTGAAAATTAATTTAAGGAAATAACTGAAACATGAATGATTTGTAACATGAATGACATGTAATTACCCGCTCATTTTCCCTAATTGTTATTACGGTCCCGCTTCTTATTTTTGTATTAAATTCCAGTTCGACTCATTACGCGTATTTTAAACGCGCTGATGACGCGCAGGTGAAGCGCGTATCAAACGAGTTTTCGAGATTTGAACGCAACCTTGTAACCTAAGCACACGGGCGATCGTGAAACGCGCGTCTGCGCAATATACACGCAGATACAACGATCCCAAGCCGACCCTTTGTACGCGCTTCAAACGAGTTTCAAACTCGCTTCACACGCGCGTTCTACCGCGTTTTACGCGCGTTTGAATCTATAAAAACGCGAGAACCACATCTACGGTGCAGACGACGCGCGTTTCTGAAAAAATACGCTGTGTTTTTTCATTTAATTTATTTTTATTTACAGTACGTATTCAACTGCGTTGAATTCAAACTGCACACAATGCTGACGGCCCCACTACACATGTTTGTTGACCCCAACCAACCAGACTTTCTGCTAGGAAACAAATTCATGCAGTATTCCGGCTTTTTCTTCGACATCATCACCAAAAGTATGGCCCAGTATCTAATCAATACAGGAAGAATTAAAGTAAGTACCTACTTTGTTTTAAAATAGCATGAGGAAAATCACATAGTGTTGTTATAGTATTTCTATTAATTAATTTAATGGAAATGTTTACGATATTTATTGATGCGTCACGTAACTTATAATTGGCATGTAATAAACAATATTATGTATCTGTTGAAGACTTAAACCTATTAACAATTATTGTACCTACCTTAAATTGGATACTTAACAAAAAAAAAAAAATTGTCCGCCAGATAGATTTTCGAAAAATATTGGACACATATTTTTTATTTTTTCACGTAAACAAGAAATGAAGATGATACATGACTTCGAAAACTCGATTGAAGTTGCAATTAATTAACTGTATTCTCAACCCTTTCTAGATGTCACGTCATGAAAGATTTCATGCCGATCTCTTGGAAAACATTGAGAAATTGGTATCGACTGTGGAACCGTCGTACATATTACAGCAGCCTATGCAGACTCATATTTTTAACAAGAATCTCGCTACGTTCCTAAAGGTAAGTCATCATTCATAAAATGCTATGGAAATGTCTCATACATAGGCTACCTTTACATACAGGGTGTAAAGGTACCCTTTACGAAACCGCACGTCATTGCGATATTTTATATTTTATTTTATATGATGAATGATGAATGATGATTTAGTCTATTAGTCTAGACCCTTTCTTCAAGTTATGGAGTTATTGCGGGTCAAAGTTTCAACTTATTCTTTTTTAATACAAGTTTATGTGTTATAACTTTTCTTTAAATACCTTCAAGACTTCCCTAGTATTCAATGCATCCATCAGTACAATGTTTTGAGTCCTAACGTAAAACTTGATATTTCACCCTAAAGAGAGTTTCTGATTAATTTGATGTACCGCTTTGTTGACGGCTTCGTGAAGGGTCCGCTTACACCTTGTATTATTACTAGTATACAGTTTTTAGAACAATAACAACTTAAGTAAGTCTTTATTTTACAGTCATGCCTATCATTCATGGACAGAGGTTTCGTGTTCCGACAAATAAAGAAATATCTAGACAAGTTCAAAGTATGCGATCCGAAAGCGTTGTTCGACTTCAAATTTACGTTTTTGCAAACGATTTGTTCTCACGAGCACTTTGTGCCGTTCAATCTACCTTTACACGCAAACAAATTGTCAAGAGACGGCGATGAAGGTAAGAATTCAGTATGTCTTACTTTAAAAGCACAGTGCATCTGTATCTCAATCAAACTACTATAGTCTGTCAAATTGATTTAATAGATTTTCAACTTTATATCTAAAGAATTAGGTTCAAGATTGCTTGGGACAGTTTCGAGTAGCCTGATGTGCTGGCGTCTGTACATAAAGCTTTTTTTATGCATGTTGAGTGTCTGTCCCGAAACGACAAAAAAATATCTCAGGACGCAAAATTCGTGGAGACTAATTTCATAGACTAGAATAACGTCGCCAGACCTCATACAACATGGAGAGGTCACGTGCCCTCAAATATTTTTAAAGATATAGATAGACTGTGCTATAAGGTGGACGTTCCAGGGTAGCCCGCGAAATTCAAATTTTCTTACGTTTTTAGCGATTTGCAGGCCAGTGCTAGGTTGTATGTTAGTGAAAATATGATTCGCGGCTGTAAGACGTATGCAGTTACAGAATTATAATCATCAAAATCATCATTACAACCCTCCAAGTTCATGTAACTGTCAAGAATGACCTTTTGATGAAATAATCATTCTTGATAGTTACATGAACTTGGAGGAGTGTAATGATGATTTTAACTAACTAACATGCAACCTAGCACTGGCCTGCAAATCGCTAAAAACGTAAGAAAATTTGAATTTCGCGGGCTACCCTGGAACATCAACCTTAAGGCCGCTTTCACATTAGCACGTTAGCAGCGCGACAGTCGGGCGGCAGAAGTACATTTGCTCACATTTTATAAGAACAGCCGTGTTAGTTTATTTTGTTTATAGTCGCGCGGCTGTCGCGTTGCCAACGTCCTAATGTGAAAGCGGTCTGAGACAAACTGTATGTGCCCTACCCATCAGTAAATAACTATTACTTTTACACAGATCCCGCCAGGCTGAGACTCACTGAAGATTTCATAATGAGACACTTCCTTGCTGGAACCCTACTAAAACAAGTATTCCCTTGTTTTCCAAATATGTACATTGCTAGCTAATTATTAAGAAGCATGACTCATGCTTGAATACATTCAGTTATTCATCTTTCCATTAAATATTTCAATTGACTTTATTTCTTTAGGTGGAACAGTCATTGCGAGAAGCGCCCTTAAAACGTAGGTCTGCGTTGAGTGTGTTACGGGCTTTATTGACTAAACATGAACATGATGATCGGTATAGAACTCGACAGTGCCGAGCTAGGCTTGCGTACTTATATTCGCCATGGCTTACTATCGTTCTTGGTAAGTAATTATGGATAAAATAAACATGAAAATTTAAATCTATATAAGTAAATAAAAAGAGAAGTCCTGACTGACTGACTCATCAACGCCCAGCCCAAACCCTTAGACCTAAAAAGCTGAATGCACAGAGATTCCCTTTATAATGTAGACAAGGAATAAGGAAGGATTTTGCGAAATTCAACCCCTAAGGGAGTTAAATAGGAGATGAAAGTTTTTATGGAAAAGCGTCATAATCACGCGGGCGAAGCCGCTGCAAAAGCTAGTAGAAATATAAGAATAATACTGATTGCGTCATTGGTCTAGTGGCCACAAGCTGCTGTGCATGGGGTCCTAGGTCCGATTCCCAGGTTGGGCAAAGTGTTACTGAGTTTTTACATCAGGAATTTCTCAGCAGCAGCCACGTAGTCTGGATCTGTGCCCGGTTGATGGCAATAGGCTCGCGCTGTTGATTCTGGCTTACAGGAGTTACAGTGGTTTGGGGGGCTTATCCCAATAAAAGGATCGCGTTCTATTGTACACATTTACAAACATAACTGATATTATGTTATATGCGCAACCACACACATACAACATAAAAAAATAATTTTCAGATAATATTGATTGGTCTTCTTTCGAGAACTCTTTTATGTCTGATTCATTTGTATCATATTTAAACTTTTCTAATCTTAATATCTATGATCTTTACACCAGAAAACGCCCACCGCCTTATAACAAAAACTCTGGCAAGTCCAGTGGAGAATGGCCACGATAAAGTCGACGGAGACGCGACGATGAACCCAGTACTCAACAGTACCCAGAATGTTGCGGCTTCAGCCAATAGCACTCCAAGAAGGAACCGACTGACATTGCACTTTGACCATACGCCTGTTCGCAACTCGGCGCATTTCAAGGAGCCTCTTACTATACCGAGCAATCATATGTATGGGAAAGGTGAGTGATTATGGTGTTTAAGAAAAAAATTTCATTTTTTTTGCAAGTAATTTATGTAACTAGGTGGCGTTTATGAGGGTGACATGTTCGATATGTGAACAAACCCTCTCTAATAAATAAAGAATATAAAAAAAAAAAACTAGGTGGCGTTAAATTATTATAAAATATTACTAGATTGCATTTTACTAAATGTAGAGTGAAAGAATATAATAGGGGATCGGACAAAAAAAAACTAATTAGTCCGTCAGATAGATTTCCAAAAATTATTGGACACGTATTTTTTCTTTTTTCACGTAAACAAAAAATGAAGACGATACAGTGCTTCGAAAACTCGTGTGACGTCATATGATAGTACATTTTGTACCTACAAGTGACGTTTCAAGCCCCACTCCATGATCTTTGACGCGCTTTATCTTCGTCAATTTTTATTGTTTTAATAATACAAAAAACACGTGTTCAATATTTTTCGATAATCTAACTTACGGACTAAACAGAATCATATTATTTTGACCCAGTCCGATCCCCTATTATATCGATGCTGAAAAAGTATGATGCTGAAAATGTTTCTTAGGCCTTTTATAGCGCGGGATTATGTAGGTTACCTTTGTCTAAGAAATATGGGACCGTAATATGAAATATAGACTGTATATACACCAGGACATCAACCTACTACAATCTGTCAAATTACTTTAATAGATTTTCAACTTTATCGTAAAAGCATTAGGTCCAAGGCTGATTGAGAATATTTGTCAGTTTCAGCTTGATGTGCTGGCGTGTATAAAGCTAAAGCCATCATTAATCAATGGGTGCTAATTAAACCGGCTTCTTTTTAATAGCAATATTTGCATCTAAAAATCTAACTTGCCTTCTAAATTACTAAGTGAGCCACAATTAACGAGCATCTAAATAATACTATCTTAGCCGCAAGTTATCTTTTTTAAAGCCACTCTAAATACAACTCAGCATCGTGATTATTTTTTAGCATCTAAATTTGTAACATGAATTCAAACAGTAAACTTCTAAAATATTAATATATGGCATCAAAAAAATATTCAATTAGCTTCTAATTTATTAACTCAGTACGTTTAAATTATAACTCATGCCACATTAACTGAGCATCAAAATTTAATTAAAATTGTCATCAAATATTATATTATAGCCACTAATAGTATGTATAAACTCCTGTCGTGTCATCGAAAGGCTTAAATATTAGAAGTTCAGAGTACTTAATGACCTAAATATTGAAGTTCAGAGTATCGAATGTCCTAAAGATCGATTTTATTTACATGTTGTGCTACAAAAGTTATCGACAGAATCGCTTCAGAACTTCATTTTTTATCGGAAAACTAGACAATTTCTGCAAGCAACTCGGAAGTAGCGCTCGCCGGCCGCTGCCGCGGCACCGCTCGCTTCGCTCGCTCGGCTCGCGCGCGTTTGGTCACAGTTTTAACCTAACCTAACCTATTTCCCTCAGTTTACAATAACGAATCATACAATCTGCCTGTGACTAGTCAATTAGACAATGGTAAAAACATTTCTGTAACTAATAGGTATTTTTAACGTAAATATAATAATCTAAAGTGTATCAAAAGTTGACATTTCATATATAATATACGTTGGCGCTCTCTGATTGGTGCAAATGGCCGGTCGCTGTCGTCTCGCGCGCTCGCGCCAAATCTTTCTGTTGCTATTTTCACGATAAAAGAATGTGATGTATTATTTTACATGCGAAGTTATAATAAATGATGTTGACTACGGTCGCTTCATTTATATTTTTTTGAGGACCTTGTGTTGAAGCTGTTAAATGTAAAATGGTGGTGAGATATAAATTCCGTGGCTGAGTTAGTAAATTAGGTGCCTATGTATAAATAACAAGGACAAGTTAATATAAATGTTGATCGTCATTTAATGCTTTCTATAGAATATTTAGTTGGCGTTGTAAAGAAGACGAATTAGTATATTAGAGGCTATATAATTTTCCCGTGGCTTAGTTATAAAATTAGAGGTTTGATCCTGTGGCCAATTAAAAAAACTGTGGCTCGATTAATTATTTCTCTTAATCAATAGTAAAAAGTTTCTATCCTTTCTGAATGACTTAATTTTTCTCTCATAATCAGGGTTCTAAAACGTCATAATACCGACCCATGTCCATTTTATACCTCGGTAACTCATGTAACCATTTATTTCTTCAGATCACGCCAACAATATGTCACAGAGCTCTTTAGAATCTGTATCTACTATGTCTGGTGGAGACTCACTACCCAGAAACGTTGGACGACTCGATCTGAGTGAAATTGGGGATCAAGTCAACAGGTACTTACATCATTATACAATATTGAACCTTATGTGTATGAGTTTTTCGTTTATTATTGTATACGTGGGATTGGTGTTTACAATTAATTAATAATCATGGAATATTCAATCTTATTAATTTCTTACTAATGTTCATTTTCGTGTGTATAGGTTCGGTGTGATGTCTGCAGAAGAGGTGCGGGATGTTCTTTTGTGTTTCCTGTTCGTTCTGAAGTATTTGGATGATGAACGACTTGTAGACTGGTGGAAGACACAAACACAGGCACAGCAGCAATCATTCTTTAATGTTTTAGAGTAAGTCTTTATTTGTATTAAGGACTAAGTAGATTTTTTATTTTGCTTTGAGCAAGTTCGAATCTTCTTTTCTTTATAGAGTGTTTAGTGCCAAACGTGCTGTAATAGTTTGTATACCGCCCATGGGCTTCTGACTTGGCTTTACATGCCGTCGAGAGATGTCATGCTTCCTTCACCGAAGCAAGTGATAATTATACAATACGCAGATAAATCGAACTGGTTGGAATCGAAATGGTTCGAACTCGAGGCCTATGACTTGGCAGTGCTAACGGTCTAACTAGACTATCAAGTCTTAATGAAAATTTATTGCAGTATTCGCCCACAAAAATAGAAAATCGTTTTGAGAAAATATCATAAATCTGGGGTATCGGAGGTCTCTTTAAACCTCTAAGTACTTGTGTTGTCTAATTACGCGCCTATCTTCTTTTTATCCACGAAATCAGCGGGTTGATCATTACTTAAACTATCCATCGTCTATTCCAGGATATGCGCCGAACAATTCCAGTACGTAGGACGAAAGAAGATCCTATCAGAAATGAAAGCCACTACACCAGACTGCAACGGTAAACCAAAGCCTGTGAAAGCAAGGACTCTGCCCGCTCGCATGAGTCCGCCTGACTTCTCGAAAGAACCTCCTATTGTTGTGGAGAAAAATAATACTGTTAACAGGGAAAACCTTGTTAATCCTTCGGTTACTACTGGTGAGTTTAACTTCAGCACTTTATACTGATGATCGGTTCTCCTTTCTGATAATCTTAAAAAACGATGGTTAAGATAGAACAAAGAAATATAGAGATAATGGGGAAGGATTTAGATAAAACTATCACCCAGTAGTTGGACAGACTTGTTGGGCAAATACTTTGCTTACATTTATTTCTTTCTTTAAAAAAACTATGCCCCTCACTAGGAATTTATCCTGTATCTTTTTTTTTCTTTTTTAAAAAACGTTGCCCCACACTAGGAATTTCTCCTGTATCGTGGGTGCGTTCACAAACATAGAAAATCACATACACAAATACCCAGACCCGAAACAACTACCTGCAGGCCATACAAATATTTGTTCCGTGCGGGGATCGAACCCGCGACGCGTGCCGTAGCAGCCACTCGTCAAAGTAAAATCTAAAGAAGTAGTAAAGTGCAAATTGAGAGTTTGCGAGGGCGATTGCTATTGGCATAGTCTTGAGCAACTAAACTAGTTATCTTAAATAAACTATTGTGAACAAGCTATACTAATTTCAAAAGTATACCTAAATGTTTGTTTTCTCTCTTTCTCTGTTCATAGAACTGGAAGCGATAGCCGAACACACAGTGCTATCTGCAAGTTGTCTCGCTACAGAAGTGGGCCTCGCCATCATAGACCGCGCGTGTCTCTTTATGAAGAACATGGGAGCAGCTGACGGCGTCGCGGCGAAGCCCTATCTCAAGCTACTGCAGTACCCACAGAGCGAGACTTTGTATAAACATCTGTTTTCGGCATTAAGAGCGTATATCAATCAGTTCTCGGAGACTTTGTTTGAAGGTCAGTGTTTTATTATGAGCAAGCGATTTAGGCGTTTAATAATGTTGGGGGAAAACTTTAAATATTAAAAATGTACATAATCCAGCAGCCTTTCGCAGACTGATGGGTTGCACTCAGCTCCTAGTTCCAAGTCATGCTTTAACCATTTTAGATAACTAACTCCAGCTTCCAAACTCTGGACGATTTCTAAATTGCACTCAATATTTCAAAGTTTTGTGTTGAACGATACGCTCAGTTTGGTATAGAAGAAAGAAATTGAAATTCAAGTGAATGAAGGCAGCGTCCATACTTATAGAGGCGAATCGGTATGGACCGATCCATAAGAGATTTATGTCCATGCAATATAAATAAAAACTAACAGTCCCAAGCGGCATGTTGTAGCTTGCGACTTCCCTAGTCGTGTCGTCCGAACCGAAACGAATTGCAAATAGACAAAAATAAAGTTTCTCCGACCGACTCAAGCTGATTCCGTGTCGATATTATGTGGAGTTATTCTGTAAAGGTTCAAACCATTTTTCCATGCTCTCATCCTTTTTCGTCCCTCAGAACCGTAAATTACTAGACAGCTAGACAGCATGCTGTTTTTCACAGTGCATGTCACGGTCCCCAACATTTCTGTCAAACGAAGATTTGTCTATAAAAATAAACCGACAATTTATTTTTAATACAGTTGCTCAAAAATTGGCGTATTGCAGGGACGTATAGCGTTCGGGATGTGGGCTATTACATACTCGTGCTTTTTCTTTACCATTTCCGAACTCGTGCGTTCTCTTTCCCAACTGTCAAAATAATGTCCATTAAAAAAAAAAACAACCACGAAGTTTTTACTAAAAAAAAATCAGAAGTATCTATGATTCATGCAAATATTTCTAAAGAAGCTACTAATTTGTTTCAATATCAGATTAAATTATTTGATTCAATGAGTTTGGTTAGGTTTCATTCCATTTCATCTCATTAAAATTCATTTTCATTTCATATCAATAAAAAAATCTACTGAAGACTTGGCTGTATGGGCATAGTCCCCTTTGCCTACCCAGAATGGGTGAAGAAAACAAAAGAAAAAAAAAATGTCTGCTTAAATTCTTTTACGGTTAGCGCCATTTTCCAAAAATGTTCTTAATTAAATTCCTTAATTTTTTCGCAACTGTATTAAAAATAGTTGTTCAGTACACGTGCGGAACCGTCATTGCAACTTGTTCCGACTGTCAACCCTCACCTTCGGCTGCGCCTCGCCTCGGGTAGACATTTGTCGGAACTCTTTGCAATGACAGGCTTTCCGCACTAATAATGAAATATACTATTGTATACAGGAGGCAGCACGGTATGTTCGGGCGTGGTAGCCGCGGTAGTTCGTCTGTGCGAGGCGCGCGCGGCGTGGTTGCGGCGCGAAGCTGCGGCCGCGCTGTACTTGCTGATGCGAGCCAACTTCCAACACGGGACCGGTGGGGACTTGACTAGAGTGCATCTACAGGTACTTATACATTACACTAAAACCTTGTCATTTTCCATTGGGGCTGGCAGAAGCTACACAAGCCATCTGCTACGATACTTTTGCTTTGTTCCCGTTTATACACCTGAATAGTTATTTACAATCAATCGAATCGAAACCGAATTGAATATGTAGTTTGTCTATGTATTTTTCTATAGTTTTTGAATAGTTATGCTGGTCAGATATGCACGCCGATTGCGATCTACAGGTATGAGCAAATATACTAAGGCAAAATATATTTAGACCGGTAGGGATAACGATAAGAATCAGCGGCTTATCGTACTTTCCGAGGTACTGAGGAAACTTGGTATGTACTGGGTGTTCACCCATCCACAGGCCAAACTAGACAAGGGCAGCTTAACCTGAAGATCGACCCGAACGACTGTTATTTAGCTACGAGGTCCTACACACACCACACCAGTTGCAACTGAATATAAGAATTGGCTAACATTGTAGCAGTACACACAACCCCATTATAAACACTTATTTATAGCCTGTACTGTCCCACTGCTGGGCAAAGGCCTCCCTCAATTCCTTCAATTTTCTCCTTTTTTGTCCCTTCTCGAACCAGCCCTTCCGGTATGCGTCCCGTCTCGCTACCTCTGTCTGGACTGGCCTCGGCAGCGGCGTCCGTCTTTCGCTAACCATCGTGTGGAGACTTGCCCAGCGGTCATCGTGCATTTGGTTGACGTGACCCTCATCATTTCAGCCATCTACTGATGGACATTTAAATGGCCCTACCAATCCAAGACAGTTAAATTGTTTTTCTGGGACTTCTGCGAGATTCATTGTCTCGGCACTTATCTGGTGGTCGCCACTGTTGTTTCTGAATTTCAGAAGTTGCAATTGTTTGGATAGCGGGCTTGTCTCAAAAGTAAGGCCCTACCAATCCCATTTCAGCCTAGCAGCCTTCTTGCCAACGTCCACTATGCCCGATTTTTTTTAACGTAGCGTGGTGTTTCGAACCCTGTGTCGATCAACACTTACATATTTAAACTCACACAGGTTATCATGGCGGTATCAAAGCTACTCGACAACTCAACCGCTCTCAACTGCAAACGTTTTCAAGAATCTCTCTCTGTCATCAATTGCTTTGCAACTGGCGATAAAGCTATGAAAGGAACCGGTAAGAAAAAAACATTATTTACACCACAAAAACTAAATAAGTGTTTCATGCATGACTGCACTCGTGATCGACGATCGAATGATCTTGTTCATTGAATCGGCAAGTGTAAGAAATTGCTTTTATCTATTATAAGTAGTAATTTTCCAAGTGAAGGTATTTAAGAATGAAATAGAATATATTATAATACTAGCTGATGCCCGCGGTTACAACCGCGCGGATGTCGGTTATCGCTACCGATGCCGGTTATCGCGACCAAAAATAATATTTTCGTACCCCCCCATTTCGTACCCCCCTATTTTCAACCCATTGAATAAAGTTTTTTTTTATTATTAAAAAGTAGCCTATGTCCTTTCTCGGGTATCAAAATATCTCCATACCAAATTTCATGCAAATTGGTTCAGTATTAGGCGTGATTGAGTAACAGACAGACAGAGTTACTTTCGCATTTATAATATTAGTATGGATTATTGTTTTAACTGGGTAACAAAATTTTAAAAAGCATTTGAAGAACATAACCCTAGAGTGGACAATAATGCAAAGAGACAAAAATAATCTTAACTAAGGTATTACTGTGCCTGAAGCATCAGCGCGGTGCGGGAGGGGGGGGGTAAGGTGTTGCCGCACGTCAGTGGGTGAATGAACCCTCCGCAACAGATCATTAACACAGATGACTCAGGCACCGTCTCAGTCTTTCTTTCTTTCTTTATCCGTGCGGTTAGTGCCAAACCTGGTGTCAGAGAGCCTTTGACTTGGCTTCCATCTTGGTTTTACCGTCTCAGTAAGCGACCTGAATTGAATACTTTCTCCGCTGTTTCTCAAATTCATCCAGTACGTATAGCAATCGCGCTTTATCGGTTACTGCAACTATAATTAATTAAAATATGTTAATTATAGTTGTTGTTTTGTTTATTGTTCTTGTTGATATTTTGTTCTGTATGTATCAGGTTTGTCTAGCGAAGTGGCGGAGCTGATGCGGCGCGTACGCACTGTTGTTGGTGCGCGGGCGCGTCTCGCTGGAGTGGGAGGAGTCGGCGCTTCAGGTAAAGAATATTTTATTTTAACCAATAATATCTTTAAAATGTGGGAAGTGTTATTGGGTTTTTCAATCTAGAATTTCTCAGTAGCAGCCACAGAGTTTGGATTTGTGCCCGGTTGATGGCAATAGGCTTGCCCCCTACTACATGAAACTTAAAACATATCTGCTGAAATGTTGGTTTATTATTAGGTACACCTCTGTCTAACACTTCGGGGATTACAGACGTGATAATATGTTATGTTATTCAAGAAATTGAATTGAGATTACACCAGCATTTATCAACACCGAGCCAGGAAACACGACTACACTAAACTGATCGTTTTTCCTATAAAACAGGTGCAGGCAGTGTTCACTTAGCCGAGTTGCAGCACGCACTGGCGGCGTCTTGCCGCGCGACGCCACGCTTGCGGCACGCCTGGCTGTCTAACCTCGCTGAACATAATGCACGACAAGGAGACCATGATGAGGTAAGCACATTTGTTCACTAAGACTGAACCTCCAGGGTAGTCCGCGAAACTCGAATTTTCTTATGTTTTTTGCAATATGTCAGTGTCAGGTTGTATGTTAAATAAAATAGAATAGGGTATTTCACCAAAAAATTCTGATTAGTCCGTCTTTTAGATTATCGAAAAACATTAGATACGTGTTTTTTGTTTTATCAAATTAATAAAAATTTACGAAAATAAAACGTTTTATAGATCAGGAGTGGGGGTTTTTGGCGTCACTTTGTGGGTAAAAAACTACTAACCTTGTGACGTCACACGACTTGATACGACTTTTCGAAGCACTGTATCGTCTTCGTCTTTTGTTTACGTGAATAAAGAAAAAATACGTGTGCATTATTTTTTGAAAATCTATCTGACGGACTAATTTGATTTTTTTTGGTGAAATACCCTATTCGCGAACGTAAATTTACTGTGATTAAAATCCTTTCATCAGCCTTTTCCACCAAATAGTCACTCAAGGATTGAGTGAGAATTGGTGAGTTGCAAAAAACGTAAAAAAATCGAATTTCGCGGGCTACCTTGACGGTTTCACCTTAATTGACTTAAAAGGTTTCGTAAAGCCTAGTTGACGCTTCCTGTGACCCAAGAGCTGGCTTTTACATTAGCTAAAGGCTAAGTGTTACCATACCATACGACGTGGTAACGCTGCTGCCGGTCTCTTGGGCACTTTATCTACGTAGTTTTTTGATGCCCTTCTATGGTTTGTTGCTAGTTTATTTCATAGTTTTTAAAATTAATAATGTATGTATACAATAGGGGTCGGACTGACTCAAAAAAATATGATTCTGTTTAGTCCGTCAGTTAGATTATCGAAAAATATTGGATACGTGTTTTTTGTTTTATCAAATCAATAAAAATTGACGAAGCTATAGCGCGTCAAAGATCATGGAGTGGGGCTTGAAACGTCACTTGAAGGTACAAAATGTACTATCATATGACGTCACACGAGTTTTCGAAGCACTGTATCGTCTTCATTTTTTGTTTACGTGAAAAAAGAAAAAATATGTGGTCAATATTTTTTGGAAATCTATCTGACGGACTAGTTTTTTTTTGTCCGATCCCCTATTATACTGTAGTCTTACGCCCAAATACTCGAACGTCACTCAATTTTAAGTTGCACTTAAATCTCGTGCTGTCTTTGTTACTTTAACGCAGAGTGACAGAGATAGCAGGAGTTTTGAGGGTTACTCATAATTGAGTGACGTTCGAGTATTTGGGCGTTAGCTACTTTAACTTGAAAAAATGTTGATATTCATTATTATTGGAACAAACTAATAAAAATAAGTTATACAAACTTGAGAAAAAAATGAAGGTTATATATTCGGCTACTCGCCGAACTTCATTGCGAAACGTGAAACGTAATCAAGTATTTTTAGTAGTAGAAGTAGACTAGATAAAATATTCTCATCGAGCATTATTTGATACTCAAGTGAATACTTCGTCAAGAATTTTGATGTTTGTTTTAATGCGTGGGGACTTACCACCACCTCTTATAGCATTATTTTAATCTTGCTTCTAGAGTGGGAAGACTTGAAGCTTTGCTATGAGAGGTGGTGGTAGGCCCTCCTCTCAAAATACTACATTCATGATTAGTCCGTTTTAGTTTAATTATAGTTAACTGTCTTGCAAAGATTTATCTTCTGAACAAATAATCTTACCACCTAAAAATATAAACAGGCTATGTGCTGCCAACTACACATCGCAGCCCTCATAGCAGAATACCTAAAACTACGTGGAACTCAGCAATGGGGTGCGGACGAGTTCGCCGAGATATCGCGAAACATCCCCCGAGACGAGACCAGCCTCAAAATCGACGAGGGTAAGTAAAACTAAAACACCAATAACACAATACAAATTATATATTATATTATATCCTGCGTTATGCATCATAAAGTCCAATTTTAAATACCACAGCCTAATCCATCGATTGTTGAAAGCACTTAATATTTAATGTAGTTTCCCTTGTGAACTACTCAGGAACTAGTTTGCAGTCTTGGTTATAGTTATGTGACACTATGTATTTGGTTAGCTCCTTGAATGTTTCAAGAGGACAGAAGGCGTTGCAGCCTGGTACTTCCATGAGGCGAGGCTCCGCTGAATCATCATCCCAGTAATATATCTGAAAATAAAGTTTTTGTAAAAGTATAAAAGCTCAATCAACCAGCAATATTTCTAAAAAGTACAACAACCTTTTTGACTCAAGAAAAAATAATACGCGTCTAATTCCTGAAAACTCCTTCAAAAGAATGAGGAAAATACTAACAAACTGAACCATTTCTAATTGGTCGAAAACGTATAAAAATAAAATAGCTTTTCGGGGAAGGCCTTCAATTCGTTAAACAGTCGTTGCCAATAAGCGTGACGGTCACGTAAAGCCAAAGTTCACGGTCGACTTTCTTACAGACTGCTTTAGATAAACCATTAATTATTGTTATTACTAAGAGAATGCCTGCAGCTTACTTAGTATTCTAGAGGTCGCATTCATTAGTCAGAAAATATACAAAAAACACAGGGCTTCCCAAAAAATAGTGAGAAACTTGTTCTGTCACTGTTTTTGCCAATTCGTCTGACCGAATGCTAGTCTCAGAGGTCAACCACAAAGCGGGTACTAGCTGCCAGACACCAAAATTTATATTAGTGCACGATGTGTGCGCAAACGCACACATTCCCTCTACCGTATTTTTGTTAGCTCGATAGAGCAATCTGTCGAGAGAGATTACACGCAGACCTGGCGGTTTTATGTTGCCTTTACTATGATAGATAGAAGTCCCCGTCATCTGCCTTTTCCCAACTATGAAATTCCTGACTTCTAGTGAAACCAGATTCTGCTGAAAATACCAGCAGAGGTCGGTGATAGGTCTTCACGGGTCAACGTCAGAAAGTGTAGTTAAACCTTCGATAGATCCTTGCGGCTGTTAGTTATTAGCCGAGAGACGTGAGATAGAACTGTAACATCTATCTGGATCAGTAAAAAAAAATCGTCCAAGTTTACCTTAAGACCAAACCGCTGTCCATCAGCCAAAACCTTCTGCTCCTTATTCGACTGCGGCGAGGGCCGTCGTTCATGTAGCTCGAATAGTAAAGCTGCCCCGGGGTCGGGCAGGCGTGGTGGCGGGGCCACGCAGGCCCCTAGGAGAGCTGCCACGGACACTGGGGTCCCTGTGCGCACCACCAGGCGAAGTTGGGACTCGCCTGCGCTGTTGCTGCTGGCTTCTTTTATTATTTGTTGGAGTAGAGCTCCTAGGATAGAAAAGAAGGGTTAATCATTCGTTCTAGAAGTATGGTATTGAATGTAGTATACCTGTCTGTTGATATGGCGTATAGAGTTTTAGAAAAAAGTGCTGCTTTGTAAAGTCCTTTCATAGAAAGTCACAATGATCTTTAAAGACTGTTTTAAAAGGACTGTTTATTTATTTATTTAATAATTTCTTTTTATTTATTTATTTAATAATTAATAACAAAACCTCCCAATGAGCGCTTTTTACGTTTACTATCATGTTGTTTAGATATGATGAACTTTAACGTCGACCTTTGAATTTAAATTAATATGTCTAGTCTGAATGTCAAGGTATTTAGTAGAGATGTACCGACTATTCGGCCATTTTTAGTCGGCGAGTAGTCGGCAAGACTGCCAAAGTAAAATTATAACTTTTATTGTTGCTAACTGACCCGCGCACCTTCGTCTGCATGCAGACGAAGGTGCGCGCTCTCTCTCTTATGTGATGCAGCCTGCATCACATAAGAGAGAGGGGGGGTTAGATTATTTTGCTTCGGGGATATTTTAAAACCGCGATATCTCCTAAAATATATCATTGAAATCAGATGATGAATGCAATTTTATTTAGAATTAAATACTTGTGATGGATAACTTAGATATTTTTTTTTGGATAAAAGAATACCATGTCTATGAAAATATCTTCACAAATAATACATTATTTTAGAACTTTGATTACCATAAAAAAAAATGAGTTTTAGAACTTTTTACAAAAGGAACAATTTCGTCATACAGGTTTGTTGCGTATCTTTAACCGTTTACGAAGCGCCGACAACGGATGCTCTCAAAAGGAAGAAGTTTTCCCCGTTTTTTATAATATTTCTCCGCTCCTATAGGTCGTAGTATTTGGTCATATAGCCTAAAGCCTTTTTTTGTTGATATATCATCAAATAACCCTTCCCGCTCTTGGGCAGAGCGAAAGGGAGTGTCAGACTTCTACGGACTAAAAACCACCCTTGTTCCTTCGTAGCCCTTTATGCCGAGGCCGCGGTATCTCTTGCGAACAACCCGCAGCCCCTACGGGATAGCCTAAAGCCTTCCTCGATAAATGAGCTATCAAAACTATTTTTTTTTTAATTCTCACCAGTAATTCCTGAGATTAACGCGTTCAACCAACATAACAAACCCTTCAGCGTTATAATCACACTTCACACAATCACACTTATCCTACTAATATTATAAATGCGAAAGTTTGTGTGTGAGTATGCATGTTTGTTACTTCTTCACGCAGAAACTACTGGACGGATTTGGATAAAATTTGATACACAGGTAGTTTATAACCTGGATTAACACATAGGATAGTTTTTATGCCGATTTTATCTTCCTGTGGGATAATTTTCGAGTTGTAGCGGCCGAAGTCGCTGGCAACAGCTAGTATTGAATATAGGTTTTTATTCTATCAACAGCCTAACAGTTTGTTATATAATCTAGGAATGAGAACTCTTAAATTGAACTTATCAAGAAAGATATAACTCGTAATATCTATACTAATATTATAAAGCTGAAGTGAAATAAATATTTTGAATGAAAGCTACACCTTTATCGAGTAACATAGTCTATATTATATTTTCATAAGCTATATTTATGTGACGCAGACGAAGTTGCGTGGGTCAGCTAGTCTATACTAATATTATAAAGCTGAAGAGTTTGTTTGAACGCGATAAACTCAGGAACTACTGGTTGGAATTGAAAAAATCTGTTTGTGTTGGATAGTCCATTTATCGAGAAAGGCTTTAGGCTATATAACATCACGACCAATAGGAGCGGAGCATAAATGAAAAATGTTCAAAAAACGGGAAAAGATATTCCTTTTTGAATTTCCGATGCGTGCGCTGCGAAAATGGTTTAAGTTATGCAAATATCATGTAAGAAGGAATTGTTCCTCTTTAAAAGTTCTATAAAAAAAGTCCGCGACAGCATATGTTTATCTTTTAGGATTGATTCACTGTAACCATTTTGTACTATTAAAATGTTTGCGAAGCTTATTTAACCCATATGGTATTAATCTATCTTTATATCAAAAAAAATAGATAAGAAAAGAGAAGTCCTGACTGACTGACTCATCAACGCCCAGCCCAAACCCTTGGACCTAGAATGCTGAAATTTTGCACAGAGGTTACCTTTATAATGTAGACAAGGAATAAGGAAGGATTTTTCGAAATTCAACCCCTAAGGGAGTTAAATAGGGGATGAAAGTTTGTATGGAAAATCGTTATTTTCGCGGGCGAAGCCGCTGGCAAAAGCTAGTATCTAAATAATTGTGTTTATTAGAACGGAAATTTAATATAGAATATGTGTGCCCTTTCCTGATATAGTTTAAATAAATATCTTAGAAGATATCGCAATGTAAAAACATCCGCCCGACAAAATAATTACACGCGCGTTAGTTGTAGGTACGTGGGGATTCTGGCTTCCGGGAAATTCAAATTCAAAATATTTATTTCACCAGAATGTTTACAAGTTCAAGATGTTAATATTGTACATTGAACAGTTAGAAAAGCTAAACTAAACTAATATTATGAAGAGGAAAGATTAGATTTTTTGTTTGTTACGTTTTGTTGAACGCGCTAATCTCAGGAAAAACAGGTTGTATTCTTTTTTTATGTTGGATAGTTGATTTATCGAGAAAGGTATAAACTATATTAAGTGACGCAGACGAAGTTGCGTGGGTCAGCTAGTTTAACATAAAAATAAATAAATAAATTCTGTGACCGCTCGGGTGCCAGCGAGTGTGTTGAATGATGTTCTACCGTGGTCACTGACGGTTTTTAGACCTTATAACTCAGAGCATTCGCCTTTTACCCCTCATGTGTGCAATTCGGTGAAACGCCATGGACAATCCAATCGGCATATTTTTCGGCCAAAGTCATAGTCTGCCCATGTCTAGTGGTTAGCAAATACGATTATTAAATAAACCTTTTTTTAACTTGAACCATCCTGAACACGTTTGGCAAAACTTCAACAATAAAAACAAACATTACTGTTATGCTATCAAAATTCCAATTAAGAAACTTTAGTGTATTCTTTGTTTTTTTTTTTCATAATATGTTTAGTGATTATTTATACAGTTATATCAAATAAACCTTTTTTATTAAGTTAAACCACCTTAATAATACAGTTTATTAAACAAAACCTGATAATAAAAAAAACATAACTGTTTTGCTATCAAAATACTAATGTTGAAACTAATAATGTATTCTTTGATTATTATAAGTATGCCATATAAATATGTATATTTAAATAATAAAATCTTACCGCCACTGAGTTTCCTTAGCAAATTATTGTGGAACATCATTGAGTACTCCAATCTGGCAATATCCATAAGTTTTCTCTTCACGTGTTTTGCCCATTTCGGATTCGCTACTTTAATATCATCCTGCAATTTATGAAAATCATTAGGTAGGTCAAATAGTCGATAAAAGTATAATAGGATGCTGCAAAATGCCATTATTTTTAATAGTTAGGTGGCATGTCTCACTTGCAAATTATGCACAACCCAGTATCTGAGTATCTCAGTGGTAAGACTCGTTGGTAACTGGTTATCATACTGTCTCTAACTCGTAGTAGGTGATAATGTTTTAAAATAAGAGTGTAAGCTTCGGATCAGTCCTTTTTGTAAGTTTAAAATAATGATCTACCCCAAAACACCTACCACTTCCCAGTCCTAGTAACAAACTCCCTAGCAACACAACTGTCAATTTCCACAATTAAATTCCGGTCGATCAACGCCAATGATCTATGACATCTTGACATAATTATTTTGAGACATAACATGAAGCTCGAGCCTCAATCAGGCGATGTCGCGTCGATTGCTTTAATGATAAGACGATCACGCCATTATTTGACAGTTCAAACACCTCTAATTATAGTCACAATTGAGTCGCGCAGACAGCTCGGCATTCACTTCTGTTTGGTCAGAGGCATCAACATCGATTTGTCACCTTCAATCGATCACATGGTGTGCCATGTCATAGGTCTCAAGTTTAAGCCCAGAACACAAACCTATGATTTTTCACTTTCACTTGCTTCAGTGAAAGAACCGTTGAACCAGCTAGTCCACCTAATAGAAATATGCCTCCTCTGCAAGACGTGAGCTCTGGCAGGAGCTGCTTAAGCCCCCTGACGGCTTCATCGAGCCGTCTGAAAGCCTTCCACCTGGACATGCTTTGCCGTGACCGACTTGGAAATCCCTAAATAGACTTCGAACCCAGGTCGGCCGTAGCAAAGACAATCTCTTCAGATGGGGGTTCATTGACGGCTCAGACCTCAAGTGTGTATGTGGCGTATCTCCGCAGATAATGTCCCACCTTCCATCTTGCGCTGCATGTCCTGACACCTGTACATTTGACGACCTTATGACTGCATCAGCGAGTGGAGTTCGCATAGCTGAATTTTGGGCCAAAACGATTTAACGGAAATTTGCCATCGACACGCTAAGAAGAAGTGAAAGAAAACATCGTGAGGAAGCAAGCATGCCAGAGAGATATTTCTTGATGGCATATAAAGCCATGTCAGAAGCCCATGGACGGCATAAACACTCTGACGCATGGTTTTTTTTTTTTTTAAAACGTTGCCCCACACTAGGAATTTCTCCTGTATCATGGGTGCGTTTACAAACATTGAAATTCACATACACAAACACGCCCAGACCCGAAACAACTATCTGTAGGCTATACAAATACTTGTTCCGTGTGGGGATCGAACCCGCGACACCGAGCACAGCAGTTCAATCGCCCAGCCACTGCGCCAACCGTGTCGTCATCAAGGTTAGGCGTTTACTACCCGTCCCGTCCCGTCGGGGCTGTCGATTGTCGAAAGGTTAACGCGGCTCCGACACAAGGGCGAAGAAGGAACATAGGTTTGGTTTTTAGTCAGTAGAAGTCTGACACTCCCCTTCGCTCTGCCCAAGAGCGGGGTGGATGGAAAATCATCGAATAACCCCCCCCCCCGGGTTATTCGATGATTTTCCACCCACCAAAAAAAAAAAAGCCGTTTACTACACGATAAAGAAAGAGATCGACCGCATTCTCAGTTGTACCTTTAGATTTAGTAGACTTGTGCCTTAGAATAAAAAAAATCGAAGACATGTGTCATCTACCAACCCGCACTGGGCCCGCGTGGTGTATTTTAGCCCATCCCTCTCCTAGAGAGGAGGCCTGAGTCCCTGCAGTGGGAACATTATAGGCTGATGATGATGATTAACTAGACTAGTAATAAAAGCCAAGCATCTACTTACCTGAATTAGGAATAAATTATTTAGGTAATAAGCGTCTTGCGGCGTGCTGAAGTTAGTGTTGGTCATTTGAGCGATTTTGTGAAAAAAATCGCGGTAAGGCAACAACAGGCCTTCGTCTGTGAATGCTTTAAGTATCCTCTCCTTCTCTTGTTTGTAGCGAGGACAGTTCTCTTCGTAGAGTAGCTGAAAGTTTAAATACACACATGAAGTGAAATGAACCGATAACACACGCCAAGCTTTTAAAATTGCAGCCACAACATCTCTTGAACTGAGGGGTTTGTTCGCCTTATTTCTTACAATAAATTATTATTTTTTCATTAATATTTCCTAGTGGAATGATATATACAGCTGTAATACCAAAGTTTTAGCAGACTTCTGCTAGATTTCCGTCTCAGGCTTTAGTGTAAAGCTTGCGGTAATGAACATAACTTATTCCAAATATTTACTCATCTACGACCCTATATACTATATAGGGTCGTAGATGAGTAGAATAAGTAAGTATATTCTATACAGTTTATAGAATATACTTACTTATATCCCTTAATTGTATTTAAATTCAAAAGAACTTACAAAGTCTTGACGTTTTGGCGGATATTTGTAAGGCACGGGTTGCCAGGGTAGCGTATCATTCCACTCTTGCGGAGGCGCGGGCGGCCATAGCCCTGCCGCGATCAACAGAGCCGTCATCTTACTCAGTTCCGTATCCGACGATATCACGATACTACTCTCTATTAAAACAGAAATATTTTACTATAAATAACTTATTAAACAAAAATAAACTAGGTTAGTAAAATATCTGAATAATTACCACTTTCATAGTAAGGTCCCAAAAACTCGGTATACCTCTTCCTAAGTAATGCGCCCATTTCAAATGTCAACGTCTTGCCCTCCTGTAATATTAAGAAACGTCAATAGACAAACGTCTTTATTAATAAAGTCCGGCCCACTCACGAATGCTTTTCTATTAAAGTCGTGTGACGCGGGACAAGCAATAAATCATTATTAGTGGCTGACGGCAATCTGCGTGTCTGCCGACACTTCGTTCCCGTTTAGCAGACCGCGACCTTCGGCTATCGGGACTCCCTCCCGCATTCGGACTAGGAAGCGACACTTCGTTATAACATCATTCGTCTTCACTTGTCCTTCTGCTCCGACCCTTAACTGTGGTTCCGAAGTTTCATTGTCACGGCCCCGACAAACTGTTACGTGTCGCCTAGTATGATTTGTAGCTGTTTACAATCATATAATAATATAATCGATCTATATTAGTGTTGTAAAACCTACTTATTTGTGAAACCTTTTTGTTAGGTTTTATATACCTTTTTCATAATGTCAAATAAAAAGATCTTCGCAGTTCAAATATAGCAACCATCGTACTACGTGTTTTTCATTCAGCTATTTCCACAATATTTATTTAGGAACTCAGATTACAATCACATCATTACAATTATGATTGCATATGCATTGTACATAAACGAGATATGTGGTTTGTTGTTCAAATTCGAACTGTCACGTATATTTGCTGTAGTGCTAATCTTGTGAATGGCTAATATATCTGAGTGGATGGCCAACAAGGACGGATCAACAAGTGCTCCTTTGTTACATTGTGAGTACGGGATGGAGGAGCGGCGGCGCATATGAGTAATCTATATGCAGCATCACCATTGATCAGCTTCAGCCGCGGTTATGGTTTGTGTACGTCAGAAGCCATTCGTTACGGCCGGCGGACACCTAATTTAATGTATCGAGGAACTACGCCAAAAAGGTCCATTGTTAAAAATGACGCCTCTTGTGGTTCCAATGATATTGAAGCATGATAAAAAATTTACTACATTCAAGAATCTCGACCTGTATAAATGTATCATTTGTGTTGAAATGACAATTTAAACTTAACAAGATTTGTAGGAAACTGTATGGGCACTTACATTAGTCATAGCGCCGGCTCCGTAGGGCGAAAACACGTGGTCGGATGGAGGGGCTCCAAGCATTGCAAGCTCACCCTCGCTAGGAGTACGCTCCCCATGCGACATTAGCTGCAAAAGTATTGAAGACATCAATTTCTATACATATTATGTAACCTCTCTAAAATGATAAGTTTTTAAACTAACATGGTCACTAACAAATTGATGAGGAGTAGGTGTAAAGAAAACATGGTAAATATCCCGTTTTCAGTGTTTATGATAAAATTGTTGAAAAAGAAATGACTTAACTAAAACTAAAATTGATTGACGAATTTCTTATCAGACAATACCTTCCCAAAATCGTCATTAATATTACAATAATTATGGTATTGTAATGAGCAACATAATTTTCTATTTGATAATTAGGTATAATTAAGATCGTGCACTTAAATTATATTAGCACTAATTTGTAATTTCTGCATCTTTCATAGTACAAAATTGCGTTTGTATCAATTAAGCATGCTTTTAAAAGTATTTTTCTGAAATGAGTCAAACTGAAGTATTTTGACAATAACTGGTTCCTACTATAATAATATATATCAGACTAAACACATCTGTTGACCCTTTCCGGGCTTACAGACATGTTATCATATTTTATATAAACAAAGCACTTAATAAGTACCTCTTATATTTCAATAAATACGAATTTATTCAGAGAGCATTCTTTCTATGCATCTCTGCATAAATTTAGACATATAGGTAACATTTATAACCTAGTATAGGTTATAATTATAATACCTGGAATTGACACGTGTTCATAATTGAGTTATTTTAATGTCCTTACCACGTGTACTTGTCGAAGGACAGTCACGTCGATCGTTGAGTCCTTCATCAGGATCACTGCTACGAGGGCTAAAGGAAAATATATAATGTTATTAAAATATACGTTTGTGAACTAAGTTTTTAAATGTCTCATCATGTCTCCTTTTTGGGTAAATGCTAAATAGCTAATAATAATAATAGCTATTTTATTTATTGATAGGTTGGTAAACAAATAAACAAAATGGGAGAGTTGACACTGCGTTAAAGCTAGTGAAAAGGTTATAATCAGAATAGATAGGGTTTTATTTAAAAAGGGTTAGCCAGCTGCCTTAATTTAATTTCCAATAAAGATGTTCATAAACTTGCTGGCTGCTGTTCTGATTTTTGAATAAGTACTGTAATTATTGCCACTTTTGAGAACAACAAAACATTGCTTTAATGCCTTGTTGTGCCATTGGTTGGACTGATTGAATGCCTTGCACCCTGCTAGCATACATACCGGCGATGAGCGAGACGCCCACCAACACGCCGAGGCAGCAGCAGGTGTGTTCTATGCGCATGCCCTGCGCCGGCGCCGCTTCGGCCACGTTGGTCGGCTCCTCCTCGCGACCGCCCTCTTTCCTGCGCAAACGCACCACTAACTTGACCACAAGAAATTATATTAAACTTCTCCCTTTTCTCGATACCAGTGCCAATTATTTGACAGTTTTATTGGTATCAACCTAATTCTGTTTATCTTCAAGTTATTATATTCAAACACTTGATTACTTGATTATTTTAATCACCGAGAACAACTGCGGTATTATAATTTCACGATGAGAGAATTATACTCATGCTAATTGTTGCACATGTCCGCACAGATACTGCAATTGACAAAAACATCCGCTTTATACAATGATGTCTCAAAAATGTCACTCACATTTTCCTCCGCCGGGTCGGCAGCTCTACATTGTAATCCGATCTTAATCGGGCTTTAGTCACTCGGGGTAGCGCATAATTAATAGTTTAGTGTTGACACATAAACCACGGGAACTGTCAGAAGCATCCACTTTGGTATAAGTAAGCTAGAACGTCGGCGGTGCGAGGCAGGAAGCGCACGGCGCGCGAGGCGGAGTCCCACTGAGACCCGTACGGGACGCGCGGCCAGATTCACGGTCGCCGCGACCTGTGTCCGCTCAGATGATTGACTTTGTCCAATCGATTGTACCACGGTGCCTATTTACACATGCGTGCCTGTATCGTCTGATGTTGATATTTAGACAGCCGGCGCCCTTGTTAACCTCAGCTTCAATGGAAAATCAGATGTGGTCGCACAATGTGGCCCCATGTATTACATGAGTATTCATTCTCTGAATGGACCATACATGGTGGATTTTCATACGTATTAGAGATGGATAAAGTTAATTTCCTGCAGGAAATGCATTGTGAATATGCAATAGAAACAAAGAATACGTATGAATAGCACAGTGACATGTGAGTTTTATTTGCACTAGGGTGCTTTGATTCGCCTGATAGTGTGAATTAAAAGATTGCGCGCGCGCTGCCGTGCGAACGTACGAATGCCTTCCGCCTGCCCTATCCTGGTGGGGGGCTGGGTACTGAAAGACTATTTTTCTTCGACGACCTCGCATTCTTTGTTTGCTACTTGTCACTAGGAATAAGTATTGACAAAATTTTCTCAATGGTGCCATAAGTTTATGAGCACAACTCGAAAACCTCATGGCTCTATAATAATTGAGCAGATTCGTTATTATTGCTTATCTTATTTAGGATGTGATTATAAATCAACATCTTATCATCACATCATCTTAAAATTGTAACAAAAACAATAAAAAAGAGACCGTAACAAACAAAAATATTATTCGATTGAAGAGCTCTTGTTGCATCTACAAAAACATTTGAAAAACAAGCATATAAGGAAAACATCGTGAGGAAACCAGGATGCGTGACGGCAGGTAAAGCCAAGTCCCATGGGCGGTATTAAAAATTTTCCTTGTTCTGTTATTTTTCGTGTGGTTAGTACCCCACGAAAGAAAAAGAACAAGGAAAATAATAAATTGACCACTTACTTGATACAAATTACACTCGTTACACGCACCATTTTCTCAACACAGACTTCTCAGTACCTCCGATTAAAACACCAAATTATCTTTATACAAATTATCTGTATAATCTACACATCTCGCTTAGTGATAAAACATTAATAAGATGTTGGAGGAAACGTTGTTCTTATAATTCTATGGCAGTCATACTGCGAGTGATCATATCTAATCATATTGTAGCTACAATTGTACTGTAGTTACATCTTACATGTTTTCAGTGAATATACTCGCTTATTTGCATTGTGTCTGTGTATTGTGTAGTAATAAAGATGTAGGATTGTTTCTATACATTTTCTTAGCAGGCGGGTGTTGGAGAACTCGCAACTTTGATATTATTTTCTTCTCCACGTTTCTATGAACTCTATGAAAAAAGTCCGATGAAAATTCGACCACTACAAACTTGATACCACCTTTTTTGTCTAATTGCACTCGACTAAGTAGTCGTAATGACTTTCTTATCTGCTTTCTTCACGTGTTTGTCCTTCTTCGATTGAGAGAAAAAAAAAATATTGGTTGTTGTCCGTTCCCCAGAAATTGTAAAAGTTATTGTATTTAAAACATCAGATAACTGGTTCTATGTTTCGTATGGGGTACCAATTGGGAAACTGGATGGAGAGATTTTCGAGTGGATTTTACAAGTTCTAGTCTATTAGTCCTAGCAGGTGCCCCTTAAAAATACCTGTGTCAGTGTATATGTCAGGCCTTTGCTGGGTGGCGGCTTGAGTAATCGTTGGATATCTCTGAGTGCCGCAGTTAGTTTAATTCGACTATTCAAAAGTGCCTGTTACTGGCCTACTTGAAATAAATATTTTTGACTTTTGACTTTGACTTTGTGATGCTCCCAAGATAAGTTGGTTTAATAGCCCTCTCATGTTGAAATCCACCGGCAAAAGCTTTTAGTTCACCGATAAAATCTGCTGAGTACATTTGACTAGGAACTTCAGTTAGAGCATTATTAGCCTAGACTTTCAAGGCCTAGTGTTTAATTCATCACATCATGACAATGCACCCGCATATTGTGAGCTGTGACTACTGCTATTTGGAAAATCATTACAGGGGAATCCTAACTTCCTGTCCCCTATAAATAGTGCCCTTGGCTTTGTAGTACTAATTATCTCCCTGAAATAGATTTGTTTAGGTCATCGAAGAGATAATGTTTATGGGGGGAGATCTGATTTGTTTTTAAAGTCACCTCTTTTGTCAATTTTAATTGGATCTAGCCTACTTTCATAGCGGTGTTTCAGTTCCTAAATCGATGGTGTAATCATTATTAGGTACCTATATTAAATGTGTAAGGTCCAGTAGATAATCACGATAATTGCGGCATCAGTGGTGTTTAAGTCCTCAGAATTGCTGGTGTTTTAAAGCTGAATATAGATTTGACACGGTAAATGACTCTTTCGTGAACTCTATCCGCCTTATTAATAAAAATAGTTAAACCAGGTCTAACTATTTTTATTAGTAAGGCGGTATATGTTTACTAAATAATCAATTTGAATTAAAATATTGTTTCGCTTCTAAAGGTCCTTAAGAAGTTTGTGATATGGTAGACAACCGTGAGGCCTCGTCTCTGAAACGGTATTGCCATGAATTAAGAAAATCAACGTCACAAAACATGTATGTGATTGTTTTTACATGAAACATATACTAATAAATGTTTCTTTTTATTATTCTAAACCATATGAGCGAATCCAGGGCGTATCGCTAGAACGATAAAAACTAGTTTCGATGTGCTGCCTGCACAACATTTTATTCGTATTTCCACGGTCATTCGGTATTATCTTAGAGCAAGTTTTATTTTTTTATTTTACAAGTACGTCTGATATTAGTTAAATCCTTACTCATCATCGGCTTCCAGTCTAACTAACCTCTATAGCCCAGTTAGTACTGGCTAATATAGATACCCTTGGTAAGACTGCTTGTCAGACTTTCGGGCAACTGACTACATGTAACGACTAGCGACTGTCAAAGATATTCAAATGACAGCAGGGACCACGGAGGAAACTCAATGACTAAATCAAACAAATTACATAAAAATCACAGCCACTTTATTCGTGTCACCTAGTATCTATTTAATAATTTAATATGTGCTATAATGGCTTTAGGTTCTTGCATTGTTGATCCATTTCTTCTTTCGACCATATTATGTCTTGTACGAGGCTGCAAAACTTTTCGTATGGGCAGACGAGTTGGGCTCCGCACCCGCTGATTGGTAGGATTTCCCCGGGCCCACCGGCATCACGGGCGTACACAGCCTGGACAACAAAAAAACAAAAATATATAAGCCTAACAGACCATAACGGTTTTTCGAACTCATAGGTCAATGCCTGATCAATAGCGATTACTGTCATGAACTTGTCACCTTAACATTGTCAAAAAATAACGATTTATATCTTTCCTCGAAAATCAGCCAAAAAATACCTTTTATACAACAGTCAAGACACCAAGTGCAGACAGCAAAAAATACTATTTAAAAAACTGAAATCCTGCTGCAAATAAACGTTGAGCAAAATAAATGTTATTATTGCAATGACTTTATCGACTTCCAAATGTGCTTTTGTCTTATTATCTTACAGGTACTGATATCTTATAAATCTCCACAAAAATGTTAACACAATGCAACTATAGTTAAATATTTACTTAAATGTGAGACGACGCATACAATTGGCATAATAAGCCAAGAATGCACATGTGTACTCACATAGAAGTATTAAACTTGCATGCATAATTATGCCATAAAGAACATTGATTGGTGATAACTAACAATATAAGATATGTGACATAACATATGATAAGACACACTGCCTCTAAAAAGTAACTTCTCGAAATAATACTTTTCACTGAGCTTAATGTAGAGAGAGTGAAACTTGGATCAATTTTCAGGCATCAAGTTATCCATGAAGTAATTTCTTTACGTTACACAAAAACCTCCTGAAACAATATATCCGCCACGGCAAATCATCGTTACAATGTTGGTATAATTCTAACTAACCAAACCACATATGTCTAACAACTATTGTAGTTATGTCAATTATCTCATGTAAAAGACACGTTTTCATACAAAGAGTCTATACAAATGAAACAAATGAAAGAAATGGAACTAATTTCAGGATCATTCTCTACTAACTAGTAGAGAATGATCCTGAAATTAGTTCCATCTCTTCTTTCGTTTCTTCGTTCTTTCTTGTTTCTTTCTTTCTTCTTTTAAGATTTCGATTTCCTTCACCTAAACGTTGACAGTTTTGTGTTTTAGATTTATTCTTCGTGATGAATGTTGGTATTGACGTAGCCAGTAAATTTTAGCAAACAAGGACATATTAAAATAACAATAAAACTTGATTTCAGGTTGTATTTCTTAGAGATTTATAGCTGTTGACATGGATTTTTCGCTTTTGTTTTCCTGCAAAACACCTTGTCTGGTGAAGAATGACATAGATACAAACATTCAAAACATGTTTAAGGTAACAATACGGTCCCGTCGGGGCCGCGGATTTTTGTACTAGATTACGTGGCCTCGGCGCAAGGGCAAAGAAGGAACATGGGTTCGGTTTTTAGTCAGTAGAAGTCTGACACTCCCCTTCGTTCTGCCCAAGAGCGGGGGGGGTCATTCGATGATTTTCCACCCACCAAAAAAAAAAAAAAAAAAAAAAGTAACAATACGGTGTCTTCCTTAAGAACCATTAAGCACTGAAAGACTTGAATTAATAAATCCTTAATGGATTTCCTACCGACTCAAGCCTCACTGTATTGATTCTGACTGAGCGCGGGTTCTGGGTTTAATTCCCAGGTCGGGCATAGTAGTAGCAGCCACGGAGTCTGGATTTGTGCCGCATTTGTAATCGCAATAGGCCCCCCCTATTACAGGGGACTTAAACATAACTGGTGAACTGTAGATGTACTGTTAGGAACCTCACACCTTTGCATCTTCGGGGATTACAAGCCTATAGCAATCCTAAACTTTACTCACCGTCATTCCATATTCTTGAGTTACGTTATTCTTCCTAAGTTCCAACGAGAAGGTAGCCCCGTAGTTAGGCTGGTGGGCTTCGTACACCCTTGCCGCAGCCATGAAAGCAGCCACATTATTTTCATGGGCCGAGTAAACGTACAACTTTGGCTCCAAAGAAACGCTTGAGTTGTGTATGGCTGTATGAGTTATATTGACTATCGATTGCATTAGTACACCTGAAATTAAAATATGTATTGAGTCTGTGTGCTTATCAAATTTAATGAGTCTCGTATAGTATTGAATTCGGGCTGGTGTCCGCAACTCCACGCATTTTGCGTACGGGAAGGAATTTTATACGATCCACTCATCCACCCCAAGTCCCCGAGAAAGGCCAGCAGCACCGTGGTCTTCCTGACGATCTTACCGAGAGTGCCTGGGTTACCGAAGTACTTTGGAGTAAAATAGTTTTCATGAGATAATTTCATTTAAGATCAAATGACACCATTCAAAATTGTTTTTACCTGATGCCAGTTTCGTTAACTCTGCATTATAAAGTTCTATAGCGAATTCCATTTTCGTAACCTCTTTTATTTGCGGCATTACTTCTTGCGCCCATTGAGGCGGGTCTACACCGACGTTATTCTGAAAACATTACTTTAATTTAGCTAAACTGCTTAAAAACATGGTGTTAGACACGTCGGCGTACAAGTTCTTGCCATAAATTCAGCTGATGATTCTAGATCCCCAGTTTATAATATTACGTCGTATTTAAAAAGAAATGAATTAATATGATATTCATCTGCATCCGATTAGACCGATAGAAGCAGATTTATTTTAATGCTGTTTCATACAAAAAAAGCAACATTGCCTCTGAAAATGTATGGAACAGCAGTTTTTTTAATCAACGCTAGAATCAAGTGCTATTCTGTGCTATTTACAATAACAGACTCTACGTCGATGTCCTCCTTCCACCATGTTTTGTATATGAATTCCCAAATACTATGTATTTCGTTAATGAGACTTACCAATGTTTGGAACAAATTGTCTAAATAAAAGACATCTTCAGTTTTTGTGATATTCGTCCCAGTTTTTTCACTGAGGTAATTGAATAGGTCTTGATAGGGTTCTATCCATTTCTTAACCTCGGGCAGCTCATACATCTTGTCTCTCAACCAGAGGTATCTTGGGCAGTTATACCAGTAAAGAAGCTGAAAACAATAAAATTGATTAAAAACTTCTGCCCAAGGGCAGGAAGTAGATGACACGTTTTTTTATGAAAGTATGGTACAAGTCCCATGGTACTTGAAAAACTTGTAACACTATAAAAAGAGTTGGTTGGTAGTTTTCACATATTGTACTAAGAAAGAATATAATGTAATTAGATGCAGTTTCGTCTGATTAATTTTAAAATTTTCTTGAGTCTTGCCTCTAATTTGAATAAAACAATGTTTTTTTTATAAACTTTTGGGGGGCTGTGAGGAACAGGGTGTAAAGTTCCTCATCCCCCATTGAAAAGGGAGGATCCTCCGACCGGACGGGTGTTGTGTCCGGCGGGCTAACTGCCCGACAGTTGTAAGTCGGGAACTCCTATATAGGCTTATGTCGCGGATAATGTTGATAGCGCGATGTAGGATTTCTGCCAATCGTTGTTAGTACGCAGGTGTTGCGATAGATGTCGCTAGTCGCCACATCACTCCCCTCCGAGACCGGAGGTCGAAAGCAGGTTAAGTCTTGGCGCTTGTCAGCCAGTGGATGGTTCCAGTGAGTCGGAACCGGATGCCGCATAGTTCACGGTGAGTCGGAACTGTCTGCGGTGGATGCCCCAGTGAGTCGGGGTGATGCTGCATATTAGCTCCAGTGAGTCGGAGTGATGCAGTGCTTGCCGTGATGCCCCAGTGAGTCGGGGTGATGCTGCGTATGCTCCACTGAGTCGGAGTGTGCAAGTGCTGCGTAGTGGCTGGCTGCTGCGTCGACCAGGAGAGAAGTGCGTCTCTGCTTGCTGACCGGCCGAAGTGCAGTGTGCTGTGCCAAAGTCGCTGATGAGGCTGGGGGTGATGACCAGGAATGCGCTTCCGCTGCATGCTGGTGGTCAGGATACCCCATGAAGCCGTGGCTGCTGGCTGACGGTATGACTCGCTGCTCGAAGGCGAAGGGGAAGTGATGACGACGTATGAAGTGCTTGCACTCGTTTCATGCTCGGGGTCACCAGTTTGGGGGTAATGAGGAACAGGGTGTAAAGCTCCTCATCCCCCATTGAAAAAAAACGCTCACCGCTACTGTCTTGTACCAACCACAACCAGTTTTTTCGTAGAAAACTTCACGCTCGCTCTTCAACGGTGTCTTGCGGGCTTGATAACGTTACCACGTCCTCGTACACGGATCACGTAGCACGTCGTCTTCTGATCACGACGGTTTCTGATCGCGTCGGGTTCTGATCGCGTCGGGTTCTGATCGCGTCGGGTTCTGATCACGTCGGGTTCTGATCGCGTCGGGTTCTGATCACGTCGGGGTCACCAGTTTGGGGGGCTGTGAGGAACAGGGTGTAAAGTTCCTCATCCCCCATTGAAAAGGGAGGATCCTCCGACCGGACGGGTGTTGTGTCCGGCGGGCTAACTGCCCGACAGTTGTAAGTCGGGAACTCCTATATAGGCTTATGTCGCGGATAATGTTGATAGCGCGATGTAGGATTTCTGCCAATCGTTGTTAGTACGCAGGTGTTGCGATAGATGTCGCTAGTCGCCACAAACTTAATAATAAGTAAGTCGTTATTCAGGGAATTATAACGAGTAGGAATATCAAGTTTTTTTTTCTTTTTGAAATGTGGGTTTTGTTAGTGTATTTTCGCCTTTATCGCCAAAACGAGTTATTTATAGAAGATGGAAATTATTTACTAACCGGTTTTTAGATAATTAAGGTATCGTTAGCAAAATGTCTGATGAGTATTTTATTTAAAGTAATTTCTTAAATACGTCACTTTTTTGATTCAATATGAGGTAGTAAAATTTATGGTTTCGGTATCAAAAATTTAAATATTTGCAAAATGATTTTGCTCGTCTAATAGTTTCGAATCAGTGGCCACTAGGACCTAGGTAAATCTATCAATGCGTTGAGTAGTACTTACATCATCTTCATCATACGGTGGTGTATTATATGGAATAGGTTGCCAATCTAGATTAGGGTTCCACTTCTGGGCCGGCTGTGGTGGGTACAGAGCTGACAAGGCAGTCAATGCTGTCATCTGGGTTCTGGCGTAGTCAGTAGTTCGTATAGTGATCTCATCAGGCAAATACAACTTGCTGAGAAAGCCATCAAACCGCTGCCTTAGATACTTACCTACGAAGTAAGCTCGTTGTTTGCCTTTCTGTAGACAGATGAGAAATATTAGAAAAATAAAATAATTCACGCAAGCACTACGTGTAGTAAGCGTTTGCATATTTTTACGATAACTGATAAGGTGACTGCTATACCTTATCTTGGAATCTAGACATCAAAATATGAAAAATAGGCAGTCCTAGTGATAATTCTTCGGTGGTTCACACAATGTATTTACCATCGTGCAAATATTTTTTTAAGGGGAAATAAATAAAATTATGAACTATCCAAATGGCTATACTACACTAACACAATACGAAGCCATTTCATGCTAACCTAACCAGCTGAAATACTTCTACTACTGCATCGATCTAGAAAACTTCATACGATCTTAACCAGGTCATCAGTCCACCAACTAATTCGTCAAAGGTCCAAGTTTGCTCATAATAATGTGTACTTGGGTACAGTATTTAAATTAGCGATTAACAAAAAATAAACCTCCTTTCGTCCTTCAGCAAAGACAAAAAAGAAGGTTCAGTATCCTTTGACCTTGTTTATAGTCCTATTCCGCGTTCATTCTAATAGTAGGTACTAGTACCAAATATAAAAGTAATTTTAATATCCGCTGTTCTGTAGACGCGTGAACAATCTTGTATACCTATGTATCGTAATAATAGCTCAGAATTCTAATGTTTACTAAATCCGAGACCGTAGCTAAATACATTATAGATTTCCAGGTTCGTAACCTCGCTGCTATGTAGTTTTATGTAATGGCCAGTGCTTTATGGGTATTGTCTTTGACGTTTTCATAGTTTATTTCGATCTACTTCGATGTAATAAATGGGTATCTATTTTACCGATAGTCGGTATATCAAAGTCACAACTTATGGATAGATTTTGAATCAGTTTAGGATTTATGTGTAATGCCTGGGCGAAAGGCTTGTGACATTCGATATATTTTGTAACATTCGAATGTTATTATTTATGTCTCAGTAATCGATACTAAGGTCAAATCGCGCTAACCAGGGTCATTAACCCAGAGCTAATTTGACAATAACTATGGTTAGCGCTGTCAGTCCTGCAATCCATTCTAAAAATTACTTAGTACACCTGGGCTATACAATATTTATCCTGAAAATGATCTCTAGATCCCTTACTTCCGAGAGTTAGCACTACCTTTACCCTAATTTTGAATTGCTCATTTTTTTTTAATAATTTACCTTTTTACTAAATGAACATACTTCAGTAACTTACATTTGTCAGGGCTTTCTTTCCAAATGGGAAGAAAAGTTCGTCCGTTAGTTGCTGATCAGATGGATATAGAGCCAACTCCTCTTGATCAGGAGTGCGGTCGCCATGGCGGAACATCTGTTGACAATTCATTGATGTCAATTAACATCTGTTATTGATAAGCAATGTGTATCTTATAAAGAAGAGGGTTCCAAAGAAATTATATCACGCTCTTATTATAAGTATAAAATATTATGTTTATTTATCGATCTGTTTAACTAATTGGTTAGTAATTAACTACAATGCTTATTTTCGGCATTGTTTCATCGTAACCGGTAATCCTCAGTTGATAAATTGACCACTATTCGCCTATCAAATGCCTGCGATTCATGTAGGAAGCTGGCACACTTGCCGGTCATGACCAGTTGAATAACAAGTCATCAGACGTACCACAAATGCGAGGATCAGCTCTGTATTCGCCAGGCCATTGTCTGCGGAGTCGATCCGGCGGGGCTCCACCACGCGGCCCGGGGGCTCCTGGCTGCACACTGCCCCCACAAGTACAAATACTAACACTGTCACCAGACCCATTTTTGAACCAATTTTCCCGCCGAACCGACAGAGCGGTCTCTTATCGGCGGTACGTACGCGCGTTCGCGAACCGTTTTCGACTGCAACACGCAGAGCCTCTGCTCCATTTATATAGAGATACATAGAATAGTATTTCAAGAGGGCCGGCGAACAGTATCGCTTCAATAGCTGTGCGAATCTCTAACAACGTAATCTGTCGTTAGATGTCTATTAATACCGAAAATTGCACCTTTGTGAGTCTATCGTGCGAGGTCCAACAACATCTCAATTTTAATACAAATTAAAATGTACGTATAACGTGCATAATAATTATGGGTAATATTGGAGACATTATCACGGAAAGCTATTGGCATTAAGTACGTAGGATGGTTCAAGGTCATGGTTTTCATTCATAGAGGTTTTCATATCATTTTCAGTGTTAGTTTATGTAAAGTGTTCACGTATCTTTATTATCAAGATAAATACGTTTGTAGTAGACACATAAAACAATAGATAAAACTAAATATGATTATTTCCTACAAAATTTGTTTTTATTGGTGTAGGCCTATTCAAAGAAAATATAATTAATCCATTGACAGCAAAATCAAAATTCTTAAGTGGATACAGAGAAAGAAAAAGGGTCACAGAAAAGTTTCATGAATTGTGTGAGAAAACATAAGCAAGAAAAGTGCATGCACTATAGCGGGACGTCAGTCAGGGGAAAATGGAAGAAGAAAATGTGTTGCACTGGGTGAACTGGGTCCCAAGGAACATGGAACAAGGAAGGGCAAAGATATGGTGAAAAGGTTGTATTCTACCTACTTAACCTGCAGGTTAATTTTTGACTAATAGAGAAGTATGGATGAAGAAGACACGCTGCGTTGACTCCAAATGAATTAGGATAACGACAAGAAGAAGATGATGATGATAACCTGCTAGTGTCGCTAAATATTTTAACAATCTCATTCATAACACTATAGGTTTATTATTGACATCATCAAGGATGGAGAAAATAAACTGTTAATGGAGGGAAAGTACCTTTACCGGTTCACTTTCCGTAAAGCAGATACAACAATTAAACAATTACTATAAATCATTAGTTATCACAAGAGTTAATTAATATTATATTGATGATAGCAAAATGTCACTTGAAAGAAACCTGTGTTTATAATAAAAAAATAACATTTAAATATGTTTCATAGTCATTTGCATCCAGACATTTACGTAATAATAAATTTAATAATAATCTATATACAATAGCTAACTGGTTGTTGCCGAAAAACGTGGAACGAGTTAGACTTGGCAATTATGCCATTTTGCCTCACTAAGGCATGAGATCACATTTTTAACTGATTTCAAAAAAAGATAAGGATCTATGTTAGACCGTATATGTATACAGGGTGTCGCCGACTATACGAAAATAAATTAAACTACGTATAACCTCCTGATATTCGAATATATCAAGTAGTTTAGTCACAGGGCCTTATTTTTCATTTTCAGCACTTTCCATTTGATGTAGTTTTACCTGGCACCGACAAGTTAACGAACCCCATATCTGTTTCAATACTAAACATGTGATAGCAGGTACTTTAAAAACATTTGCGTAATTCGTTTCTTAATTTTATTAGGTATGCGAAATTTGCACTGGCCTGAAAGTCTGACAACTAGTCTTACTCATTTAGACTGGGAGCCAACCTCACCATAAAGGCTAGGCAGGTTTCATGCTATTTAGCTATTATTAAGTTAGTTTAAAACATATATTTTTAAACTTTTTATACATATTAGGATTGAAGTATTTGATAGTTTAAATATACATATAAACTAGTATTTTCATTGTTTACATTTATTGTCGTATTGTCGGCGTTACCCTGTATACATAATGTTTTTTTATGTATATTCATCGATATTTCTGTCAATTTATGGACGGGTTTACATGATAATTTTTTATGCTTAGCAAAGTTATGCTTTAGTAATAATATTCTATTTTATTTATTTTCTTTGTCTATGTTGATGACATCCTAATATCTTCTAAATCCTAACTAATATTATAAATGCCAAAGTAACTCTGTCTGTCTGTCTTTCTGTCTGTCTGTCTGTCTGTCTGTCTTTGCTTCACGCCTAAACTACTGAACCGATTTGTGTGAAATTTGGTACAGACATAGTTTGGAATCTGAGAAAGGACATAGGACATAGGATAGTTTGTTTTTTTTTTTTTTTTTCGCGAGATAAACCAAAAATCTGCCTGAAGTCACTATTCCACGCGAACGAAGTCGCGGGCAAAAGCTAGTAATATATAAATACAATGTAAAATTAAGGCATGTAACGATTTCGTTATGGTAATGGTTCAATGGCATGTGATCCGGAAGAAAGGGAAATGTCGTAAAGAAAGATTTGAGTTTGAATGTGGAGGGGTATAAGAGTCCCGTCGGGGCTGTGGATTGTCGAAAGGTTAACGCGGCTCCGACACAAGGGCGAAGAAGGAACATGGGTTTGGTTTTTAGTCAGTAGAAGTCTGATACTCCCCTTCGCTCTGCCCAAGAGCGGGGGGGGGGGGGGGGGTGTTATACGATGATTTTCCACCAAACAAAAAAAAACTGATACTGATGTTGACTCTAAATGAATTGCGTTAAGGGGATCGCAATTCATGTATAAGTAAAACTATGTTCTTAGTGTTCTTTTTTGCAATTAGTTCATTATATCTATAACAATTTTCCTCTATATATATAAAAAAAACCTCTAAATTGTAGGGGAAATTGTGAATAAAAATCCCAACCAAAGGTAAAATGAAAGGAAAGGTATAATATACGTATAATGTGTAACAAACGTCAGAAAGGACCAAAGTGTTCGACGTCAAAGAAAAACCACACACGCATTTTAGTGTTAGTGACTACTGTACCTACAATGCAACAGTAACAGGTATTTTGTCACATGCAATAAGTGCCTAGTTAAGTTGTCTGTCATTTACGGAGGGAAAAAACAGTCAGACAGTACACAACAATTAAATATGTCTCAAGTTAAAGGAAGACCATGAGATCTTCAATTGAATGGATATCAAGGTAAAATAATATCATCATTGAGGATAATTCATTATGTACTTACTTAAAACTGCAGTTTATAATGTCATCATGTCTATTGTTTTGTAGCCCTTTAGTAATATTTCTTTTTTATTTAGTATCACAATTTTATGACGACGAGAGGGGAGTTCCGGAACAAGAGAGAATATCACTAACTGTAGGTGTTTCAGTCTGAGAAGAAGTTCGCCGCCTCTATGCAGGAGTTGTGCGATCGATGGTCCTCTATGGGGCTCCTGTTTGGTCAAACAGGCTGTCTGGTGTCCGCCGCTGCAGAACTAAAATCAACAGTTTGCAGCGTAAAATGGCTATTCGAATAGCACGAGGATATCGTACTGTGTCCTTTGAGGCGGCTACTCTCCTGGCACGTTTTCCACCACTGGACATCCTAGCAGATATGGACGCGAAGGTTTATAACCGACTCCGCGCTATCCGCCAAAGTGGTACTGGTGTGCCATGCAGGAATTGCTGTTGTGAGGCTAAGACGGCAGGAATGGCGACACGCGCTCGAGCAGTGGCGTGAGCGGCTTCAACAGCCGCAATATTCACGTAAGCGCGTTGTCGAAGCCGTCCTGCCACATTTCGAAGCCTGGCTGAAAAGAGGGAATCGCATCTCCTACAGACTCACTCAGGTACTGACCGGGCACGGTTGCTTCGGTGAGTACCTGAATAAGATTGGGCGAGAGGCCACGGCGAATTGCCATCATTGCGGAGTTGGCCAGGACTCAGCACAGCACACGCTTGAGGAGTGTCCTGCGTGGGCCTCTGAGCGGCAAGTCCTGGTAGCCAGGATCGGCCGAGATTTGTCTCTGCCAGCAGTAGTTGGAGCGATGCTGGCGGATTCTGACAACTGGAGGGAGGTGACCTCGTTTTGTGAGACCGTGATGGTCCAGAAGGAAGCTGCCGAACGGGATCGTGAGAGGGCCGATCCTGGCAGGAGAAGAAATCGTCGGGGAAGCAACCGCCTCGACGGTTAATATGCCGAAACACCGCCTGCATTACTTAAAGCAGGTGGAACTTTGGGGTCACGGGCGTTCAGAGTGGGGACTCTGTGCGCTCACCGAGTGACCTCAGAGATGAACGGCAGCACATCAGTGGTCACGTGTTGCCGTATACAATTGCGTAGTATGACTTAGGGGAGACTCTAGTCATCCCAGAGAAGTGCCGTAACAGGCGTTGCACAGAGGAGGCTCCGGACAGGTCTTTCAAGAGGTAACGGTGCCTTCTCTTATGTGCGGATGGTGACCACCGGGGTGGTTTTAGTGAGGTAAGAATCCCACACTCCCCGGTCTTCTCCCCAAAAGACCGGTCGCCTTTTGAAGGTTTCCCCCCGATAACAAAAAAAAAAAAGGTGTTTCAGTCTGACAACAAGTCTTACCAAGGGGTATCGCGTTACAAAATACTAAACTAGGTTGTGGAGGCCAGACAGGCAGTCGCTCCATGAAAATACTGACATTCAGCTGCATTCGGTTAGAAAGCCGATTTCACCAATTTTGGGAAAAGACTAAGCAAATGGAAATTCCGACTTCACATTACAAAATTATTGTTTACATTTGTAATGTAGGTACCACTTCAATTTACCATAGCGAATTTAACCTTAATACAACATTCATGTTATTTAGTTTTGCTTCAAATATGATTTCATTGTTATTTATAACCTTATCTGTGCAAAAATTTAAAAAAAAATGTGATTTAATCAGATAATCTCGACTTGCATACATTTAATTAACCCAGATCAATCAGAAGATCCCTAGTAGGATACATCCTGCTGCCTTCGTGGTCGCAAGCGCGACTGCTGATTATGAGGTCCTGGGTTCTATCCCCGGGTTGGACAAAGTGATAATGGGTTTTGCCATCGATAATTTCTCAATACCAGCCACGGAGTCTGGATTTGTTCCCGGCTCGCCGCTACTTCATGGGAATTAAACATAAATGGCTAAATATGGGTGAACTATTGAGTACACTTCTGCCTTACCTTTCGCGGCTGACAGGCGAGATGTTATGTTATACTTATAATCACATAATCTCGACTTGCATAGATTTCATTAGCCTAGAATCCTAGATCAATCAGAAGATCACTAGGGCATTTCCTAGAATAATGTTAAGAATTTAAATATATGAACTAAACCAAAAAAATATAAATAATGCATGCATTCAAGATAATAAATATTTGTGGCTCACGACATGTCTGCCATGGGTCTACCTTTTTTAGCAGATTTTTTTATACCCGAATTTTGTTTTGCATAACAGTGGATGGCAGAAACTTCATTTCGCAGAAAATCATTTGGCATACACTCATTTACCATAAATTCAAAACGCATAATTTTGTAAGTCAGAATCATCTTTGAGCATAAACTTCATTTCCAGAACCATCATTTCGCCGAAAATTCATAATCAGAATCGTCTTTTGGCACGCATTTCATTTCATACATACGTGTAACATGCAATAATAATAATAATTATTATTATTAATTATTATTATCAGCTCACCCCTGCTAAAATTTCTAGCTGAGAACATTAAATGTTGGTATGTCAAAAATAATAATAATAATTATTATTATTATTAATAATAAAAATGACGTCACTCATACATGCAACGCATGTACTCCATGACGCGCGCTCGCTTCGCTCGCATATTAAATAACACTAATATCTTCGGTCCCCGAAGTGCCGGGCCTCCGCCGGCCTCCTTCGTCGGCCTACGGCCCGGTGCCCATGCCGCCCATAAAGGATACTTTCGCGAGACGGTCGTTATCTATACTTCTATACTAATATTATAAAGCTGAAGAGTTTGTTTGTTTGTTTGTTTGTTTGTTTGTTTGTTTGAACGCGATAAACTCTGGAACTACTGGTTGGATTTGAAAAATTCTTTTTGTGTTGGATAGTTCATTTATCGAGGAAGGTTATAGGCTATATAACATCACGCTACTACCAATAGGAGCGGAGCATAAATGAGAAATGTTGCAAAAACGGGAAAAGAACATTCCTTTCTGAGAGCTTCCGTTGCGTGCGCTGCGAAAACGGTTTAAGTTACGAGAATATCATGTATGAAGTAATTATTCGTCTTTAAAAGTTCTAAAAAAAAGTCCGCGACAGCATCTGTCTATCTTATAAGATTGACTCACTGTAACCATTTTTTACTATTAAAATGTTAGGTTAAAAAGAATTATTTTTTGCGAAGCTTATTTAACCCATATGGTATTAATCTATATCTAAATAAATGTGTTCGTTAGAACGGAAATTTAATATAGAATATTTGTGCGCTTTACTCTATACAGTTTAAACAAATATCTTAGAAGATATCACAATGTAAAAATACCCGCGCGGAAAAATAATTACGCGGGTTGCGTCGCAATGTAGGTACGGGGGATTCTGGCTGGCCTCCGGGAAATTCAAATTCAAACAAAATAATGTTTACAAGTACAGGGTGTTATCGACATAGTATTTTTAACAGTAAGAGATATTTATAGTAATTCTCATTTTAGTATAATCTTAACTAATATTTTAGAGAGTAAAGATGAAAATTTTTGTTTGTTACGATTTAACTTAATAATTTTGGTTGCATAGTTGATTTATCGAGGAAAGTAATAAGTTATATATAGAGACGCAGACAAAGTTGCGTGGGTCAGCTAGTACCTTATAAAAATCTACCAAATAAAATTCTGCCATCTTAAAAGTATGCCATTGAAAATTTCTGCGAAACGAGTATTCTATTAAATAATTGTTCTGCCATAAACACATTCGTTCAAAGAAGAATATGCCAAGTGTGTTATGCCAAATAAAGGTGAATGGGCTTATTGGTACACCCCTCCAATAGCAATAAGATATACGTCGTTGGATAGCTCTTTTTAACTGAAACAATATTTACTATTACAGTTTTGTTGAAATGTTTGTCCGTTTTGAGTTATAGCTCAAAAACAAAAGTAATTCCATACATTCTCCCTGGTCGGACAAAGTGTTATTGGGGTTTCCCTCAAGAATTTCTTGGTAGCAGCCATAGAGTCTGGATTTGTGCCAGGTTGATGGCAATAGGCTCGCCCCCTATTACATGGGATTTAAACATAATTGAAGAAAAGTGGGTGTGCTATTAGGCACCTACACCTCTGCCTAACCCTTCGGGAATTACAGGCGTGATGTTATGTTTTGTTATGATAATTACCCTGTTCAAACCTACATTCTGGCAAATAAACGGATTTGAATTTTGAATTTAATTTTGAATTTACGAATTACGTTTTATACAACGACATTGATGTAATTTTATATAAGTAGCGTTATTAGGTATCCATTTTTTAACTTTTGTTTTTGAGCTATAACTCAAAACGGACAAACATTTCAACAAAACTGTAATAGTAAATATTATTTCAGTTAAAAAGAGCTATCCAACGACGTATATCTCATTGCTATTGGAGGGGTGTACCAGCTTTCATACATTTTCGCCCATTCTCTTTTCGGAGCATCAAGTTTCTGCCAGATAGATGGTACCCGTCTGCCATTTGTCATGGCGTGCATAAAATTAGAACTATTATTATTAAATTAATGTTCTTATACATTAAATATCAGTCAGTCAGAGTCAAATGTCTTATATTCAATTATTATATAACATTATACATTAATTACATTTGATTCATGTGTGTTTTCTATATTTCAGGGATGACCGACGTTCACTACAACGAGCAAGCATTCCTCGACCAACTCATGATATGCACGGAAGCCGCGGACAAAGCCGAACGATATGAACTCCTAGGCCCTCTCTATCGTCTCATAATACCCATTTATGAACGAAGAAAGGACTATCAAGCTCTTCTTGCCTGCTACCAGCACTTAACCAAAGCTTATGCCAAAGTCATCGAAGTGACCAACTCAGGGAAACGATTACTCGGTAGATTCTACCGCGTTGCCTTCTTCGGGAAAGCACATTTTGGTGAAGATGAGGAAGGCATCGAATTCATCTACAAAGAACCCAAACTGACGTCATTGAGTGAAATCTCAGAGAAATTGCAAAACTTTTATGAACAAAAGTATGGCGCTGAAAATGTTAAAATGATTATGGATTCGGCTCCGGTAAGTACATAATGATATATTATATCATCATCATTTTCATGCCTTCATCCCGATTCACTTGGGGTCGGCACAGCACGTCTTTTAATCTTATTCCTCTATACTTCCCTATTACGTCATCTCATCTGACACCTCCTTTGTTGCCATAACATATTGGCGGTATAATACCCCCGTGCCTCGGAAAGCACGTTAAGCCGTTGGTCCTGCGCCTGCTGATCTCTCTCCGGTCGTGTCGAATTGCCGTCCCTGAGGACTATGAGAGATAAAGGAACAGAGAGTGCACTTATGCCTGCGCACACACTTGTGCACTGTAATATCTCCCGCGCCGATGGCTAATCTCCACTAAGATTGGCCGCCGTGGCCGAAAAACGGTCAGGAGGACTATACTATATTTACTTTTCCTTTATAATTATGATTTTTTTTATTCAATGTTTACTTTTGTTTTTGTGGTAATCAAAAATGTAAAATAATTGATCGATTAGTAAAGGTAACGTAATACTGGTATAATAAATAGGCCATTAAAAAAAGTTTGCGGTTTCATATAAAACAAATACATCAACTCCGTTACGTACATAATAGGTATATTTTTCTGTGTAATGGAAACAGGGGTAAATAATGTTTTAATTTTATCTGTAAACACGTGCAAGCCATGAGCCTAATTTGTTACTATAACGGTGATTGCATTTATCATTAACTAATAGGCGTCGATGATCTTAATGTTCTTAAAAATCAAGATTCTCACAATATCATGTGACTTCGAGTATGTCCATTCTGTACATAATAATATGTTAGGCACCAAGAAGAACAATCCGTGCCCTTGATTTCCTTTTTGAACTGTACTTTTTTTAAATAGTTTAGTTTTGCGATTCTAAGACATACATCCTCGACATAAAATAAGTCACGGCAGATTTATTTAATCTGAACAATAGTTCTCGAATAATCATTGGTGCCATGGTGAATGTCACCATGGCACCAATGTGTCAATTAACAATATAACTGAAACTGAATTTAAAGGACTAACTGTCTTCGCAGCTTGGAATTGGAACATCGGAAAAAATATGACAGCTCGGACATGTAAACGATCTTCATTTAAATAAATTAATAATAATAATTAGCTGATTTAGAAAAAGTGTCTTTTTCCTTCATTAATTTACTGATTTTTATATTGTTTGCATCTAGGTGAATCGCGAGGAATTGGATAGTAAGCTGGCCTACATACAAGTAACGTGGGTTCGCGCGGCGCCCGAAGGTGTGGTGGTCTCAGGAGGTGGTGAGGGGTCTTTCGAACGTGCACATAATGTACGTCGCTTTGTGTTCGAGACTCCCTTCACGAGGGATGGAGCGGCCAGGGGACCTGTGCATCATCAACGGATCAGGCTCACGCATCTTACTAGTAAGTAACTGTAAATACGGTGTAATAGTCATAGCGATGGTCTGCGGGTTGTTCGAGAAGGAACATGGGTGGTTTTTAGTCAGTAGAAGTCTGACACTCCCTTCTGCTCCACCCAGAGCGGGAGGAACCATTTGATGATATTCAACCCTAAAAAAAAAGGGGTTATAGCGAGATGGTCAATATGTTACTATGAATTCTGCACATGGTTCTCGCGTATATTTTTTTTAATAAATTCATTTGTGCCTTACATTTTTCGCTTAATGTCTCTAACAACATCTAGCATAATTTTATTAGATCGAAAGTTAACTGACTTAAGATTGACACCATGGTAAATATGGTGTTGTAAAGATTTTAAGCTAATATTTTTAAGTAATTAATCAAAAGAAGCCCTATAGTGACATAATTAGGTCGCCCTGCAAGGTCTCTTGTACACACAAAAACCTTGCGTAGTTTTTATCTTGACATAATCTGATTTAAACACAAACATACATCATCAAACTGGAAAGTACTGTCACCTATTATGAACGTTAACGTGTTTCGAATGTACCTAAATGTTATAATTTTAAGAACTTTCGAGCTTACACTTAACCACTTACGTATAATTAAAAAAAAGCGTTTCAATCCTGTGAAAATAGCCAAAGCAATTTCCCCCTACTGTTAATTTTCATATTACGTAACGAAACTAATATTTTGGACCCATATTATCATAAACTAGGTTATATCTCAAAGTTGTAATCGTAATTTCAAGAGAAATTCGCGTTTCATATTATTGCTCGTGACTGTACACTATACATAAAATTGTGTCGTCATAATTGCAGCGGATTCCTGGTTCCCTTACGTCAAACGTCGCGTGCCCGTCATCGACACGCAAGTTGAGGAGAGGAGCCCGATAGAGGTCGCTATGTCCGAAATGGAAGCACAAGTCACTGAGTTACAGGAGATTGTCAACGCGAAGGCGCCTGATATTAAGAAGTTACAACTCAGGTATTGTAGGCTGTCCTTTATATTCTTCTTTTTATTTGATGTGTAAGTGGAAGGAAGGGGGCAGACTTTTGCCCAGGGGTAGGACAACATAGGGATAACTAAAAAAATTTTGATGAAACTGATGTCATCTTTTCCCAACCATATTGAGGTCGACTTCTAGTCTAACCAAACGCAGCTGAATAAAAGTATTTTACATGCAACGACGACCTATTTGACCTCCACAACTCAATTAGTACTGGGAAATACGATAGCCCTTTAAGACTGGCTGTAACAACCGGGACCAACGACTTGAAAGTAAATTGGGATATGTGACGTGTGGAGTGGTGACCCATCCACGGCCCAACCTTGGCAAGCGTTGCTTAACGTAAAGATCGACCAGGCTGCCATTAATTAGCAACGAGCTCTGGAATGCTTACATCATTCATGAAGCTGAAGTAAAGTTTAGTCGGAGACTCAGGCAGGAGTTACTGTTCTCTCGATCATGCTTTTACTAGGAGTAAGCAACCGAGGTACAGATGATAATTAAGAAAATATCACAACTCAAAACCAACTCTATTACCGCTGTTTAGCTGTTATCGATTTAAATAAGTGAGATACAAAGTAATTATGTTTAATATATCACGTATTGTCTTAGAGCACTGCAATAATTATGCAATATACTTTAGTATCTATCACAAAGATTAATGACACTATACTAAGATTGCGAATTAATTGTGAAACGTTTTTCTCCGTAACAGATTGCAAGGCAGCGTGTGCGTGCAAGTGAACGCGGGCCCTCTAGCGTACGCTAACGCCTTCCTAGACCCTACACTAGCGCCTATGTATCCCGACGACATGGTCGATAAGCTCAAGTCGATATTCAAGTGAGTATTATTTACATAACAGTACGCATGTAATCCCCAAAGCTTTAGGAAGAGGTGTGTATAGTGCGCGCGGAACTAGTTGGCCGCGCCTTAGGCAAGTTTTTGTTTTTTATTTAAGTATTCTTTTCAATAAATTGAACAATTATTGTTCACGATATCTCGAGATTGGTCATCACTGTCTAATTATAGTCTCCTGTGCATTGCGAGCTGTAGGCAACCTGCCCCTTCATCCCTGTCGCCACCTAAGGAGCGGCCAACTAGTTCCGCGCGCACTACAGTACATCAACATTTTGCCAGTTATGTTTAGCGCTCATATTATCGAGGGCGAACCCATTGCCATCAACTGAGCGTAAGTCCAGGCTCCGTGGCTCTGTCGGAGCTGCGGGTTGTTCGAAAGAGATACCTCGGCCCCGGACACAATGGGCTAAGAAGGAACATGGGTGGTTTTTAGTCAGTCTGACACTCCCTTCCGCTCCTCCCATAGCAGGAGGAGTCATTTGTTGATTTCCAAAACTACAACAAAAAGGTTCCGTGACTGCTATTAAGAAATTCTTGTCTTTTGTAGGAAACCAAATATTTTTTGATACACATAACAGCCGCTAAAAATTAATAAGTATATCGTTAAAAAAAATTAACAGTGGATTTGGTTGTTCCGATGTTACACAGTAATTCAATCACATATGGTTAACCTATATGTATAGTTTTTGGTGTGTAGTTGTGGGCCAATTTTCAAATTCATTCATTTATGATATAATTGGACGTACATGCCTACATATATTTTGTATACGGGGCCGTAACCACTGGGCCACCTAGCACTTACCTGACTGTAACTCCTGAAAACATGCCCGGATGTATTATCATATTGGCCGCGCCTCGGTCATTCATAGTGGAATTACATTGAAAAGTTTCGTCAGTATGAATGGAGTGTTTGTGCAACGTATGTAGATAGGTATATTTGGTCCACTGTGTGGTTGTGGTTTTGTGTACATATGTAGCTTATTTTATGAATAAAAACCCCGTGTTCAATGAATAAAATACTACACAGAGAAACTTGAAAACTGTGTCTGAATCGCCTTGCGTATACAGGATACTGTGTTAAATGATCGGCGACTAGAGCGCGGCAGTGTGCGACTGAAAACATATCAGATATTTTTCGACTAATTAGCGATAAAATGACGTATTGATGGCCCCTAGGCACGCCACTGTAGGGCCATAATCCACCACGCCAGCCCAGTCGGGGTTGGTGTATCGCGTCAGATTCCACTCGGCTACCACTGTGTAAGGAGAGTTATCATCTTCCTGCTTTTTTTTTTAAATGACTCCTCCCGCTCTGTCAGACATCTACTGACTAAAAACTAGAGATGAAACGGACATCCGGTAACTATCCGGTATCCGGCCTATCTGGCCTAGTTTTCACTATCCGGCCGGATACCGGATAGTAATTTTTTTTTTAAATATTGCCATTTAAATCAAAATATTGCCATATTGGCGATCGTGTTTTTGATGATGACATTTCTTATTAATCTATCAGAATTCAAACATGAAATCACGACGACAAGTGATAAACAACAAACGAACTGAGAAACAAACACAAACTGACACGCGCGATAACACTCGAACGCCCCCGAGTCGACTCGATCTCCGCTTACGTGCGACCCGAATGCGCCTGAATATTTCCGATCTCGTTCACCGCGCCAATATTCAAATCAAACTGATCGCGTCAACGCAATAAAGGGCCGAATATCCGGCGCACCGGCCTAGTAGCTTGCCGAATATCCGGTATCCGGCCAAACTACTATCCGTTTCATCTCTACTAAAAACCACCCATGATCTTACTTAGCACTTTGTGTCCGGGGCCGCGGTATCTCTTTCGAACAACCCGCAGCCCCGGCAAGCGTTACTTGGGGTCGTCGCAAAACATTTTTTTTTCTTCCGATCTCCCCTGTCAACCATCATGAGTCACCATTCACTCCTTAAAGGAGTACATTTTTTTGAGAAATAATTAATCGAGCCACAGTTTTTTTAATTGGCCACAAGATCAAACTTCTAATTTTATAACTAAGCCACGGGAAAATTATATAGCCTCTAATATACTAATTCGTCTTTTTTACAACGCCCACTAAATATTCTATAGAATACATCAAGTGATGATCAACAATTATATTAACTTGTCCTTGTTATTTATACATAGGCACCTAATTTACTAACTCAGCCACGGAATTTATATCTCACCACCATTTTACATTTTACAGCTTCAACACAAGGTCCTCAAAAAAATATAATTGAAGCGACTATAGTCAACATCATTTATTATAACTTAGCATGTAAAATAATACATCACATTCTTTTATCGTGAAAATAGCAACATAAAGATTTGGCGCGAGCGCGCGAGACGACAGCGACCGGCCATTTGCACCAATCGGAGAGCGCCATTCGATTCATGTACTGAGTTAGTCACGTGTATTATATATGAAATGTCAACTTTTGATGCACTTTAGATTATGGGTGCTAATTAAACCGGCTTCTTTTTAATAGCATCATTTGCATCTAAAAATCTAACTTGCCTTCTAAATTACTAAGTCAGCCACAATTAACGAGCATCTAAATAATACTATCTCAGCCACAAGATATCTTTTTTAAAGCCACTCTAAATACAACTCAGCATCGTGATTATTTTTAGCATCTAAATTTGTAACATGAATTCAAACAGTAAACTTCTAAAATATTAATATATGGCATCAAAAAAATATTCAATTGGCTTCTAATTTATTAACTCAGTACGTTTAAATTATAACTCATGCCACATTAACTGAGCATCAAAATTTAATTAAAATTGTCATCAAATATTATATTATAGCCACTAATAGTATGTATAAACTCCTGTCGTGTCATCGAAAGGCTTAAATATAGAAGTTCAGAGTACTTAATGACCTAAATATTGAAGTTCAGAGTATCGAATGTCCTAAAGATCAATTTTATTTACATGTTGTGCTACAAAAGTTATCGACAGAATCGCTTCAGAACTTCATTTTTATCGGAAAACTAGACAATAATTAATTGTGAAAACATTTCTGCAAGCAACTCGGTAGTAGCGCTCGCCGGCCGCTCCCGCGGCACCGCTCGCTTCGCTCGCTCGGCTCGCGCGTGTTTGGTCACAGTTTTAACCTAACCTAACCTATTTCCCTCAGTTTACAATAACGAATCATACAATCTGCCTGTGACTAGTCAATTAGACAATGGTAAAAACATTTCTGTAACTAATAGGTATTTTTAACGTAAAAATAATAATCTAAAGTGTATCAAAAGTTGACATTTCATGGCGCTCTCTGATTGGTGCAAATGGCCGGTCGCTGTCGTCTCGCACGCTCGCGCCAAATCTTTCTGTTGCTATTTTCACGATAAAAGAATGTGATGTATTATTTTACATGCGAAGTTATAATAGATGATGTTGACTACGGTCGCTTCATTTATATTTTTTTGAGGGCCTTGTGTTGAAGCTGTAAAATGTAAAATGGTCGTGAGATATAAATTCCGTGGCCGAGTTAGTAAATTAGGTGCCTATGTATAAATAACAAGGACAAGTTAATATAAATGTTGATCGTCACTTGATGCTTTCTATAGAATATTTAGTGGGCGTTGTAAAGAAGGCGAATTAGTATATTAGAGGCTATATAATTTTCCCGTGGCGTAGTTATAAAATTAGAAGTTTGATCCTGTGGCCAATTAAAAAAACTGTGGCTCGTTTAATTATTTCTCTTAGATTATTATATTTACGTTAAAAATACCTTTATTAGTTACAGAAATGTTTTAACCATTGTCTAGTTGACTAGTCACACGCAGATTGTATGATTCGTTATTGTAAACTGAGGGAAATAGGTTAGGTTAGGTTAAAACTGTGACAAAACGCGCGCGAGCCGAGCGAGCGTAGCGAGCGGTGCCGCGGCAGCGGCCGGCGAGTGCTACTTCCAAGTTGCTTGCAGAAATGTTTTCACAATTGTCTAGTTATCCGATAAAAATAAAGTTCTGCAGCGATTCTATCGATAACTTTTGTAGCACAACATGTAAATAAATAATTAAATATATATCGATCTTTAAGACATTCGATACTCTGAACTTCGATATTTAAGCCTTTCCATAACACGACAGTAGTTTCTACGTACTATTAGTAGCTATAATATAATATTTGATGACAATTTTAATTAAATTTTGATGCTCAGTTAATGTGGCATGAATTACAATTTAAACATACTGAGTTAATAAATTAGAAGCTAATAGAATATATTTTTGATGCCATATATTAATATTTTAGAAGCTTACTCTTTGAATCCATGATACAAATTTAGATGCTAAAAAATAACCACGATGCTGAGTTGTATTTAGAGTGGCTTCAGAAAAGATAACTTGTGGCTAACATAGTTTTATTTAGATGCTCGTCAATTGTGGCTGACTTAGTAATTTAGAAGGCAATTCATATTTTTAGATGCAAATAATGCTATTAAAAAGAAGCCGGTTTAATTAGCACCCCATTTTTTTCAATATAAGGAGACCCTTAAATGTTGTTCTCATTTATTTCCAGAGAGTTCCTAACGGTATGCCACTCAGCGCTGCAACTGAACGCCAAGCTGATCTCCTCGGACCAGGTGTCGTACCACGACGCTCTGGAGACGAACTACTACAAACTGAGCCACTCACTCTCTGGCATGTTAGGCCAGCCACTACAGGACATATTAGTCAATGGGAACCTCAGTACGACGGTCCCTGGAGTTGAACTAGAGTCTAGTAATGCTTGAGAGGGTAAGACTATGTCCTAGCTGGCCGGTGCTCCGCTTAAAACCTACATGGAGAGGACAAACAGTGGAACTATGGTTTGGCCTAATCGGATTCGTGCACATATAACATGTGATGGCCCGGCATACTGATGGCCACAGTCTTGATACTTTACATTGTGCCAAGGATTCTATATTGAATGGCAGTGTGAAAATATATAACCAATAATCGCCGCCGCGTGTTTGAATCACCGTTTCGAGGTTCTGCCCTGCTAGGACAAAAGGTTTACTGTCTCAAAATTAAGAACGAGTATAACACCTTGAGTAGCTTCAAATCTATGATCTCCGAAACGAGTAGGAGAAAGGAAGTAAAATATTGATATCAAGAGAATTACCGTACTCTTATTAAAAAATAACACTCAGATGTGGAATGAAACATGACAATCTAAAATAACTTTTTGACAGATTTTAACCAATGAGGTCTGATTTAATCTCCCCAGACAGTGTCATATCATCCGTGCCATTCGTGGTCGGGTGTTGGTCCTAAAAATGCCTTTAAAACTAGTAAAAAAAAACAATTGCCAATTCAAGTCTCAATAATCGTCTTTAAGACTGCTCTTCATATTTGGGCACCGTAGTCCAATAGATTTTGCACGTAAAAGTAAGCTCGCAAAACATTAGAACTAAGAGTTGAATACTTTTTAAATATTGTAACCATAATATTAGGAACTTTTTTTAATAAGCGGTTAAGATGATGATAGGGATGGATCTTTTAAAGAACTATAACGCCTGACGGGTCTTGTTTCATTCCTAATTTTTCAAACTGTAACAAATCTACTGAATTTAGAAGAAATAAAAGGTTGTAGACTTAAACATTATAATAAATTTAGGGAGGAGTAAAAAATACAAAAGGAGTTATAAAAGGCACACTCTCAGAAGGGAGGAGGGAGGTTTTGATAACCGTAAATTGGCTTAGATCAAAGTAGCGTACCCTTAAATCGGAGTTTAACGGTACCAAATGAACATATCGAATACGTAGAAATATTTGGTGGTTGATATTCGATGGTTTATTTTTATTTACCAACAATTGCGTCTTTCTCTGTTCTAAAACGTCCAATCCTATTATCAGATTGACCGCGAAGTTTCCTTAATTAAAGGAGATTAGTTTCAATTAACCTCTATAAGACAAAGTGTCGTAAAACATCCTTATTGAATTATCCTATTAACTAAGATATACAATGACAGATCTGAGAAAATCATTGAAAAAAACCGGTGACATAACTTTGTGCAAAATGTTTTAAAATGCGGTCAAAACAGCCCTTTCAATCGCCGAGTAATTGCCAAAAAATATGACAATCGAAACATGAGATAATGGTTTTATTTTAAGAATTTATATTAACTAGTAAACTTGCCAACAAAAGATTCAAAAAGGACATTGGGAACTTTACTATGGGAAAAATCCCCACGGCGGACAGAGATGAAACGGAATTTATTTGAAAGTTTTAGACCTGTAGGTATGTTTACTTAAAGCGCTATGTTGTGACATATGGGAATTCTGAGGTAGGACGAGTCTAAGTTGGAAATATTTTTGTCATAAATGATTTGTTTTTTTTTTTACATTTTATGTTATTTTGCATCGCAGGATAACTAGCTTGAGCAGCGCCGTTCAGTAAACGCGCGATGTTCGCCGGCTTAATAGATAATCTGCCGTAGCGCACATTATCATAGCTATTTTTTAGCTTTGGGCCCGCAAGGGCCGACGCCCGTCGGGCTTGGCCTCGGCACAAGGGCTAAGAAAGAACATGGGTGGTTTTTAGTCAGTAGAAGTCTGACACTCCATACCGCCTGGCCTGGCCCGAGCGGGAGAAGTCATTTGATGATTTCACAGACCCAAAAAAAAAAACGGTGTAGGTAATGTGAAGTGTACAAGTAAAAGTATCAAAGTGTTGAAACCTTATTTTCTGAATATTCCCATAGGTAACAGAAAAATGAAATGCACGGCAATAAAGTGGATAACAGTATCTATCATCTATGATAGGTTTTGTTTGTGTCCGCTACTTTTCGAAAAGCGGGGCAGAAAGTTCCCAATGTCATTTGACGAAAACACGTTCTACTAGGCAATGCAATAAGATAATATAACCCTATTCTGTTCGATGTTGCCTAAATTAAGCATTGGTCGTTAAATATAGAAGACGATTCATGGTATCAAATAATGACATAGTACTTAAAACAGGTAACGATATCTCGGAATATGTCGCCTTAAACCATGCTCAAGATTATCACGCAAATTAGTTTTACAGTGCGAAAATAAGCCTTTTTGTAATTGGAAGTAATATTTCTAGCCAAGTTTTACTGGTGAGAGTTTAAACACCATACACTAGACAAAGTAAACATAAACAATAATAAAAAATAAGGGAGGAAATATACTCGTCACAAATATAATTGATTATGTATAGTCAATTACAAACTCCATCCTACAATCTACCAACATTTTCAAATAAACTAAGATCTGACAAAAACTGTTAAAGTGCCATGACTGATATTTCTCTCTTACCCTAACCTAGGAACCTTATCTAGACTAAATAATAGTCTTGCTATTTATGAGCACAAATATCGATTTAAAGTAGCTATAGTATACGCCAACGTTCGTGGCACACGCGGTCACAAAGAGTAGGAGCGAGATGACACGAGAATACAATGTTCTTAAATGTCCACCCTCTCACTCGCACGTTTTATGACCTTGATTTTCACGGGTCTTGGCGTTTAGTATAGGATTTTTACCCTCAGTAGAACGACCTAAGAGTATCAAGTCATTAGTGAACTACTGTTTGCTATAATTGCCATGCTTAACATAAAATTAGTTTTTAAGGATTTTTATCCCGGTTTGATGTACTTCTAATGACTTCTTTGAATATCTTTCTCCTGTCATACAGCAATTTTTTCGAAAGAATAATTGAATAATTATTGCTTAAATTATTTTTGGTATAATAGGAATTTGTTGTAAGTCTCTAGTTCCTTATTATTTATGTATAATTAAATGTCGTACTAACATTTGTTGTAGGTATCTTAAGTGTTGTAAGTTGTAAAAATACTGAACAAATTATGTGTGATTTTTTGTATTCTCTATTATTGTATTGCTCACAATACCACCCTATTTGTTATTTCTTTTTTTTTATGGTAGGGACCTGATCTTTGTTTTGGTACTTTTCAGGATCTCGCTAAGTCATACTAGTTGGCACACCGCACAACCTAAATCCACATTCAAAATTGTGTAGTTTTAAATGACCGAGTAAGATACAAAATAGTATATTTCATTATCAGTGCGGAAAGCCTGTCATTGCAAAGAGTTCCGACAAATGTCTACCCGAGCCGAGGCGCAGCCGAAGGTGAGGGTTGACAGTCGGAACAAGTTGCAATGACGGTTCCGCACGTGTACCCAACAACTATTTTTAATACAGTTGCGAAAAAATGAAGCACATTTTTCATTTGGTTGACAGTCGGAACAAGTTGCAATGACGGTTCCGCACGTGTACTGAACAACTATTTTTAATACAGTTGCGAAAAAATGAAGCACATTTTTCATTTTTTTTTTGAAGAAAGCGCTAACCGTAAAAGAATATACGCAAAGATTTTTTTTTGTTTTCTTCACCCATTCTGGGTAGGTAAAGGGATGTATCCATACAGCCAAGTCTTCAGTTGATTTTTTTTATTGATATGAAATGAAAATGAAATTTAATGAGATGATACCTAACCTAACTCATTGAATCAAATAATTAAATCTGATATTGAAACAAATTAGTAGCTTCTTTAGAAATATTTGCATGAATCATAAAAACTTCTATGATTTTTTTAGTAAAAACTTCGTGGTTGGTTTTTTTTTACTGGACATTATTTTGACAGTTGGGAAAGAGAACGCACGAGTTCGGAAATGGCAAAGAAAAAGCACGAGTACGTAATAGCCCACATCCCGAACGCTATACGTCCCTGCAATACGCCACTTTTTGAGCAACTGTATTAAAAAAGTCATTTTGGCTACCCTAGTGCTTCTAACTTAAGGAATTACCATACAACTGTAAAGTTACCCAGCATTGAGTCTATGCAGCACTGGCATGCAATTTTACCATCCATTACGCAAGATGTGATGAATACTAAAATACTATGATAATAAGGGAGTGCGGGTTAAAGCTAGAATAGCAAAAAAATATAGCCGAGATCCTTTAAAGAAGCTATTTTTTTGTGTAAAGTATTAAGTATTTCTCTATTACTATTATATTTTTAAATCACAAACTCAAACCTGACGCTAGATTTAGGTGAACATTTTTATTTTTTTATATCAGAAGTTTAGTATTCAGTTGGTTACTGTTTTATTAATTTGTGTAAACAAAGTTTATTACGCAAGTTGTACGTCTGTTTAATTTATTTTGTTGTTTGTCGTATTAAGGCTTCATTTTGTAGTTATAGATGGCGCTGATACCGTAATACACGCCATAATGCCAACACATCAAGCTACTGAAACCTGTCTTTCTATAATAGATTTTCAACTTTTTTGCTAAAGCATTAGGTTCAAGGTTGATTGGGAAAAATTGACAGTATCGAAAAGCTTGATGTGCTATCGTCTGTACCTACTACCACGGATATACTTGGCTCAGTCTTATATTATGTATTTATATATAAATATCGTTACGATTTTCATGGCGGATAATTTGAAATGTTCTTATATAAAAATTAAACTACACAAATACTCTTTAAACTTTTATTATAAGAAGGTCGTCATAATGTAGACAAATGTCGTTACTCAAAATAACTATTCGATTTGCACGCAAAATAGTGCTTACAGCACAGTAGCTTGCCTGAACCGCTCAAATAAATAAAAGCACTTAGCTTCGTAATAAAAGTAAAAAGGGTAACTGATTTGTCTATGGCATGGCATGAAATAATAACCGTGGTAGTGATATAATTTTTAAAATTATACAACTTTTTATTCTATGCCTGATGAGAAAAAATGTAACGTGTGCTAATTTTGTCCAAAGACAAAATTGAGATCAGGATATTGGAGCCATTTAAAAAATTTGTAAAGGCATGGTAAGATTTTTTGTAATTTAAAAAATCTTATTCATAACCTGGATTTGGAACTGCCCAGAAAGACGGACTCAATAGGGATGTGTCCTGGGTAAAAAAAAAATATGATTCTGTTTAGTCCGTCAGTTAGATTATCGAAAAATGTTAGATACGTGTTTTTTGTTTTACCAAATTAATAAAAATTGACGAAGATAAAACGTGTCAAAGATCATGAGTGGGGGCTTTTGACGGCACTACGTGGTAAAAAATGCAGTGCGATGTGACTTTCCACGAGTTTTCGAAGCACTGTATCGTCTTTTTTTTTGGTTTACGTGCAAAAAGAAAAAATACGTGTCCAATATTTCTATGTGACGGACTAATTAGTTTTTTTTTGTCAACTACCCTATTCTCAGTACACGATATCTGCTAATCAAAAATAATTAATATTTTTCTTGCCGGGCAACATTCTACTATTGATAATACTCCATTCCATTGCTTATTTATTTAAATTGTAAAGCTTTATAATTTGGGAGAAGGGTAAGCACAATATTATTCATCATACTTATTTATTTATATACAAATAGTAAAATTATTAACCTTGTACTCAATGCCTTGCTTTATTCATCATATTAAATAATTTATGTTATAATATAGTATCCAACGACTTGGAGCAGCCATAACATTCAACATATATTTAAACTTTTATAACTTTCAAGGTAACTTAAATATCATACACATTTCTAAATTATATAAAAGTAGAAGAAATTTTTCTTGTAGTCAAAATTTACTACATAAAAAAATGGTCAACATTTTAAATTAGGTATACTTAATGAATTTAATGTGAAAATGTTTATTATTGGATAATTTAAACTTAAACACCAATTTATATGTGATTAAATTTCTTAAACTCTCTATTTCCTAATTTATTCTTAACGTAATTGTCGACAATAGTTACAAAATACTTATTTATATTTGATTTGATCTTTATACCTGGCTGTGTTGTTGTGGGTAGAAAAGTAATTTCAATTGCCCATGGTATAAATAAAATATACTGTGTGTAGGTACTTTGAGTTTTTAACACATGTTGTTATAAGCTAGCACGAAATTTCAAGCAAGACTTATTCTGAATCTTACTGAAATGTAATCTAAATTTCATGTTTTAATACATTTTATAAAAATAAATAAACGTCTTTTATTTTTACCTCCTCATCGATAAAAAAAGTGGTCCAAAGTTTGTTGAGCTGTAGATTGATCGAGTGGTAAGCGTTTTTGTGTTTTCATAGATTTAAACGCGCGTAAAGTAAAACGCGATACCTACAAACACGCGTGTGAAGCGCGTTCGAAACTCGTTAGAAGCGCGTACAAAGGGTCGGCTTGGGTTGGGATCAATGTATCTGCGCGTATACGCGCAGTAGTCGCGCGTTTTCATCTGCGCGTTTAAAATACGCCGTATGCTAGGGGCCTAAGATTTACGTTTATGTGTGAGTTTTTCCATCAGAATTTTATTAGTAGCAACCACGGATTCACGATTACATGGGACTTAAACATAACTAGCGAAATGTGGGTATCAATGGTATGTATGGTATGGGGATCACCTTCCTATTTATACATGAACTTTAATGTTTATATAATACATATTTAAATAATAATACCACTTTCTCCTGTATCGTGTGTGTGTTTACAAACATTTAAACTCACATACCCAAACACAACCAAACCCGAAACTACTATCTGTAGGCCATCATCATCATCATCATCAGCCTATAATGTTCCCACTGCAGGGACTCAGGCCTCCTCTCTAGGAGAGGGATGGGCTGTAATCCACCACGCGGGCCCAGTGCGGATTGGCAGATGTCACATGTCTTCGAATTTTTTGGTTCTAAGACGTGCCGGTTTCCTCACGATGTTTTCCTTCACCGTTTTGAGAGCAGCGGTTCTGAAATAAATTACACAAAGTAATGCGCCTGCCTGGGTTCGAACCCACGACCTACTGTTCGTAAGTCGGGGCCGACACCACTGGGCCACCGCTGCTCTCAGTCGGGGCCGACACCACTGGGCCATACAAATATAATATATTTGTATGGCCTATGGTGTCGCGGGTTCGATCCCAGCACGGAACATAATATGTGACACGCAATGCAACAGTCCAATTGCTCAGCCACTGCGCCAACCGTGCCGGCAAAAAATTGGCGAAGATATTGCTGAAAATTCCCACAAAAAAAGGCGGTTAAAAAGTTTTTTTTCTAGTGTTTAACAACTCAAAAGTGCCTGTATGTAACTAGCCTACTAACCTACTTAGAACAGCAATGCTTTGATTTGATTGAATATTTGGTTACCAAGGTATGTGTCTGTCTTTTTAGGTTTTTGAAATAGATTAGAAATTCATTAAAAAACTCTACGTCACATGATGGTATATAAAATCCATAAATTGAAACTAAACATTAAATTTTAATGACCTTGACATAACCTAACAGTCAGTCAGTCGGTAATGTATGTGTGGTTTTTTTTGCCTCACACAAATAAATAAAAAACGAAAACTTGATTTCTCTATGGACGTAAATGTCTATGGAGCGGATGTAATAAACATGCATCATTGGCCAACCCAAATTAAACCCTAGAGTGAACAAAATAAAATCTATCACAGGTGTCGGTAAATTACTCAAATAGAATGACAGAAATGTCATGCCAAAATCTGTATTCTCTAGCAGCTTGCGTCTTGCGTTTTGTATATTATAAATCTAATGTAGGTATACATACACAAAAAGAGTTAAAATCTAAGTGCACTTTGCGTGCTAATAAAAAAGCTTTATTGTGTTATCATTGAAAGCACTGCAAGGACATGGAAGACGAATTAGAAGACAGAGTTTTATACCAAACGTATCTCTCGTTCACGAAAATCTTGTCACGTTTCACTAGTAGTGTTCCGCTTGATACTCCCGTGAGCTATTTATGGAAAATGGTGCGCCTTTATTTACTACGATCCGAAGTAGTAGTGTTCACGCTAGCCATAATATTATTTTATATGTATTTGCAAACTATCGAGCTATGGAGTCGTACAATGCTGAGCAGATTGTCGCAAGCCATGAGCCCTATAAGTGCAGTGCAACGAATGAAGATCTTGGACGGCTCTGATGCCGATAAGCAAAGCTGGGAGAAAAAGGGTACAGTCAGTGCTGCTTACGCAATCAAAGGTAGACGAGCTCACATGGAAGACCGATTTATCATCAATGAAAACATAAACAATACTGGCATCTCACTGTTCGCTATTTTCGATGGACACGGAGGCGATTTTGCCGCCAACTACGCAAAAGAGCACCTCATTCAAAACCTGTACAATAAAATTGTGGAATTAAGTGCATTTAAGGAAGGCAAAATAGTTACCACACCTTTAATAGAAATTACTGAGGAACCAAAACAAGAGAACATTGTTTCTGTAGATCGAAAATCTAGTTTTAAAAAGTCTGTAAGTACCGCTGATGATACATCGAAGAAAGAAATAACAGATCCAGAGCTTCTGGCACAGCTATCGAAAGCAAGGCCTATCACTAGAGAGGTCAGACCAACTGCTAAGCCAATCAAGAATGTGCCTAAGCCACTGTCTAGTTACATGGACAAGGGAAAGATAAACTATGGAAAGTTGCTGAGCGATGAGGTACTGGATGCAGACCGGCTACTAGTCGAAGCTGCTAAGCGGTCTTTAAATGTTGCGGGAACTACTGCTTTACTTGCAATTATGGAAGGCAACCATCTGATTGTGGCTAATGTTGGTGATTCGCGAGGAGTGATGTGTGACTCACGTGGCAATGCGATTCCAGTGTCATTTGATCATAAACCACAACAGGTAATAAATCTGATAATTATTATAACAGGAGATAAGTCATTTTATTAATAACTAGCGGACGTCCAGCGGTTTCACCTGCATAGTTCCCGTTCCCGTGGGAATACAGGGATAAAAAGTAGCCTATGTTACTCAGGGTGAATGTAGCTTTCTAATGGTGAAAGAGTTTTTGAAATTATTGATGCAGTAGTTTTTGAGTTTATTCATTACAAACACACACAAACATACAAATCTTTCCTCTTTATAATATTAGTGTAGATAAACAGTTTGTGTTATTGAAAACACATTGTATTTTTGCATTCCTGCAATTCTAGATCTTCTTTTGGCCTCACTAAGTTTATGCAAAACATTTATCTATGACTAGCTTTTGCCAGCGGCTTCGCCCGCGTGAAAATGACGATTTTCCATACAAACTTTCATCCCCTATTTAAATCCCTTAGGGGTTGAATTTCGAAAAATCCTTTCTTATTCCTTGTCTACACTATAAAGGGAACCTCTGTGCAAAATTTCAGCTTTCTAGGTCCAGGGGTTTAGGCAGGGCGTTGATGAGTCAGTCAGTCAGGACTTCTCTTTTTATTTATATAGATAGATATTTCACATTTTTCAAACATTAATAAAAACATTCATATTTTTAGGTTCGTGAACAAAAAAGGATTGAAGCTGCTGGTGGCTACATAGCATTTAACGGAGTATGGCGGGTGGCAGGAATATTAGCGACATCACGTGCCATGGGAGACTATCCTTTGAAAGATAAGAAATTTGTTATCGCTGATCCCGACATCCTAGCTTTTAACTTGGACGACCACAGGCCTATGTTTTTAGTTCTAGCCTCTGATGGGTTGTGGGATACTTTTTCGAATGAGGAAGCCGTGAAATTCATTAAAGAAAGGCTTGATGAACCTGACTATGGCGCCAAAAGTTTAACATTACAAGCATATTACAGAGGCTCCGTAGACAACATCACAGTTTTAGTCATCAATTTTCTAACTAACAAAATTGTTGGAGCAGTTTCACAGTAAAATTTTGGAGCATTGTATACACTTGCGTGTTAAATTCTAAAATCTTACAATTTATGTAAGATTTGCTTGAATTTTTTCCCTAAAATTTTAAGGGTTTTTTATTAACTCAAGATGGAATATTCATGCATGAAAATTGTTTCATAATTTTCAGAGCATTTTCTTACGTGGTATGTAACAATCAATGTAATACTAACTGTTGTCTTTGCATAATACATTTATTAGTAAAAATAATATTCTTCTAAAAACAAGCTATTTTGAAACAAATTCTCAAGTAAGTAGAATAACAGCTATGGTATTTTTGTTAATATTTTTTTTTTGTAAATTATGATTAAGTACTAAATCATTGTAGTCTTTAATAAAAAAGAGTTAGTTGAAAAATGTTGTATTGTAAAGTGTCTGCATAATAACATGTCAAAGTTGCATTTTAAACTACACAATAATTTTCAATATCATAATACAAATCTGATTGTTGTACTGTAGTTATTATCGTCAAGTTCTACATATTTATAATTCCATGATTTCATCTGTAGTGTTCATGTACAGTTAAGGAACAAAATGGTAAGCATTATAAGGTTGATTTTTATACCTTATTATATTGACTATGTATTGTCAATATTTTTAATGAAGAAAGAGTTTTAATAGGTGAGGAATCTGGGTTTAAGATTTTACTTGACTGTACAGTACCTACACAGATTTCATGAATTGAATCTATCTCTTCAGATATTGATGTTAATGCGAGATTACGAAATTTTGTATATAGTTACGTCCAGTAGATGTTATATAACCTAGACGAAAGTCGTTTACATATTTTATTGTAAATGTGTATAGGGTCATAATATTTTTGAAAATCTAAAGTTTTGAATTTATGGATGGTTGTGATGTGGATACAGTTTTAAAACTGGGTGGTTTATAAAAGTAATGTTTTATTGTTTATCTGCCATGATATTGTCCTGTTGACAAACCATTTTAAATATTTAATGATATTGTAGAGAGTAATACGAACACGAAATACAGACGAACATTAAAACATAACTTATCATTCATCTGCACCTGCTATGGAGTGTTGATTTAACGACCTAGGAATATTTTTGTTGGTGCAATAAAATATGTTTTGATTTGATGTGTAGATGGTTTATTATTGAACCACAAGTATTGATACAATTTGCCAATGATTCTTCTATGATAAGCTTTTAAAAAATATGATATTGATTTGATCCCATTGTGTATTTACTTCTTACTGCATTTGATTTGGTTTTGTTTTTTGAGTACTTTAATTTATTTATATATTAGACTTGGGTTCATATTTGCCTGTGGTGCTAGTCATATTGTTTATAGTTCTATATTTTGTTTCCATTCATAACAATATTACTTGCATAGTAGTCATTACAAGCACTGTTCATTTTAAAACTAAAATGTAAATATCATTTTTAATCTCTCAAAATATTTTTGTAATTCTATCTATAGGTACAGTAAAAGATGATAAGGTTCGATTTAAGTACAAAGACATTGTTTACAAACTATACCATCGGCCTAGGGCGTATTACTATCTTTTGAACTTAACGTTATTGGGGCCAAATGAATCTAATGTCTACTTGACCTACTAATAGATGCCTACTATACTGTTGGTCACATATTGAAGAACATTATATTTTAATAGGTAAGGTGCCAAAATTACTTGGATTTTCATTATAATATGATCTGGTTTACATAACTATTTGAGTAGGTATTTGCATATTTAATGTGATTGTTTCGCACTTTTTCAGATAAAAATGTAATGTAATGTCTTTTTTGTGTTATCCTATATTTTGTAGAGATTCTAACATAATTATGTAGTTAGTATTTTTGACTTGTACATAATCAATGTTATATCTATGTGTAAATGTAGGTACCTAAGCCTCAAAGGTTTTAAAGGTTTATTTATATGTTGTCCAGATGTCCTAATGCTTGCCTCTGATCTACCTACCAAAGTATAACAATATTGTATGTAATACTTAAATAAATGGTATCGTAAAATTCTCTTTTTTCAATCATTCATTACTTTAGGTATTCCTTAATGAATCTAGGCCAACTTTAAGTTATAACTGGCTTCCTGCATAAACAAAAAAAACATTTGTGACACAATAATTATTTGATATCGCGGTGGCTAAGCGGTTGCTTCTGTGCGCTATAGAGCCCTAGAGGTAACGGTTTTGCATAAATAGTTTACAAAGATGTATTGTTGTCCACTTGTCCCGCTGTCTATTGAGTTTATAACCGAACCCACACATTTCGGTGTCTCAGTAGAAGAAATTGCTAAGCTAAACACGTACGTTAAAAACGAATTTTGTTGTACAATCTACTACAGTGCTGTAACTACTTCCTAAGGCATAAAGGCAGCAGTACTTGTGTAACACGCTTATTTATCAGTAGGTACTAGTGTGGCCTTCAGTACGGGAGTACCAGATTGTTTTCGGTTCGGAATCTTCGATCGCACGAGTGTACGGCTAAACGCCGACAGACTGAACACCGACAAGACTTTACTTCGACGGGACTTTTCGCCGACAAGACACTTCGCCGACTGGGCTCATAGCGACGCAAGTTATCTCCGATAGTCAGATCAGATACATTACCGGTTTATTGCAAAAGGCTGACAACCTAGAGGCCGCGGTTTCTCTTTCGATCAACCCGCAGCCCCGGCGGGCCTCTGCCTAACCCTTCGGGGATTACAGGCGTGATGTTACGTTATGTTGTCATTAGTGGCCTTTTTCCACTGAGTGTATCTGATTTGATTATCGGAAATAACTTATCAGCGAAGTGTCTTGTCGGTGTTTAGTCTGTCGGCGTTTAGTCGTACACTCGATCGCACTATGCCATTGATTGAAATTCCTCTCCGCTATCTCTGGAAATACTCATAGCGGAGAATATAAGCGCTCAATGCTGCAGGGTCTATTTCTAGGCATCTGCGAACAGCAGTTTTATACAGTGATAGTCTTAGTGTTAGTGGTATGACCGTCGGACTGCCAAGTCATAGGTTAATTCGAACCCAAGACACTCCTCTGAATTTTAGGATTCATGTGCATATTATATAATTAAGAAAAACATAGTGAGGACACCACACCAGCATGTCTGAGAGTTATTTCTCGACAGTATGTAGAGCCAAATCAGAGGCCCATGGGCGGAATAAAAACTCGGACACCAGGTAAGGCACTAACCGGAAAAAAGCGGAACGGATCTCACCAAATTGATGAGCTCCGGACAAGAGACCAGTTTCCGCGTCATGCCGCTGAGACTTGTACACAAGGCCAGTCAACACTGAACTAACTAAATTAACTTCTAATTAGTAGGTATACCTCCTCATCTAGCCTCGTTCGTTCCGGAGCTGATTATCGACGCATTGCGATTAGTACAAGGTACACTTGGAACGCCCATATCTTCCCGTGGGTGTCGTAAGAGGCGACTAAGGGATGTACCAGAGAATGGGCAGCAGTGTTCTCTGTGCTTTTTGTATCGACCGTACTGCGATCGCCAACCCGCCTGCCAAGCGTGGCGATTATGGCAAACCCCCCCTAAGCAAAAATGACACTTAGGGGAGGCCTATGTCCAGCAGTGGACGTCTTTCGGCTGAAATGATGATGACACTTGGAACGAAAATTAAACTTATATATTTTTAAACTTTTATTTATATAAAATATTTGGGTAGGCTGCTCAATTCATTCAGCCTGTAATTTTGTAACAAAACATTACCCTGAAACACAACACAAATCTTATTTTAACAATTTTTTTTGTCGTTACAAAAACTTATAAACGCAATCTTTAAATACAATATCATGATATTTATGCTAGTCAAAGAGCTTCCTTAATTACTGCTATTGGCATGTAATTGGCTCCGTTATACAACTAAAATCGACTTCTCAGCATATAGCTATTATGCAATTAATGTAAAACTTATTTAGACAAATACATGCACATGAACTAAAAACTATTCTCGTATTACAAGTTATTAATTCAAGTGTACATTATGTAATTGTTTATTATTTAAGTTTCAATATTTCGAGTCTATCTAAGTTATGACTAGATGATACCTGAATTCTAATCGAGTAACCTATAAGATGCACTGATTATCACAATTTTTCACAGGAATGTCAATCAGCGTAGGTAACTTTAATAACGTTTATTTACATAAATTGCACAATAAAATTGTAAAGGCACTGCAAAATATAATGTAGCGACTTACACTATCCAGTCGTGGGCGCTATAACTAATCATGAAACGAGATATTCGTCTTGTCTAAAATTTAGGTAACTTAAACAACAATTTTACGCAGTTACTTGTACATAGGTACGAGTATCGTCTTCTATACTAAGTATTATATATTAAAGTCTATCTACATTAAGATGTTTGTGTGATAAATTGCATTGTTATTCTGTTGTACGACACTTTCACAGAATTTCGAATTCGTCATCCGAGTCGTCGAATTGTCTGTCTACGTCTTCAAATTCTGTAACAAAAACGATAAGAAGTCATTAGTTAATTGGCCTATTTAATAACAGTTCCCTGTGATTTTCCTCTAATCTAAAAAAAGTGCAACTAAGTAATTAAATAGGGAACCAGCAATGCCCAACACAGGAATGCACGACACGAGAACGCGCGACATAGGAATGTAAGTGTTTTAAATTCCAATGTTGTACATTGTCATGTCGTGCATTCTCGGCCCGAACCTCGATTGTCCGGGCAAGAATGTACAGCACGAGAATTGGAATCAAAACAAACAGTGACGTCACATTAAAAAAGTAAAAAGCCATGTGACAATAGGGACGGGTGATACAATAAAATACTGGAAAATTCCGTGGTTCCTTCTTTTTTTCTTCGTGTTCCTATAATACGACCGTCTCGCGACAGTATCCTTTATGGGCGGCATGGGCACCGGGCCGTAGGCCGACGAAGGAGGCCGGCGGAGGCCCGGCACTTCGGGGACAGAAGATATTAGTGTTATAAAATATGCGAGCGTAGCGAGCGCACGTCATGGAGTACAATTTAATTCAACAGCACTACCTAGCTCAATTACCTAGTATCCAAGTCCCAAAATTTCGAGTTGCCCAACTAGTCGGCCAACCAATCGCGCGATGTCGCCGATTACTGTGTCGTACACTCCAGTGTTGTACATTCTTGGGCCGGACCAGCAAGGTACACCCCAGTAATTGGCGACATCGCGATGTCGCCAATTACTGTGTCGTACACTCCTGTGTTGTACATTTCAGTGTCGTGCATTGCTGGTATGTGCATTACTGTGACGGGCATTATAGGGACCACAGATCACAGAAACAACAGGAGATATGGCAAGGGGGCGTGGTACATGCGAACTCATGTGGCCACGACGGGGCCTTATGCCACTTTCAATAATAAGTCGAATGTCAACTTGCGACGTCTTCACTGCTCGTGATTTTTTACAAAATGCCGCGTTGTTCAGTGAATGTTTGTAAAAATTATAGCTGTATTGTGAATTACACGAAAGATGGTATCTCATTTCACACGTAAGTACTACAAAAATAATGTTTTTCATATTAAATTCATTAAAACATTACTTCGTGGTACGAGAAACATGATGAAAAACCAAATCAATTGTTTTCATTAGGAACAAAAACCATTGCTTGTTTAGTACAAATCGACCAGTGAATCGGCTGATCTAATAGCGCAATGGATAGGTGTTTTACTGATGCTCTCACTCACACAATATTTTCGAAAAGCTGCTGCTGTCAGTCTTTGTGAGCTAGAGATGTCTAATTGTGATGTTTGTAGTTGTCGATATTTTATACGATGATTCTGCGTATACGTACGAATGATTATACATATTATGCATTATACAATTAATTACTCTACACAATTGTTACTGCAGTATAAGGCGTATTTTATGGCGTTACTGAGCGTTGCCGTAAATGGAGATAAGAAAAACCAATATTCTGTACTATGTATTTACTAATAAAATATAAATTTATTTTTAGTTTAAACAACAAATTATAAATATAGGTAGGTACTAATAACAACGTTTATATTATCACGCTTTCTTATTTTTGAAAGCAATACTGAAAATAGAAAGTGCTTTTTATTGCTTAATATTGACTGAATAAATAGTATTCATTGGTTGCTCGAGTTATCTATCTATCTACTTAAATAAAAAGAGAAGTCCTGACTGACTGACTCATCAACGCCCAGCCCAAACCCTTGGACCTAGAAAGCTGAAATTTTGCACAGAGGTTCCCTTTATAATGTAGACAAGGAATAAAGAAGGATTTATTTTTTTAAATTCAACCCCTAAGGGACTTAAACTAACAGACAGAAAAAAGTGCTGCTTATAATCAGCACTTTTCGAACGTCAAAATCTGTTGCAACACATCTGTGGTGTAAGTTAATATTAGGTACGATTTACTACAGACACAAATCAATATTTTTTTTTTTAATCAACCTGTTTTGAATAAATGACTTTTTTTATTTTGAATGATTTATGGACATATTGTTTTTTATTTATAATAAATTATTTTCAGGACCCCAAAAGAACTTTATTACAATATAATAATAAATAGAAGAATCGATAACTTTTCGATTTAGTCAATCACTAGCGTCGAAGTAAAACAAAATGTATTAAGTAAATTGTGCGGTGCATGGTAAATACACGCTGTGACTGAAGGGATAAGGTTTATAATTGATTGTGTAGTACGTAATGTTTTAAGAAATGCGGATGTGTTTGCGAATGCGTATATCTATTGTTTTTACTGCTCTGCATGTGTGAACTGACGACACAGGTCCCCATACATTTTCGGCTAAAGGGCATATCTCCTGTTGTTTCTGTGATCTGTGATAGGGACTCATTAAATAAATCCTTATGGGCACTGCTCTAACAAGCTCAAGTTTGGTAAGCATGCACATAGCCTTGGCCTTTACCAACAAAAAGGGGGGGTCCAATCGGGAATTTTAGCATAAAATGTCTATATTTATAAGTGGAGTAAGTTCAATATAGATAATTTACGGTGTTGGCCTTTAAATGATTTAATTACCTGCAAATAATGTTGTATTTTGAAGATCAATGTCAGATGTCATCGGCCCCCAGTGCGAAGGTCTCTTCTCGCATAATTCGAACAGCGGCTGCGTCTCGCACATCAACTTAGTTTCTATTGTGGCGCACAATTCTTCAAAATCACTTTTTGTTCGACACAAGAAACACTGAAACAAAAAACATGTTATTTTTCGTATATTTATTTCTAAAATATTTATTGTATTCAACATCATCTGCCTAGCGTTTCCCCAACTATGTTGTTGGGGTCGGCTTCCAATCTACCCGGATGTAGCTGAATACCAGTATTTTACATGGAGCGACTGGCTATCTCAGTCTCCACAACCCAGTTTAGTACTGATCAAAGTGTTATTGATCAAAGTGTTATTGATCAAAGTGTTATTGATCAAAGTGTTATTGATCAAAGTGTTATTGGGGTTTTCCATTAGGAATTTTTCAGTAGCAACAATGGAGCCTGGATTTGTAACCTTTGCCTTTGTATAATTGGGGAAATGTAAGCAAGCGCGGATCCAGGGGGGGGGGGGGGGTCAGGGGGGTCATGACCCCCCCTGGGCTGAGTCCAGTACCTAGGTGGACCACTAATTAAAATTGTTAAACCTAATGTTTTAATTATATGTTGTAACACAACTACCCAAAACGAGTGTTTTAGGGTTCATGTATGTTTATTTGTGAGTTTCTTTATTCCACCACAAGTTACCGCCTGAACCGTTTGATACTATCGTTAGATTCTTTGCTTTATCCCCATTGTTAGAGGCTACTGAAAATTCCACGCTAAAAGATCCACGTACGTTATCCCAAATAATAATAATAATCGTTATTCCAGTCTAACTGGATGCAGCTGAAAACCGGAATTTTACATGGAACGATTGCTTTTTTGACCTGCACACTGCACAACCCTGTTAGTACCGGGTACGATGAGATATCCCTTAGTAAGACTGGTTGTCAGACTTTCGGGCAACTGACTACGTGTGACGACTCAACGACTGTCAAAGATGTACAAATCACAGCCGCTCTGCTCTGGCTGTGATGTGAAGGCAATGAAAAACTCAGTAGCTGACATAAACAAAGGACACGTTCAAGTTCCCTCCCAATGACAATATCTTTGCCACCCCCCAAAACTATAAAATTATACAAAAAAATTCGCGCTCGCGTCGCTCGCGCCTTCCTCTTGCTTTTTCTCCGTTCGTCTCGCTTATGGCACTCGACTTCAATTCTCATTTCTATTTCTAAATCGTTAAATTGTTCAACGCTATATCCCCTTGGATAGGGTTCAGCAATTCGAAGAATCGTGGCGAAGAGCTTCAAAGGCTGAAGAACATCAAACCGGACTGACACTTCTCCACGTCCAATAAAACGTACCTACCCACAGGCGCGGATCTAGCCCTCAAAAAAGGTTGTGGGCACAGTCACCCGAAAATCGGCCAAGTGCGAGTTGGATTATGAACTCGCTCCTGATCGATATAGTGACACTATGGGCGGGGTGTGCATCTTTAGTTTCCCGAAAAGAGCTCTAAAGGCAGGTTGCAAAAATAAGCGTAATGAGCTCCTAAAAGTTAGTACCCAGTTTGAATTTAAAGGTTTTCTTACTGTTTGAAATTGTGTCTTGTCAGGACTTGTCTAAAACAGCCAAAGCGAAAAAATAGCGAGAGCGAGCGGAGCGAGCTCGAAAATTTTTCACGTCCTCGGAAAAAATAATGAGAATAGAAAGCACTCTGGCAATTTTCGTGGAAACGAGACAGGATGTATTCGCAAGCGCAGCGAGCGAGATTTTTTTTGCGTTCTGCCTCGGATGGGTTGATCTTTTCGATTTCGGGGGAAGGTGAGGAGGTTCCCCGAGATGAGTTAGAATTTGTCAAGATTAAGACAACAGAAGAGCGAGTAGAGCAAGCTGGCCCTCGAAAGTATTAGGTTTTAAGACGGAAGCCTTTGAAACCGCTTTTAATAATAACATAATGCAGGAGCGAGAGAAGAGATCTTCAACATTTAAGCATCCCACCTCACCTCCTTAGATTGGGTTCTTTTTGTTTATTCATACAGAGATGACAACAAAACTAAACGTCAACTTGTAAAGACTTGAATAAAAAAGGGCAAAATGCAATAGCGAGCGAAGCGAGCTTAAAATATTTGGTTGCTGCCTTGGAATGGTTAGTTTCTGTTGTGCAGAAAGTTAATAATTTATCAAATTTCCAAAAAAATGCAATTTTTTGATAATCTTGATGGGGTCATGACCCGTATGACCGTAAAAATGTGACGTCACAAGTCTATTAGGGTTGTGGGCATGCCCACAGTGCCCACAACGGTGGATCCGCGCCTGCCTACCCATTGAAGTAGATAAAGTGATAACGCGTTTCAGGAGAAAACGTAAAAGAAAAATTGATTTTGTTATTTAAATATAGGTATTTTAAGTATGTACCTAGTTATAAACTTTTTACTTGTATCTATGATTATAAAAATTAAATTATAATTTCTTGTGACTTGACAACGACTATGTGACCCCCCCCTGGCTCCAAAGCTGGATCCGCCCTTGAATGTAAGTGTACAATTAAGTACACCTGCCTAACCCTTCGGGGATTACTGGGGTGATGTTATGGTATAAGAGACTGGTTCTAGAAAAATATTACGACCATTCGCCACAATCCTTAATATTAGTCAACTTAGTACTCACCACGGCAACTGAGGGATCCATTGCTAGCATAGGTATCCGGGAAGCAAACTTACAGTGATACGAGCAGTCCATTTCTTTTTGTTCATCAGTCAATTTAGTCTGTAAAACATATAATATATTAATATTTTTGCCTGAGAAAAAAGTTCGTTTTTCCATACATTTTTACATCTATATTAGTGGGTGCCTGATTGATGGCAATAAGCTCGCCCCCTATTACATCGGACTTAAAAATAATGGGAGGAGTACTACCTAATCCTTAGGAAATAACAGGCGTGATGTAATGTTATCTCTATTATTAGCCCCCACTTGAGAATTCATTTCAGTTTTAGCCATTTCCTCTTTCGCACAACTCAACCATCTTTAATAACGCAGCGATCTTATTAGTGGCCTTCAAAAGACACGACTGTTACATTCTCTAATAGTGTGGCTTTTATGCACATCAAAATAAGGTTCAAAATGGTAAACGATACACGGAAATCAAGTGCAGCAACAATTTTACTGCATATTATTGCATGTTTTCCTGGTCTTACACATTGCTATTAAATAAGAACTTATATTTTGAAATACATTATTTGATAGTGAATGATACTATCGATTTATCCAAATACACGAAACTAAACTACTAAATTTGACTGGCCTGTTGGTCTAGTGGTTAGTGACCCTAACTGCTACGCCGGAGGTCGTGGGTTCGATGCCCACCCAGGACAAATGTTTGTGTGATGAGCACGATCATTTGTTCTGTGTCTGGGTGTAATTTATCTTTAATATGTATGTATTATATAAGTATGTTTATCAGTTGTCTAGTACCCATAACACAAGCTCTGCTTAGCTTGGGACTAGATGGCGTTGTGTGATAGTTGTGGAATATCATTATATTATTATTATTAAATAGGATTTTTACAAACAATTTTAAACCTTCACCTATGGTTTGATGTTTTTTAAAATATGTATATACCTTTTTCAGATCTTATTACAAATTTATCATAGTTGGTTCAGCAGTTTAACATAACAAGCCAACTGACACTATCACAGTCATATAATTAGGATGCATTACATATTTACCTCAACTAATCCAGATCTCTGCGTGGTATGAGGATCTAAATATATAACTTCGTCTTCTACGCATCCAACCAGGTACAGCGCTTGATTCGGCTTGCCACCTATCACGCCGATTGATTGCTGACTTTGAAAACATATCTGGAAAACAAAAAATCATAAGTTTTTAAACTGACATGGTCACTAACATTATCGGATAAACACGGATGACGAGCGTGGTCATGGTGCTTGCAACAGTGCCGTAATATTGGGAACTCGAAGCAAACAGTTAAAACTTGGAAAATATCCCGTTTTCTGTTTTTATGATAAATTGATAACACATTATTATTTTACGAGCTTTTTGAACAGAACAGACTCACAAGCTGAAATGCGAGTTATTTGCATATTTTGTACAGAAAACATGGCAGCTTTGACGAATATGAACCAATGTGTGCAAAGGTGAAGAACTTGTATGACTTGTTTCCTGGACAGTTTAAAAAAAACATTTCTTCCTCTTTCGATGACGGCTTTTGAGGATAAAAAATAATTGAAAACCAAAATATACTTGTTTTAAATAAAGTTAAGCGATAATCATTACCTTCAGTCCATCTATATAAACGGGGTTTATTTCGCTGAGGCCAAGCCTGAGCGGTACTATCAGCAACAGAGGCATCCAGTCGGTGACCAAGCAGTCTGGCGCCGACGAAGAGTCGCCTCGGTCGTTGTTCACAACGCATTGTTGTACTGAAAATAGACAAAAAGGAGGAATAAGAGGTTGGAAGAGACAAGTCAATAGAGGGTTAACAACCCATTTTAAAGCATATATTCAATTACTGCATCTGATTTGAGTAGACTTGTCAAGTAAGGTGTGTATACTAATCAAGTAATCACTATATTTTTTATGAAATCATTGCAAATAACATTTTATAAATGCCACAGCCTTTGATATTTTAATTACGATGAAGTGTGAAGGTTATATGCTATTACGGGCCTAATTATTACAAAAAGTATTATTTTTAAAATAACACTAGAAAGTCATTTCAATTAGGTACCTATATGAAGTAATTTTACATAAAGCAACTTTTACATCTTGGGCAATCAATGCTGTTAATTAAATAATGGTTGGCAAACTAATTATGATATAAAACACGCTAATCACATAAATGCATGCATGAGTGGTACTATGAACATTATTTTCTACAAGGTCACTTGCTACGGCTAATATAATTGAAACGCTTTTTCTTATGTTATATTTTTTAAGGGCAAAATAATTAAGGGCAGCATTATGATTTTTCATGTATGTGTGTGTATAATTGTATATGACTAGCTTTTGCCAGCGGCTTCGCCCGCGTGAAAAAAAACGACTTTCCATACAAACTTTCATCCCCTATTTAACTCCCTTAAGGGTTGAATTTCGTAAAATCCTTCCTTATTCCTTGTCTACATTATAAAGGGAACCTCTGTGCAAAATTTCAGCTTTCTAGGTCCCAGGGTTTGGGCTGGGCGTTGATGAGTCAGTCAGTCAGTCAGTCAGTCAGGACTTCTCTTTTTATTTATATAGATTAATGATTTTATGAATATTTAATTATGTTTTTATTGTAGCTGCCCTAATATAAATTTCAATCATGATTTTAGCTAATATAATCATTTCAAAACAATTAGCTCAAAATAATATTCACCAGCTTCTGCCCTTGTCCGCATTCCGCATTTAAAGCATGATTGCACACCCAACATGTAAGAGTGTGGCTTTGTATAAATGACATTTATGATGGATTTATCTATAATACTTACAAATATCTTCTCTGACAACTGTGTTATCTAATGCAACATGAATCACCAGGGAACTCCATTTGTCATACACTGCTAGTTTTCTGAAATAAGTAATAAAGATAATAAATTAATAAGACAAATCTTGATAGAACTTATTGAACTACTATGTGCTGAACTGTAGAAAAGCCACATATAATGGCTATTAAATTATCTTTCGAGATAAATTTGAAACATTGAATCATCATCATCAACCTATAATGTGGTAACATTATGCAGGGACTCAGGAGAGGGTTGGGCAGGTTGGGCTATAATCCACCACGCGGGCCCAGTGCGGGTTGATAGATGTCACATCGAGCCTTTTCAGGAAGAACATCGTAAGCGCCAAAATTTCCAAAAACCGGTTTTAATTATTAACCGCCAGATCAACTGATTTTGAATCTTTTGTCACTTACTTGAGTTTATATATAGTATAGTAGAAATGGTAATTTACTTTTTTTAATAAATATTTTGTGAAATATTAAAAAAAAAAACGTTCTCCTGTAAAATTATGCAAATGGCGGTTACGATCTTCTTCCTGAAAAGGCTCGACATGTCTTCGAATTTTTTGGTTCTAAGACATGCTGGTTTCCTCACGATGTTTTCCTTCACCGTTTTGAGAGCAGTGGTGATGAAATAAATTACGCAAAGTAATGCGCCTGCCAGGATTTACCCACGACTTACTGTTCGTAAGTTGGGGCTGCCACTACTGGGCCACCACTGTTCTCAAAACATTGAATACTTTAAACAAAATCTCATAAAAAGTGTTCAATATCATATAAACAGTGTTATTTGCTCTTTGTGTAATGTATGTGAAATACTAATGCAACATAGCAACATATAAAAAGACTGGCTGAATTCCAAGTTATGCTTAAAAGGAGAGACAACATGCTGACTCACAAAGAAAGATTATTTTACAGATTGTGTGTTCACAATCTTTGTGTATTTGCACAATTAGTTTCTTATGGCAAGCAATAACATACTGTTAACAATTTTTCTGACTACTTTGCCACAATATGCATATTCCTAAATTGAATAACAATATTTGCTGTTTTAGAATGAGGTAACCTGTTGAATAATGAAATTTTTATTTTTTTTTAAATATAAATGGGCTTGCTCTTGACTTCAATCTTGCCGTAAGGGCAGAGATTACGGGCACGCCACGACAGTGGCGGTAAGTCCCCTCTTTGAGGAGTGGCTAGAGAGGAGCCACGGCGCCCTCACCTTCCGTCTGACGCAGGTCCTCACCGGACACGGATGTTTCGGGAGGTACCTGCACCGAATCAGGCGGGAGGAAACGCCCGGATGCTTCCACTGAGAGGATCGACCGGAGGACACGGTGGAGCACACTGTGGAGGTGTGCCCTGCTTGGGCGGAGCCCCGCCGTGTTCTCGTAGCGGCGATCGGCGGCGGCGACCTCTCGCGTCCGGCCCTGGTGCAAGCCATGGTCCGGGGCGAGGAGGAATGGGACGCCGTCGCCTGCTTCTGCGAAGCAGTGATGCTAGCGAAGGAGGTGGCGGAACGAGAGAGGGAGAGAACCTCTCAACGTCCCAGCCGCCGCGGAAGGCGCTCCGGGCATCGGGGGCCACGTGATGGCTTCCGGCCACCGTAGACGCGGGCCTGTGGACGGTGAGTAATGGGCTAGCTCGCCGTCCGGCCGTCGTCATGACGGCAACAGACCGTGTCGGCGGCGCGTTCGTGTTCCACGCGCGCCTCAAAGAGATGTCAGCAAGGAGGGGCCCGCAAGGGCCGACGCCCGTCGGGGCCGCGGATTTTAATACTAGATGACGTGGCCTCGGCACAAGGGCAAAGAAGGAACATGGGTTCGGTTTTTAGTCAGTAGAAGTCTGACACTCCCCTTCGCTCTGCCCAAGAGCGGTGGGGTCATTTGATGATTTTCCACCCACCAAAAAAAAAAAAAAAAAAGGGCAGAGATGACGTCGACGATGGAACGAGCTTACCCAGAAGAAGCCTGTTTACTCGCGACTTAAACAGATTAGGGTTATATGAACTCGGAAAAACCGACGCAGGCAGAGAATTCCACTCCTTGGCTGTGCGCATAATAAAGGACTCAGCAAAGCGCTTCGTTCGAATGTGTGGAATGTCGACTAGGTATCGGTGGTACCCTGCAGTACGTCTAGTCTCCCGATGGAAGAAGGGAGATGGTGGGATCAGCTCGTGGAGCTCTTGCGCACACTCTCCGAAGTACAGTCTGTAGAAGACCGACAGACATGCCACTTTGCGACGGTGGGCCAGGCTATGTAGCTTGATAACCCTCCTTGATAGCCTCCTGGCTCTGCGCTCTACAGAGTCAAGTGTGGCAAGCTGGTATTTGGCTGAGCCATCCCAAATGTGACAGCAATACTCCATGCCAGACCGGACTTGAGCTTTATATAATACTGAAAGCTGTCCAGGCTGTTCATAATATTTTCTTTTTTTACATATTTTTTATTTGTTAGGGCAATGGTTTAAATGTCTATTATAATTGAATGACTACCCAAACAATAAGTTATGTTGGAGTCAATTGACAATGCATGATACAGATTGTGTTTAATATTGAAAGTACCTCTCATTGACAATAGCTCTTTGACTACCCTAGATTTAGTATAGTTACTTACTTTAACACTTGTGCAACAGTATTAGGCCCAAACCACTGGCCCACATCTTTGCCTTCTGAAGCCCCCATCAATGCCACCTGATGGATTGAGTAGGGAGCCTGCTTTCTCTCTTCAAATCTTTGTATTATCTTCAGATAGGTTGGATCTCTGAAAGTGACATTAATTTATCAGTGATGGGTTGAGATAACTATCTGATATGCTTTTGTTTTTAGATCTTTTATGTAAAAATATAGGGAGATGATCTTCGATCAATAATAGTACTAGATTAAGCATCAGGAACAAAACTAAGTCGCTCAAGTGGCCACGTTTGCACACACGTAAACATCTACTTAACATCTTAGAAAAAAGTGTAATAATATTAACAACTTCAGATGATTATAAACCTTAACACTTAAACATAACGTTTAATTATCATTGTAAAGTATATTTATTTAAGCCCTTTCATCGGAGAAAGATTAGAAACAAAACACCACAAGTACGTTTGTGGTCTTATATTTCGGGCCGTTTTTGAAGCGCTTATCGGGAATCTAGTACATTATTGATCGAAGGAGATGATGCCTAAATTAACAAATATTTAAAAAAGCAATTACAGTGGATTTCATTTATTACGACCTTGGTTGTAGCGACCATTTACCTATAGCGACGTTAAATCTAAGTCCCTTGAATTTAAAGCATACTTTAGTACAAAATTCATGTGGCTATAGCGACTTTGGATGTAACGCCGAGTTCGGGTGTAGCGACTGTTTTTAATGAATCATTTGTAACAAATTCCTAGAAATCCCATGCAGATATTGCGACCGGAGTCGGCCGCCAAAGACACAAAGATTTTTTTCTTTCACAAACATTTCTTATCTTTTGTTTACATCCATTGCACACAGATGGTCAGCAAGTGTGGAGACCTTTACCTTTTGTTTATAGATATCAACTAAGTAGGTAGGGAAGCGTGTACGTTTCGGAGCTTTTATGGTTCAGTTACAAAGTGATATTCTGAGTAGCAACTGGGTTTAGTAAACTTTTGAATAAGTATGGCTGCTAGACGCACACTCACTGTTAAAGAAAAGGCGGAATCGGCGGTGTCTGTATCTCTTTACCTTTGCCTGTAACGACTTCCGGATATAACGACGAAAATAGAGTGGTCCCTTCATTGTCGTTATACCCGAAATCCACTGTATATTCAAATACCTTCTATGAAATCTTTAAACTGTTAAGAAATCAAATGAACCATTTTATTTTCACAACAGATTAGAGCTGCTCTATTTCTAATTCTGATAAGAAATCACACAATGTATGCGTGGGTAATTATAATGTTATAACTCAATCAATAAAGAATTATGTTCAAATTAATTGATTTAAGCTTTGTTTACTAGCCAATAAAATGATACATAATTGTATAATTGCAATAAACATGAGCCATATTTTATTGTTGTACATTCATATTTCATAGTTTTAAAGAAAAAGATTTTATAGCATTGTGCAATTTATATTGAAGAGTCTAGCTGGTGTAACTAGCTTCTACATGCAATCCCTTGTCATATTTAACTAGTAAAGTACATAAACTTGTTTACCTAGTTTCAGGTGTCCAAACCCAGTCAGCTGACAGGTGTACTCGTACGAGCGCGACGCCAAGGACCATTTGTCCACATCTCAGCATACAACCCCATCCTTTGTCAGAAGTAAGACCCTCGTCTCCTATAGGAATGAAGCCTTTCCTATAAGTACACCAGATGATTGATGTGATGTCTCTTCTTATGCGGTCCAAATCTGGAAAATAATACTTCGTCGTTAGTGGCCAACACGTCATGTGCTGTAAAGCTGAGCCTTTCAGCCCAGCTACTTCTTTGAAACAAGAGCTACGAACATGTATTTGATTTGCTCATTGACATTTGACCTTTATATTAAACGTGTAAACATTTAATTTATTTTCACGTACCCTGAACAGCGCTGTATTTTTTTCCTAAGATCCATACACTCTCCTTTGTTTGAGGAATATCATCAGGTTCAACGTTATTACCGTCCGACGATAAATAACATATATCAAACACGGCATCCATGTTCGAACATAATTTGATGGCAAACACTAAGAAAACCTAATATGAAATTATTAGAAATACAAAAAGCTACGAGAAAAAATAAACACCACGAATACGCCTTCCGACAAAGGCCGCGTTCCGTATTACAAAATAATCGCTCACAGCGCTCACGTCTATAATTTGCGTTCCAAATTAGATATCACGATTATGACAGCTAAGAGCTGTCATCAATTCGGAACGCTCGTAAACGCGTTTACAGTGCTCACTCGTCACGTGATAACAAAAACATAACCTGCATGAGTGAAATTCGTCGCCCGTTAGGCTCGTCTTGTATATTTACTTGAATACTCATGGTTAGGAGACTCCAAAGAGATTTCAAAGAACTAATTGAATGTATTTGTGCGACTCCAGCCAGTGAACCTCAGCTGTGAACACACACACACCCAGACACACACACACACACGCATCAGACATCTGTCATTTTTTACTTTGATTTTGACAGCGCTCACGGTGATATTTATTTGGGGCATGGTCGGTGTAATCGCAAGATGGCGCATGTCATGACGTCATCTATGACGATTCAAGGGACATCGATATCGCGCTCACAGTAATTCGGTACGGGTTTATGGACGCTCAAATCGATTACAGCGTAATTCGGAACGCACCCAAAATAAACACAAGATGAATGAATGAAAAGTGATATTTAAGCTATAATGTACTCTGTGATTTAAGCATTCAATATCTTACAAATGTCAAAGTCAAGAATAGAATCATGATGGCAAAAATCATGTCAACTTTTTTTGTTTCTTTTACTTGTTTCAAAAAAATAAATCCTGAAATATTTATAAATTAATGCAGAAATTGTTGTGGCCCAAATTGGTGTGTGCTGGATGGTCTGATTGGAAATTTTAAAAGAAAATTAAAGATTGCAATGTTGCTAGTGACCAAAAAAGATGATCAAATCACAGCAAATTCATTCGTTCAATTCTATGTCAACGTCAAAATTGTCAAACGGGAAAATAGCATATGCCTCAAAATATCCGAAGTCGAACAAAAGTGAATACTTTTTGAACCTGTTTGAGCAAATAAAATTAAAGTTTGTGAAATAAATCTATTAAAAATGGAATCAACATCTTTAGATTACGTTGCGCAATGTTGTATGGACTTAACTGAGGCTATGAATGCAGTTCAAACTGAATCTGAACGCGATACTCTTATTACAAACCATATCAAGAAAGTTATGTCTACAGTTACTTCGATAGAAGACTTTAAAAAAAGTAAGTTGCCGACTTTAGTTAAAATAGTAAAACTACCTTTTATGGCTGCATAACTACCATAATTAGATCTTAGATATATAACACAAATCTTGGTCTAACGGTAATTCATAAAGCCTATCAGGGCACAACAACATTACCCACTTAAGAATCCTATTTACATTTAATTTGCCATGCTACTTGATTAAAAATGTAAAAACTCAGTTAAACGAGATATATAAATGCAAAAGCTGCTCTCATTGCATAGTTTAACACACCAAAGGTTTTTTTTTATTTATATATCATAATATTTCAGACTTAGAATGGGTGAATGTAGCTGATCCAATATCTTTGGTACAGCACTGTGCTGACAAGATAGTTATATTGGACTTCTGGACGTACTGCTGCATCAACTGTTACCATGTGCTGCCTGATCTGGCTCATATTGAGTCACTGCACTCGGTTGAAAGTGGTCTTGTTGTGGTAAGTTCTACAACAACTATTTCAATGATAAGATGTGACTTTTTGTATGTATGTAGTTACTGGGTTCTGTAAAAAGATAGACCACACATCAAGCTCCTCAAAACTAGCTTGAACATAATGCTAAAGCCATAAAGTTGAAAGCCTATTAAAAATTTTTTAACTGATTGTAATAGTTTTTTCTGTACATTGTATAAGTTTGTATGTCTGAGCTAAATTGATATTAGCAAGTGACTAATATCCTCCTCTCCACATTTCAGATAGGAGTGCACTGTGCCAAATTCTCAAATGAGAAGGAATCATCCAATGTGCTGTCAGCAGTGCACAGATATGACATACATCATCCAGTTGTGAATGACTCTGAGAGCTGCATGTGGGATGCTTTAGGAATAAAATGCTGGCCGACACTGCTTATATTGGGTATGAGATCATCATGATTTCGAAGTAAAATAATGTAAACTGCATTGGGACAGTAAAACCTAAGAGAACTTTTTGGTTTATTAATAGTTTTATGAAAGGTTTTAGGAAAGACAACATAGAACAATTTATAATACTGGTTTATAAAACTTAGATTTTTGTGTGATTGCATTTTTAAAAGCCAATCTAAAATCTTTAATCAGATAATAATAGTTAAAGATTACTCAGTGGAATGAGAAACAGATTTTGTAATATTGGACTGGAAGCCATTCTTCAACATAGTTAGAGAAAAGTGTGGAGGCGATAATTAGTTTGGAGTAGGTAGGTACATAAAAAAAGATCTCCAATTGTTTATATTAAATAGGCCTGCTCTCGCCTCATTCTTGGCCCGAAGATAGAGATGGGGCCGATAATGAAACAAAGTAACCTAAAAGAAGCCTATTAACACACTAATCTATTATTTCTCAGGTCCTGGCAATAAGCCTATGTTTGTGCTAACAGGCGAAGGTCATAAAAACGAACTGGTCTGGTACGTGGGCAACGCGATGCGTCATTTCGGCAGTCGTATATCTACTGCACCTATATCAATAGCACCCGCCAAACACTTGAAATCTAAAGAGACTGAGGTGCTTTATTTTCCAAGCAAGGTTTGTTTATTCAATATTGGTTTATTTAATTTAGAAATTGTTTACCATTGTAAGAAAAGAATAAATGATGACGACTGAGAGTGGAAGGAGAAAACATGTTGCGCCGACAGCTAGTGTGACTGTCTCTAACTACATTTATATCAGGGTTGTAATGGAGCTCTACTTCCGTCTCCGCAACTACGGAACTTGCGCAAGATATAGTACCTACGTTTCCACATCCGCCTCCGCAAGAAATGGCGTAGTTGTAAAATTCGCGAGCCCGAGATGGTGGCAGAAGAGATATGAGTTAAGTTAAGGCCGGGCTTAGTAAAATGCATGCATAAACCTGGTCGTATATATACGTTGACCGCGCGTGCCACGCTCTGCCACCGCTATCTGATTATCAAAACTTCCGATTTATAAGTGTCGGAACCGAAGTCTGAATCGGTGGTGTAATATCAATCGGAAGTTCCGATCTATCGGAATCGGAGTCGAAGCTCCGTAATATCCCTAGTGGAGATATTAAATCTAAAATTCGAGGCGAAGCTCGTCACCCCCCATCCGCCTCCGCCTAAGGAGCCGCTAAGGAGGCCTCCGTTACAACCCTAATTTATGACGGAAACTGTAATAGCAAAATATCTCCCCAGCTGGCTCTCAACCCGTTCTACCGCGGTCGTAACGATGAGCCGTTCCTAGCAATCGCAGACACGGGCCATCATCGTGTGCTGCTCACTGACTGCTCAGGAGTTGTGCTGAGGATCGTCGGTGGACCCGAACCTGGCTTTACGGATGGCAGTAAGTATTCGTACTACCACGCTGTTGTGGCCTTGTCCTATTCTTTCTCCTACTGATATGAAGGGAAGCGAAAATTGTAATTTTTCTTACTCCTCCGCTTTCTTCTCATTAATTTCTCAGCGGGATCCAAAATAGTTAAATTGTTTCTATAGAACTTCGTCAAGCTTCATTGTCTCAGCGCTTTTCTGGTAGTTGCCACTATTGATTCTATCTTTCAGGAATTGCAGTGGTTTGGGATTTGTTTGGAGGGCTTTTCAGAAATAAAAAAAAAAGTATTCGTACTTAGTCTACATTTGATGCCTCTTTAAACTATGTTTATTAACTGTTTTCAGTACTAACTATTACTTACACTTTTTTCCAAAATTAAATGAAAGTTGAAATATGTTCAGGATTCACGCTTTCCAATCAATGAAATGTCGATGCTACATAAAATTCTGTTTTCTCCCTAGAGTTGAACGAGGCCCAGTTCAACACGCCCCAGGGGCTATGCTGGTTGACCTGCGACGTGTTAGCAGTGTGTGACACTAACAACCATGCCGTGCGCGCCATACATCTCGATGAGGGGACCGTGGAGGTTCTAGTGGGCACGGGGAAACAGGGCGTATTTGGGGATCAAGGTATGACGGTTCCAAAAGTATGTTATATGGTCCTAAGTTTAAATGGAAGGCTAAATATTAGAGCTGTAAAGGTTGTTACATATTGAAGAAGAAGAATATAAGGATGATACAATATTACCACTTTAAGTGTACAAGGTGGCGCTTCGTGACCAGCAAAAAAGGCATGGGTATCTCAAACTTGGTACATTTAGTTTTGTGTGTTTCCGCCTGCACAGAGACAAGTTGTTTGAAGTGTAACTATGCTATGCTGACCCCAAATAATTGACATAAGTTACAGGTACTTTTCAATTGTCGAAACAAAAACAAAATAATTATGAGGGAACAAAGAAACGGACATACATACATACTTACATACATACATACACGTCAAACACATAACCCTCCTTTTGGGCTTCGCCGCAGTCGGGTAAAAAGAAATTGCAGTCTCAGTCACAAGGCAAAATGACTGTGAATTTTCTGTACATGCCCATTCCGAAACGTAGATCTTTGTGGAAAAGAACGGACAAAAAATATCATAGACATTCTTTTAAATTTCTTCCTTAGGAATCGACCAATGCACCGAACCGTGCCCCCTTTTTGTTGTCGACGTTTTACAAGTGCCCATGTAGGCCTATGTGAAATAAAATATTTTGACTTTGTATCTTGTCATCAATGTATCTCCCCTCGCAGGAGGCAAGCGTCTCGGCGTGCAGCCCCTCGCATCCCCATGGGACGTGTTGCTGTACAAGACGCCGGACATGGACATGTCCGTGCGGCCGCTCCTCCCACCGCCACCACCCCCTCCCGGCAGCCAGGCCACGCCTGATAAGGACAAGAAAGAACTTAAGGATGACAAAGGTAATATGATGGTAGATTTTATGGAGCATTTATAGCGAGGTACTGACGAAGCAGGTGTAAAGTCAGTTGGATAGACTGTCGAGTTATGTTTGAATACTTAATAGGGTAGTTGACTGACTAAAAAAATATTATTCTGTTTTGTCCGTCTGCTAGATTATCGAAAAATATACAATACCTTTTATACTTACCTTTTATACTTTTTTATCAAATTAATAAAAAATTACGAAAATAAAACGTGTCAGATTCTGAGTGGGGGCTGGTGACGTCACTTTCTGGTAAAAAATGTACCTACCAAACTGTGACGTCGCACGACTTTTCAAAGCACTGTATCGTCTTCATTTATTGTTTACGTGAAAAAAGAAAATAAAGCTTGTCCAATATTTTTTGGAAATCTATCTGACGGACTAATTAGATTTTTTTGTCAACTTTTTGTTGTTTTTATTGATCGCCCCTAGATAAGTTATGTAAACGGTCGCGTGTGACTTCCTGCTCATATTGTAAGTATTGTATTGTAAAACGGGCTGGTTTCTGCAACTACCGCCCAAAGCGCGTAGTTTGCGTACGGGTGGAAACATTATTCGATCTCCCCGATGATTTAAATAAAATACGAAATAATTATGAAAGTTTCAATACTTGTAAAAACCGGCCAAAGCTGTTTCGCTAGCTAATTTAATTTTTTTATTGTAAAATGTCGTTCATTTAATCCCAAGTGGGCCGCTGTAAACATAATCTGGCAAAGTGGGGTATTATTGGTTCCTCTAACACTGAGTGCGAGTGCGGCGCTCCGGACCAAACAATGCCTCACCTGCTGGAGTGTCCCAGATGTCCTCATACATGCACCCTTGGCGACATGAACAGCGCCTCTGCCGCTGCAATAAACGTGGCTACCTACTGGGCCCAAACCTTATAAGATGGAAGTAGAATCGATACTAGAAGAAGAAGAAGAATTCTAATAAATTGTCTATTGTTTTAGAAAAAGACAAGAAGGATGAGCTGCGCCGGGTGCTAATCATAGCTTGCGCTGGCTCGCATCAGATTTGGGGTCTCTTCCTCGATACTACGATTTGGTGGAAATACAAGACTTTTACTGAAGGTAAGAGATATTTTTAAATGGAACGTGAGATTACAATGTACGCCATGGAAATAGCCCTAAAATCATAACACCATCATCTTTCTGCCCTCGTCCCATAAAAGAAAACCAGTTTCGAAAAATATTATGCTTAACTTCTTAACTCAGTACGCGGGATCCGATTCTACATTTTTATTTTTAAATTTAATTATTATTTTTGTAGAAACGGATCCCGGGATCCGTGGAGACAAATCGCCGGGATCCGTGGAGACAAATCGCCGGGATCCGTGTTACATCAAATCGGATCCCGGGATCGGTGGAGACAGACCCCTATAATTATACTTATTCCATACTTGACCCATGCCACCACACACCTACCTCAACATTCTCATCTAAATACCGTTCATACCGTTTCATACCGTTGGTATATTAATTATTAGAAAAGTATGGCACAAGAACACATACTGCGCCGACCCTAAATAAGGCTAAGAGAATGATGTTGGCATATTATCTATAAAAATAAAAAAAGAGAAGTCCTGACTGACTGACTCATCAACGCCCAGCCCAAACCCTTGGACCTAGAAAGCTGAAATTTTGCACAGAGGTTCCCTTTATAATGTAGACAAGGAATAAGGATGGATTTTTCGAAATTCAACCCCTAAGGGATTTAAATAGGGGATGGAAGTTTGTATGGAAAATCGTCATTTTCACGCGGGCGAAGCCGCTGGCAAAAGCTAGTTTAACATATTATTATGTTCTATCATCCTAGGTACATGTGTGTGTATCGCTGGGTCGGGCGCGGAAGCAGCTCGTAATAGCACGTATCCTAACTCAGCTGCGTTTGCGCAACCCTCCGGAGTCACACTACGATTAGGTAAGAAAAGTTTTAATGTTTAAAATATGAGTTTAATTTAATATTTTTTTGGTTGTACGGGCTACAACAAGTTATTATGCCTTGTGACTAGCTAGCTTGTAGCTTCGCTTTCTTTATTTTTTTTTTAACTTAAAAACTGCCTGTGATTGTCTAATTGAAATAAATGATTTCAGTTTGATGACAGAAATATTTAGATTTTATTAGCCCATCTTATTCGCGAAAAACTTATTGCATTTTAAGCGGATGTCGATTGAACTTTACCGAGTTCCTTAATTAAAATATCAAAAATAATTACTGAAATCACCGTAATAAACACATTAATTAACATTAAACAGTGCTGTGTAATATATACAATTTTAATTAATAATTTAATTGCAGGTTTAAATCCCGAGGTTTTCATCGCAGACTCCGAAAGTTCTTCAATCAGAAGAATGGCTCTCGCTACGGGACAGGTTTCCACTCTATGCGGCGGTGACCGTAATCCTTTGGTATGCATAACTTCTAGTAATCACATATTATGAGCTTTACTACTTATTAATTTTATAGTGTTCCTCAACGACTTCATTATAATTGCTAATAATCATAATTATTGAGAATATCTTATTATTAATGTTCATGTTGGTATGTGATATGAAAAATGTGCTGTTTACCATCTGATGTTATGCTATGTTGCGTGACTGTTATAGATTAATATGGCTACTATTGCATTACTTGGTTGACATAATATGGTTACGCCTACAATTATAATTAAAGTTCCTACGAATGTATTCACTCTGTGTATTTACTTAATCAGTTATTAAAGCACTACTCTGATAAAATTGTCTATATCCCTATTCGATTTTTATAATTTTATATTATTTAATTCATAATTAATGTAATTCTTATTTCTGTACAGAACCTATTCGCATTTGGAGACGTAGACGACATTGGAATTGACGCGAAACTACAACACCCTCTAGGTGTGGCGTTCTGCGATTCATCCAAGACTCTCTACATAGCAGATACATACAACCATAAGATAAAGAAAGTCGAAGTCGGTCCACAGAAAGTCACCACACTAAACCCAACCATGATCGAGACCACCGACCCAGCGTTGTTCAACGAACCTGCAGGCCTATCCATCACAGCCGATGGAAAATATCTCTACATCGCCGACACAAATAACCATTGCATCAAAATCCTTAACCTAACCAAAAACGTGTGCCAAGACTTCAAAGTGCGATTACTTGAACCTAAGTTTACGGAACCAGAGAATTTGATTCTTTACAAAAACGATCTGTTTGTTAATCGGAAATGTGGCAATTTAATCATCTATTTTAATGTTAGTTTGGATTCTGAGATCAAGAACGTCAAGTTCACTCCTGGAGCACCCCAGAACTGGCATGTATGCATCCGCGACGAGGATAACAAGGACGTTACTCAACAAGATTTCGAGTTCATCATGTCTTCTCGCAAAGGCACAAAGCTGCCCGGTCGAGTGGAAATGAAACTTAAACAACGTACAGATAAGTTCCTTTATCGCTTGTACCTAAGCTTCCATACGGCGTTGTGCGACACATCCGTATGTTTCTCACATTCTTTCACGATTCGATCTACGATTCTAGTTAGGGACTCTGTCAAAATGGTCGAATCTTACAAGATTACTTGTAAAGTTAATCCTGTTAATAGACCCGACTCTAGACTGAAAGATAAAGAAAATAAGGATAAGGAAAACAAAGACAAAGAAAACAAGGAAAAAGAAAATAAGGAAAAAGAAAATAAGGACAAGGAAAATAAGGATGAAACTAAATCGTAAAAATATTATCTCAATTTATTAGTTTACCAATATAAGCACAATTAACGCTTTAGCAGCAATAAAACAATTAATAATAAGTAAACCTGATTATTTTTAAGCCTAATTGTTACTAATAAGTTAATAACAGAGGTTGTTATTTTTATTTGATTTTTTACTACAATTTTAGTTTTGTTAATTAATTGACATAAAATAATTTTTCGGAATGTGCTTGTTTTATTTATTCACATGTTTTTTGAAATTTTTTCCTCACGAGTTTTTGTTATTTGCATTTTTGTTAATTTCGAAACCAGTTATATAATTTTCCTTGGACTTTTTAAATAGTCTCTAAATTATTATTTTATTAAACAAAACTTCCCGGATGTAAGTGTTACTAGGAAAGTGGCAATGACATTTGGTATTAATCACGAGGAAATACCGATGCAAAAGATCCAATTTCGATTTGATACAGAATTCATGACTGTATTGACCTTATATCAGAGCAATTTATTTAGTCAAAACAGTGTATTAAAAGCAGACTTATAATATATATGTTACTAGCTATGCCCCTCGACCTTCGTATAAATTCACAAAATCCGACCCAATAACAGTTTGTTAACAACAATATTAGGGGTTTCTTACTTTTTTGCACGGAACCCTATTCATTTTCTAAAGTACAGCCTTTGTTATTTGCTAGACCTTATAACATTAGCTATCTGCCAGTAAAAGTCCTATCTGAATCGGTCCAGCCGTTTCGGAGATAAGCCGCAATAGACAGACAAAAATTTAAATTTAGTTATAATCTTCTTAGCGCGTCGATGACAATTCAAATTGGGTCGGCCCAAAAATTGGCGACGAGTTCGGCACTTTCAGTAGCCTCCATCAGTTCCTGTGATGTGCAAGTAGCAGGACAGGCTGGACACGATATCAAGTGTTCAAACGAGAACGGCATAGAAATTATCACAGTAGATGTTGGTAATTGCTCCATCACTTCCATTTATTTAGTTACTAGCGGACGTCACGCGGTTTCACCCGCGTAGTTCCCGTTCCCGTGGGAATACAGAGATAAAAAGTAGCCTATGTCACCCGGGATGAATGTAGCTTTCTAATGGTAAAACAATTTTTTAAATCGGTTCAGTAGATCCCGAGATCACCCCTTACAATTTAACAAATATACAAACACACAAACTTTACTTCTTTATAATATTAGTATAGATATGTACCGTACTTACTTGCATATTATACATTCACTAAAAAGCTGTTATTTTGAAATTACAAACACACTTTAATTTTATTTATTTGCATAGATTAAATCTACCTTTTCGCTAAAATGTTTGTAAATTTAAATTACATAATTTCACGCCTATATCCCTCGAAATTTGCACAGGTGTACCGATTCCGTGCAACTTGTATGCATTCTCAAGGAAGACATCCAGTTCGTCCCGCCATCTCCTTCGTGGTCTGCCGCGACCCTGTGTCACTGTTTCAGGGCACCAATCCTGAGCTTTACGGGCTAACAGCTCGTTCGTCATGCGACAGACATGTCCTGCCCAGTCCCATTTAAGAATGGCAGCCTTTTGAGCTACGTCAACAATTTGCGTGAATAACCTATAGTAGGTGATTAAAACCTGGTCTCGCTTGATCATTGGTCTTTATATCCGGAGGTTCTTATTAACCTCGTCATGTTGCAGAAACATTTTACATGCAGTGACTACGACTAGGCTAATACGATACCTGGTGGTGAGGTGAGGCTGGTTGTCAGACTCGGGCCACTGACTACCTGACTGATTCTAATGTCAAAGGTCTACAAATTTATGAGAGTCGGGACCAACGACTTAGCGAGCTTTCCAAGGCAAGGAGGAAACTCGGTATGTAGTGGGTGGTCAGTCATCAAAACCTAAGCAAGTGCGGATTCTGAAGATTGATTCGAGCCGCTTGTATTGTTTAGCTATCGAACTAAAATGTTAAGTACGTTTGACGTTTGAGGAAGAAAACGTATGGTGACATGATGATGTCTTTCGAAGGTCGATACGGAAAGGAACGACGCATCTATGATGATGCGCGAACACATCGGATCACGAGAACCCAGTTATATGCGATGTATTCCATTGAGACTCATCTCATTTACATTAGTAAGTGCCGCAAATTAGAACAGTGGCCTTACTATCTAAACACAGTGATTAGGCTAAGAAGTTATGTACCCGATAGCACAGATATTATAATACTTCGCCGATAGGTAGGTATATTAATTGCGCGCATCCAGTTGCCTTACATTACTTGAACATCGTACTCGAAACACGACCTTAGCTGCATGGTTGAACTAATTAAAATTTTAGATGAGTTGCTCTGTATTTTATTGAGAGATTAGATTAATTTATGATGAGCGGTTTTTGGATTCATCTTAAATAGTTAATTGATTTTTTAATGGCTATCGGCAGCGGAACGGCTTCAACAAGGCCCAATTTAAATGTTAGGACAGTAATTAGGTACCTGTTACAATAATGGCCAATAACTAATTTGCCGTCGGCTAGCTTTTGTTGGCGATGACAGATAGCCGGCCCTTGGCTTGAGGTGGGTTTCATAAAACAATAGGATTATGTCATGAAGAGGCAGACCTGCTCTGGTTGCCCTCCTATCCAAGGTGCCGTAGCTAATCCGGTAATCAAGCAAAGCAATAATTGTAGAGGTAGCTCTCGATTATATGACTACTACAAGCTTATGCTAAATTGTTTAGGTGCTACAATAGGCTCGTGATCATCACTAAAGATTGCATGATTTTAATATGTAGGTACCTAATGCGGTAATAAAAGCTAACTATAAATCGCAGAAGCTATGAAGCTGTAGAGTTGACAACTTTGTTTTATATTCAACAATCTAATTTGGTGCCTAGCCTCTGAACTATTCACCTAAGAAGTTACCAATTTAATCATCAAAGAATCCACCGTTTGTCACATTTACGAGGTCAATACTAAATACGTCAGGTGAAGCTTAGTTGACCTCCTGAAGCGACCGACATCGTGCAACCGTTTAACGTTTAAACGCAGCCAACTAACAAAATAATAATGCACTCGAATTCAGTTGACTGCCGAGACCAAAGGGGCTAAGGTCGTCTGCGTCATTACAGCATCAGGTCGCGTCCCAAAACAATTGCGGCGTGGATACACAATTAGACCCTTCGAGATTTGAGATTTTGAGCTTTTAAGATGCAACATTGTAACCTGTCACTATGAAAGATATTAGGTACTATACAAAACCCTTGAATTTAAAGTTAAATACAGGGATAAGTTTGGCTCAAGATGCTTTTTAAAGTTTTTAAAATCCCACACGGGGGCTTTAAAATGCAGGTTCTGCTTAGGCTCTACTAGAGATAATCATAGGTTATTACGTCAGTCGAAGTCGACTCCGTGGTCGAGTGGTTAAGGCGTTTGCCTTGGGACCCGGTGGTCGTGGGTTCGATTCCCACGGGAACCATACCTACTTTGTAAAGTAGTTTCCAGTTTGGTTAGGACATTGCAGGCTTGAATCACCTGATTGTCCGATAAAAAGATGATTCCGTGCTTCGGAAAGCACGTATAAGCCGGTGGTCCCGGCCGCCAGATGGCGGTTGTCAAACCATGTCAGAGGCCCTTGAGGCGGTTAGGAAACTCTGACACTAGGGTGTGTGGGGTCGTTAGACCCACACGATACGAAGAAGAAGGATTGTCAAAAAGGTGCGAACGGCTTTAAATTTTAAATCCCCACTGATAGAAGTTTTGTTGTCACAATAATATATTACACCGATGTCAGTCGGAGTTAATTATTATTAAACCAGTTTTTCGAATTTACATAATATTGGTAATAATGATTCGATTTTAAATTAGAAGTTTTTACTGTGCTTCGTTGAGTTCGATGTACTTTATGGTGACCACTGTTTATAGATTTGTCTTTATAATTAATAAACTTTTTTGTATTTAATCGTATTAATTAACTTAAAGTTTTTATTTTTAAGGTTTGAGAAACAAAACAACAGAGATAATAAGACGCGTATAACTAGGACACAGGCTTTATCTTTGTACGAAAATGGGCAACAATTTAGGGCGGGTTGGTGGTAGTAGATGTCCACATTTACAAACTGCAGGCCTCCCGACTGAATTGGAATACAAAGAAGTAACACCAGTAGGTATAGTGATGAAATTTAGCGTAGATTACCTACTTTGATTACTATCATTATCTGTCTGTATTTTCCCAACTATTTTGTGGTCAGCTTGCAGTCTAACCGGATACAGCAGAAATACCTGACAGTATTTTAAAAGTAGCGACTAAAAAAAGTGATGAATATGAATGTTGAGAGATAGACAAAAGAAAAGATGGATGTATTGTGTGAGTAATGATATGGAGAAAAATGGAAAAAATGATGGCGTGACGATTGACAGAGTGGAAGAAAAAAACAATTCACAATCGCAAATCACATTCGAAAAGGGTAGGAAGATGATGATGATTTATCTCCTGATCCCTACAACCCAGTTGTAAACACGATATAATATCCCTTGGTATGACTGGCCAGTACTGGTATGCTCGGAGTTTCCTTGCGTGATCGAATCAGAAATGAGGACATCCGCATGAGAACCAAGGTTACCGACGTAGCCCGAAGAATCGCCAGACTTAAGTGGCAATGGGCAGGGCACATTGCAGGGCACATAGAACGGATGGCCGATGGGGCCGAAAAGTTCTGGAATGGCGACCGCGAACCGGAAGACGTTGCGTTGGAAGGCCTCCCACTAGGTGGACCGATGACCTGGTCAAGGTTGCAGGAACCCGCTGGATGAGAGACGCACGGGACCGGTCAATGTGGCGACGCCTGGGGGAGGCCTATGTCCAGCAGTGGACGTCTTTTGGCTGAAATAATAATAATAATGACTGGCCAGATCAGACTTTCGGGCTCAGTAGACTACCATTATCTATGAAAAAAAAAAGTTTTTGGAGTGTAGAAAATCATCAAATGACTCCTCCCGCTCTGGGCGGAGCGAAAGGGAGTGTCGGACTTTTACTAACTAAAAACCACCCATGTTCCTTCTTAGCCCTTTGTGTCCGGGGCCGCGGTATCTCTTTCAAACAACCCGTAGCCCCGGCACACAGTGGGTCGAAACGATGATTTTAGTGACTTAGGGATCAACTTTGTTTTTTCACTATTTTCTTTATGCGGATCGATAGAGCTGAATAGATCCACATTTATAAATAATACGTACTTAGTAAATTCAAGCAAATTAGGAACCTTTAAATGTATTGTCGTTAGTTTTTATGTAATTATGTGAATTATTAAGTGCTTTGACTTACTATTCCACAGGGTTGGAAAAAAAACAGTTTTTTTTACATTTTATAAAACAAACAGTTTAAAATGTTTTAAACAGGTGTTTTTTTTTTGTTTTTTTTCCTAAGTTAGTTATCATCCATTTTTAATTGATTAAGCCTGATATATTTCACTTATATACTATTTTAAAAACTGCATGACAAAAATTTATCATAATTCAATACATTCTGTGTGTTCCTACGTTCATTTTTAGTAGGGAAATCTCCTAAATTTTTCTTAAAATAAGGGGAATACCCAAAACATATTTTAAATAATCACGTTCACGAATTACGGAAGTTCTGGGAATTCCCCGGGGGACTTTACCGATGGAGAATAGAGCGGACTTTCTTTCTGATTTTTCATTTCACAATAACACAAAAACCTTTGGACTTATTCAAACCGATGTACGAATCAAACTTGGTAACGAGAAAGCTGCAAAACTTGTCACAGTTTTTAAATACCTAAATAAAAAATAATAAATGTTGTCTAATCTGCTAACGAACAAATATGATTGTACGTGGTTGTTTTATAATAAAAATTGTTAACTATTTCTTGATTATGGATTTTAAATATTAAAAACTGTTTAAATGTCAAGTTAAAAGCCACTTTAATTATTTTATAAAAATTGTTTAAAGTTGATTAAATAAAGGAAATAAGGAAAAAAATAACAGTATTCATTTATTTTTGCAATTAAACAATGTTTTCAAACACCTAATAAAAAACTATGTTTTATTTGAAACTGTTTTAAACACTGTTTAAAACACATGTTTTAAACAACTTGTTTTAAACATGCCAACCCTGCTATTCCATATCAATTATAACTTAAAAGAACATTTTTCAGCTTTTTATTCAATGTATTTTTTTTATTTTTTTCGATCCATTTATTTGGCAGTGTTGCAACTTTAGGCAAATGTTCAAAGCATCAAATGATAGTAGACTGGACAAGCTTTAAGAAAAATATAGTTTCAAAGCGGGATCTCTCGCCACTTAGCAGGAATTTAATTTAATTGGATCCGCTCCATACAAAAAAATAACAAAATGCATTTTTCCACCCGAAGGAGAAGGTTTAGGAAAAAAAGCATCAGAACAGTTATTATTGAGGTTAATGAGCTCTATCGATCCGCATAAAGAAAATAGTAAAAAAACAAAGTTGATCCCTAAGTCACTAAAATCATCGTTTCGACCCACTGTGCGGCAGGATTATCTACCAACCTAAATATCTCTACTATTCTATTGACCATGTAATCATAAGCATCTATTGTTCTGATTTCTTTCGGAGATAGTTCTTTCTACAGTGCTTATCGACAGGCCTTTCAAACACCAGCTAACCTTGACCGTAGCTGTATCTTTTAAATAAGTAGACTGAAAAATTATGAAATATTGCTTTGCTATCGCCTTTAAACTTTATGTAGTGCAACCAGCTCAGCTCAACGATAAAAATGCAAGATTCTAGTTTGTGATTAATAAAATAATGATAATTATGCAAGAATGCAGGATTTTGTTGTTATAGGTATGTGTAACAGCTTCCAAATTGACCAAGGAATTCTTAGAGCTTTATTATACATTAGCTGTTACCCGAGACATGCAAATAAAAGAAAAATATTTGTTTTGTTACCTACCTACTCGAGTTTTTTTATAAATTAAACTTATTACGGTTAATCCGTAGAGCGTCAGTTATCTCCCAGTAGGTAAGTTCCGTCAAAAGCCGTTTCAGAGATTAACCGGAACAAACAGGTAAAATTGAATAGCATATACTTCATATGCATCCAATAAAAAGCTGTTATATTGAAATTACAAACAGACACTTCAATTTTATTTATTTGTATAGATTGAGAAATTCCAAATTCAAATTCAAAAATCTTTATTTGTGACACATAGGTAAAAGAGTTATCAGATCAAAAGAATAATAAAGTATCACTATGTGCTGCCTTGCAAGGCATACAAATAATGTCTACACATTAATGTAGGTAGTTCATTTTTTAAAGGATATACCTAGTTACTTAAAATAAATAAGAACAATAAAAGTGTTTTATGGCTAATAACTAACTTATGAACTAAAGCTAATAAAAGTAAAATAATGTAAATAAAATAAAAACATTTTTCACTTTTTGTCTTCTAAATATTCATTGATAGAATAATATTGTTTTTGTTAATAATATTCCGATTGGAAAAACCCATTTGTAACTGACTGACACAGGGGATCGAATCCTGCACCCTACACTCAGCGGTCGTTTTTCTCTTGCGACCACTAGACCAGCAAAAGATGCTTGTAACCTTAGTAAATTAACAGTTATCAAAGATATTATGATCTTCCCAATATTAAAGTTATAAATGACAGAAATCATAAACAATTAGTCACTCGTTCATAGTAACAATACTTATATTTATTTATTTTCAGAAAACTTGGATCTATAGATAGACCGGTACTATACTTCCATGCATAAATTGTACCTACTTCGGAAAGTATACTAAACTGTGGATCCCGACTGCCATATCGGGTAGTTAAAGTCTGAAAATACTGTACTGGTATTCAGCTGCATTCAATTAGTCGGAAGTCGACACCAACAAAATTAGGAAAATGCTAGGCAGATATTGATGACTGACCTATGTCAGTCATCATTATCTGCCTAGCATTTTACCTACCTATGGTAGGTACTTATTGAAAAATAAAAACAAGTTTTTACCTATCTTAAACCTACCGGACAAATTGCGTTATAACATTTGCTTGTCCATAAAATCCAGTTAAAAATTCTCTCATAAATCCTTGATGATTTCACATGATTGAAGGGAAAAAGGTTCGTTGTTTAGTCGTGACTACCACGCCTGCGCTTGTTTCTTGTGTAATGATTGTAATCTTCATATTAGAATAGACCTTTGATTGGCTGAATCATCACAAATTGATGTGAAATGAGCGAGTCTGTTAAACGGCGTTTAAACTAGTAGCGTAGTAGTTACAAGGGAAGAGTAGGTGGGTAGAGTTCCCGCAGGGTTCGATTACCAGGTCAGCCGGAAATCTTTTATTATGCGCACAGCCAAAGAGCGGAATTCCTTGCCTGTGTCGGTAGTCCCAAGTTCCGACGCCTATATATTTCATATTAAAAAAAAAAGGTTTTGTGGCAATTCTCACAGTAGGTTTCAGGATTATTTAAAAGGTTAGGCTTCCCTCATCGTCATCTGCCTAGCCTTTTCCTTTATGTTGTGGTCAGCTTTCAGCCTTACCGGATGCAGCTGAATAGGTAAGTACCAGTATTTTACATGGAACGACTGTTAGCCTCCCCTCATAATAGAAGGCCATACTATTGGAGACATTGCACTTCACCTTTATGTGAACTTTATAATGTGAGTTTTAGGTACTTCCTATTGTATCTCTGTATTGGAGCTCGCATTTACGAGTATGTATGCCTGTGTGAATAATCAGATTTACACATGTCTGTCACCGATTTGAAATTAGCATACGGCTTTGTTTACGTTTGTTAATTGTCCATTGTGTAAAAATATTAACCACGTATAAATGTAGTAACTATCAGACCACTGCTGATCTCATTACATAACATAACATTAAGTCCCATCTCCCATGTAATAGGGGCGAGTCCATAGAATTATAATAAACTGCAAACGGGACCAATCCAGACTCCGGCTGCTATTGAAACTGACAATTTGGCTTACCCGGGAGTCAAACCCAGGACTTCATATTCAGCAGTCGTGATACCAATAAACCAAGGAGGCAGCTACGACGTTGTTTTTATTATTGCACTACTTATTTGTCAATAAACCCTTTGAGATTACAGGTTTTATGGGCAGGCATATTATATTGTATTTTATTTCAAATTAATTGTAATTGTTTCTTCTTCCGGTAATTCAGCACATTATTAGTACCAATAAATTGTTATTTATAAAACGAACTTGATTTCTGAGCTCACATGCCTTCTATGTCCTTATAGTTGGCTATAAACAATACGTTATGAACTCATCATTAATTTAAATACATACTCCATGGTCCCATTGCACATGTAATTGTTAGTTTGGTCAATAAACATGTATTTTGTTATTTTAATGTGAATTCGGCATGATGGTTACGAAGGTTTTTTTCGTAACTAAATGTAACGTAAAAGGCAATCAACAGTTAAGTACCAAACCAACCAATAACTTTAGGTTTTTCGATAGTTTGCAAGAGCAGGTCAGGTTGGCGGCTTCGACACAAAGGGCTAAGAAGAGACATGGGTGGTTTTTAGTTAGTAGAAGTCTGACACTCCCTTCCACTCTGCCCAGAGCGAGACGAGACATTGGATGATGTACCATCACCAAAAAAAAAAATGCCTTCTTCGGCCAATTAGTCAGAAACATTGGACAGTCTTACTGGATTTTTTATTAGGAATTTCTCAGAAACAGATCGGAGCTTGGTTTCGTTCCTGGTAAATGGCAAGAGGTTCTCCCCTTATTACATGAATACTAATTGCTAATACACCTAAGACCTCTCGTTATGTTGACGTATTTATTCTCAAGATTGACATAATTTAGAAAGAGAAATTCCTAATGGAAAAATTCTAAAACACTTCTTGAACTGGGAATCGAAACCTGGACCCCTTGCTCAGCAGTCGCGCTTGCGACCACTAGACCCATGAGGCAAGCAAAAGACGAGTGTGATGTTATTTAAAGTTTAAAACAATGCTTTACAATGTCGGAGTATTCAAATATTTCGCCGTTGTAAGCAAGACCGATTGTTTTAACTAGTCTCATTGCATTTTCGCGATGTAAATCATTACGGTTTCCCACATGGTGCTATTTTTTACATTTAAATACAATAGGTGCGTTTGGCAATTGTTTCGAATGAATGAGTGTGCACTCAAAGATGTTGATTGCTTTAATTAGTTAAAGTTGGTCTTTATGTATTTAACATGAGTTAGTTTTAAGTGTACAATTATGTGAGCGTTTGTCTTGTTTCAGTACCTAGTTGTAAGTTGTCGTAGATTTTGCGATAGCTACAGATATTTAGAATTACTTTTAATGTAGCCTGTGTGTAAGTTAAATAGTCTACCCATTTAAATTAAAAGATAAAATCGGTGACACATACGACTGATTTTACGAATGATTTTTTCGGTAGCCACATTAACACTAATTATTTATTGCATATTTGAGGATGAATGAAAACTGGTTAATTTAATAAAAAACACATGTCAAACTATTAAAGTTTTCTACCAGCTTGACCAGCTTTATAAACGTTCTAACTAAATATAGACCTAAACGCAATATTACCGCACACAATGTGTATGGCGAGCTTATTGTCATCGACTGAAAATTTACTGATAGGTAAGTAAACCCAATAAAGCTTCCCCGACCTGGCAATTGAACCCACTGGACCCCCTGGTCCAGTGGGTTCAATTGCCAGGTCGGGGAAGCTTTGCCGCAAAGCTTCCCCGTCAAGCTTGGTCGCAAGCGTGACCGCAGAGAATGACGTCCCTACGTCATTCTCTGCGGTCACGCTTGCGACCAAAGAGGTCAAGATGCGACCTACACACTGCAAATGTGGTATTTTGTAACACTACCCGATAACCTCTTTCAGGGCTGTTAACCGCAAAAAATCACATGATTCGACTTCGGAGTCAATCATGTGATGCTTCCCCTTCAAGACGGATTGCCCAATGTTTAAGAAACCTCCAAGCTTGTATCCTTTTTAGACTGCAGCACGCGCTGCACGGCCTATTAACACACAATCGAATCAGAATTCAACATGGTTGCATATATTCTAAGGCTTGAAGAACAATACAAAACTGTTGGATACGGTCCTTAGGAATTTTATGCGCAAAGGAATATAACAAGTGAAATAAAATTTTACATCGCTAGTCGCTACTGACATCATCAATTGTTTGACCTACGTTTGGAGTATCTACATCAAGTTGCATGTCAGTGGTAAACGAACAAGTTTAAGCTGGCCTTGCATTGAAAATCTGAACTACGTTAAGCCAGACCAAGACCAAAATGTTACTACCGATTGGCGGTGTATGTGCCTACTGTATTAAAAAGCTTACAACATTTTTTACAATCGCCGATTGCTTTCAAGTAAATTGTTAATGTATTATACAGGGAATCAATTAGATTATTTTTATCGCCTCTGAGTAGGTACAGTCAGCATCAGAAATAGATTAACACTACTCAAAGTCTCAAAGCATTTTTTTAAATAAAAACTTGTTAGATATTAATCGTTACCAACAGAAAATTGAAGAGTAAGAATATTTTAAAGAATTCTGAAACATTAAAAATAATAGCTGGAGTCCTGTACATCGAATAATTAAAATTCTAAAATGTTTAGCCACTTCTGTTGCTGACCGTACGTCTTGTTTAAATATCTTCACGGACAAATCAAGTTGATGTTTATCATCGAAAATTCGAAGCCGACATCCAAGATAGTTGGGAAAGAAGTGGTAAGAGCTTGAATTGTTGGGAATAGGCAGATTGGCAGATGATGATGTTTGTCATCAAAAGAGAGAGACCTACACCTCTGCGTTCCTAGAGCTAGCAACGACAGCACATGAGCCAGGCCAGACCGTGATTAATTCATCGATACTCTCTAGAAACGGTGGATGGACTGTGTGAAGTATAATATGGCTAGAAAGAAGGTGACTACTGAGATGACGAGAAATAGAGAAGTTTGGAAGAAGAAGACATGCTGCACCGACCTCACATTAATTGGGATAAGATCAGGAATTATGATGGTGACTCTAGACTTTAGTCTCGATGGATCAATCACAGTCATCCTTCTTCCGTCTAGATTCTAGATGGAAGAAGACCGCAACGTCCGGTAAAAACAAAACGCAAAGTGCGTAACCACATTAGTTGGGACATAGCTCTCTAAGGGCTCGTTTACGGAGACGCGGGGCGTCACGCGGGGCGTCGCGCGGCGCGTGCAGATGGCTCGTCTCGTGCTTTTTTATTAATTTACTGAGAGACGGGTCCACCGCAACAAACGCTGTATTTTAAACTAACGTGCGAAAATAGCTTCTCGTAAAATCGACGATTGAAATCGTTAACTTTTTCATACATCGCCATGTGTTTAAATTAAAAACGCAGCACGAGCCGCGCGATGCCCCGCCTGTACGTAAACATGCACTAACGGGCACAGAAGTAAAAGCTTGAGGGGTCAGAGCTCACCTATTCCTCTAATTGGTTGACGAAAGGAACCATCCTTTCATAGGTACGTAGTCAATCTGTCAATCACTTATTCATCACGGGTAACAAAATGGTTGTGATGGAGTGCGACCGCGGGTGACCTGGACCACATGCACTCGCCTCACTACCATCAAATTCGTGTAGCAATGATAGGTTAAAGATCAAAGATCTCGAAACCACGTTTTGAGAAAAACATCGATGTCAGTAGAACACAGTTCTTAGGATACAGTACGTCGTTAAAGACGGTATGAGAAAATTCCAATTTGCGCTACAAAGTCGGTTGTGATTGGTACACACTTCGCAACCGCGGCGCATTGGAATCGTAGGGGAAAATGATCAGTGCTTAAGACTCATAATTGGAACATTTTTTTGCTATTATAAATTTATAATTCGAAACACGCACTATAAAAGACACCATAGGCACATTCTATCATAATAGAGCCACGGGGATTTCCACACAGTTATTATCTCTGAATAAGAAATCCTTGTTATTTCGTGTTGATATCTTGTCAATTTGTAAATAACTTCTTAGTTGATGCAACTGCTTGTATTGTGACACTGGTTGTTAAGGCAGACGGTGTAATTACTTGGCGCATTCTTGGAATCATTGATTCCTTTACATTTTTCTTGTAGAGTTCTTCAGTACTTAAAGATATATTCATATAGATAACTAGCCAAGCTAAGCGATCCTCACATCTCTTGTTAGAATGTGAATGAGGGTATCTGAGGATCCGAAGAACATTTCAGACTTTTTCAGGTAGAACCTTTTGATTATAGAGTTTTCGTACGCTTTGCTATAGAAGACAGCATCAATGCTGTTTCCAGCTTTCATGTAATGAAGTGTAGGTTTTCACTTATAACTTCCGGGGCTTTCTTCTTAAATAACTAGTTAGAATTATAGACATGCAGTCCTTAATTAACCTCACGCATTACAATACGTAAAGGTGACATAACAAAGAATCCATACGACTGCTACCTCGCGTGACATATTTACACCGGTGTCCTTACGTCACCCTTTATCCATTAATTTTATAATGTCAAGAAGATTATGCACATTAAAAATATGTATGAGTATTGTATTACATCCTTACTGAGAACTGCTAACTGAGCCGGAGATCCGTGTACTATTTATTGACGCATATTGTGATAGTTCACACGGTCATGCTCATCAAATGTTTGGATCACGAAACGTTCACTCCGTCCTATGATTACCCTACATACATATTTCTCGCATCATCATGTGCCATGTGCGTTTTCCCAACTATTTTGGTTGTCGGCTTCCAGTCTAACCGGAAGCAGCTAAATGTTGTTGCCTATCTGACCTCCACAGCCCATTAGTACTGGTGCCTGTAACGACTGTCAAATATCTACAAACGACAACCGGGACCAACGGCTTAACGTGCTTTCCGAGGCATGGAGGAAACTCGAATCGGTATGTACGATTACAAATACATTTAATACAATTATTACTCATTTAAAAGTAGTAAAGTGTTACAATATTCCATATTTGTTTTGTCATTAATTATTACTTCAATTACTCTTGCAAATGATGATATTAAGTGTGCTACATGCGTGGTTATGATTAATTAAATAATAACTCTGATCCAGTTAGTATATGGTGTCAAACGCAATAAGTAGGGCTTGTAACAGTAAATTCAAAAAAAAACTTAAGCGTTTTTTTTAGGAAGTTGGTAATTCATCAAAAGACTCCTCCCGCTCTGGGCAGAGCGGTAGGGAGTGTCAGACTTCTATTGACTAAAAACCACCCATGTTCCTTCTTAGCTCTTTCTGTCGAGGCCGCGGTATCTCTTTCGAAAAGCCCGCAGCCCCGACGGGAAATACGTAAGCCTGGCTTGTTACTAAAACAAGCTAATAAAGCAAACAAGCTTACTAAATAGTAAGCTTCCATCTCTAGTACATTAAGTGATGAAAGGCATACTCATTATGAGGATAGAATACGTTGAAGTAAGTAGTCGTCATTATTCTCCTTTCATTATTACTAATTTGGACTTTCGCAGCTTGTCTTCTTCTTCGTCTTGTGGTATAATTAATGGGACGCAACTTGCGTCGATACTCTTGCGCCATCGCATCTTCCAAGCTCTTCGTGTTGTGCTGGCGCTGCCGCTGCGGCTGCGGAGAACCTCAAGCGGCGTAAATATAGTAACCTTTGTGGAAACTATATTTTCGAGCCGTTTGAGGTTGAAACTTTAGGGCCGTGGAGTCCTAATGCACATAGCCTTTTTAAGGATATTTCTAAACGCCTTGTTGACGCTTTCTCCGACCCAAGAACTAGCTTTTTCTTTGGCCAGAGGATAAGTGTTGCCATACAACGCGGCAATGCTGCCAGTCTCTTGGGTACTTTACCTGCTGACAGCGTTGAGGAGGAGTTTTTCGATGCCCTTTTATAGTTAGTTTGTTTTTAGGTTACTTTAGTTTATATATTTAGTATAGTCTTACACTTGTGGTATAATAAACATGAACTACATAAGTCATTAGTAGTGATTTCACCAGGTAGAGACCAGGGAAATTAGTGAATACAATTTTTACGAGCTCCAAGCAGCAGCGTGCTGAATTTTTCGATTCAAAACCAAAATCCCATTTTCAATTACAAAACACCATTATAAATTAAATGTAAAAAATCCCTTGGAAAAAAAAGTTATTCGAGGTCAAAGGTCACAAAAACGGGTTTTTCGCGATTTTTAGCAAAACGGTAAGTTTTATCATAAAATTAGCTAGGACAACATTATAGATTTAGATCTGATAATAATCTATAAAAATGTCTAAACACTTTCATTTCTAAAAGCTACCGTTTTCGAGATATATCGATTAAAAAATTTGAAGGAGAATAACTTTATTTCCAAGGGACTTTTTAGATTTCATATATAATGGTGTTTTGAGCAATCCTATCCAATTTTCAGCCAGGTGGGAATTAATGTAACCTTAACCCTATTTTTTGGTCTAATTTGACCGGACATTACGGTTATCGTGTTAGGACATGATGCGGATGAATGAGAAAAACACTGGCCAAGTGCAAATCGGACTTGCACATTAAGGGTTCCGTACCATGACTTCTAATAAGTTTTCCTGTAATCTCTATGTGTTGAACCACTTTCTGTATTTTTTTCAGAATTTTAGGTGCAGTAGTTTTGGAGATAAGGGTGGGGGGGAATGGTTGGACAGACAGACAGACACATGAGTGACTCTATAAGGGTTCCGATTTTTTCTTTTGAAGTACGGTACCTTAAAAATGTACTTAGTGAGGAAAATGTTGAGTGGATAAGATCAAGTTATGTGATGTAAATTAGAGTACAACGATGGATGGGGAGGAGATGACTGCTGAAATGCCAAATAGGAGACGTATGGAGGAACAGAACATGATGCGTCACCTTCAAATAAACTGGGATGAGGGCAGGAGAATGCTGAGTCTCTCAAAACACTCTCCTTGGCTTCTCTTCAGTTCGGATGTGAAGTGACCAATTCAACCGTGACTGCATTTACAGAAAAAAAATTAAGAAAAATTAAATTAGAAATCATTCGAACAGGATTCAGAGGTATACTAGTCATAAAGATAATTGGTTTGAATGTGTCATCGTTTCAATGACCTGCCATAATAATATAATTGGAAGCCCGAGGCAAGGGCAGCAGATGTTTTCTAGTAATCACACCAAAATTAATGTGACGATGACGTCAATTTGTCGCTCTAAATTGAAGCAAAAAGCTCACATGATATCTATTAAATGGTCAAGTTTGTACATACCTATTCGCAAGGTGTTTTTTTTATTAATTAGCAGAAAAACTAAAAAAAGGAGTAATTGATAGCGTGGTGGCTCATAGGGCCAAATAGAAGAAGAAAACGTGGTTCACCGACCTTGAGCAATATGGGCAAAGGGCAGGAAGATCATTATGATCATCAGAAACCTCAATGTAAGGAGGTTCCTGATGCAGGTACTAGAGGCTACAAACACGCGCACTAATAGGTATGTTTGGACTAGCAAAATTCAAAAGCGGTTTTTCTCGTGAAACAACGGTTTCTACTTAGAGACAAGACCTATTTCGTACAGTATGATTTTTAAAATACTATATGTTCGTGAAAACGTTATAAGATTATATTAGTCAATATAGAAACTTAGGTAAAAGTCAATTTTAAAAGTTGCTTAGAGTAAAGGGTTTTCAGGGTGCAAACGAACCCTTCACGACGTCGCGCGCCGTCAACCAAGCATTCTGTACATCAAGCTAAGTGCCTCTACGTAAAAATTATTGCTGGGTAACGACTTTTTTTTCGGATTACATTTTACGGTAAAACTTAATGTAGCACTCTTAAAACATTGTGCTAGTAGATAAATAGTTAACGGGACATGGAGGTAATTATAACCTGAAAAACTAGGAAGAACTTAAATACCTTTCGGCTTCGTTAAGGGTACCTTTACAGTTACACCCTTTATACTAGTGCTTGCGACTGCACAAGCTCTGCAAAAAACTACGGGGATTACAATAGTGATGGTATGTGTTACGTTATCAGAAAAACACAAGTGCTATCTACTAATGACCAATTATTCCTGTCACACATGATTAGCTAAGCCTAAGTTACAATCACTCATTTACGTGTAAAAATATGATAATTATGCATGTCATTGTAGTATCATTGACATACTGAGAGACAAACCAAAAAAAGTTAATCGCTACACGCGAGTGGAGCCTCGTTAAATAACTAAAGGAGTAATAAAAAATATTTGTCAAATGACTGTGTTTGCATGAAACGGTCGATTAAACAAGTTTCAATAAGTAATTTCGTACATAAAAAGTTTACTTTACGAAGAATCTGCGTAATTGAATTTGATTGTTACTAAAATCATAATTCCGATTAAAACTAACAAGAAGAAGATTGTAAGATTTTCCGAAACGTCATGTCTTTTTTGTGAAAAACCTGACATTGGAAAGGACCACGAAAATACTAACTTAGTTAGTGAAAGTTCCAGTCTGAATCCTCTTCCTCATTTCCTATAAATTGTTAAACAGGATGATCGTGCCCACTTCCTTTGGTTATACAAGATACATAACTCATCTTGCACTGAAACAGGTATCACAAAGCAACTGAGACTGAAAAAACAATAACAATCTATTAGACTGGCCTGTTGGTCTAGTGGTTAGTGACCCTAACTGCTATGCCGGAGGTCGTGGGTTCGATTCCCACCCAGGACAAATGTTTGTGTGATGAGCACGATCATTTGTTCTGTGTCTGGGTGTAATTTATCTATAATATATATGTATTTAGAAATATATAAGTATGTTTATCAGTTGTCTAGTACCCATAACACAAGCTCTGCTTAGCTTGGGACTAGATGGCGTTGTGTGATAGTTGTGGAAAAAAAAAAAATTCTATTTTCATCATTTTTTCTTTTCATAATTTAATATTCAAATGAACCCCGCCTGCTTCCAAGTTTTGTTTAATTAAAAATGAGCTTGTTTTTTTGCTTTTCAGTTTTTTCAGTCGGGTTTTTTAGTTTTTTAACTACTTTTTTTATTTCCAACTTTTTAGTTCTTTTGTTTGTTCTTTCGTTGGTCGCGTAAAATTCTTCGCAGATGATTTATTTAACTTTTGTGCTTGTTTATAGGATTTCTCACTTTGAATTTCTTTTAAACATATAAGTGTTGTACATTTTTGTAATCTCCTTTTAAAACCCTTTATTTTGAAACCCTACTGGATGGTATTGAAAATAAAAATTTTTTGAACTCCGCGATTTGGCCCCCAAAATCCACAAATTTTCTTTGTTTTTTAATTTTAATGTAGCCTATAACACTCGCGCCATCAAGACGAATCTAACGACGTATATTTCATTCAAATCGGTTCATCCGTTTATGAGTTATGAGGGAACAAAGAAACGGACATACATACATACATACTTACATACATACATACACGTCAAACACATAACCCTCCTTTTGGGCTTCGCCGCAGTCGGGTAAAAAAAGAGAAGTCCTGACTGACTGACTGACTCATCGACGCCCAGCCCAAACCCTTGGACCTAGAAAGCTGAAATTTTGCACAGAGGTTCCCTTTATAATGTAGACAAGGAATAAGGAAGGATTTTTCGAAATTCAACCCCTAAGGGAGTTAAATAGGGGATGAAAGTTTGTATGGAAAATCATAATTTTCACGCGGGCGAAGCCGCTGGCAAAAGCTAGTTAAAAATATAAAGGGACCAAACGTTGCCTCATTGGTCTGGTGGTCGCCAATGAGATTGCTGAGCATGAGATCCTAGGATTTCCACGTCGGGCAAAGTGTTATTGGGTTTTTAAATCAGGAATTTCTCAGTGGCAGCTGCGGAGTCAGCCAGCCCGCACTGGACCCGCGTGGTGAATCATAGCCCATCACTCTGCTAGAAAGGAGGCCTGAGTCCCTGCAGTGGGAACATTATAGGCTGATGATGATGAGCCGCGAAGTCTGGATTTGTGTCCGGCAGGCTCGCCCCCTATCACTTGGGACTTAAACGTAACTGTCGAAATGTGGTTGTGGTTGTACTAATGGGCCTATACACCTCTGCTTAACCCTGCGAGAATTACAGGCATGATGGTAAGATACATGAAACAGAAGTTCTTAAAAAAAAATGACGCTCTATTTTTAAAACCTACGTGTTCTGAAAACGGTGACAAAAAAGTAACGGTGCATAGTGCATAAGGTTGAACTTCCATGAACTTACAATCTCTTCCTAGTAGGCAAAAGGTTGTAAGTCCGCATTTTTGGATGCGAACAACGAACTCTTTCGTGATTATGATAATCAAGATAGATATTGAATACACATAGAGGTAACAAAACAGCCACTGAACTTGAAATGTAGTTCTCTTTAAGATTCAGAAGTTGATAATATTATTTTATAAAAATAACCCCATAGTACTTGACACGTACCTACTCAAAATAGACGTGTTGTGATGGTATCTTTTTGTAAAAAATTTTTTGTTGACCATAACCTTTGATATTATGTAAACTGTAGGCGGTATAGTATTTTATCTAAAGCACGTTTCAAAATGAATACTGTTATTCTTTGTCGTGCGGCGTGCCTAACCTGGTGTCAAGAGTTTTTACGCCGCCCACGGGCACAACAACCCATAACTTCACGCCTGTTTCCCCAAAGGGTTAGGCAGACGTTCACCTAATAGAACACCCACATGATTCATGATTCATAGGCCTCTGACTTGGCTATAGATACCGTCGAGAATTATCATCTCCCAGGTTTGCTCACGACATTTTCCATTAGCGAAGCAAGTGACAATACGCACATTAATCCGAAAACTCAGAGGAGTCAGAGGTACGTCTCTTGTGTTCGAACTCGGAACCTTGACTTCGCAGTCCAACAGTCACACCACTATCACTGCTAATAATCTGTAACCACATGTGAAAAAGATGGAGGTATTATGTCGTAGCAAATTGCTACGAGATTCATGAGGCAACAAAAGTTGGCACTAACATGTTATAGAATTAGGATAAACAAGGATTAGAATAAATATTTGAATTTTATGAATCAATTAAATACTCTGTGGTGTTGGCTCTGAGCTTGTTATTTTCAGTATAAAAGGATACGAATCCGTTAGTTTTTATTAATTTTGTGTATTTAATAATAATAAATAATAATAATACTAAATCTTTATTTCCAGTTTACAATTCACAATGACACTATTAATATAATATAATATTACTTACAGTTTCGGTTGAGAATTTGATTTCTGACACCCAAGCTAAGATTGAACTTGTGATATGGGTGTCAGAGCTCTCTAAATTCAGTATGTGAGTAAATACAACAGAAATTCGGAGTTTGGTACACGTCAAACGGGAAACAAAGACTAAGTTATAAAAAAGTATACAACTAAATAATAATTAATTAAAAGGTACATCCTTTGTGAATTGTGTTAATGTTTTGTGTAGAAATGTGTGTGTGTGTGTGATTAAGGATGTGTGGGATGGGCGAAAGTTTGGGAAAGAGGGGTGGGTAATAAGGTAAATAAAGTAATTAATGTACTATTCATACATTTTTATAAACCCGAAACTAATCACTGATAAACATGGTTTAGATTTTCTAGGTAGACCACCATTCCCTTGCTTCTACGCTTATGATAGGTTTGTGTTGTCCATATAAATGAGTTCCTCTTTTTCCTCTGGAGCAATCGTTTATTTTCATAAAATCAATGTGAACACGTCCAGTCTTTTCTTTTTTTCAGCAAATACGTTAAGAAAATATTATGAGCCTCTAAAAATGACAAAAATTACCTTTTAATGGTTGTGATGTGCGATTCAAAACAATTAAATGAACTAATGTAATATAAATAAAAGTTTTTTTTTGTCTGGCTGTCGTGTATCACTACATATTATAAAACAAAGTCTGCACCCGCCGCGTCTCTCTGTCTGTTCGCGATAAACTCAAAAACTACTGCACCGATTTTCATGCTGTTTTTACCAACGGATAGGGTGGTTTTCGAAGAGGGTATGGTTTTGGTTTTAAAGAGATTTTTTTTTAATTATAATGTTTTTTTTTCTAAATTCAACCTCTAAGGGAGTTAAATGGGGGATGTAAGTTTGTTGGGATATTATTCGATATCCATCGAGCGAAGCCGCAGGCAAAAACTACAGGACAGCTGGACAGCTGGAAAAGGTGATATAAATCACTGAAAAATACTTACTAAATAAGTAAGTTGTATAATTTTGGTCGAGAAGTTACATGATATCGGTTAAATAACATACGTAACTGGTCAGTACTTACAAAGATTACTAAGCATAAATCTCTCTTGAAAACTGGCCTAGTTTTTAAGAGCAAACGTGCAGTGATCTCTTAATTGTAATGATGATTTAATTACAGAAAGATTTCAGCTTTAGTTGATTGATGACTGAATTGTGTTGTTACATGCCTACTAACTACATAATTTGTTTAGTCTTAATAAATTAATCTGTTGTATCTGTAAAGAGATGCTTTCAATGAGATTCTTATACGTTTTCGCTATCATTATTAATAATAATAATAATAATATTCCACAATATAATATTCCACAACTATCACACAACGCCATCTAGTCCCAAGCTAAGCAGAGCTTGTGATGGGTACTAGACAACTGATAAACATACTTATATATTTCTAAATACATACATATTATAGATAAATTACACCCAGACACAGAACAAAAATGATCGTGCTCATCACACAAACATTTGTCCTGGGTGGGAATCGAACCCACGACCTCCGGCATAGCAGTTAGGGTCACTAACCACTAGACCAACAGGCCAGTCCCCTATTATTATTTCCATTATTCTTCTTCTTTCATTTCACTTCTTTCATTCTTGTATATTATTTAATATCTTCTTAGTCACCTGCTTCATATCCATATCATATTTCACACATTCCATCGATAAATATATTATAAAAAAAATAAAATAATAAATAATAATAAATATATTATGTTTCATACGTGAACCAATGATTCATAAATTTCCTTTGATAGTGCAATGTTGTTATCGTGGTGATTATCCAATGATATTTCATTTTCATTCTGGGTTGAAAAATGTTTGATTTCAGAGAATTGTATTAACTTGTAAGTCGAGCATATTATTGTGTAACTGTAACCGTCTCGTCTTTATTGCAACGTTTATATTGAATAGTTCCTTGATTAATAGGTTTTACGGCAATTAAGAACATAAATCCATGAAATTAGTGTCGTTACTATGCCTACATAATGATCTTTAAATATCATCACATCACCGTTCTAAACTTCCATCGTCAGTCAGCCTTCGTATAAAGGAGGTTTTACAAATTATCAAGGTAGCTGCTTGCTTGGGGTGATGACTATAGAACTATAATCATCATCATTCCCTTGCCCTTATCCCAATTTATTTGGGGTCGGCGCAGCATGTCTTTTTCTATACTATATAATAATATTAATATATATATTTATTTATATATTTTTTTTAAATTTTAATTAATATATATATATTATTATTAATAATATTAATAATTAATAATCTATAATAATATTATAAAGAGGTAAAGTTTGTGTGTTTGTATATTTGTTAAATTGTAAGGGGTAATCTCGGGATCTACTGAACCCATTTTAAAAATTCTTTCACCACTAAAAAGCCATATTATTGCTGAGTGTCATAGGCTTAGACTTTTTATCCCTGTATTCCCACGGGAACGGGATCTACGCGGGTGAAACCGCGGGACGTCCGCTAGTCTTCTATACTTCGCTATTACCCTTCATCTCAGTAGTCACCTTCTTTATTGTCATATCACCCTTCACACACCCCATCTAACGTTTCTTTGGTCTTCCTCTACTCTTATAGCCATCCACATTCATGCTCAAAATCTTCCCCACGACATTTTTCTCATCAAACAAATAATCATGGAATATTCAACCTTATTAATTTTGTCCTACTAATATTCATATATAACTATCTTACATAAAATTAGTATTTTATGCTAGGCTGCCTACTCGAATCATTGAGAATTTTAATCAGCTTTATGACAGGAAAGCAATGGTGTCTCTGTGGAAACGAGTTCGCCTCAAAATTTGTAGGTCGTACGTTCGAAGCTAAGGTAGTATTTTGATTTGAAAAAGTCAGTACCGAATCATCCATTAATCATACCGTGCTCATCTTACAACTACTACTGCATGTACAAATCTTAGGCGAGGACGCTGGCACCCTAAACACAAGTTAAATCTTACATTGGGTGCCAGAGCTCATCGAAGACACTCTGTTACCCTAGTTGTAAAGCTGCATAGTGTACATGTATAGATATATAAGACGTGTTTTTTGTACAACGGAATGTAATAAAATCATTTTTTTTATTTTTTTTTATTCAAATCGGCAAAGGGAAACATTCTGAAGAAGTTGGCATGTCCTAGAACGTATAAGAAAAGACACATAGTCGTATAACATTAATGGACACCCCTGAGATTGTTCTTTTCCTACAGAGAGGAGACCTCACCTCAGCCGCGGAATCATTAGTTAAATGCTGATTAAAAAACATAAGTATACCCATATTAACCCAGTTCTGCTTAAGTCCTATGTAATAGAGGGATCTCCTATTGCTATCATCCGGGTATATATCCAGACTCCGTGGCGGCTAATAAGAAATTCCTGATGGAAAAACCTAATAGCACTTTGCCCGACCTGGGAATCTAGCCCAAGACCGCATGCACAACACTTGCGACCACTAGACCAACGAGGCAGTCTAGTCTGTCCGGGATAGTGATGTGCCTGGTGGGAATATTGGGAAAATACCGAAATTGCCAGCAGCATTGGAAATATTGCCAAAGTTGACGGTCAACGTAGATTAGGGCCTATTAATGCTAATTATAAGTGTATTACATAGTTTCCGTACTTAATTTGACTTATAATTAACAAATACTCTGCGAATATACCCACTCCCTGCCGGGAGTGGGAATATTCGCAGAGTATTTATATTTATATTCCCGGGAATTTTGCCAATTTTGACGGCAATTTTGCCAATTTTGCCGGCAACGGCACATCTCTAGTCAGTCAGTATGCTAATATGCTAAAAATAATAATGGTTTGACACTTGTATCTTTAGGAAATTATAAAAATAGTCAACATTCATAGTATTTAAGAATATTCCATGCTTTAGTTTGAAGGTGATAGTTCTTAACAGGATTATCCAAAATGCTATAACATAGTGGTATTTCAAAATGACGATAACAAACTTTTCCTCACTTTTTCCCCTATAACTTTTTGGTTTCAAAATTTTATCGTCATCGTCTGCCTAGCCTCTGTTCCAACTATGTTAGGATCAGCTTTCAGTCCAACCGGATGTAGCTGGATACCATTATTTATCATGGAACGAGTGCTTATCACTTCTTCACAACCTAGAACAGGTTACCATACCCCTAGGTAACTGGTTGTCAGACTTTCAGGACACTGAATACCTTTTATAACGACTGTCAAATATCAACAAATGACGGCTTAACATATCTTCTAAACCACATAGGAGTCTCCATAAGTAATGAATGGTCACCCATCCACGTACAGACTGAGCTTAACCTTCAATTAAACCGTTCTGCAGTTATTATTTAGCCACGTGCCCCTTAAATAAAGTAAAGTAAGCCATTAACTGTAATTACGTTAAATTATTCACAGTTTATGCAGCACTTGCACTTCGCCCTCAATTTCGTCCACAAAAATTGTGATAGCTCAGTTAATGTACTTGATATAAATACAATTTGTAGGCTATAGCAACCACAAATAACTTTCTGACAGTGAAAAAAAATTTTCAATAGGATTATTAGTTCTGAACCCTGCCCCTTACATACTTTATCAAAAAACCCCTTTTTGATAGTAATATGATTTTATAAACCAGACAGGTCAGAATAACTGACCCACTGCAGGGAAAGGCCCTCCTCTCATACAAATATGTAATCATATTTGTTGCATTTGACTTAGTGTATGTCTCTATCTGTGTCTAAATACGTTACGTTTTTGCGTAGGAGGTGTGTGATGCGTCAACTCTTATTTAATAGACCATAAAATTAAGTATTGATGTTGTTTAAATGATCTTGCACTTAATATTACATAGTTATGTCCAAGTTTATGACTTCACTTCCTGATCTTCTATAATACTAAGGAACTTATTAATTCTTCTAGAGCCTAATATTATCTAAACTGCCTAATTCGATTTTTTTCTAAAACTAAAATTAGATGATCAGGATTCGATTAACTTAATTAAACGAAAGATTGCTGTACAAATATTTAATTAAACTTCAAGCTCAGAAGTATATTTACAAATTGTTTTGTCACGTTAAAATTAGGTAATGATTCAGTCCCAATAAATAATAGCACTTCACACAACTAATAATTATCATTTGCGTAGCTTTTCCCGACTTTTCCCGATTGTGTTGGGGGTCGGCTTCTAGACTTACCGAATGCAGCTGAATACCAGTATACTTTTCATGGAGCGATTGCCTATCTGACCTCCATAACCCAGTCAGATTGTGTAATATGATACCTCTTGGTAAGACTAAGACTGGTTATAAGACTTTCAGGCCACCGAAGGTATATCAACCAAAAACTCTGCCTTTACAGAGCTACTCGTAATACGTTATAAAAAACAAAACAATACCGGCTTAATTATAATAATTTTACACGCTTGACCGAACACACGCAACTGAAGATTAAGCTGATATTGAAAAACTTTCAGCGTGTGCCTGTAAAGCAGATAAAGAAGAAGATAGATAAGTGAGGTCACCTCTACTCGCAGTCATGTGGACGTACGTGTCGGCCCCCCGGCGCTCGCGCATCCCCGCTACGGCGACTATAAAAGACCAAGCCCAAACCTGCCGCGCGCTATTACAACAGTGACTCTGTGATTTTTCCCGCCGTGTATTTATTTAAATCAACAATAAAGGTAAGTGAACTTAAGCTTAAGGGATGATTTGGGATACAATTCAAGGATAGATTTAAGGTTTAGGTTTCATTAAAAAAATAATAAATGAAAACAAGCTTTTCTAATTAAAAAATGAAGTTACAAGTCGGCTTAAAATTAGGCATTTATTTCTTCACGCTACAATCAAGTCAATGCATCTTATTTTGATAATACGTTCTTGCATAAGCGCGAGCTTTAAGTTAATTTAAAGTTGAACCCCGCGGTTATTCGTTGACGAGCTCAAGTTGCGTCAATTCATTCATGCGATGATTGCTCTCGTCAAATCTGACACGAAAATTGCTTAGTCCGTCAGTGGCAGTGTCCTTAGAATACGCAGAGTGTCTGTTGCGGATTACAGGCAATGTACATCGTATGTATGTCAAGCCGCAGTTGCAACATCGAGCACTGATGCTGAGAACATGTCTGAGAGCCCTTTTCTATGAGGTTTCATCATGTGCTAGACTTTCAACTGATGAGACCTATCCGATACCTACTCGAGGATACAATTGCTCAGCGAAAGAATCACATGTGCAAATAACTTAACCACAACTTACAGATAACTTAGTTCTGCGGTCAAACAACCTTAAAAACATTTAAGCATCAAAACAGTGTTTCAAAATATAACATTGTGAAGGTTAGCAAGACTGAAAGATGTGGACTTTCAAATAATTATTACATGTGACACGAAAATATGTGAGTTAAGTAAGATTCGGCTATGTCAAGTATCGGAACCTGTTCTTGATTTGAGTGTTAACGTTACTGATAAACGATCGACACTTTCGTTGTCCAACTCGGCGACGTAAATGATTACAGTCATAAGATTTTAAACAAGTTTCAACAATTCATTTGTAAAAAATTTAAAAGTGATAATGAAAACGTAGAATAGCTGCACGAATACGAAATATTTGAAAAAAGGACAAAGTTTAACATTATTCCTATTTGAAAAATTAAATAATTTACATAATTTTAAAAACATATAAGTCAATGTTTAACCTTATGTGAATATTATATGTAACTGTATCTACTATCGGGTATCATAAGATAGATACATTTGTGTTTATAAAAAACAAAAAGAGCGTCGTGTCTGACATTTTAGACAAGAATTTAGATCAAAATGTTTTTATTATGTAAATACTAAACTTTTATGATATCATATATTGAATAACAAAAAGCTATTTATATGCATCTGGGTTTGTTGTATGGGTGAACTGATTCAAATGTTTTAATTTAAACCTACGCACGATATTTTGGTATAAATATAAGAATAATCGTGACGTAACTTGGAAACATTACGGATTTTTAAATGCTGTGTGTGGTATTAAAAAAAGCATTTCTTTATAATCTCAAATCAGACGGAAAACATCAAATCTATTAAGCACTTAGACAAATTATATAATTTATCAGCAAAATTACTAAAAACACAAGACAATAGAAAAAAAGAAACAAACCAAGAAGCGAAACTATAATTATTTTATTATTTCCATGTTAACCTTAGATGACATAATGAGAAACAGTTAAAGAACAATGCTGTAGTCAACTTATCCCGAGGTTATCTCTCTAACTTATTTCCTTTGCGAACATAAACACGTCAAAGAACTTGGTTTGAACTTAAGTAATACTTAACCGCAACTTAACTGAGAACACTTTGAAACTAAGTTGTGGAGACTTCGTGACCTGTTATTTTTGTGTTGTTATTTAAATAACTTTGGTATTAAATGGTATGAAGAGCAATTCGTTAACGTTTTTGTAGTTATTAGAGGTAATCAAGTAGATTATTTTATTATCTACTCGAACTTCGTTAGATTGGAAAATTGATGGGGTTAATCAACTTCAAAAGTAGAGGAAAATTACTTACTTTAGATATTTTAAATTTTGATAAGCTTGTATTGAAGCTATTATCTTACTCATATTATAAATGTGATAGTTCGGATGAATAGATGAATGCTTGTTACTCAATCACGCCAGAACGGCTGAACAGATCTCGATAAAATTTTCCACAGAGATACTTGTTTTTTTCTCAAGTTTACTTAAAATTTTCATGCGTACGAAGTCGCGAGCCACAACTATGTACCTAGTTGTAAATGAAAAGAAGCCTTTGTAAAGACGGCTCTGGAACACCTTTACCTGGGAAGTGAACTTCACAGGCAAAACCTTCACTCGGGTTTGACTAGGGAGAAATATAAATGTAGCTATCAAGAGCTTAACGAGTAGAACAATAAAGTAAATGTTTAGGTAGGCAGGCATACTGTGATAAAGTTCTTCACAGACCTTATTATTTATGTTAACGTGAGTATCTCAGTTAATTATCTGGTCCCTTTCAATTTATAAAGTACCAATTTAGACCAAGTTGTTAATTTACGAATCAAGATTCTGATCAATTTATTTCGTTTAAGCTGTCGACACCCAAATTGCTCCGATTAATAAAACGTTTCAGCTCTAATGATTTTCATCTTGTAAGAAATTACAAGACGGATGTTTATAAATTATATTACGGCAAAGTACATAATTAGTAAATACTATTAAAGCGGTTTTTTGCTAAATAATTAGAGCTGAAACTGCTAGGAATTGTGTTTCAGATGAGAATCACTGATCATTGTACTTAAGCTATGTCTAGGTGTAGTTATTCAATACAAAAACTTTAGATGTCATTACAGTTGCATGATACCAAGATTGTATTTACCAAATACATAGATCGTGGTACGTTTTAGGAAATAATAATAATAATATTCCACAACTATCACACAACGCCATCTAGTCCCAAGCTAAGCAGAGCTTGTGTTATGGGTACTAGACAACTGATAAACATACTTATATATTTCTAAATACATACATATTATAGATAAATTACACCCAGACACAGAACAAATGATCGTGCTCATCACACAAACATTTGTCCTGGGTGGGAATCGAACCCACGACCTCCGGCATAGCAGTTAGGGTCACTAACCACTAGACCAACAGGCCAGTCGAAATGCTCAAATTATAATTGTAAATTGAAGGCAAGAGGTAGTTTTAAGGTAGGTAATGGTGGTAGGTAGATGTTTTAGATCAGATTATCGAAAAAGGCTCTAAAGATTTCAACAAAATGCAATTAAGGGGTTTACGGGGGCGATAAATCGATCTACCTAGGTAAACCTACTACCTAAACCTAGGAACCTATCTGGCAAAAATCATTTACTCTATTTTCACCCAAACAGAGCTCGGACGTTCAGGCAAGTTTTATGAGAGCACTTCATAAAATATAATTGTATATATTAAATATAAATTACATTTAAATATATATATATATATATTATATTGATAAAAAGAATTCAAATTATATAAATCAAAAGTAAAAAAAAAGGCTTTTCGAAAGCATGAACCTACGGGAAACCTCGAGATCGCAAGGAAAAGGATTTGGTGTGACAGTGGTGTTAAAACTCATCAAAATCCCATACTAAGATCTTGTATCTAAATACAACCATGCAGCTAGAAGTATTATTGTGCCAAAGGCTTTCCTTTCAAAAATTACCTTTAGAAATTTGCCAAAGATGTGTCATCCAAAGTTCCGTGTAGTGAAATTGAGGAAATGATGATCGTAAATAGAAAGTATGTTTGTACACTTATATACTTTGTCTATCATTAGTTCAGTTTGTATTTCATACTGTGGGTATGGAATACAATCTGCATCTCAGATTTGTTATTTTTCTAAAGTGCCCTTTTTATTACATATTTATGGCTTCGATCTTAACTACGACTATCGCAAAATACGATGCCACGAATAATTTCAACATGACCATCTCACATTGGTCATGGACTTGACATTTGAATACAACATCGTTACCAAATACAAACAAAGTTCGAAACCTCAGAGTTCAAGCTTTTAATGAACACACTCATAATTAACTTTTATATCCTCGTTGGTTTTCGCAACGACTTAATAGCTCACATATTCAGAAGTCATTAAACGTTAGCCAAAGTATAATTAAAAATAATCACGAACATTTCCAATAGGCTTGAAGGACGGTGAAACTGTAAAGTTTTAGACAATCAATAAGTCTTAATGTGCAATCGAGTAAAAAGGTTATCCCACGAGGTACGTACTGAACAACAATAGCTCGGAGTCTGTGTCCCACAATTAAGCTCCGCCGCGTACTTCGCAGCCACTCGATCACGTGAAACGAAGGACGTCTTGAGTAACTCACTCACTCCGAATTAGTTCGACAAGCCGATAGTATCGCGACGAATCGGACAACTACGCCTCGTAATCTCGAATCGGATGCCCGTATAGATAGACCATTTCGAAAGGCATGTGGATTGTGGACCCTCAGCAACTTACAATTGACGACGACGCGTTAGGACAAATGCCAGCGCGTTGCGCAACGGTTCAAGGCTACAACTTCGATGTTTTATACGCGAAACGACAATCTGCCTTATGAATATTCACGATTGTCATTACTTTTGAGCTTAACAACCGCGAGCAGGAACCGCGAGCTTTGTTAGTCGAGATATCGTCTGATTGCGGGAATGGCAATGGTTGTCATCGTTTCCTTATTTGCTGTGATAATATTAATAACGTAATGAATATATTTGTTTATGATAAAATTTTGTTTAAGTAAACGCGTTGATGTCTTTTAAACCGCGCTCATTTGTTATGTGCGCACAAGTGACCGCGGGGTACTAATGAAGATGTATTTCGCAAGTGCGGTTAATTCAATCCCCTTATCTATTGCAGAGGGTTTCCTCATCACTAAAAGCCTCCAGTTTGTCACCATAGACACTTACACAAATGATTATATTGTCTATGGATATTACCTTCGTGTATAAATATTTTGAAACTTAACGACGTTACAGATAAGATGTACAAATACGAGTTTTATGAGAGATCAATTCTTCTGTAGGCCTAATTTTATTGGTTGTTTCGTAAGTTTATAGCTTTTCAAAACTGGGTAATATTATAAACAAAGAAAAAATAAATACCTTTTTATTGTGCGTCCGAAACTGTAAAATCAAAATATAGCTGAATGAAATTAATATTGCGTACGTTTGAGACATCGTGCGGGTCAAATGTTAAATGGTCAAGCAGAGTTGGTACATGCAGTTTATTGGCAAGTTCATGTTTATGTTATGTGTCAGCAGTGACAAGGTCGCCGTCTAACTGTTAATATAATATTTTTCGGTTACAAGGTCGAAATTATTCGCGTATTAAAGTTCAGTGTAGCAGAAACGTGAAGCAATATCCGCTGCTTAACGGTGCTTTAAAAATATTCGTAAAAATGCAAACAGTATCCGCCTTATTACAAAAGGTAGTTAAACCTGGTTTAACTTAGACCTGGTTTATCTCGCATGCTGTCACTTTCTTTTGAATATTATTGAAGTGAGACGTCATGCGAGATAAACCAAGTCTAAGTTAAACCAGGTTTAACTACGTTTTGTAATAAGGCGGAATGAGATTTAATACCTAATTACCTACATATACATACATAAAACGTAACATCACGACTGTAATCTCCGAAGAGTTAGGCAGAGGTGCACACACACCCATTTCGCACAGACCTAGGTTACGCATTCAAATCGAACATTTTGGCATTTTGGCATTTTGGCATTTTGGCCCTTAGCTTTTTACTCGCCTAAGTTTTCCACAGATTTCGTATTTACTCTTTCCTTTGCCTTTTTTGTCAGATCTCAAATAAAAGAGTGACCAGCATGACTAATCCTTGTTTAATCCGGTTAACACCACCAATTAACAATATTTCTCGTCATACAATTACAATATTCTCGTGACTGGGAGAACAAGTGAAACTGCCTAAATTTGCGCTAAATATGGCAACACCACGTGATTCGCGCCAAAATATCGTGACTTTGAACTTGGAACACTTTTCAAGCTTACTTAGAACAGGGAAGTTACCAAATATATCTTCTAACTTTTATGTTTCGTTCATAAAATGAACCATTCAATCGTTGAAACCTAACAAATCGCTTTTACGCAAGCATTGGAAGTGATATAATTTCTCAACAAGATACACGCTTCATAATAAATCTATTGGTGGCAATAAATATTGTGTAGATAGGTGGAATTTATATTCATCTTGATACGTACATAGGAGAGGTTCTCGAAATTCCTAAAGTAATTAATGCATTAACGATTAGTAAAGCTTATTTGAATATAATCGAATAGGGGATCGGACTGGGTCAAAATAATATGATTCTGTTTAGTCCGTTAGTTAGATTATCGAAAAATATTGAATACGTGTTTTTTGTTTTATCAAATCAATAAAAAATGACGAAGATAAAACGCGTCAAAGATCTTGGAGTGGGGCTTGAAACGTCACTTGTGTCGTCTAAATGTACTATCATATGACGTCACACGAGTTTTCGAAGCACTGTATCGTCTTCATTTTAAGTTTACGTGAAAAAAGAAAAAATACGTGTTCAATAATTTTTGGAAATCTATCTGACGGACTAATTAGTTTTTTTTTGTCCGATCCCCTATTGTGGATTCGTCATATAAATATTTTAGATTTTAGAATTTCATCGTACATTGACAATTCAATGAGGAACTAATTTTCCTAAATTGTTTATGGTTCATTTGCTTGTGTTTTAATGTCGCTGAACTGTTCATAGACAAATCTGGCTCACTGTCATTGAATATTGCATATTCCATATTATTATGTATTACTTAACATTATTAGCTTTTGTTTATAAATATCCAAGAAAAATTAAACACAAATTATTTGTCTATTTGATGTTTATCCTCAGTAAATATTCATCTAACATAATTTTGAATACAGAGTCACCGTTGACTTAGTTTCCCAGGATTAATCCCACCTTGAATAGAACCTAACAAACATAATAATTAATTTATGCTAGCCATCCAACCTACAGTTACGTGTTTTTAACTCCCACGGGATTAGTTGCCTGATCAAAGGCGCAAGGATACATAACTTACATCCTTATAGGCAATTTAATTTACATGTTAATTTGAAAACAATTGACGGCATGACATATATTATGTAGAGGCGGAGGGCCTTAAGTGTTCAGGGTCATAGATTGAGTCCTGTGGCAAGAAATACAGGCCAATATGAAATAATTATCTTTACCACCTAATGAGACTCGATCAAAGACAAGGGATACTGATCTCCACGGTTGGTGATCATACCGACACAAAGGACCATTATAACAACTTCTTAGTTGGCTTTTGTTGTTGTTTTCTTTGTTGTTTGTTTGAGCACGATCATTTGTTCTGTGTCTGGGTGTAATTTATCTATAATATGTATGTATTTAGAAATATATAAGTATGTTTATCAGTTGTCTAGTACCCATAACACAAGCTCTGCTTAGCTTGGGACTAGATGGCGTTGTGTGATAGTTGTGGAATATTATTATTATTATTATTATTATTGCTTGATATTCATTCTATTTGAATTCTAAGAAGTTCTATTAGTGTTTTGCAGGATACGTAATTAACGAAATGAATGATGTCGAGTCGTCATTCTAAAAATTCAAATTATTATAAGTCATGGTGTGGTACGCAACTAGTAGGAGATGATTAATAGAATTAGCAAAGAAAAACCTCGAAGGGGACCCTTTAAACTCGCTAGTTACCCATCTTGTTAAAAGTCAAGTACCAAACAAAACTATCAGCAACTTAAAAGTAAAGGTAAACTAGAGGTAACAAAAATATTAGTTCTCAAGTTTCTAATTCTAAGTAAAGGGCATTTATTTGTTACTCGTAGACTGTAGTACTGCAATCTTCAAACCTAGATATTTCATTCGGAACGCGGATCCTAGCGGTGTCGACATCTCAGCAGTACATTAGTATTGCTAGCAATTGTACTAACCACCTAATGCAGATGAACACGATATTTTAATTCTCTTGCAGTTGCAAATGGTTATTTAGTAAGTACTCTTTGATAGCACTGTGTAATGTATTGTGCAAGTTGGTGATGTATGAATACTAATGGTACTGATAATTCTGAAAGCATTATTTTGTTTGAAGATAAAACTAAGGCCAGATTTGAGCTCATACTTTCTAGATTTAGTTTATTCCAGTTACTTTAATAGTTATGTTCAATATTATTTACGACTCCAGCCCCCGTATAGCATGGCGATTCTATCTCTATTCTACCAAGAAGAGACAAAGATTTTTCCATACAATTTGACATGAAACCTTGCTACAATCTGTCATTTTGTCGATTCTTCAGTCGACAAAACCCGTTTCTTCGGTGGTCATGCTAAGCCGGCTGGTAGGGATAGTATATCTACCAATTACTTGCGAGACAAAAGTAAACCTCGAAATAATAGGGCACGGTTCTTATTAATTACTAGTAGTAGTAGTAGTACATTATTTACAAACTCAAATACCTAGATCTAAAATAATAATAAAAATATCTACAAGTATCAAAATAAGAAAAACATTACATGGTGCCAAAAAATTAGATTGTATTGTCACTTTGATTGTTGTGTTTCAATGCTCAACTCAGCACTAAGAATTTTCTAACCGTGCAAAGTGTCGCTTTGCGTTTGTGAAAACGGGCACAAGAAACTAAAAGTGCACTCGAGTTTTTATGTATCTAGGAGGTAGAGCCTACCTAATGGCCTACCAAGATAAAAAAACGAGAACTAGAACACTTTTAGTTTCTAAACAAAAGCAAGTTAGTCTGGTTCCCATTGTAATAAAGTTGGTAACTCATACGATAACAAAACAGGGTAAGAAACTTTGCAAGATTCGAACATGTTTCCATTTGTATTATTGCTTACCACCTGTACTGTGGTGTCATAGGAATATTCATCATGGTGTAGACTCATTGTTTTACGTATTTACATATTTTTGAGGTTAACTCTCACCGAGAGTGTTACTTTGAATACCACAGATTAAAATGTTACGTGTATTTGTCAAAGTATGTGACCTCGAAGGTCACCATTTAAATCTGAAGACGAAGGAAAGCTTTAACTAGCTTAGCATTAAGTGTTTTAGCTTTTTGTATCCTGAAATAATAAGAATTAAATGTGAAAAGATGTGTGTCCGTTTAGCGTGAGCAAAAAAAAAAACATTACTGTAAAGTACTTTATATAGACGAACGAATAACTGACTGATCTTCAAACTTTGTAACTTGACTAAAAACTTAAGCAATCCGTTACAACTGCACACACCATAAACTTTCGGAAGTACATAACAAGCCGCTCCTCCTAGATTATTTCGATTATGATGACATTACAATGTCTGTCATGTGTACTCATATTATGTAAACGACTTGCTGTGTCACCAAACCGAGCCCAGACGTTACGTAGACAGTACTAATAAAAAATTTCACTTGACACATTGACGAATTCAGTGCAATACCTACGCATTAACGACAGGGCGACTCGACACGACACGAATACGTACGACATAATTACGTACACTGGGCTTATGTTTTGTCGCATCACTGCTTTTATTCAAAGCAATCACTGTAATCGACTTTGTTTCTGTTATTGAGCAGAATTATTTCAAACTATGGCCGAAATCTACAATGTTTACGTTCCATAGTTACTTCGAATTTGTAAATACTAATTTGAGAACGTATAAATTAACGACAAATGACAGTATTTGCACGATACCATTACCAACTGCCATATAAATAATATCTAACCTAAACCCTTTAGTTTATTAGTGAGAACTCGTAACCCGAGAACTACGAATGCAGAATTTATAGCTAAACAAATATTGTGTGCAATATTGCAGCCCAAATGCGAACCAAGTCGTGTCACATGGCTGTCTCGTACGTTATTGTATATACACTCGAGAGCAATGAATCCAGGTCACTTAAAGAATGTTAAAAATCTCGGAAACTAAAAATGATAGGTTAATGCAATAAATTGTATTTAATAGACAATGTAATACTCCTTAAATGAAGGTATTAAAACTTCTTAGTTATTGTAAAGTTATATTATAAAAAAATCAAATTTGAAAAAGGGCCACTTTCGAAGATGGAACTACGTAATTACAGCATTTGGTTTTGCTTTTGTTTGTAATCTGTCATTTATGTGGGTACATAAACCATGTTGATAGTGCTCTATATTCATTATTCAAGCTGAAATTATGTCGCTTACGCCTGAAGAATGCACCAGAATACTTACAATGCTGAAAACCGGCCGGAGTCAGCGCGATAAAGCCAGGACTGTCGGTGTGTCGCTGTCAACAGTACAAAGAGTTCTCCGACGTTACGAAGAAACTGGTTCTAACCTACACAGACCAGGAACGGGCAGAACCAGGTGTACCACAGCACGAGAAGACCGATACTTGGTGAACACCATGCTTCGAAATCGCTTTCTCACAGGAACTGAACTCACAAATCAGTTTCGACGCCTCGGAGGAAGTAACCCAAGTGCATGGACAGTAAGACGTCGGCTTGCTGAATCTAACTTAAAACCCCTTAGACCTGCAAAAAGCCCTAAACTGGAGCGTGGGCATCGTATTTCAAGACTAAGATATGCCCAGAGCCACGTAAATTGGAGTATTGAAGATTGGTCAAAAGTTATGTTCTCCGACGAATCAAAATTTATGCTCTACAAGCACGATGGAAGACACAGAGTGTATCGAAGACCAGGGGAAAGATTCAAGCAAGCATGCATCGAAGAAAAAGTAGCCTACGGTGGTGGGTCTGTACTTGCGTGGGCCGGAATTTCTTCTGAAAGTCGCACAGAGCTGGTGATCATAGAAAACGGCTCTTTAACTAGCGAAAGATATGTGGAAGAAATCCTCAATGATCACGTTGGTCCATTTATGGTCAATTTAGGTGAGGATGCTATATTTATGCATGACAATGCCCGACCTCATACAGGTAGGATTGTGAATGACTACCTTCAAGAGATGAACATTACTCGTATGGAGTGGCCAGCGCGCAGCCCGGATATCAACCCGATCGAGCATGCTTGGGACGAGCATGTATGTATAATTCTGTATTCTTTTGTGTAAACGTTAAATAAATTTAAAAAAAAAAAAAAAAAAAAAGCTAGGCAGATGCGTAAAACAACGAAACCCTCCCCCAATCACGCTTCGTGAGCTCAAAATTGCTCTCACAGAGGAATGGGAGAATATTCCCCAAAATCGTACAAGGAACTTGGTGTACAGCATGCCAAACCGCGTAAACGCAGTAATGGAAGCACGAGGAGGCAATACGAAGTATTAAAATTCAAGAAAATCGTAATAAAGTTCAAAAAATTCATGTTTCCTATTTTTGTTTTAAGGAGAGATCAGCAGTTTTTTTCTTTATGTAATTTTGTATTAATAAAATGTATGGTGACTCATATTTTTTTTTACTTTTATTTAAGGAGTATTACATTGTCTATTAAATACAATTTATTGCATTAACCTATCGTTTTTAGTTTCCGAGATTTTTAACATTCTTTAAGTGACCCGGATTCATTGCTCTCGAGTGTATATACTTAGCTGTCATTACCCAAATGAAGGCGACGTGAATAAGTACCTACAAAACAATAACTCGGCTAGTGAGTGGAGGGCATCAGTGTTTGGCAAGGCGCTAGACGCAGCGAGATGCACGAAGCCGCACGATCGTGACCGAAACTGACGGACGACCGGCCTCGGGTGCTTGCGAAACTTCTCGTAGAAACATTGTGGCTGCAAGTCTCGCACTAAATTCGCGATTGGGACACAGATTCGCGAAGAATACCATTCAACTGTTGTATAGAACAGGTATTGTTTAAGTATCGTACTCGAACACCTTCGGCGCTTTGTGAACTCCCCATTCATCCTATTATTGTGTGTAATAATGGCATTACACACGAGTCTCTGCCTATTAATGTGTGTTGCCCAACTGAGGTCGGGTCGCTGATATTTATCTAATATCACTTAGACGTTATTCAGCTGTAATGATATGCTATTAAGTACTGTTTACAAACATCTTTGTTTCGTGCTACGAAATGAGGACTCGATTGCCTTTTTATCTTTAGAAGAGTGGGTTTTCAAAATACATTAAGACTGTACCACCACTTTATGATGCACAAGAAAAAGCTTGGCATGAACTAGGTATATCCTTTTAAGTTTCTCCTCAAATACTGAAGTCGAAATACATGCTACGGACAAATAACAGCATAATTAAATTATCATAGCTTCATTAAATTCGGAAAGCTTTTAAATAACTTTTAGCATAATTGCACATTGGAGTTAAAATCGCTTACGATCCATAATATCCATATTAGGTTGAGGAAGTTCATTAAGAGTTACCCTGAGTGTGCCTGCATGAAGATTCTTACCTTAAACGATCGTGATGACGCGTCCCATACTTTATTGATCAGTTGACGATCGCAATTACTGCTTACGGTCATGGAGGCAATGGTGTCAAGGTTACATCACGCAGGTACAAACGTACCTGTAATCTTGTATCACATCATTGGGTGTCTACGCGTGAGATGTGCTCCGCCTGACGACAGACGATTCCGGGTAAACAGCACGATCTATTCTCAACATCATTTGCATAGATCTACCTCATTGATTACCCATGACGTGTCTTTTAATAACGCCTAGCGAGAATTATCAGATATTTACCCATTCAAGTTTACTTAGCGACGATTATAGTATGTTTGAGGCAAAAACATGCAAAAAAGAGGTAGGTCTGTTCACGTGGTCCTTTGGTTAACTTGTAATACATCGACCAACCGATGTCATCGAGACAAGTTCGACTTGCAGACTCGTTCGGCGACATACTTGACTTACGTAATAAAAGAACAACGTGGTTGACCAATGACAAGACATCAAGTGGGCTCTAAAACAATTGCATGTTATTTTGTGGCACTAGCAAGTGACATCATAGTGTCAATGTTTGCAAGTTCCGATCGTAAGCTAGGCACGTATTGACTCGACACACTAACCGATACCTAACAATGATAGGAAGGAATCTGACTGCGCCGAGCTGAATGCTTTCCATACCAAAAAAAACCTTATAGCGCAATCCGAGGCAAAAAGTTTTTCTTTTATATTAAGGAACTGCTCGTAAAGCCGTTACCCCCAGCTGTCATTTAAAGATCTTTGGCAGTCCTAACAGGTAGACAGTGGCCCGAAAGTCTGACAACCAGTCTTACCAAGGGGTATCATATTACCCGATACTAATTGTGTTGTTGAGGTCAGATAAGCAGTCGCTCCATGTAAAATACTGGTATTCTGCTGCGTCAGGTTAGACTGGAAGTCCCCCTGGGAAAATGCAATTCAGATGATGATTGCAAGGAACTGTTCAAGTAGAAAAATATGATCGCACTTGAAGTGGCAAAGTTAAAAATATATTGTTTACACCGCGCAGGTTACTGAACGGTTAATAATGTTAATGTGTCGTGGTTGCTTCGGAAAGGTTGGGTTGCTCAATATGACACGCAACGCGGTCCAGTGCCCCGGTCACTCACTGTCACAGACCTGAATTGAAGCCTGCTTTTGAGAGACAAGTTCTTATGTAATGTCATTTAATTATATGATGTGTTGTTTTGGTGTAAACTACTGGCAATTAGTGACAATGTGTTCAAGACATAGTATTACTAAGATTGATGAGTAAATCGATGATTTTGTACACGTTGTACCTAAAAACCCCATTTTTTCGTTTCTTTATAACATAATATCACGCCTGTGATCCCTAAAAGGTTAGGCAGAGTGGATCTTATAAAACACACACATTTCGCCATTTATGTTAAGGTCCCATGTAAGGGCGAGCGTTTTACCATCAACCAGGCATTAATTCAGACTCCATGGCTGCTACTAAGAAATTCTTGATGGCAAAATTCAATAATAATTAGCACAACACGGTTATTTTATTTTAAAGTAAATAGTCGAACGATTAATTTTTATTTTGGTGATTATGAACCGGATAGATAGCTGAACAAACAAAAAACAGAAGCACATTATGTTTATTGCAATATTTCCATTAGGTAGGTACCTATTATTTTTAGCAGTATACCATGACGAAATAATCTAGAATGACAAATATTTGAGTGCTATAATATCAAATGACGACATTCCTAATTAATGTTTAGATTAAAAATAAGTAATTAAGACATCGCGAAGATTCGAAGGTCTCCATGGAATTAGACTAATCAATCCATTCTAATTAAATAGCGGATCTTTGGCATGTCAAGTTCAAAAGCAGAATGTCAAATCAACCATGAAGGTATTTTGAATTAACCAACCTTCTTCTCATCGTCATCCACTGCCTGACGTCACCCACTGCTGGGTATATAATAGACCTCTTTTAGATTGTGCCAAAGTTCACGTTCTTTTGCCAGCCTCATCCAGGATATCCCCGCGTCGATGGCAATAATATGCCCATTGCCCATCTCACCGCCGAACGACCAACAGTTCCCTTACCAGTCATAGCCCCTCGGTCACAGCTTACACCTGCCATTACCGCGCCGAGAAACCGATCTAGGCGCGGTGATGGCAGGTGTCCTTCCCAACTACATTTTAGTTGAATCGAAGATTATTAACATTCTTCTAATACACGTGTATTAGCAGGCGTATCAATAATGACAACAATTCGTTTTTAAACGGTTTTATTTAGCTCACCCCGTTTGTTTTATTTTTATTCTTGGGTTTGGTTGGGTTGGGTTAATAATGACAACAATTAGTTTTTTAAACAATATGTCACTGGTTCCGGTTTATTTCAAACTAGCTTTTGCCAGCGGCTTCGCCCGCGTGAAAATGACGATTTTCCATACAAACTTTCATCCCCTATTTAACTCCCTTAGGGGTTGAATTTCGAAAAATCCTTCCTTATTCCTTGTCTACATTATAAAGGGAACCTCTGTGCAAAATTTCAGCTTTCTAGGTCCAAGGGTTTGGGCTGGGCGTTGATGAGTCAGTCAGTCAGTCAGTCAGTCAGGACTTCTCTCTTTATTTATATATATAGATATAATAAAGATTGTTTGTATTCACTTGAATCCTCAAAAATAATTCGTTAAAAGTTTGCATACCTACGATATTATATGATACTGGCCAGCAACGAATTTCTACGAACATATGTTTAATTATAAATCGAATGTTGAGTAAAAATCACAAAAAATGCCACGGTTTCTGTCGAATTAAAACTTTAATTATTTTCTTTTGTCAAAGAAGTGCTACGGCGTAGCGTCGTAGACCCTTCAAAATCTGAATACAATAAATACCGTAATTCTTTGCCCAGAACAATAAATATGCAGGAACTAAGAAGCATATACGTCATTTAATTCACGTAAATATGTACGTACTAAGTATATTTGAGAAACGGCCGCAGATGCATATTAAAATTTCACATCGACCTCCATTGAGGGCGCGTGTGCTAATTTCCGCGAATGATATTGGCACAGTATTAAACCGAACTTATTTATGCAATAAATTCTTTAGGTACAAACATATGAACCGGTATGCATGACACCCATGTATACGCCCCAAGCATTTCTGTACGATTTCGTTGCGTATGATTAAAAACTTGACGCGTTTTCGTCACAATCAGATTTATGCCCCGTCAAACTTAATTAGTTGTGAATAGGCCATTGTTCGACTGTATGATGCCTTTTTGTGATATATTTACGAAACTATATACACGAACGTGTTTTGTGATTACAGATTGCATGCTTCTTACGCGTTGTTTTTTGTAATTCTTACGATTTTGATGGTAGATCTTAGAGCTGCAATTATGCAAGCAGTGTTGTTGAAATGGTGCTCACACATGTACGGAAGTTATAAACTTGACATTGTAAAATTACAACAATTCAATTGCTATTAAATATTCATTCAGTCACTAAAGATTTGAGATAAACCAAAAATAAATCGTAAAAAGTTTGCATGTAACCTGCTATGATACTGGCCAGTTACGAGATTGTAAGAAAATATATTTAATTAAAAATCGAACGTTGTGTAATGGCGCGGATTAGAAAAAGGTGATCGTATTTTTGCTAATCATTTTACCTGATTTGATTGAGCTTTAGTTAATTTATTAATTTTTATTTAGAACGTTTTCTCATAAATTATAAACTAATTATATTAGACTGATTTCATTGGGTTTAAGTTAATGGAATTGCTTTCATATTTTTTATTTTATTCTTAAATCCTGCGGAAGCGCTGTTGATTAAGTTGTTGTCCCAAATCACGACTGTCTCAAATATGATCGAAAATAAATTATCTGTTATGTTTACTTTTACATTTTGGTTATGACTAACTCTGTATTGTCTCTTGTTACAGATGAAGGTGTGGTTGTTGGTGGCATGCGCGGCTGCGCTTGCGACGCTCTCCGTAGCACAGAAACCTGGACGTTTCCTCTCACTACCTAACCCCCAGAAATGCGCTAGCAGTAAGTACAAATACCAATACCATACTTATCGTCGTTGTAGAGCGAGAAATCACTAAGTGAAAAACCAGGTCTTAAAATCGGTGTAACACATTTAAGTTTAAAGTTACAAAAATGCCTTAACAAAGTAGTCATAATAAACAAAATATTAATATTTTACCTGCACCTGCTCTCTAACATCCAGTTAATTATGTAAATATTTTTACCGTTATTGAGAAATATAATGAAAAGTTAGATATTTAATTCTAGTCTAGCAAACTCAACATTTCGTCTGAAAGTCTAGGTATCTGAAATATCTAGGAAAATAATTATCAGTAAACTAATATGAAATGGAAAATAATATAGGACTATTATATTCACAGTAAACTAGACGAAACTTTATAATAACCTAAAAGCTTTCTTTGAAAAATCCGAACCGGGAAAAATGGTACCTAAGAAATGATTGAAAAACACTGTTTGACTGCAATTTTCGTTTCCATAAAAAAACACTCGCCTACGGGTCGTGTGTGAATTCTGACTCGACTGCTGTATTGAAGTTTCCCCTCTAGTATTTTACTGTACATTTCTTTTTAAATCCTGAAGTATTTCTAACATAACTTTAGCAGTGGAAACGTTGGGTATAGGCTGAATATTTACGTAGAAACCTATGTTAGGTAGTGTTGTTCTTGATAATGTTTGTTTTACTTCAAGACTACTCAACAACCTACATGGTAACAACAAACAAACAAGTAATAATTACTCATCACGAATGCATTACAATCGATATAACTAAGTACAGAAACAGGTTCATCTGTGTCAATGTTGCTATACAAGGTAGCTAAGATATTCAGTTTATGTAACGATTGGACGCTGTATTACATCTTCACATCTTCATGAGACTGGTAACTGGTGAAATACGGATGTACTGCAGGTACACTTCTGCCTAACCCTGCACAATTACCTACTGGTGTGTCGGTGTGATGAATATGTTCTTCTTCTTGACTCGACTCAGTTTGAATTGTCATAGACACGTCTATGACAATTCAAACTGAGTCGGCCCAAAATATGGCGACGATTTGGCACTATGAAATGTTAGTTTTTGTTGTTTGACGCTGTTTCGACCCGGGAATCACAGTTTTGTTGCGATAAATCAACTGTTATTTTTATTATTAAGTGCCATACATGCATATTTAATCACATCAAATTTATGCAAAATTATACATGGGTATTTAGCGATATTTATCTCCAACGGGATGTAGAAATCGGATTCGCGACTCTTTAAATAAAAGTTTTTTAGTCCTAACGGATTTTTTTACCTAATATTATGAGTCTTTTTTATATAATTATAAAAAAGAGACACCATATTATAGAATTCCAATAGAATAGAGGCAGCTTAGTATCTTAATAAAATCGGAGGAATTTTCGCCCGAGATTATAGAATACAGGTTTTATAATGTCATGAACTTTCGTTCGTAAATCAACATAGTCTTTTAATTTGATTTCTCGTTTATTCTTAAAGTCGCTCATCCCATCGCCGGAGCATTCACCTGCAATTTTCAAGATACATTTTTCATTCTTCTCAAAAAACGGTGAAGGAAATCATCGTGAGGAAACCGGCACGTCCTAGAACCAAAAATTCGAAGACTTGTGACATCTACCAATTCACACTGGGCCCGCGTGGTAGTTTATAGCCCATTCCCTCTCAAAGAGTGGAAGACTGTCCCAGCAGTTGGAACATTAAAAGGCTGTTGATGATGATTGATGATGATTTTTCTATAGAAACAATTTGATTGTTTTAAACTGTATCGTTACAAGAATGAAAAACTCGATTTTCCACTCTCACATGTGGCAAATGCTCCCGGTGACGAATAACGATGAAGAACGTCTTATTTAATAAATCCAATCAATTTAATGACTTCATTAAATATGCTTCTCCGTAATAAAGTAGAAATATTATTCTATACTTTGACGAATGCCGTCCAATTCTAATACTAAATTACGTTTATCTGACACTTTTATGACAAAATAGACCAGATTACTAATAATTTATTTTATTGACCTAATAAAACTGCGTCTGATATAGGTAGAGTAAGCGGTACATTAGTGTTAGCGAAACCTGTATAAGTCTCATAACATAACATCACGCCTGTAATTAGACAGAGGTGTACCTAATAGTAGGTACACCTACATTTCACAAGTTATGTTTAAGTCCCATGTAATAAGGGCGAGCCCATTATCACCAACCGGGTACGAAACCAGAGTCCGTGGCTGCTACTGAGCTTCTTTCTTTTTCTTTGCATCTTTTGTCTTTCCTATTGGAAAAACAAAACACTTTGCCCGACCTGGGAATTGTACCCAGGACCTAATGTTCTACAGTCACACTAGCGATCACTAGGCAAATGAAGCAGCCAAGATTAGTTGGTCTCATTTATCTAAATTGAGTGCGTCGATAGGCCAGCTCGATATCAAAGTGTTACCATTGATGTGTCGTGTAATGTACCAGGAACTGACAGATAGAAACCTTGAACTTATTTAGCTCAGATCAACCTTAGAAGAACTTGATGAGAAAACTGGATTCTAATCATATTAATTTATGATAAATCATAATCTTAAGGTTATAAATTGCTATGTGAACAATGTCTAGTAGTCATATATAAAAAAAGCTTTTTTTAAGAAATTGCGGCAGGCGATCGGAAAATCCTTTGTCGTTATGCTTGTTTTTTTTTGTTGGAAATATATATAATAGATAGATAATTTTAAATACCATATTATATCTATTAATACCATATTATATCTATTATATTAATTTTATTACACGAATACTGGCTTTTAGATGAAAAAATATATAAATAAAATAATAAGCTCTAAGCCATTTTTAAGATATTAGGATGTAGTTTCCATGAATCCGGTCTACTATAGATCGCTACACGTCATTCTTATTTTAAAACTTTCGTCCACTATCGATACTAATTTCGTATTTTGTCTAATAACGATACTAGAGTCGCACAGTTTGTTACTTAGGCCACAGTTTAGGCAAACAATATTATTTAAGAACAAACGGTACGTAAGGAAACTGGAAACATGCTCCAAAAAATAAACACACCACGGTTTGCACAGTTTACGCATAATCTATCAAGCTATGAAGATACATCACGTAATTATTACGTAGGAAAGTAAAAGCTTCCGTGGGTTATTGACCTCGCAAGGTCGCGGACTCGTTCGAGGACGGGGCCGCCCCTCCCGTCCTTCCCCCTCTACCCCCGACGTCCGTCCGCACTCAAGTACGGTCTCGTAATTGGGAAAAGCACTTTTCCGTTTCCTCGTCAAGAGATCTTTTTTTTCTTTTTAAAGTTGTTTATGTCCGCGGATATATTTTTAGCCTGCTAGCTAAGTTTTAAGTGCGTAGAAATCAACTTAATTGGAATTTGTAGCGCTAGAAGAAAATTCATGGATATGACGGTACATTAACAAATGGTAACCATATAACATTCGCGAAAATCTCCTCTGTGGTATAAAGACCACAGAGGAGATTTTCGCGAATGTTTACGATACGTAAAAATCTCAAAAGTTTTCCATAAACTTTCCTGTGATGTCTATCTGTCGTTAATATTAATACATCTTATGGTATGTAATGTAAAATCTTTGTACGTAATTTCATACTTCTTATTTTTCTAGAAGCCTATGAGGTATATTCATAAACAAAACATCACGCCTGTAATCCGATGAGTAAGAGGGTGTGTCTCAACTCTCAACTACTTTATATTCAAATGAATCGAGAAATAGGATTAAAGTACACATTTGAATATACGCAACGAAGCACTAGTGAGTGCTTCGTTTGAATAGGTGAGGTCAATTGAATATTTACAAAAAATATAACTAGTTACAGTAACGTATTTCATAAATCCATAATATTACTGGATTAGGTAAAATAAACGCATGACCTCTATATTTCAAATAGTCTTATAATTATCATACAGTTGTGACATATTTGGAGTATTTATTTTAAACTTGAACTTTAATATTCGTCTTCATAAATAACACGTTTGTGTAAATAGGCTTTACATATTTAGGAGTTAGGAATGTGATTTGTTTACACAAATTCTAACATACTACCAATGTCTACAATGAAGGTTGAAGTAGGCTTAAGCCTAATTCTTCCTTACACATTAATATTGATTACTTATTTCTGTCAAAAACAACATTTTTGCTTGTATTGTCATATTTTTGCCGGAGGCAGAACCCGGATATTTATACCTGTAAGCCATGAGGCCATGATGAATACCAGGTCAGTAGGTAGGTAGTCTAGGCTAGGGGCTACTTCTTTTAGTTCATTCTAGGACGAAAAATTCACTAGTTACGAAAGACCAAAGAAACTAAAACCTTTATCCTTAAAGTGCCTTCGTAACCTACTTCATTTCGTGGAAAGTGAGTGGTGGGTGGATTTTATAATATCAATAAATTAAATTCGTCTGACGTATTATTAATATTATGTATTATCCAACAATTATTTATGCAACAGATCTCGGTTATTCGTTCATATGTCGTAACGTAAATGTAACTTGGCCCTTAAGGCACCGAAGATATCTTTTTGAAGGGTATAATCTTTTTCTTAAGTAATTATGGCTCTTCCGCAACCTTATATTGTCGGCGAAAACATCTTGCTTCTTTAAACTTGTTCAAGTACATCTATGTACGCAGCTTTTACTTTTTTAATAAACTCGTCGGCATCGCGGTCTAATGTATATTTACCACAAACAATCGTAGAGAGAAAATAGGAAATGAGAAGATTCCGCTACGAAATGCTTATTTGTAAGAATAATCTAGACATTCTATTATTAGTTTCGTTATTTATTACTGTTATTTCGTCGAAGTCAACAACTTAAACTGTTATTTGCATAATTAAGGTATTATCGAATGTGACATGACAGTTCTAACATTCTCTAGTTATCTAGAAGGTGTTTACGTCTACTCAATGATTTTCTTTTTCGTAGCTGTTGAAGACCTCTCGAATATTTATACAAACAATAACTTCTAGTTTACTGTGATAATCGTTTTTTGTAAAATGTGAAAGTATTGAGACATCCAAATAAACACTGCGTAAGGTCTTTTCTCTTTTCGCATTAGCTGTCACTTTTATTGTTATATTATAAAAAAAATACATTATTCCCACGCAAATCTGAAATTTAATTTTAGTTGCTATACTAGTATTCTTTCCAGATTTTAATGTCTGTATTATACAATGTATTTTCCATGTAATAAGCATCGATTGTGCAATAAAATGAGCAATAAAATGTTTTTGTAAACGTGTGTGACAGATTTTATTGTCATTTTAATTCAAAACGCCGAAAGGCCACACCAACTTAGTTTGTATTAACCGGTTAGATTAATAAGAGCAGTTTGTTTTGATGCCATTAGCAGTTTATTGATTGCTTTTAGAATAGCAACAGAAATATGATAAAAGACACTGCAGAAGCACTCAACGATCGCAATGAAAAATTTCAAAATCAACAATTTACAAATGATTCTCATTAGAAAATCTCGACTTCAAAGCATTCTTTAAGCCTTCTTAACGCACATTATAAAGTAATAAACAGTGTGTGGGCATCATTTATAAACATTATCACTAGGTATGCATTTATCTACTGTAAGCACATAAGTATATGTAATAGTAAACATGTATTCCGATGTACATTATTTATCTTCGAACATTGCAATAGTACCTTGACGACGCATGACATCTTTACTATACAACTTCTGTACTTTTAATGGGCCATCGTTAAGTTGGAATTAATTATTTTATTATAAGCTTACAAACGTGGAGGTTTGAGCTCACGGTCGTCCACAGTAGATCTTATTCTTCTGAATTTTTGTAAGCATCTTTTTAATGCGTCTTGTGTAAATACTTCATTATCCAGTTTACAAAACTTTGCAACACTTGGAGACTACTTGAATTTGTTATGCTAACTGACCCTCTATGTGCAAATATACTTAGAACTCACTTATCTGTATACTTATCACAATCACTATGTAGCAAGTTCAGTATATCGTCATAATTTTCGCAAGTCAATAAAGGCCCTACTGACAAATGAAATACCCAAAAGAATACGAGGCAGCGTTTTAATAAAAATAAAGAACCCTTTGCGGCCACCATTTTACTGGTTATTCACGCAAGCAGAGATGAGCGATGTGACGCATTATACACATGGGTGAAAACGTATCGAGCGGGTTGAGGGGTGAATCGCTACAACCTATTTCAGTTCTTATTCCAGAGAGTTTGAGATTTAAAATTGGTTGGCAAATGGATACCATGATGTCGTTCCCTTTTCCACCCCGAGCTAGACTGGTACAGTAGTTCTTGTGCAGCAAAGCAGCTGGCAGATGTATGCGTCGACTCTTTGTGTCATTTGATGCACAAGGCCACGTCGGACGAGATACCATTATGTAAAAAACTGTCTGCATCATTGCAGTACGGAGTAAATAAGCTTAATTAAACTGTCTGTTGCCAGAGTCCTTGCAGTGATTTACGCCTATGCATTATATCTCTAACCTTTTTTTTACATCTGTCAGTCTTAAGGCAGTGCCCTTGTCTTGACAGGTCAGTTTATTTTTAAACGAGATTGCAATGCCTTTTGTCGGGTAGTGACGTTAAAAATCAAGCCTGTTCCTATGCTCTACATATTAACAACTCTCTATATTTCAAGTTTTGTTGTTGTGGTTGTCATCATCTGTGTCATAAGATATTTAGATTGAGACAAGACAGTCAGGGCAAAGTGATATTATACAGCGATAACGATTATGTAAAAGTCATAAATTGACAGCAACTGTAAATGTTGTCTGTTATTACTTGTTTAAGCTCTCAGGTTTACTATCCGGCGTCCGGCCCTGGTGCAAGCCATGGTCCGGGGCGAGGAGGAATGGGACGCCGTCGCCTCCTTCTGCGAAGCAGTGACGCTAGCGAAGGAGGTGGCGGAACGAGAGAGGGAGCGAACCTCTCAACGTCCCAGCCGCCGCGGAAGGCGCGGAAGGCGCTCCGGGCGTCGGGGGCCACGTGATGGCTTCCGGCCACCGTAGACGTGTTCCACGCGCGCCTCAATGAGATGTCAGCAAGGAGGGGCCCGCAAGGGCCGACGCCCGTCGGGGCCGCGGACACTAGATGACGTGGCCTCGGCACAAGGGCAAAGAAAGAACAGGGGTTCGGTTTTTAGTCAGTAGAAGTCTGACACTCCCCTTCGCTCTGCCCAAGAGCGGGGGGGGGGGGGGTCATTTGATGATTTTCCACCCACCAAAAAAAAAAAAAAGGTTTACTATCCGAACTTGCGTAGAGAATGACACTTTACGTCTCGCACACTAAAATCTTTGCAAGTCGTCATAGTTCACGGGTTCATGTGTCTGGTCATGGGCATAGGTCACGGGTATCTTCGGTTAATAAGACTTGTTAATCAGACAAACAATAATATTTCACTCTTTGCAATTATTTGTTCCTATAACTTTCAAATTGTGTTTAGTATATCCCTGGCATATAAAAATGAATGATGACTTACGATTTACTTAATGTACGTAATGGCGAAATTCAACTGTTGGTTTGCAGATGAAGTAACCTAAACCTGTAAATTTATTTAACCTCAAGTTTAAGTATTTTTTGTCGGCTTGCAAGAAAAAGGAACAAACTGGGTCGATCTCTGTATGACCAAAATTATAACCTACAATTGCCAGAGCTTTTGACCCAAAACATGGTGACTTATATTTAAACTTGGCAGTCAGATGAGGTCTCGTTTATATTAATATACAATATGCAGTATTGGTGCATGAATTAGTCTTTCAAAACTTCCTTCAACATGAATTTTATAAATGCCTTTTAAAAACCTTTTAATGCCGAAAAGGCATCAATCCTAACAACCTAGTTTAGAAATAATGTTTTCGTGACATAATTTCCGTCCCGAATAAGTCATGGGCCAAAACTAATTTATAGATTGACATTTTGATTCGATCTGGTAGCTCACTATAAATCGAAGTGATCATTAAATTAGGCTTTTAACATTAAATAAGTCCTCGTAATTTATGAATGCGATAAATTATATTTTAATGCTTCGCATAAATTGTGATTTAATTTGAAATATTCGAGATGCATTCGCAGTATTGCCAAAGCTTCCTATCTTTTTGGACATCCATCTTGTAGTGGGCAATATAAACAAAACTAGGTTTTGCAACACAGCCTTCGTCTCAACGTTCCTTTCGATATTACAATCCAATATCATAATAATAATTCATCTTAATTTTACATTAGCTCGTGAATTTATGGAATCAACGCGAGCTTTATTATGTACCTACAAATATAATAAGTATAATTTTACGGCTCATTTTGATGAGTTAGGATCGATACTTTTCTGTGATTAGTATAAATTGTGGCTTTTTATGACAGTGGTAAGTTCTTCAATATTGCAACATTGACACCGCACGTATAAAATGACGAGGATCCATTTTAAAAGAATCCTACACAAATGGACACTTGATTTCATTTTTAGACACCAAATAAAATAATTCCATTGCATCCAAGGCTAACAGTAAACTACTTGTCCCATTGCTTAATTTGATCCTATCGTCAAAGTATCCTGGCTGACTGTTAGAGCTTTAGTACTAAAGTTTTATGAATGTCTACGTCTTGGTTATAAACTCAGCCAGACTCGTGCGTCTGATGTCAGTGTCTCCGTGCCGGATTTTAGAGACAATCGCACATCCGTCAGTCTGTCACTAAGCAAGGTCTGAGCACAATCATTTTGTATGCTCGCCGGCGTGTCGTGCGAACACATTCGCATTGTAATCACTAATAACGATGCTGTTCACTATAATTACCGTCTAAATAGGACTCGTGCACAAAAAATAAAGGACCTTCACGATTAGCTTAGGCGACCCGCTACCTAATTATCTTTATTTGCACGATAGCTTATTAGAGACTAGCTTTTGCCCGCGACTTCGTTCGCGTGGAATAGTGACTTCCGGCAGATTTTTGGTTTATCTCGCGAAAAAAAAAACTATCCTATGTCCTTTCTCAAGTTCCAAACTATGCCTGTACCAAATTTCACACAAATCGGTTCAGTAGTTTAGGCGTGAAGCAAAGACAGACAGACAGACAGACAGAGTTACTTTCGCATTTATAATATTAGTTAGGATTAACGTCGTTGTCATAGCGCGTTCCAGCCCTCGAGAACATTCATAATCATAAAAGTTTAATCGTCAACGAGCTTAAACGATTTATACTTGACGTACATAAACTTTGTCGGTAAACAACTAAAACCTTCAAAAACGAACTTGATAAAAAATGTAGCGTTAAAAATTAGCAACGAAACGCTAAATGATTACATATTTTCGTATCAGGTATCTAATAATGCAGATAATTAGGATTGTCGGCTTGACAATGGGTGTGAACTGGCCGCTTGGTTAAATATAAAAATCGCATCCGGTAGTGATCCTTGGCCCAGTTGGCGCGGCGCGTGACCGACGCATCTGCGAGTCGGTGCGCCACGCGGCGCCGCCCGCAGCCGCGACCCCACCGCGCCCGCACCCATTGCGACACGAGTGCCAAAATCATTCTGCACATACCTAATGTAGACTTAGAATAATTAATATATTACATACTTCACGCAACATTTCTGCCTATTATTTGATTAAAATGATGAAAGAATGATGCCGCACGATCCATTTGTTATAGAACTAGAATTAGCCGGTAAGGTATGTAGGTCGCGGATGCTTTTAGATACACTTCATAGCTGCTCTACCAATGTACAAACGTGCCGCGTTATGTACTAGCTATCCTTTGTGCATTTAAGCAATTTAACTGTTGAACTACATTATATCAATTGGACTGCAATACCAGGGACCAGCCGTCAATTTATGGGCCCACTACACGCACGCACTTCCCCACAGTTTTGCCTGCGGGATTACACGGTGCACACAGTACATCGCGCGTGTGGTTTGTAATGGTAATACAGTTTTACCAACCATACGCGCGATGTACTGTGAAGTGTGAACGAAAACTGTGGGGAAGTGCGTGCGTGTAGTAGGCCCATTACACATGCAGCAGCGTCGAGCGAGGCGGAGATGAGCTCTCACGTAATTGACCCTTTTCTATCTATTTCGTAAACTAATGATTATCTAATGGACTTTTTATAACATTAGCACTCAATGATAATACCTACCTTTTCAAAGTGAACATTTCAGAATGCATCACCATGATATTTAAGAGCTAGAATTAAAAATAAAACAAGGACGTATTGGCTGCGTAATAAATCGATCCACATTTTATGTTAACGCCATTTATGATCAAAGCTGATCTAATTTCGGAATGATAACATTTTTTCTCGTTTTTGTTGACATTATCCATATACCTACGTCTTGAAATATGCCGTTTGTGTTTTTATGTAAGGAGGAAAGGTCGCGATGCGTGGCCCGTTACCTACGTTATGTAATGGTCTTGTATCAATTGCGACACTGACATAGCTTGTGATAATTTAACACAATTGCTCGCAGGCACCTCAATGTCACGACCGTGATAGGTACAACAGTTTGATGTGTAGGTACATGACCTGTCACGCCGAGGGTCTTCGATTGTCATCTATTAACGCCTCACTAAATAGAAGCAATACAGTGTTAAATATTATTTATACGTTTGACTGTCACGACTCAACCTTGGCTCGGATGTTTTGTAAATGCAACCGATATGCATTATTCAATCGTCATTAATTTTTTTTTCTTTTGCTTCTAGGACCAAAAGAATTCTTCTACCGAGGTCACAACTACTTCTACAGTGGACATGTTCCCGCCCTAGCCAACAGGAAAGTAGACTGGCTAGACGGACGCAACATCTGCCGCGAATACTGCATGGACCTCGTCTCAATGGAGACGCAAGAAGAAAACAATCTAATCTTCAAGCTCATCCAGCAAAGTGAGTATTGAAGTGTTGTGAAATCCTAATGGCATCTCCGAAGTACCATGTGAAGGCGACACGTAATTGGGAGCCTTCACATTTCACTAGCGTCGTTAGATATTTTTTATAAATATTGTAATGGGCATTGACGGGCTCTTAACACATCTGAAGTGTGACCCTGTGGCGTTTTATTGCGTTGACCTCTTGTACTGATACAAGTAATTTTCTCATTTCAGATGATGTGCCTTACATCTGGACGTCGGGTCGCCTCTGTGACTTCAAGGGTTGCGAAAACCGCAAGGACCTCGAGCCTAAGAATGTGTTCGGTTGGTTCTGGTCCGCGAACCGTGAAAAGCTGTCTCCTACCAACCAGGTTAGTAGCATGTTTGTTATCTTTTTTATTTTATCGGAAAATGTACATCTATCCTCTCAAATGGGTACAGCAAAGCACTCTCATGGCGACCGGATAAAAATCGATTTTTAACACTTCTGTAGATTGTAGATGGTTCTAGTCTAGTAGTACAGTGCGATCAAATTATCTTGGCAGCTCTGAACATAGGCTTTGCGAAATTTTTCGCATGTAAACTTGGGAATAAAACTGTTATTGCCAGATAAACCAATACTTAAACGATCAGAAAATATCTAATTTAAACAGTGAGAAATACAAATAAAATAAATATCATAACACTTTACATTCGTTGTAACAAAATGACCTGCACGAAGTTCGGAGCTGCCAAGATAATTTGATCGCACTGTACGTGTCGTTTCCTCAAACAAGAGCCCTTTTTGTAATGACACAGACTTCTCCCGTCAATTCTTTTTCTAGAAAAGTGACGACATTTAAGTACATATTGGTTCACAGTGTTGTAAGAACTCGTACTTGTGTTCTTTGTTCTGTTCGGAACTAATGCGTTACATATGGATGTCAACGAAATGGGGAAATTCCCAGTTACCGTCACGTACTTATTTACTGAATCATAAACTTTCGACGACACACCTGTGCGTACAATTGGTGCCTTATTGTGTGAAAGTTGAGTTATTATTACGCATTTCCGAACACTGAAGTATTTCTATTGCGTTATATCACTTAAGTGCATAGTGTTTAACGTCGGCACTTGGTTGAGGTGGGTTTTATGATAGCGTTAACCTGAATAAACTCATTTGCAATGTTATCGATGATTTTACAACTTCTGGGCGGAAACTGATCTTCAAAACAAATACATAAACCTTTCCCTGAATGTCCTGGTAGATCAATTTGGTTAAGTAGCAGATATTGCTATGAAGCCAAAAAATGTATTTACATTGAAATATTAATTGAAATGTCCTTTACAGATCCCCAACGGCTGGGGCTACAACCCTTGGTCTCAGACCGGTCACAAGAAGCTGCGTCAGCCCGACAACGCTGAGTTCGACATCAACACCACCTCCGAGTCCTGCCTCAGTGTCCTCAACAACGTGTACAACGACGGTATCGCGTGGCACGACGTGGCCTGCTACCACGAGAAGCCCGTCGTCTGCGAGGACTCCGATGAACTCCTCAACTATATCGCCAGCACCAACCCCGGCCTCCGTCTGTGATCCCCTAGCTTTAGATACTACCAAACATTACAGTGATCATACTCAAATTTTACATCAGGATCGTAATCCCGATGTCACTAGCAACAAAAAAGCTAGTATTCTTTCAAACGAATTTAAGGTTTACGTAGATATAGTTCGGTTCTAACAAACTACACTCCATAGAGGATGCACATCGTACTACATCGTATTTATTAAGCACCAGCACATTTAAGGACTTGCCATAACTCCTACATTCGGGATCTCCCTACACTGCCCGCATTCCGTCGTACAAACTCTGTACAGTATCATAATTTAAGACTTAAGTAAGTTTATTTTACCTAAGGGAATTTCTATTTGTACATAAAAATAAAAAATAAGAAAAAAATTCAAGAATCGTTTTATTTTTCTCAAAACATTCAGATCCAGAAAAATTATGTGTTTAAAATAAATGTCCGTGTGTGTGTCTAAATCCTCTAGAATCGAAGAAATATCTGTGTGCAATGCTCCATTTCACTACAAACAGAGAAACGATAAATACAAGTGCTTTCATTGAGTACTAGAGATTTCTTCCTTTGAAAAGTTCTTGAACACATGTAACCAACACGTGGCACCGCTTGAAGTATTATAACCGTGTTTATCCGTGTTACGATGTTGCTGACATAATGCGAAGTTCCCGGTATATCCTAGCTCGTTAACATATTGGAAAAATCAATATTACGGGTGATTGAAAGAAAATAGACTCTCTTTGTAAAGGTAGCCAAACACGTAAGAGTGTTCCTGACAGGTTTGCCTTTACAGTTGAGTTGACCTATATAGGTAAACTGGAGCGTGTATTATGTTGCAAAACATGTGTTTATAGGGTTTAAACGAACTCTTCACGAAGCTGTCAACCAAACATTATGTAGGTACATCAAACTCAGTACAAACTTATCAAAAATTATTGCTGGAAAATGACTTTTTTTTTGGGGTGAAAAATCACATTTTAGAGCTAAAATCAATAATACACTCTTATAACATTGTGCTAGTGGATTCTTTGAATAGTAAACCGGTCATGGAGATAATATAAGTACAGTTAGAACATAAACACAAGTATTAAAAAAACAGCTGTGAAAGCTTTACCTAACGGGTGTACTTGTACGGGCAAAACCTGTCAGGTGCACTCTAGCGTGTATGCTGCGTCCTATAATGTAAGCGATCGTGCTGTTGTCGATGTTCGTTTTTGACGAAATAACTGACTGAATGACTAATCGCTTTGGTCCGGACTCCGGACGCGGGCTAAGAACTCGTTGATCGGATCCTCTGCTGATCCATCATTCAATTTCAAGTGTAATGCTATAGCAAAAGTATTAATATGCAAACTGATACTACAAACGACATCAATCAATGTCGATATTTATGAGGTAATAGGTATACCTGCAATGTATGCCAGTATTTTACCTTTACTAAGAATATTCCCTAAAGGCGTGCAAAATTTGGTTCTAAAGCGGAAGCCTAAATAATTTTCAGGAGCTCTGATATATTTAGCTACCTCAGGGAATATCTAGGGCAACCACAAGCTGTACAGCAAAACCTATATACATAGTTATGGCTATATTTACATGAGTTTTTTTTAGACACAGCTGGTTGGGTGAGAATTTTGCACATAACTGCACGCCTGTATTGACGGAAAGGTAGAGCAGAGATGTGCCTGACCCACATTTCACATGAGAAAATAACATGACACCTCGCTTGTAGTCCCCAAATGGTTCGGCAAAGGTGAACCGAATAGTTCACATTTCGGCACTTATGTTTAAAGTTCAAGTAAGTTAATAAGAGGCGAGCCCCAGGCACCAATCCAGACTCTGCTACTGAAAAAACCCAATAAACCCGACTCGGGAATCGAACTAGGGACCTCAAGCTTTGCAGTCGCGCTTGCGACCACGCGAGCAACGAGGCAGACCAATTTTGCGAGTCTGAGAAGTCGGTTTATTACACTGAATCAACCGCTGAAAGGAGATGTTGACCTACTTTTTCCCCCGGATTAATAAAGTTAAAGATTACAGATGTTATGTACATTTTACAGGGTACTTATTAATGGTGATAGGGGTCTTGACAACGCTGTACAAACCACTTACACAGGTAATTATGATGTGCTTCCCCATGAACACTTCCGTTAACGATTCTAAGGGTTAATACTGTGCGCCTCAAAGAGATGTCAGCAAGGAGGGGCCCGCAAGGGCCAACGCCCGTCGGGGCTGCGGATTATCGAAAGAGATGACGTGGCCTCGGCACAAGGGCAAAGAAGGAACATGGGTTCGGTTTTTAGTCAGTAGAAGTCTGACACTCCCCTTCGCTCTGCCCAAGAGCGGGGGGACCCCATTTGATGATTTTCCACCCGACAAAAAAAAAAAATGGGTTAATAGTGTTGATGAGCAGTTAGCTAACTGGCGTAGTTAGATACCTGCTGTGACTTTCAGAAAAACGAATATAAGAGTACCTTCTGAAAAGAAAAACAGTGAAAAGTAGTTTTACATGGAGCGACTGCCTATCTGACCTCCATAACCCAGGTAGAACTAGGCTAATATGAAACCCCTTGGACCTTGGTATATTATATACTATTTGTCAGACTTTTGGGCGACTGACTACGACTAGGTACACGAGTGTAACAAGACTTATCTATGCGAGGGTAGATTGATATTATAGTTAACAGTCCATAGATAAGCTTGCTATAGTCAAGTGACGTTTATGTCATTTTTAAATATTTCAAAGTGTCACTGTCAGTTATAAAATCATTTTGACATTGAAGTGAATTGTCAGTTATCAAGTTCCCGACATGAGTCAGTCTTGAACGAGGCACCGTAGCGACAAGTTGTAAGGTTAGTAAAATGATGTGATTGTGATTTATATTATGTACTGATCTAGGCTGAATAATTTATAATAAACATTGTTATTGCGTTGATTTATCCGTTGTTTCAATTCTATGATTCCCTTCTGAGGTCCGGTTATATCTCAGAAGTGGGATGAACGAAACACTTTTTGTGTTGCGGTAAACCACCCCACGAGCTCGACCGCCGATAAATAAAACTATATTCATTTTAAAACGGGAAATCAACGCAAATACAAGAAGAAAATTAAGGAAATGTGTGAATTAACATGACATGATAGTATTGTGAACCCCGATTTAACCAAATAAAGCAGATGGGTTCAACAGTTTATTTTCGAAAAATATTTTTGTCAATGGTCGTAATGGATCAGGTAGATAGATATAATAGAAATATTGGTTTAAGCTGATATTTGAGTGTGATTAACGTCAAGAAATGATATTATTTTAATAAAAATATCTAACATTTTTCGTGATGAATACAGATTAAAAACAATAAATGAATACCTTGTTACAGCTTGTCTATAAAGTCATGAAATTAATGTTTGAGGAACTAACATTATTCAAAAGTAAGGCAACACTAAATCATGGTACATCAAATGTCATCGGCTGTCATCAACTTGTTAGTTATCTTGATAACATTTGCATTTTTTAATGTTTTTCAAATCTACGTCGACAAAACTTCGAAAAAACGTGTTAAATATGAGGAAAACAAATAGGAGTGGAGCTCGGGAAATTATTTCAAAGTATATCAGCGATGTTTGTTAGAACACCAAGCTGACCAAATTTTATCAAATTTGGATGATATTTATACTCGAACAGCAGCTATAACAGGTATGTAATCGTGTTATTGTTTGTTTTTTATCTACCAGAAGTCACAAATTTACTAAATATACGATTTTATGACTAAAATAAGCATTGTTTACATTGCGCATTTATAGGTTAGATTGCAAATGTAAGTAGCTCATATTGTAGTGCGACGTTAACTTTTGATACTTTTGGGTAATCAAATTTACCGGTGATTTTAAATATGAATAAGTTTTAACATGTTTGAAATAAAAACAGTGCTATGTATTTTCTGTTAGATATTACATCTTTTTTTAAATCTTTCTTTCAGGAAAATCTGAGAGTACAGTGAGGCGTATTGTAGAAGAAGGCAAACACAGATCAGGCCGTCCTAAGAAAGAAATGGATGACTTCAACATAAAATTTCGCTAAAACAGATCTGGATTTTAAATGTAGCCTAGAAGTCCTGCGTAAAATTTTGAAATCGATTGGATTTTCTTACAAGAAGATCAAAATAACAGAAAGGCTCTAATCGAACAACATATTGCAGCAAAACGGGCAAGAGAAAATGGGCATACAGTGGTACAAAAGTTAAAATATAACATTAATAAAAAATATGTACGAACATTTTTCTTTTATTTACTCATTTTTATTTCAATGAAGGTCGGAAGGAAAACATCGTGAGGAAATCTGAACTAATAATTATTATAAGTCTGAAATCGCCAACCCGTCTTGAGCATGCGTGGTGATCAGTGCTCGTGCCGTCTCTGTTGAGAAGAGGCCTTTGCCCAGCAGTGGGACAGTAATAGGCTGGTATTATCATTAATAATGAAGGTCGCATCTTTGTTTATGGTTTCTGTATTTTTTTTAAATAAGATAACAGATTTTAATTAAAACCAGGTTTGCTTCTAGTACAAAATAATGTGCTAGTATCAAAACCATTTTAGTCACACTATACAGGGTTGCTATGTGCACGAGTCTTCACGACCGCAGCGCCCTCATTTATTTTCATGACTTTATAGACAGGCTGTAACTATAATCTTTCCTGTAGTCTATTAATCTTTGTCCCATCATTGGAGGTAGTTTAGTGGGAGTAGAAATACAAATTAAATAGAGAAAGGAGATGTTTGATTTTGGGCCACCACTATGTACAATCCATATATAAATAGGAAAAAAATAGGGGAATTTCATAAAAATACTAACAAATTCATTTGAAGAACAAACAAGTAGTACGGGCTTTTTTAAAAAGCAAGTTTTTTAAAAAGAAAACCCCGCCATGACAGTTGTGTTTGACATGACGTTTGACGACTTTGACAGTTTTATAAAGTAACGTCTTTGAGTCTGTCTTTGCTTTGAGTTTGGATTGAATGTGTTTCGGAGTTTTAAGTGATTATTTTTGTTTTACGACCCAGTTTACTACTACGGACATTGATTGATTGCTTACCTGTTGACCGCGGCTTTGTTATATGGTTTCTGATTCGCCTGTGATTTGGATTTCGTCGTGTGTTATTTTACAATAACAAGTTCATTTTCAGGTATAAGTATTTTATTGTTCATATACTATTTCTATGTAATGTTTTTTTCCCTTGTTCCGAATTCTAACTGATTCTAACTCATACTGATTCCAGTTTATTGACAATGGCGTGCATACGGTGCACCTCTGTCATAGATGAAAATGAACAGTACTATACTGCCGATGATATGGGTCCTGAAATAATTTCGGTCATCGAGCGGTATCTTGACCATCTGGTAAAAACATTTCATTTATCTATATAGGTACTGCAGCATAATAATATCTATAAACACTGTGTAACCTTTTTTGTTTTGTTTTAGGTTGTTGAAAATGGAGTAATGTGCTCACAATGCTTTCGCATCATAATGCGAGAAGTGTCAGGTGATAGTGCTCTAGCACATGAATATCAAGAACTCCAGCATCACCATGATAGCAATGTATGTGTTAGGTGTAGGACATCATTGTTTACGAGGCGTACACACTCTATTACCGAGGGTGCCGTAAGGCAATATATTGCTGAAACAATTGCTCCAAGAGAGGTAAGCGACTCTTTTGTTTTCTTTTGATTCATTGCAAGGCATGTTTCTTAATTACTCATGATCCAAGACATCGTTCCAGGAATGAAAGAACAGTCACAATTTCATTTTTGGCCTTGGATGAGTCAGTAGTATTATTTAAAATGTTGTGATTAATAAATAAACCATATTTTCTGTTTTAGATACCCGAGGGGGGCTTACTATGTTTTGCTTGTTGGATACATACTCGGCGTACAATACAACAACAAGGAATCATAGAAGCTCCTGCTGTTTATGTGAATACAAATGCATGTGTATGGTGCCAACGGTCTCTTGCCCAAACACGCAGACACTCCATACCTGAAGGACCTGAACGGACCTTAGTAGCACAAACTATATATCCAAGAGAGGTAACATCAACAACTTACTTTTATTACCTACTTTTAGAATAAAATAATAATGTGAAAATAGAGTATATTATATTGTTTTCTTTGTTTTACTCAGATTCCACCAGGAGGACTGGTTTGCTATGCTTGTTGGGTAGCAGCACGTAGACCTGTAGAGCGTGCCACAAGTAATAAGGATAACCAGCAAACTCCAGGCCCGTCTAACCTTCACCAAAACTCTTTGTGTGCATGGTGTAGAATATCACTACATCGAAGGTTAACACACGTGGCTAGTGGTCCTGTGAGGGATGTAGTTGCTGCAAGAATTCACCCCAATGAGGTAAAAAATTGTTTTAATTTACTAAACCACCATACCAAAGTGTGTAGTATATGTGTGTGTGTATGTGTGTTTGTAGTGGACGATACGGTTGGTGCAGTGGCTGAGCAATTAGACTGCTGCGCTGCGTGTTGCGGGTTCGATCCCCGCACGGGACAAGTATTTGTATGCCCTAAAGATAGTTGTTCCGGATCTGGGTGTTTGTGTATGTGAGTTTAATTAAATGTTTGTCAACGCACCCACGATGCAGGAGAAATTCCTAGTGTGGGGAAATGTTTATTTTTTAAAGTAATGTCACTGTGCATTTAACTAAAAGTAACCCTTTTTTGTTGCACCGGTAAGTAAATTGTTTCTTGTATTGTTTCAGTTACCAGAACATGCACTTCTTTGTTCCAACTGCTGGACACGTGCACAGGAACATATTGGAATGGAGCAAGAAGTTGTGCCACAACTTGAGCTACAGCCACCAAGTCCATCACTAACACTTGATGATTTTACACACACAACACAGACCAGTACTCGATTGTTTTGTGCCAGCTTGTAATAATGTAGAACGTAATAGAGTGCCAGACTACTTAAGAAAAATTATATTAAAATCACAAAAAATATTTGTGACAGAAAATGCAAGAGTATGTAATGAACATAAATCTTTATACAATTGGGAGTTTCTGGACCAGCATCAGTTCTCAAATACATTCACAAAAAATGAGATAGAGTCAATGTTGAGGCTGAGTGTCCAGGACGACGAAATAAATCAATTAGATTTTAATAATATGAATAATATTGATGAGGAACTTTTTAAGTTCTGGACTGGAGTCACAAAAGACAATTTTTTAAATATTTTAAATGTGATAAGCCCAGCATTGACTTGCAAATCCCCAAAAACTGCTTTGGGAATCTATTTGGTGAAAGCTCGTACAGGGGACTCCCATGAAAGGATTGCCTCTCTGTTTCATCTTTCTAAGTCCTCTGTATCACGATTACTTCAAGTAGCTAGAGAGGCATTGCTTAGCTTGTTTGTGCCTCTCCACATGGGAATCAACCAAACAAGAAACAATTTAATCAATAGGAATTTATTAATACCCGAGGGCTTGTTTGGAAACAGAGAGGCAAGGGTACCAATAGTCATATGTGATGGTACCTATATTTACCTTCAAAAATCATCCAATTACATGTTCCAAAAGAAAACTTATAGCTTGCACAAATATAGAAACCTCGTAAAACCTTTCTTCATTGTTGGCACTGATGGCTACATTATTGATATTTTGGGGCCCTATCCAGCAACCACATCAGATTCGGACATCATGAAAGCTTTGTTCCAAAATGAAAACGAGGGTTTAAGGGCTTTTTTTCAGCCGAATGATGTTTTCATTTTGGATTGAGGCTTTCGTGATTCCATTGCGATGCTAGAGGGGTTGGGCTTCAAAATATATAAACCTGAGTCCTTAGAACAAGGAGAGACTCAACTATCAACCATGAGTGCAAATAAAACAAGGTGTGTGACACTATGCAGATGGGTGGTGGAAGTAGTCAATGGTTGATTAAAAAGAGACTTTAAACTATTGAGACAGGACTTTTTTAATTTGGCTGCCACCCATTTGATGGACGATGTTCGTATTTGTGCAGCTATAATTAATGCATTCCATCCACTGATTGAAAATAGACCAGATGCTGATGCTATACTTTCTCGAGCAATAGAGAGAAAATATATGTCCAACCGGTTAGCAGAACTTATTATTGCTAACCGGATCAACCGCATTAAAGCCCAGTTCACAAGAATTGATGGTCAACTGCCAGAGTTGAGTATTTTCCCTGAAATGACCATGTCTGACTTGATTCTTTTTGCACTGGGGACCTATCAAATAAAACAGGCTAGAAGCGCTATTTTGGGGAACACATTAGGCAGCATAGATCATTTCAGGTAGAAGTATCTGACCAACTGGAAGTAGTAGCAGAAGCAACCCCGCCCCAACTTGATCCTCTTTTAATCAGAGGCCGTATAAAATCGCGACATAGCTCAGGTCGAACATACTATACATATATATTACTGGCAAGCGAAGGATCAAGTTGGGATGAAAAAATAATAAGCTATTATTGTAGCTGTATCTCCGGAAAACGGACAGTGGGTTGCTGTGCTCACATAATGACCATTGTGTGGTATTTGGGTTGGGCTCGGTACCAAGAGAACATAGAAGCACCAGCATCATTCCTGGATGGAATATTTATAAGGGATGATAATATAGAAGATGAATAAAATCATAAGTTCCAACAAGTTGTTTTATTTATATACTACCTCTCATGACTTATTTCTCAATAGGTACTCAATGTCTATCATCATCATCATCATCATTTCAGCCGAAAGACGTCCACTGCTGGACATAGGGCCTATAATATAATAATCTCAATGTCTATAATACTAGAAAATAACATAAAACTTGTTTGAAAGATTATAAGTGCTTAGTTGGTCTTCCCGGTTAATAACTACTTTAACAATAACCTGCAGTTGTCAAGTACTGCACAGCTCACTCGACCCTATGAATTATTGAAGTCCAGAGTAGGTCAGTGGGTCATCTTAGGAACTATATTGATGAGACTTAATGAAGCATCAGGACAGTGTTGATAAAGAAAATAACGTTCAAGTCTTCGTTTCTTGCTCCTCTTGACACTGATTTATCCAATCTCTAACTGCTCGAATAGGTGATAGAAGATGCGCTGCCGCAGTCGGCCCCTAAGACGACCCACTGACCGAATATCCTGTAGTCTTATTTCATTGAAACCGAAGCCCAAGATTTTCGACATTCTTATTGTTTTTTTTTTTTTATCGCAGATATTACGATACACGATAATGAAATGTCATTGTCAAAATGACATTTATAGCATACTGCTGTTAAAGTCCGCCATGTTTGATTTTAGGTTGTGTTGCTTTCCTCAACCGAGATAATTAAAAATAACAAGACAATGAAGTGAAATTAAATGAAATTAATAATAAAAAACGATTACCGTATTTTATAGCGATATTTACATATAGTGTACATGGTGCTGGCCCAGGCTCCATACATTTCTGAAACATCTCCTTTAGATGCCTTTAGTCAACTAAATGCTTGGAAACTGACAAAGAACCCCAAAATGCATCGCCATTCTTGTGATGAATACAGATTAAAAACATAAATTCCGAAAACATGTAAGAGAATTAAATATAGTGAACATACAGTTACAAAATAATGTTCAAATACCCACTACAATTTTAAATTTAGTGTCTTAGTGACTGTGTGTTGTGAAATTTGTACACAATACATTAACAAAATGTTCCGAGTTTCAGAGAAAATGAGCGACAAGGAAAGCAAGGCGGATTATCGACGCACTTGCAACCCTTCTCGCAACTACGAAAGACAGAGGATGCGTAGTGAATCATCACGTAGTCGGAAGCGAGACTCAGGGGAAGTGGAGAGGCGCAGTCGGAGCCGCAGTCGTAGTAGCCGTGGCGATGACCAACAAAAGAATCTCGGAGGCGCAGTCCAGGTCGTGATCGTCGGCGCAGCAGCACGACGCGTAATCAACTGAAAAGCCGCAGCGTCAGCAGCACGCGAACGCTACTCGAGCAAGAACGTGAGCTGTCCAGGGAGAGGGAAAAATTAAGAACCCTTGAAAACCAGGTACGCAAAGAACGAGAGAGATTAACGGAACGGAACCGATCACGTAGGCATTTCGAGACGCCCGAACCTAGACCGGACAATCGTGAGCAGACTAATACTGGCAAAAGTAGCTCAACTCGGTACCGTTCCTTAATCACCCCCACGAAACGACACGCACCCAGTGATGACAAACTTGAAGCACATGACAACAAGAAAACTAAATTTATAACTACAGACTTGTTTGAAGATTTCTTTTTAAAACTTTTTAAGTCTAAAGCAGGGGATCGTGAATCGTTTTCCAGTTCATCATTTAATAATGTTGTACCAGACTTTGACCCTATCTCGAAGGAACAAATCATTCATATCTGGCTCGATAAAGTCGATGAATGCTCCGAAATTTATAACTGGAACGATAAGCAAACGGTTCACTATGCCCTGCCCAAACTCACCGGATTAGCTAAGACATGGTTTCAGGGTCTGCCCTCTATTAAGCATAGTCGGCTTGAATGGAAGTTGATGCTAAAGGAATCATTTCCTACAACAGAAAATTATGCAGAAGTTTTGACAGATATGCTTAATATACGGGTATGCTTTGGAGAATTTTATGAACTTTATTATTTTGCGAAAATCAATTTACTGAATATATGTAAAATATTTGGAAAGCAAGCAGTGGATTGTTTATTTTATGGGGTAGACGACAGGGGAGTTCGTGTAGGTGTAGGTGAAGCAGCCAAATTCGATAAACCAGAAGATGTACTTGATTTTTTTTTTAAGACCATTAAGTATCACAGCAGAAATTAGTCGGACTCTAATAAAGGTTTTAGTAAGGACAAGCGTCCTAGCAGTACATCGGTAGGTTATAGTCCGGTAAAAAAAAAAATATAGATAACACGACGTCAAGCAAAAATAGTGGCGCGAAAGGGCAAATGAAGTGCTTTAACTGTCAGGGTATCGGTCACCCCAGCTTTAAGTGGATTGGAGTGGATTTAAGTGGTTGGTTTTTTATGGGACATGACAGTTCCCACTGTCCTAGATTAAAGGATCAAAAAAAAAAAAATCTCCAAAGAATAAGGAGGTCCTGTAGATTTCCTTCACTGAAAATATGTAACGACTAATACAAGGTTATGATAAATATTATCGGAATCGCTACAGTATTTAGGTTTTCAAGCAACATTAATTCGTGAAAATAGTGTTTTAAGATTAGGATTTAACTGGAAAGGCGTTAATGGCCCATATTGAGAGGACTAAAGAATATACCATACTTACCGCTAGGGTGTACTTTAGTGAGTGATATACAAGGAAATTCGGAAAAGGATGTCGAAGTGCTTAAAGTGGATGACCACTTAGTTAATTATGACGTGTAGCTTGGACATAGTTTTGCTGAAAATCATTTTAGATTATTAAAACTCCAACAGATGTAATATTTGAACTAGATCACTATTCTAAATAACATCAGTCTCTATACAACTTGTGATGTAGACTTTGTTGAGATCATATCAGTCCCTGTAAGGACAAACGTTGCTCGTAAGGAGATATATATGTAGGCGGATCGGTTAGGGGCTGCGCGAGTCATGAGTAGGTTCTACCTCTTACCTGGAAAATATGAAGTTCATAAATCTGAATGTCGTTTATTAGTTCTAAATGTTGGGTTGAATCCAATACTAAGTATTATTTTAAAATTTCATTAGATAATATAATTTAGCAATCTAGTATGTATTTATTTGTTGAATAATAACCTATCGGATAAAAAAAAAAAAAAAAAAAAAAAAATAGAATATAATTTGATATCAAAATTGCGAGATAAAATCTAGGAAACATTAAAAGTATCATTTAATATTAGTAATTAATTTATTGACAATTTAGAGTACAATCTTTATTTAGAGTACTTAAGACTGCCATTACACTCAGTTGTTGGATCGGAGAATTTAGACTTACATGTATTCAGAATAACTACTGGGTTAAATAATCACGTTTCTATCACTCATAACGCGGTAAATACTTATATTACTATGATGATTGATGACGTAGATAGGACAGATTAGTATTCGAAGTCAAGACGAAATTAGTTCTTAAAGGGAGTGAACGTATTAAGAGAAATCAGGAGAAAAATAAGAATCGGTATGACAAAACACAACAAGAAGGCCACGAATTATAAGGGGGGCGATGTGGTTAGGAAATAGGGCTAAGTTTTAATACCCTGCTTGCTCGTCCAGTGATGAACATGACGATGAAAGTGATAGCAATTTTAAGAAATAATGTTGTTAATTAGATGTGAATGATGAGTTTATGAGTTACTTGATTTATCGAATTGATATTTAATCTAATTTATAAATTGTGATGATTATAATAATGATTACATGATGCTAGATGGTGTCTGGCATATGAACTAGCCAGTCGCTAATATTGTTGATTAGATGTGAATGATGAACTTATGAGTTACTTGATTTATTGAATTGATATTCAGTCTAATTTATGATTTGCGATGATTATAATTATTATGATTACATGATGCTAGATGGCGTCTGGCATATGAACTTGCCAGTCGCTAATATTGTTGATTAGATGTGAATGATGAACTTATGAGTTACTTGATTTATTGAATTAATATTCAGTCTAATTTATGATTTGCGATGATTATAATTATGATTACATGATGCTAGATGGCGTCTGGCATATGAACTTGCCAGTTGCTAATATTGTTGATTAGATGTGAATGATGAACTTATGAGTTAATTGATTTATTGAATTAATATTCAGTCTAATTTATGATTTGCGATGATTATAATGATGATTACATGATGCTAGATGGCGTCTGGCATATAAACTTGCCAGTCGCTAATATTGTTGATTAGATGTAAATGATGAACTTATGAGTTAAGTACTTGATTTAGTGAATTGATATTTAGTACAATTTATGATTTGTGATGATTATAATAATATGATGACTACATGATGTTAGATGGCGTCTGCCATATGAACTTGACAATCGCTTATATTGTTAATTAGATGTCAATGATGAGTTTATGAGTTACTCGATTTATTTAATTGATATTTAGTCTAATTGTGATTTGCGATGATTATATGATGATTACATGATGTTTGATGGCGTCTGGCATATGAACTTGTCAATCGCTAATATTGTTAATTAGATGTCAATGATGAGTTTATGAGTTACTTGATTTATTTAATTGATATTTAGTCTAATTGTGATTTGCGATGATTATATGATGATTACATGATGTTTGATGGCGTCTGGCATATGAACTTGCCAGTCGCTTAGGGATAAGTGAGGGTGTTTGAGTCGGGCAGGATTAGGCGTTGGGATTCGCCGCCCAGGATTGGCTCAAAGTACCGCTGCCGATGACGGAGTGATGGTGAAGGAAGTAGCCTCACTTCGCTCGGCAATAGATATGATGTGATATGGCGTCTGGCATATGAACTTGCCAGTCGCTTAGGGATAAGTGAGGGTGTTTGAGTCGGGCAGGATTAGGCGTTGGATTCGCCGCCCAGGATTGGCTCAAAGTACCGCTGCCGATGACGGAGTGATGGTGAAGGAAGTAGCCTCACTTCGCTCGGCAATAGACATGACGATAAGTTGAGTGAGAATGTTTGAACTGGGCAGGATTGGCGTATGAACTCGTCGCCCTTGAATAGTTCAAAACATTGCGGCTGAAGTGTTGTGAGAGTGAAGGAAGTAGCTTTCACAGCACTCAAGCTATAAAATAGATGATAATGATGATCTAGAATTAAGACTGATTATTTTTATTTCTTTATTATTCTTGTTATACATCTAAATATGTACAAGTTATTTTATTTTGTAATTGTTAATGATTGAAAATTGTTTGATAGATAGAAGATACTGATCAAATCTATTCTTATACAATATTTAGGAACGAAGGGACTCGTTCTTGAAGGATGGCCGACTGTAACAAGACTTATCTATGCGAGGGTAGATTGATATTATAGTTAACAGTCCATAGATAAGCTTGCTATAGTCAAGTGACGTTTATGTCATTTTTAAATATTTCAAAGTGTCACTGTCAGTTATAAAATCATTTTGACATTGAAGTGAATTGTCAGTTATCAAGTTCCCGACATGAGTCAGTCTTGAACGAGGCACCGTAGCGACAAGTTGTAAGGTTAGTAAAATGATGTGATTGTGATTTATATTATGTACTGATCTAGGCTGAATAATTTATAATAAACATTGTTATTGCGTTGATTTATCCGTTGTTTCAATTCTATGATTCCCTTCTGAGGTCCGGTTATACGAGTGAGACGAGAGAGATCATGTACAAATGACAGCCAGGACCAATGTCATAATAGACCAATGAATCCAACAGATGATCTATTTATTGCCAAAAACCTCGGGAAACACGAGGAACTTATTTGATTGTTCATTCCTTGGTCCCAGTTTATTTTTAAATCAATTTTTTTTTAAACATTGTATCTCGAGCTGGGGTTCTAAAATGGCCACTATAGCAGACCATAATTATTATCATCATATTTTATTCTGCTGAAGTGGCTATTATAGACAGCTAGCAGCTGGTAAACTAACATAAGTACAGTGCGATCAAATTATCTTGGCAGGTCCGAACTTCGTGCAGGTCATTTTGTTATAACTAGGTAATGTTTAAAAGTGTTATGATATTTATTTTATTTGTATTTCTCACTGTTTAAATTAGATATTTTCTGATCGTTTAAGTATTGGTTTATCTGGCAATAACAGTTTTCTTCACAAGTTTACATGCGTAAAAGTTCGCAGAACCTATGTTCAGACCTGCCAAGATAATTTGATCGCACTGTATAACAATGTTGCTTGCTTGTAACATTTAGCAGAACTCAATTCCACTTCCCATAGGATATTATTATGATGTGCGGATCAGCGGATTGTTCGTATTCACACAGCGTTTCACTTCCGCATATGTTGTGAGGCAACAGACTCGTAGAAAAATATGTAGATTTAAAGGTAGGTAGGTACTGCATAATAGACGCGTAAAGTTGCTGACTCTTTAGCTACGGATGATTCAAGAGAAGTAGGGAAGGTGCTACCCTAGTACCCTACGATTTTTGTAGATTTGCAAGCGACAGTTTTTTTTTTAAGTTGGTAGTCGAGACGTAACTTGCTACTCTAGGTAGATTGAAAGTTTCAGGAAAAAAATGAGTGGATGGTGGATTTGTACACTGCCATAGGTTCCGGAAAATCAAACAATATTTTATTTCTATTTTTTTTTTCATAGAACTTTGTTTGAATGGAATTGAAATCGGTATTGAATTCCTCAAATTATTCAGAAACTTTGCAAAGTAGGTAGGTATGGGTACAACTCGCTCGAGGCTCCGAGGAACTCTGATGGATGATTCTACATTCGTAAGTGGTATTATGTAATGTCCAACTATCCTGATGATATGTGTAACGATAGACATTACTAACCAATATGGACCACTGTACTGCATGCAGTACAGTGGTCCATATTGGTCGGTCAAAAGTCGAATAACACTAAGCCAATGTATGCATACATTGGCTTAGTGTTATTCGACTTTTATACCAGTGCTGACATCTACTTAGAGCTGTCTGAACTTTCACGTCTGGCCTAACTCCAAATGCTAACCACAGATGGCGCTACCCGCACGTAAATAAACACGCAGGAATAAACAATTATTTTGCTACAGTCGTAACTTAGATCATTGTTCTGATATGTAATTGCTAAATTGAATCCCCGAAGAAATCAAACATAGAATTTATTAAAGAATGACCTGAAAGTATGACTGTTCATGTAATATTTTATGTAATAATCGTGAAAATGCACTTTAGCTTCAGTGCAACCTACCTATTTCTAAACAAGTAGGACTTTGTTTTCTTTTGGCACAATACGTATTGAAGCGAAGACAATTCGAAGCAAGTGAGGAGAGGGCGTTTCAAGGATAATATTTAATCGTTCATGAGCTCTTTAAATACTTATACCTACCAGAAACTAACCTAACAAACTGTAAAATCGAAAGAAATAGTATGAAAAACGCGACTTCTAAAATCTCGTAGCCCCTCGTAGCACGCCTACGACACGTGTCCAAGTCTACGCCTACGCCCTATAGCCTTACGAAAACAAGGTGCTACATCGTTTCATCGTCATCGAAACGATGTTTTTTTGAAGTGAAAACTTCTTTAGCGGCGCTGAGCACTTTTTTTTGTATGGGTAAAAACTTTCAAACTCGCGTCAGGGTCACGTGATGCTGATCGAAAAAGCGTAAGATTTTTCGATCAGCATCACGTGACCCTGACGCGAGTTTGAAAGTTAATATTGAAGTTTTCACTTCTGCCGGCACTCCCGGAGTGCTATTTTTTTTAAAGTTATTGATGTTATGTGGAGTATATTTTACTACCAGTTTACCGCTTCTAATTCCTAATCAGCTTTATCAGAATTTTCAATTGTTTTAGAAAAGGAGAGTTTCAAAATTATAATGATAATAACATCACGCATGTAATCTCCGAAGGGTAAAGTAGGGGGGTACTAAATAGTTCACCCACATTTGCCTCCTCCCGTCAGACTTCTACTGACTAAAAACCACCCATGTTCCTTCTTAGCCCTTGTGTCGAGGCCGGGGTTTCTCTTTCGTACAACCCGCAGCCCCGACAGGCGTCGGCCCCTGCAATAGCAGTCACGCTTGCGAGAACTTCACTAAACTAACAAGGCAGTGCATTATACTCAATACTCAATACATTTATTGCTTCCACAAGTTTACTTGTTTGCTTGTTTTTTTAGTTTATTATAATGATATTATCTTTAAACCGATACACGATAATACGATATACTAAGAAATAGGGTCGGTTTCAAGCTAACTTGGGTTGGTCGTTTCCAAGTATGGTCACCCATGCAAAGTATAGTGGGCGTGAAGGCTCTTTAGATATCCAGCAGCTTTGTCGCCCCAAGCGCCGCAGTATTCATACCGCGTGAGTATCGTTAATGAACTTACTTAAGGTTGATGTTCCAGGGTAGCCCGCGAAATTCTAATTTTCTTACGTTTTTAGCGATTTGCAGATTGTGAATGATTATTTCATCAAAAGGTCATTCTTGACAGTTACATGAACTTGGAGGGTTGTAATGATGATTTTGATGATTATAATTCTGTAACTGCATACGTCTTACAGCCGCGAATCATATTTTCACTAACATACAACCTAGCACTGGCCTGCAAATCGCTAAATACGTAAGAAAATTTGAATTTTGCGGGCTACCCTGGAACATCCACCTCAATACAGAGCGTAAATGTGTATAGCTACTACGTATAGTTAGCCTGGGGGTTGGTAATATAAACTCACGCCTTTTTCTTATGAGGGTAAGAAGAATCTACCACGATCTGTCCACCAAAACCATCAGAACCAGTCTTACCAAAAAGTATCGTATTATCCAGCACTCCCAACCCCAGCTAGGGTTGGGAGGTCAGATGTGCAGTCGCTCCATGTAATTTTGTAATGTTAACAATATTCATTTATTTTCAGGCAACTTTTGCCCATTGATAGATATTACCTTACAGATATGGTAATAAAATACAATTTATGTTAGTAAATAGAACCTTAATCTTCTTATCGTGTGGGCAGTAAGGTCTAACGACCCCACACACCCTAGTGTCAGAGTTTCTAAACCGCCTCAAGGGCCTCTGACATGGTTTGACGACCGCCGTTTGGCGGCCGGGACCACCGGCTTATACGTGCCTTTCGAAGCACGGAATCATCTTTTTATCAGACAATCAGGTGATTCAAGCCTGCAATGTCCTAGCCAAACTGGAAACAACTTTACAAAGTATGCTTCCCGTGGGAATCGAACCCACGACCACCGGGTCACAAGGCAAACGCCTAAACCACTCGACCACGGAGGCAGTTGCACCTTAATACTACATAAATATTAGTAACACTTCACTTGTGTACTTTGTCACTGTGCGTTCGTGAGGCACTTGTATTTGGGCTGTGGGTTGTTTGAAAGAGATACCGCGGGCTGAAAGGAACATGGCTGGTTTTTAGTCAGTAGAAGTCTGACACTCCCTACCGCTCCGCCCAGAGCGGGAGGAGGCATTTGATGATTTCCCACCCTCCCAACAAAAAATTCACTTGCATTTGGAAGCGACGCAACAGCACTAGCTGCAGCTAGTAGTCCTCTTCTAAGAGAAGGGGCAGATAACACGTTGGTATTCACACCACGAACGCCTTAAAATTGACGTTGCGTTACGACTCAAGCAACTGCACTCTCGCCATGTACTTGGTCTTCTGGCGCACGTACTCCACGATGTCCTCCGCCGTAGTGGTGTAGTGTTATCTTTGGTAAAATTAAAACCAATGAATGTAATATAGAGCTGTGCAGGTGGGGCTACAGTTTGTTCGCAACGGATACCGCGGCCCCGAACCCAAAAGGCTAAGAAGAAACATTGGTGGTTTTTAGTCAGTAGAAGTTCCTTCCGCTTCACCCAGAGCAAGAGGAGTCATTTGATGATTTTCCACCTTATCAAAAAAAAGCTTTGCAGGTGGCATCATACTGTTCTAACACAATAGGGGATCGGACTGGGTCAAAATAATATAATTCTGTTTAGTCCGTAAGTTAGATTATCGAAAAATATTGAATACGTGTTTTTTATTAACAAATCAATAAAAAATTACGAAGATAAAACGCGTCAAAGATCTTGGAGTGGGGCTTGAAACGTCACTTGTGTCGTCAAAATGTACTATCATATGACGTCACACGAGTTTTGGAAGCACTGTACCGTCTTCATTTTAAGTTTACGTGAAAAAAGAAAAAAAACGTGTCCAATAATTTTTGGAAATCTACCTGACGGACTAATTAGTTTTTTTTTGTCCGATCCCCTATTTAAGCTAACGGCACGTAAAGAAAGAAGAATGTGTAGATACATAGTTACCTAACAGGTGAAAAGAGTCCTGCAAAACGGAGGAAAAGAATGATCTTCGCTTTCAGAAAAAATAATTAGGTACACGTTTCTATCGCAATTGTTAACTATTTTTCTCGATAAGGCGTGGGAGGGTGTGAGGGGTGTTCCTACTTACTCCGGTCGACACTGGTCTGAATTGGAACTAGGCGAGTTGACGAAAATATGACTTCCCCTTTAAATCGAATTTTGTTACCAATTTCAAGGGTTTTTTATTTTAACACGGAACCCTAATTCTTATTCCAAAATAAAAGTAGTGTTTGTTAGTTACTTCTCTGCCAGTAAAAATTGGTGCAGCCGACGTTCCGGAGATTAACCGCAACAAACAGACAAAAATAAAAAATAAATATTTTCAACATGATTTCAGTAAAAAGCTGTTATATTGCAAACATACCTACTTCAATTTTAATTATTTTTTAATATACAAAGATGAAGTCGTTTCCTCACGACGTTTTTTTCATCACCGACGAGACTTTTTTCACTTAAAAATTAAGAAGATACAGTGCTTCGAAAACTCGTGTGACGTGTTAATTTTTTATTGAAAAGTGACGTCACAAGCCGGGGGAGTCCGGGGGACTCATCATCTTTGACGCGTTTTAATATTCGTAATTTTTTATTAATTTGATAAAACAAAAAACACGTACCTATCCAATATTTTTCGATAATCTTGTTGACTGACTAAAAAAAAATCATTTTTTTTAGTCAGGAAAGTAGCTAATTGCCTCGGGTCGGCTTTTTTGTTTGAAATATACAGCTCGGCACGCACGAATCGATTGTGTAACACCCCTTACAGAATTATACACACCTTTTAATAGATATGTTTCCATGGAGTGATTATTTGCTTCAATATTCTTAGTAGGCGTATCACGTGTAGGATCCTATGTGTTATTGTCGTCTTACAAATATTACGAATGTAGAGCATTTTAGGAGACTGTCTTTTGTATACTTTGACGTATATAAAACATAATATTATAATAATGTATACTTTTTTTTTGAGGAGCTCGTAGTTTAATAATAACTGCCACTCGGGTCGATCTTTAGGTTAAGCCGCACTTGCCTAGGTTAGTCTGTGGATGTGTGACCGCCCATCAAATACCGAGTTTCCTCCGTGCCTCGGAAAGCACGTTAAGCTGTTGGACCAGGTTTGTAAGTGGAAATTATGTTTTTTCCTACTTTCGTTGCGGGATCCAAGACAGTTAAATCGCTTCTCTGGGACTTCGTCGAGCTTCATTGTCTCGGCGCTTTTCTTGTGGTCGCCACTGTTGATTCTGGCTAACAGGAGTTACAGTGGTTTGAGAATAGTGTGGCGGGCTTGTCCCAATAAAAAAAAAAAGCTGTTGGTCCCGACTGCCATATCTAGATCTTTAGCAGTCGTTACATGTAGTCAGTAACCTGAAAGTTTAGTTTAGTTTAGTCCAGTTTTACCCAGTATTACCCAGTTTTATCTGAGTTGTGGAGGTCAGTTAGGCAGTAGGCAGTCGCTCTATGTAAAATACTGGTACTCACTTACTCAGCTGCATCCAGTTAGACTGGAAGCCGACCCCAACATAGTTGGGAAACAGGCAGATGATGATATACTTTTTATTTATTTTTTTGAAAAGTGCTGGTTATCAGCCTAATTTAAAAAAAATACTTTTGATCTTGATTGACTGCGTCGTAGGTGTAGTGGTCACATTGGCGACTACTGAAGTACTGAGCATGTCGTCCTGGTTCTATTTACGGGTCAAGGTGTTAATGGTTTTTTCTGTTTTTGTGTTTGAGTACGTAAGTAGTACTATTATGTATTCTGTGGTTTGAGTCTGTATTTGTAACCGGTTGATGGCAATAAGCTCGCCCCCTGTTACATGGGACTTAACATAACTGACACAATGTCGGTGTACTGTTGGGTTACACCTCTGCTTAATCCTTCGGGGATTACAGGCGCAATGTTATTCTTTAATCAACAATACTCGTATGTACTCGTATGTAAATTGTAATATTGTCGGTCGAATGTTCAAAAGTAATTGGCGGCACGGTTGGCGCAGTGGCTGAGCGATTGATTGCTGCGGTGTGTATCGCGGGTTTGATTCCCGCACGAAATTAATATATGTATAGCCTACTGATAGTTGTTCCGGGACTGCTGGACTGTTTGTGTATATGAGTTTAAATGTTTGTAAACGCACCCACGTTAGAGGAGAAATTCCAAATTTAGGGCAATGTATAAAAAAATATTGCCGTGAGGTGTGAGTTTAAAAACATTTTAGTTAAGCGTATAGTCTGATTAGTAGTCATTATTTGAAGCGCTACGTCGTGCTCGTCAAAACAGGAATAACTATAGTTATCAACCAATGGCTTATCTGTTGGAATCGAACTTGCTAAATGACGCGCCCGTGCCCTTAGGTACTGCCACTAAACCAACGGGTGATCAAGCGGGGGGGCACAAGCGTGGGAAATGTTTGAACGAACACGAACCATGGACATTCGAGATAGAGCGTTCTCGGAGTTCATTTTGTTTTACCCCTATCAATATAAACTTACATTTAAGAGGGAACAGGAAGTGAAGGATGATATTGCTAGAAAGGAGGTGACTACTGAGATGACTAGTAATAGAGAAGTATGGAAGATCTCTTAGATAAATTGGGACAAGGGCAGGAGAAAAATTATGATTTTAAGAATGAAAAGGGGTTGGTATCCATATAAATGTATTCGCCCTTTTTCTTCTTGAATATGGATCGGGAGCAAACATTTATAAAATAAAGGTACTTCAAGTCCTTGATTTTTTGAAAAAAATGTATTATTAAAATTTCTTTTTTTTCTGCAACTAATAAGTAACAAAATAATGTGTCCCTTAAGAACGGCCGTGATTAGAGGACTACTACAAATTCGGAAAGGATTACAATTCCCAAGCTCCATTGTATCTTAGGGGAAGCTTTGAGTCAATTGTTCCAAGTAATAAGTACCTTCTCGGTAATCAGCATCTCTTCTCCTTCGTTTCCCTCCCCACTTCTCAAGTCAGTATGATGGATCAATTACTGCTCGTGCTATGTGCCTTTGGAATTCACTTCCACACTCCTCGCGGGATAGCCCTTCGTTTGAAAGGTTAAAGAATTTATCAATATAGTCAACAAGTGCGTTTTGGGTCAATTTTTTTTCTCTGCCTCCGAGAAATATGAACGAGGTCTCATTCGATTCGGAATAGAGAGTAGGTTTTTTAAAAAAAAATTCAAGAGCCGCTTGCATAAATTTCAAAAGTTAAAAACAACATTAACATAAAGAAATAATTACTGAAAAACACCCCGCTCGCCCGTCCCTCGGAGTGCCTCGTTGGTCTAGTGGCTGCAAGCGCGACTGTTGCGCGTGAGGTACTGAGTTCGATTGAAAGGTTGGGATTTTCCATCAAAAATTTCTGAGTAGCAGCCACGGAGTCTGGATTTGTACCTGATTGATATCAATAGGCTCGCCCCCTATTACCCTAGTAACTGGCGAAATGTGGGTGTAGGTACAATTAGGTAAACATGTGCCAAACTCTGAGTATTACAGACGTGATGTTATTTGTAAAACGATAAAAAAAATCCGGAGAAAAATTCCGGTGGAATCATTATCATAATCATTCTCTTGCCCTTATCCCAATAAATTTGGGGTCGGTCAGCATGTCTTCGTCTTCCATACTCCATCATATTCTGTTTCTCGTCATCTCGTGAGAAACCTCCTTTATTGCCATATATCATTCTTAACAAATTTCATCTACTTAGAACCTTCGTTACGCCATTTTCCTCATTCCTCCGCATCACATACCACGACAATCGATTTCCACACAACTTTTCAGTCACCTGCGCCACTTTCAGACTTACTAAAAGTACTCATTTCTTATCATCATCATCAATCATCATCATCATCATCATCGTGATTGTACTCATGATAACAAACAACTTTTACTGTATGACCAAACCTGAAATCGCGGAGTTAATACTTAACTGATTTATTCGTATGCTAACTTTTACTTATTATGCTGGGCAAAGGCCTCCCCCCATGATTTCCAAATTTTGCGATCTAGGGCCAATGTGGTGTGGACCCTGGTCGTTGGTTCTGTCCAGCTCGTACGGTCATCACCTACGAGGTCTACTGCGTCGCCTTCTGGCTGTGTCAGGTACCCAGATTAATATTTTTTAAAACCCATATATTCGTTTTACTTAAAAATATACATGCCGTAAATTAGGTGGCTATTTATCATCACTACATATGATAAAAAAGTAAAAAAAATTCAGAAGAAAAATCAGCTTCTGAAGTTTGTGACATTTTGGTTGAATCAGTTTTTTTGCCTCCGACTTCTGAAGCAGATTTTTCTTCTGAAGTTATTTTTTTTAGTTTTTATATCCTATACAAATATTTACTATGTATTTAACATTCAACCAAGAAACCTTCAAGATTCCCTTATTATTGCTTTCAACTAGTAACCGTTGAGGAGTAGTACCTTTCATAATCAGCTTACCTAGATAACCTGAAAGAATACAACCATATAATTATATATTTGTCGGAGATTGCAGTCTCTGAACGTGGATAAAATCAGAACTACTGGAATGTCGAGCAACTATTGTCGTGTAGTTCAACCTCTTTAGTAGTTGCTTGGGTGTGTTTGGTTCTGGCACGATTTATAACGACAACTGTCAGATGAATGATGACGGAGGCGCTCGTCAATTTAGAGGAGCCCGAGCCAGCAGGGGCTTCCGGGGCGGACGGCGCTGCAGTTGGTCGTAGTCGTGTTTCCCACTAACCTCACTGCATTCCATGTGGTTGAATTCATCGTTTATCATGAACCACTGACTGTTATTTTGAGATATCCATCCTGTCTTATCATCGTCATCATGAAGAATACCGTATTCACCGACATATTATTACGATAAACGAACCCCATTATATTTTATTAAAGAATTATACTCTAACTTCTAACCGTTGAGGAGTTATACCTTCCATCATCAGCTCATCAACATGAAGTGATGACTGCTAGATGCGAATACTTGAAAAGCTTTTAGAAAAATTGGGGGTTGCCCTCGATTTCTCTGGGATGCCATCAACAGATCCTGATTTCCTTATCATGGTACCACCCTTGGCCTTGGGATATCTCCTTTCCAACAAAACAAGAATTTTCGACATCGGTGTAGAAAACAAAGTCCTCCGCCGCCTCTGCTTGTCTGTCTGTTCGCGATGAACTCAAAAACTATTGCACCGATTTTCATGCTTTTTTCACCATTCATCATCATCATCATTTCAGCCGAAAGACGTCCACTGCTGGACATAGGCCTCCCCTAGGTAATTTTTGCTTAGGGGGGGTTTGCCATAATCACCACGCTTGGCAGGCGGGTTGGCGATCGCAGTACGGTCGATACAAAAAGCACAGAGAACGCTGCTGCCCATTCTCTGGTACATCCCTTAGTTGCCTCTTACGACACCCACGGGGAAGATAGGGGATGGTGCTATTCTTTGCGTCCGACACCATACGGAACCATTGAATAGAGTGATTTACGAGGAAGGTTTTAGCATATTATTTGACCGAGATCCACGCGGGACAACTGCGGGCATCAGCTAGTTTATTATGAGAAGGAAGAATGACAATTTAAGATAAATTGTTGATCTTTATTTGACGCTTTCAATAGGATATTTAGTTGGCCTTGTAAAAAAGACGAATTAGTTTATTACAGGCTATCTCATTTTTTCGTTGCTTAGTTATAAAATGAGAAGTTCGATCACGTGGCCAATAAAAAAATTGTGGCTCAACTTATTATTTCTCATTATAAATGTCGTAACTCAACTTTCTTTAGGTACATAAAAAATAACACGCTTTTAAAGGCTTCACCTGTACCTAACCTACTAACTAACTGTGCTTATAACAATCTTAGAAGTTAAATCTGACCCATTTTTGTTTGAACAACAACGCATGGTGAAGTTATTCTGAAAAACGTGCTTTTTAAAGTCTTCTGTTTTTACCCGACTGCAGCGAAGCCCGAAAGGAGGGTTATGTGTTTGACCTTAGGTATGTATTTTCATTAGTAAGTTAACAAAAAATGTTAAGAAATCTTAAGTAAGCATGAGCAGTGCAGCAAGCAGTGATTATTATATAATCAAGTTACTATCAGCGTGAAACCAATAATTATCATGATAATACTTAGGTATCGATGAAAATAATTATCTTGAAAATTACGAATATAAACCCGGCTCGCACCCTCATTACATGGGACCTACAGCACAGAATACATAATAGTACTACGCCTACAGGCGCAATGTGGGTGTACTATCGTGGGCGTATTACACCTCTGTTTTACCCTTCGGGGATAACAGGCGTGATTTTATGCTGTTAACCCTGTTCCTAAGTTCTTAGAACGAAATCTTATTAGTTTTATTAATAGGGATATTAATAAAACTAATAAGATCCATGCAATAAGGGCTCACCTGTCTTCAGCCGGATGTAGGTACAGTCGAACAAGCTAATAAGGGATTATTCCCAGTAGTTCCACTGCACAGTTCTACGAAAGATCTAGTGGGAATTATTTTCCCCACTAGTCCTACGATTCAAGGCGGTGCAAAATCGTAGAACTAGTAGGGAACAAAAAGTCCCACTAGATCTACCGGTCCTATTACAAAATTCTACTTTATAAAGAACTAGCGGACGTCACGCGGTTTCACCCGCGTATTTCCCGTTCCCCTGGGAATATACATGCATAAGAAATAGCTTAAGTTACTCAGGGTGAATGTAGCTTTCTAATGGTGAAAGAACTTTTGAAATCAGCGCAGTAGTTTTTGAGTTTATTCATTACAAACATACACACAAGAATAGAAATCTTTCCTCTTTATAATATTATTATTATTATGATTATATTATTATTAGTGTAGAAGTGTAGATGTAGGTAGATGGGGTTTTTGTTCTCATAGTACTACGACTTGGCATGACTTGACTTATATTCCTGTGTCCCCTAGATGGGGCAGAGGGCTTCCACAATGCGCCGCCATCCCGTTCGGTCTTGACGACTTGGCATAGATCGTACTTTTAAACTAAGCTAAACTCCCACAATGCGATTTTTTTTCCAATTTTTATTTGTACGAAATACGTGTTTTTGTTTGTACGAATGTGGACGAGGCAAAGGGGGTATGTAAGGATCGTAGCAGGTGGCGTTCTGTGGTTTCTGCCTACCCCCATGGGAAAAGGGCGTGAGTTTATGTATGTGTGTACCTACGTGTTTTATTTTTAACCGACTTCCCAAAAAGGAGGAGGTTCTCAATTCGATTGGTATGCTTTTTTTTTTTTCTATGTATGTACACCGATTACGCTGCGATTTATGATCCGATTTACGTGATTCTTTTTTAGTTTGATGCGGAATAGTTGCCATTTGGTCCCATAAAAAATTAGCATGGTTTGGCCCAGTGCTTTTCATTTTATGACCATTTTTTTATAATTTATGAACATTTTTCGTTCGTTTTTTTTTTATGTGTGTTTGCGAATAACTTCGTCGTTTATGAACCAATTTTGATGATTATTTTTTTATTGGAACGGAGATATTTCAAGGGTGGTACCATGATATGGAAACCAGATCCTGGTGATGGAATCATAGAGAAATCAAGGGCAACCCTCAAATTTCATAGGCACGTATTACGGGTTTCGTGCTTTTTCTGACGCTATACAAGTATAGGTTTCATAGTAAATATTTCTATATGCCATACAACTAAAAATGAAAAAATAAAAAACTCTTTTGCAAAAAAAAACAACTGACTTCAAAAACACCTAACAGTGAAAAATAAACTTCAGAAGAAAAATCAGCTTCTGAAGTCGGTGGCAAAAAAGCCAAATCAAACAAACAAATGTCACCGACTTCAGAAGCTGATTTTTCTTCTGAAGTTTATTTTTCACTTTTAGGTGTTTTTGAAGTCGGTTGTTTTTTTTAAGTAGTATATTATCGGTAGAACTAGTGGGACTTTTCGTTCCCACTAGTTCTACGATTTTGTGGTCGGGGGGACCCAAATCGCTGTCGAGTCAACCATGAAGTACCTTGGATTGGTACTCGACAGCCGATGGGATTTCGGCCCCCACGTTCAGCGGCTGGTGCCCAAGTTAATGGGCGCGGCGGGCGCGCTGTCAACGCTGCTTCCCAATCTGGGGGGCCCGAGCACCGCCTGTAGAAGGTTGTACGTAGGGATCGTGCGATCGATGGCCCTCTATGGGCCCCCGATATGGGCGACGGACCTGACGGCCCGCACTATCGCAGTTCTGAGCAGACCGCAGAGGGTGATGGCCGTCAGGGCAGTACGGGGATATCGCACGATTTCCTATGAGGCGGCTTGTGTGCTGGCCGGATCCCCACCGTGGGACCTGGAGGCGAAGACCCTCGCCACACTCCACAAGTGGCGCGAGGATGTCAGGGATCGGGGCGAAAGGCTGGTGGAGCGACAGATTACGCAGTACCGGTATCAGCACCGACAGGTCATGGTGGCGGAATGGCGGGGGAGGCTTGAGAACCCTACCCGGCCGGCCTCGCCACAATCGAGGCGATCCGGCCAGCACTCGACGACTGGCTCGGGAGGAAGCACGGCTCTCTGACGTTTCGGGCGACACAGATACTATCAGGGCACAGCTGCTTCGGGAAGTACCTGTGCCGCCCGGTGCCACCACTGCGTCCAATGTTTAGAGGACACGGCGCGGCATACGTTGGCAGAGTGTTCCGCGTGGGACGAGCCGCGCTGTGCCCTCGTTGCAGAGATAGGAGGAGACCTGTCGCTGCCGGCCGTTGTTCGTTCGATGGTCGGCAGCGCAGAGTCCTGGGATGCAGCGGTGTCCTTTTGCGAATCAGTCATGTCGCAGAAGGAAGCTGCGGAGAGAGAAAGGGAACTCACGACCTCCCGCCCTTCCCGCAGCAGACGCACCGGGCGTCGGCAGAGGGCGGACAATGCCCTCTTCCAGCCCCCGTAAACAGGTCCAGGGGTGACGGATCCGGGGACATCCGTCGCCCCCCAACAGAGTGGACCCGAGACGGTGGCGCGTTGTGTTCCACGCGCGCCTCTCTAGACGTAACGGGGGAGTTGTACACCTCACTCCCCCCGGGACGAGGCCCGCAAGTCAAGCGGGCCGGCACTAGTCGAGGGTAGCGGAAGTCATATCCGTTCCCGGACCCCCGACGCAAGTGTGCGAGGGAACACCGGTGTGGTTTTAGTCAGTATGAGTCTGACAGACCCCTTCGCTCTCCCCAGGGCGGAGGACATCCATGAGGATTTCCAAATAGAAAAAAAAAAACAAGGTTCGGATAGGCAGTATAAGTTGCTACGAGGACAGGGTTGGCACATATTTCAAGAACATTGCCATACCACAAAAAAAGACCTAATTACGCAGGTGCACCATTTGATGCACCTGCATTTTATTATGACAACATTCTTGAATTATGTGGGTATCATTAAAAAAAATGCTAAGCATACGCTTCAGATAAATCCCCCTGACCCCCCCATAGTGAGAGAATCCTCAAATTCATGGAAGTCAATTCTAAACCCAACCCCGTCCTCGTAGCAACCTAAACTGCCTTTTCTTATATTTTTTTTATTGGGCGGTGAAAAATGCCTAGCGCACACCGCACCATCCGGGGAGACGGCGCGGTTATGTGGGGCTTGCACCCACTAAAAAACACCGCCGTGAACTTACTGTCGCCTTGTTGGATGGGCCACGAGAACTGCTACGCATGACGTTCGCGACCTATCCAGCGCAGCCCGCCACCGGGCTCCAAACTCCATGGCGGGCACTCCGGGCTCACCAGAGACATCGCCACCAATCATGAGGGCCGTACTATGCGACGACGACAGACTCCCCGATCTATCGCCCGCTGGCATCTCCTAGGGTGGCATCAGGTCGCCATGGCGCCTCTTCCGCCGCCCTGTCCTCCTGCGACGATTGCGTCAGCGAGGGAGCCTTCCTCCCTGACGCGCTCCGCCGCCTCCTTCTGCGAGATGACTTCCTCGCAGAGGACGCCACTGCCTCCCATGCCTCTCTGCTGTCGACCATGGCCTTGGCCACGGCTGGCAAACAGAGGTCAGCCCCAATTACTGCTACGAGAGCACGGCGCTGCACCACCCAAGCAGAGCAATGCTCGAGAGTGTGAAGCGCCGTGTCTTCGCTGCAGCCTGCAGCCGCACTGGTGGCATACGGGAGTCGCCTCCCATCTAGCCAGTTTGTGCAGGTATTTGCCAAAGCAGCCATGACCTGACAATACCTGCACTAGACGGAAGGTCAACGTCCCGTGTCGCCTCCGTACCCATTTCTCCAGGATCGGTTGAATAGCCCCTACAGTCAAGTGACCTGCACTAGGCGTCTCCAGCCTCACCTGCCATTCCCGCAGGTGTTTGCTTGTGCGTCCCTGCGCCACCTTGTGACCACTTAAGGTGGCTGGCGCCTGCCTCTCACCACCTGCAGGTCTGCGCCACGCTGGTAAATTCGGCGAGCACTTGCGCCTCCAAATCCCACGGGGGTGTGCCCGCGAAGGCGCATGCCGCTTCCGTGGACACGGTGCGGTATCCACGTATGACCCTGACTGCCATGACTTTCTGCGGTCTCCGTAGTAGTGTCTTGTTCTGGGATCCGAGTTTGAAAGCCCTATTCTGGGCAGACAGGGAAACCTAACCTGCCTATCCGAACCTAACGTAACCTAACCTAACTATAGATATTTTTTGCTATAAAAAAATCCTATCGATTTTGCAATTGTGAAAGATAATAAGTCTTTCCCTGGGTTTTTTAGAGCACATTGATATATAATATATCCTGTGACTGTTGGAGGGTGGGGACGCGGTTCATACAAAATCCCCCATGGACCAATTTGGTCATTCACGTTTTAGCTAATATCTATGTTTCTGTGGGATGAATATTTTCGGTTCCGTAACAGAAAATGTTGCATTTGAACCCATCTTTCAAATGAGCTATGTCGCAAATCTGGGGGCACGACTTGATTTTTTTTTACCAATTTTTGGGCCACTTTGCCCATTCTCCTTTAAAAATTTTGGTAAAAATGGTGGTTACGTAACTTTTTACTAGGGGGGAGGAGGTGTACTGAAAAACGTTACCGAGCGTTATATGGGGGGAGGGGGGGTTAAAAATTTCCATACACAGCGTTACGTAATACTTGAACGCTTCCCAGGAGGATTTTCTCATGGAATTATTTTGCTGGTGTCAACAATATTAGCAGGTAGCACGGAGCTCGTGTCTAAATAATAAGAGCCGCTCTCATTAATTTTTGCTCCGTGCCTCGGAAAGTTCGTTAAGCTATTGATGTCATTTCTAGATTTCTGCCAGCTAGTAACAGGAAGTCAGTAGCCCGGAAGTCTGACAACCAGTCTTACCAAGGGGTATCATATTACCCTGTCAGTACTAACTGGGAGGTGGAGGTCAGATAGGCAGTCGCTCTATGTAAAATACTGGTATTCAGCTGCATCCGGTTAGACTGGAAGTCAACCCCAACAAAGGCTATGCAGATGATGATGAACAGCATTCATTTGACTTGACACATTATCAAATCCCACATCATACAAAAACGTTCTAACATCAGACATTAAAACCGACACATTCAATTCAGTTTTAAATCAGAGCTATATGATGTTAAGTGTACAGGTAGAGGTTCGCAATTGACCTCATTATGAGATCGCAGTGGCCTCGCACCCACGGGATGGAAGGGCCTGCCCTTAACCGGTGACGGTACCACACGACGCGGCGACGCGATCTCCTAACAGTCATTGAGAGGATCTTAATTACTAAGCAACCAGGGTTGGTAGTACCTCTAGTACTAATGTACTAGAAGTATTTCTTCCAATGTTGATAGATTTGGTGGTATTAGCACCACCAACACTATCGACACTACACTGATATAAACAAGCTTTAAGTAAAATAGTACATCCTACTAATATTATAAACGCGAAAGTTTGTAAGTATTATAAGTATGTATGGATGGAATGCAAAAACTGCTGAACGAGTTTATAACCTGGATTAACACAAAGGATAGTTTTTATCCCGACTTTATGTTCGCGTGGGATAATTTTCGAGTTGCAGCGGGCGAAGCCGCTGTCAACTACTAGTTTTGATAGGAGAAACTTTTTTATTGCAGTCGAGGTGGTATTCACGCACGAGCCGAAGGTGAGGTAAGGCGAGGTTGTTATGGATCTGAGAACTACACAACAACAACACAAACACATCAATATAATTTAAATAATTGAACCGTAAAGGCTCTTTGCCGCGAATTAAAAAAAAAACACAAATACCACCGATTAGGAATTTAACCAATTTGGACTTAATTAAATGAGTACCTACCTATTATATTTCCGCGCAAGTTGTGATATATGAAAAAAAACACGAGCGTGAAATACATTGCATGTTGAACCTATTCAATCAATCAATTCATCAATTCATCAATTTATTGCATACATGTTGTACATAAGATAGAATTTTTGTAAGAGTATCAAACATGCACCCTGTAAGGGCACTGCAAAACATAAAAATAAAAATAAAATCAAATTAATAACATTTCAAATCATACTAAAAATTAGAATGTCACAAATTTACAAAATTATTATTACATCCTACTAATATTATAAATGCGAAAGTTTGTGAGGATGGATGGATGGATGGATGGATGTTTGTTGCTCTTTCACGCCAGAACGGCTGATCGGATCTGAATGAAATTTGGCACTGAGGTAGATTATAGTCTGGAATAACACATGAGCTATATATTATCCCCATAATAACTTAAGGGGGTGAGCAGTATTGCATTATCCATAATCCTCAACTGTTTTACGGATTCATACTGGAAATACGAAATAACGCAAGGGACATCGAGCGTGCTGTACAATTTTTCACTTTAGGCGCCTGGTGCGAGCGTTGCAAATCCAAGAGAAAGCTGAAGTCCCTTACGGCATTTCAAATTTCCGGTATCGACCACAATCGAACTGTCAACTGTCATACTATATATTAAAATAGAAGGTCTATTTAAAACTATTTGACACCGGTGTACGTAGTCTAACGGTACGGAGACTTACCTGTGAACAAAGGTACGCAAGTTCAAATCACAGTCAGTATCCACTTTTTGTGATTTTTTATATTGTTGAAAGATTTCCAAAAATGTTAAACATGTTCGCGAGTTCTATCCCCAATCGGTTTTCACTTTTTGTAAGTTCCAGTTATTTGTTTTTCTTTTTGATGCTACCTATATGGTTTTCAAATCAATTCAGAGTAGATTAATTAATAAAATCTTCTTTTCATTGTGAATACAATATTATAAATCTGTAGACGTAGAGTTTCTGTATAATTGAACATTTATTATTTAGAAAAAATAACGTTTTTATTTGTTGTGTTACAATCATTTTTAGAATTTTTGTATGTAGTCTGTGTCTTGGGTGTATTAGTTTATTTTAAAAACTAATATAATAAGTTTTTGTTTTATTGTAATTGGTGCTCTCTATCAAACGATATACGAATTTATAGTATTTGAGAAGAACTTATCATCATTAAGAAACATACATGCAACGACATCTATTGCATCGAAAGGGTACTAATTAATAAAATGTGTTCACAAGATAACTTTAAATCGTCTTTTTCACACAGTTACGATAACAAAAGGTACTCTTGATTAGTTTGAATAACGCTGCTTTGAAAATCTACATAGGGTTTTTTTTTTGGAGGATGGGTATCATCAAATGACTCCTCTCGCTCTGGGCAGAGTGGTAGGGAATGCCAGAATTCTACTGACTAAAAACCACCCATGTTCCTTCTTTGCCCTTTGTGCTGGCGCCGCGATATCTCTTTCGAACAACCCGCAGCCCCGACGAGCGGTGGCCCTTCCATATTGCTGATATCTCTTTGACCTGTACCTCTGTACCTCTCTTCGGCCTGTCGCCGTCATAAGACGGGCGGACGGCGAGCCAGCCCACTACTTACCGTCCACAGGTCCGCGCCTACGGTGGCCGGAAGCCATCACGTGGCCCCTGACGCCCGGAGCGTCTCCTGTTGCGGCTGGGTCGAGAGGTTCTCTCTCTCTCACATTACGCCACCTCCTTCGCTAGCATCACTGCTTCGCCGAAGAAGGCGACGGCGTCCCATCCCCTCTCGCCCCGCACCATGACTTGAACCAGGACCAGACGGGTCGCCGCCGCCGATCGACGCTAAGAGAACATGACGGGGCTTAACGCGGGGCAGACCTCCACGGTGTGCTCCTTGCAATGGTAGCATCCGGGCGTTTCCTTCCGCCTGATTCGGTGCAGGTACCTCCCGGAACAACCGTGTCCGGTGAGGACCTGCGCCAGACGGAAGGTGAGGGCGCCGTGGCGCCTCTCAAGCCACACCTCAAAGAGGGGACTTACCGCCACTGTGACTGTGCCCTGCACGGGGTTGCGACAGCAATGCGATACAATGCCATGAAATCACACCGGGGGGTCTGTCCGCCAAGCGGCAACATGCCGCGGTAGTGGAGTGGGTAACTCCACTACCGCGGCATGTAGTGCCTCCGCGCGCCATCCATGCAGGAAACTACATAGCTTAAGCCCTATGGTGTGTGTTTGCTTCCCATGCATTAAATTTTGGCAGTTTAACTTCGTCTTCGACAGATGGCACTGTGCATTTGACACCATTTACTGAATTGCGGTGTTAATATTTGTCGTGAATAGTCAACAAATACAAATTGACAAGTACACAGTAAGAAAAACATCTGTAAAATAAAAACCTAAGTAATTAAAATTAGATAAAACCCACGACATAAATCTATTTGTTCAGTGCGGGAATCGAATACAGTACATGCAGCGTCACAGTCAAACGCCGAGGCACTGCGTCAACCGTGCCGTCTTATCGCTGTGGCTTCCTCGGGCATTGCTGCAACTTTGCCAATGGCCAGATTGCTCTTTCCGTTTACAAATTGCCGCTGAATCTTACCCCAACTTGCAACATCACCAAAAATCTGCGACTGGCCATGGAACAGATGTCTTTGCAAATAAGCTGCTTTAAACAAGAGAGAGTCGAGTGGAATTAGATGCGTAAAATCCACTTTCCGAAGAGTTTTCCCATCCAGAGCTAACAGAAGATGAACTTACCATGCACGTTTTCATAATTTGGAGTAATGTTCAAGCGCTATGTAATAGGGGGCGTTTGATGTCTATAGATATAATATTGCCATCGACCGGGCACGAAAACCATGCTCCGTGGCCTGGCCTCTACTGCGAAAAAACTTTGCAATCAAACGACGGACTTCATCCTCAGTAGTTGCACTTGGGACCACTCGATCAACGAGACAGTCACACATCAAAATTTCCCCGTGAACGAAGTCGCGGGTAGCAGCTAGTATTATTATAATTAAGAAAGTATTATTGTCAAATAAAATCAAATTATGTCAAAGAAAAAATAAAGAAATATAAATGTCAAAATACCTAAAATTACAAGTTAAAATGTCAGTCGTACACAGTAACACAGCCAAAAATTAAAATTGAATTATACATGAAAAACCAAAATAATTATTTTAAACTCACAAAACAATAACATACAATGTTATTTATTATATTTAATTAAAATCTATCATTGAAGTATTCGTTAATATTATAATAGCTTTTGTTTAACAAGAAAATTTTTAGTTTATTAATAAAGATGTTATATTTATTTAGACTTCTTATTTCCTCAGGTAACTTATTATATATTTTTATCGACATGACATATGTACTTGAGGAATGCATTTTTAATCGGGATGTAGGGATATTTAATCTATTTTTATGTCTAAGAGTAATTTCATTTTGGATGTCTTCTCTTTTTGTGTAGAAAATCGGGTATTTACGTACAAATTTACAGATCTCAAAGATGTAAAGACACGGTAGGGTTAAAATATTTTGTTCCTGGAAGTGGGGCTTACAGCTATCCGTTTGTTCAATATTTACTAGTATCCTAATAAGCTTTTTTTGCAAGGTGAAAAGTGTGGGCGAGTCTGTACTATTTCCCCATAATATGACACCATATTTAAGCCATGCATATGCATACGCGTAATATGCTACCAACGCAGTTTTTATGTCTGTAGTTTTTTTGATTTCCCGAAGGGCGTATGAAAATTTTGATAATTTTGCTTGTACTTTCTGGATATGCGACTTCCAATTTATGTGTGTGTCTATGTCTAATCCTAATAGGGTGAATGTGTTAACTGTTTCTAATGTATGATTGTTAAAACTGAAGTTTATATTTAAAGGTTTTTTTTGTCTTGGGTGGAAGGTCAATATTTTAGTCTTGTCATAGTTTATTTCTAGGTTATGTTCCATCATCCAATGAGTTGTAGCGTCAAGTATTGAATTTAATTTATCATTAAGGTTAAGATCAGTTTCAGATGAAGCAAGAATAGAAATATCATATTCATAGAGCGATAAGAGCCAGTTTTCGAGGAAGTGTATTGAAAATCTTTCTCTAATGGAAACTGCTGACTGTTTCTGCGACGCGGCGAAGTCGCTTGCAGACGCTAGTCCATTAAAAACTATATGGTATTTTATTCGCATTCACGTATTCTAGTAGAAGTCTAGAACTTTACGGTAGGTAAAGTTCCAGTTACTTTTTCTGCCAGATATTCTGTTTTAATTTTTTGGTGGGTGATCAAATAGATAGTGTAGACAAGAAGTTCTGAATGTACATGCTTATCATTACTTTTTTTTGATTAATTATTGTTTCTTTGGTTTCACTAAGTTGCCTGAAAATAAATATATGTTATGTAATGTCATTACTTTTTTATATGAAATAGGCCTACCATTGACCTCAATCTTGTCCTGAGGACAGAGATGAGGTCGACGGTGGAACGAGCTACGACATAAATACATTGGGGTCATAATAATATGAACTCGGGAATACCGATGCAGGCAGCACGCACTAAGGAGTGCGTGGCTTCAGTTACAGTAAGTTCTGAAGTAATCTGTAGGAATAACATGAATTAACTTTATTGCACACATAGGTAAGTAAATAAACTCACGCTCTTTTCCCATGGGGTAGGCAGAAACTACGCCTGCTATGATCCATACATGCTACTTTTGCTTAATCCACGCTCATGCATCATGGTCATACACGCACGTCAGTTGTGGCTACTCCGCACCTTTTTTTTTATTAAGATGGGAAATCATCTAATGAGCCCTCCCGCTCTGTGTGGATCGGAAGGGAGTGTCAGACTTCTAATGACTTAAACTGTGCAAGAAAGGAGCCTACCCGAGTGGCGTTAATCTTAATCGAACTACGATTCCAAACGCCCGGCGCATCCTGGACAGCTAGCACTTGGTAACACAGAGTCTCGCTGACTAATTCTTTCACCACGATGACTCAAACTCACTCATGTTTTATCTTAGCCCTTTGTGTTCCGGAGCCGCAGTATCTCTTTCGAACAGCCCCGCAGCGACTACTCCGCAGCGAACGCAGCTGACCTTTCAGAAGATCATCACCAATTCACCAATAAGGACTATGGCACTAAGGTCAGTATGTCAGTGGGAGTCCGGGCGCCCCCCCCCCCCCCCTCTCACGGCGTTTCCTCTCACATTCATCAGCCTTGTCAATAAATTGACGACAACCTTTTGGTGGCTAAATTCTAAAACCGGTTTTAACACTTCCGGTAAAGAGCCGGTTAACTTGCAGATAATTTAATTCGGTTTCATTTTTGTTACATATTTGATAGATATAGCTTTATGACGATGATGACAGGTACCTAGGAGTTTAGGGGACGTCCAGAGAAGTACAGTGGAGTGTGCATGCTCCCTTATACGAAAGAAAATAACGCCAAACTTTCCTTGGTGTTTATTAGTGACTTCATAAAAATAAAAGATGACACACAAAACCTCATTGAACACACTGATGAAAAAGTTGTGCTTAAAAAACAGTAACTTTGTAGTAGGTACACACGGCTCCACATCAAGCTATACAAAACCAGTTAATCTTGGCCTCACTTTACTAGATCTTTTCGCACAATGAACGATCAGATTATACTGGTTTTGTATAGCTTGATGTGTAGCCGTGTGTACTTACTTAAAAGTAGGTAGTATACGAAAAAAAAAATTGAAATGATTGTTCGATAGTTTGAGTAGCAGCCTGGAGTTTGGATTTGTGACCGGATAAGGGCAATAGGCTCGCGCTTGCAGTACATCCGTGCGGCAGACACACCTCTACCCAACCCTTCGGAAAATTACAGGCGTGGTGTTATGCTTATGATATCAAACACAGTTATTATAATGATGTTTTGTTAATTAGTTTAATCTTTTCCTCATCTTTAATTAATAGTTTTGCTCTACCATCTGTTATCTACCTTATTGGCATCAATCTGTTATGTAAGCCTGCTTCTCTTATTGCAAATCGGTACTGATACCATACTATCAGCAACTGATAACTTATAAATACCTATTTACTAAATGACGAGGAAGAAAAGCGCTATCCGACTCTTCATTTACCAAAAACTAGGAAAACCCAGCGCTTTATTACAACTGAATGAAGAGATTGTTCCAATAAAACCATTGTGAACGTTCTTCTTGTTCTTAAAGGTTACAAGTAGGGTATTACAACACATACCTTTTATAGATAGATACCTGATAACTGTACTTATAAACGTAAACACACACAATAACCTCTCCTGTTGTGTTTGATGAATTTAATGTAAATTCTATCATAATTAAATCATTCAACACGCTTAACATCATCATCTGTTTATGTTTGATACAGCCGTCCACCATCAAAGTTGCCGTGAAGCGTTAGGGGACCGACACACCTCCAGGTGATAGTGGAATGTTGCCGATAACACGTTAACTCCGACTCAGGTATAGTTTTGTTTTTGTGTCAATTAGTATATTATTAAGCAGGCATAATGTAATTAGAGTCGTCGACCGCTGGTCGGTGTTCAGTGGTTGTGCTATACGATGTAACGTAGTAGGTCTGTCGGTGCGGGTGTGCGGCGGTGCGGCTAGTCGGGCGCGAGTGTGGCGAGGGTCACGCAGAGGTGACAGCGAGTTGCGTGCGTGCGAGATATGGGGAGGCGGCAGGCGGCTCCGCTGATGTCAGTGGAAGCGACGAGCGGCAGCGCTCCCGACGGCGCGGCGGCGGGCGCTCGGTGCAGCGGCGCGGGGCGCGGGCGGCGCGGGGGGCAGTGCTGCCGCCGTACTGCTGCCGGCCGCCAGTCCGCCGCGCGCCTCCGACACGAGTGCTTCGAGCGCGACACCACACGCCGCCACCGCACACAGGTACGTACTCGCACGTGACTTTCATAACTTCTTTCGCTTCCTTCGCGCCGCGCCGGAGGCCGCCGCAGGACCCTCGCCCGGCTATTTCGAATGTCACCCGTCGCCGGATGACTAGAAATAGCCGGTGGTCGGGACACCGGCACCGGCCGCAACTTGGCGGCCTCGGAGCGGCGCCGGGGGCGCGATGACCCGTCGTGTTTGCCAAACGAGAATCCCTAAATACTTGCCGGTCATCGCTTCTGCGGCTTTTATCAGTGTTACATATTTATTATTTGCCGGCGGTGCGGTGAGGTCAGCGAGCGCGCGCGGCGTTGTGCGCCTTATCGCGTGGGCCGTAGGGTCGGAGCGAGCCAGCCCGTGGCGGCCGGCGAGGCGACCTCGGCTCCTGCTGTCTTTGCTCTGCTCTTGCGTCGCTCTTATACCTACGTGCTCACAAGTTGAAGCACAAACAATAAGCAACTTCACCACAAACAGCGTTGCGTCTAACAGCCGGGAACTAACTTCTGTTTGTTTGTTATTGTTTACCATCGACTACACTCAACAGTTGTTGAGAAACTTTTCAAGTCGATAACTAGATATCGCAAATGATCTGATAGCTACTGTTTTTACCTTCATTACTTGTAACGACTTACAATTTACAACTATTTATCTAGCCGTACTTACCTAATGACTGCTCGGATGATAATTGTTTGTACACAACGCTAACTGATAAATTACGTGTCCCGATGCTTCTGCCGACCTCTCGCGTAAACTCACGCTCACAGCAACCGACCACTGCCTAGATGTAATTGTTTGCTCCGATGAGAAACCACAAGTAGGTACCTAGGTACCTATTGAAACAAACGGAAGCTAGAGGTTGATCTACGGACAATGACGTCATGTGGTAACGCGATGATGTTGGGTAGATGACTGTAGGTGTCGCTTTGTGCTCATATAGGTACCTCGCACCAATGTTGTTGAAATAAGTTCGGCTCCTAAATGGGTCATTCATTATAAGTGGTAGGTACTTAAAGATTAGGTTGATATTGATACTCGTATTTTTACACTTCTCAATCTTTGTTATTGTTTACGGAACGCGTGGGCGGACACACGTGTCACTGAAGCAGTCAAGCGCGAGCGTATACAAATTAAGCGCTAGTTGTATTCTTTAATCGCTAAATCAGGCGAGGCATACTCGTATGAAATATTCGTGAACGTGCGCGGATTGCCCGCTGACGAGGGATCCGGTACTCGCCGGTGTTGTCTTCAGCAGCACTACGCTATGCGTGTAACACTTAAAACGGCAGGCGGACTTCGCCCTTACCGACGCCCACACACGGACGAGAATTCCGTGGCGATGCGAACACACTTATTACGCCCTAGACGCATCGCTCAAATGTTCTCGACCTCGCACTATCCGCCTCCAAGCGATGTTCGCCTCTAAAGCTTTCGGTTGTAGAGGCTTTAATGTTGTGCGCGTCTTCGGGCGTAAACAACGTTTTGTAGCTGCTGTAAGGTCGAGATCCCCGACGCACAAGAGAGTGAAAGTTGGGAGGGTGGGTGAGAGCCGGGGTGGCTCCCTGCAGGAGTAGTCGACCCGGGACTTCCAACTAGGATTTGCTAAATCTGCTTCTTTTACGTCGGGGATGTCGAAAAAGCAAATGACCGTTTTTAAATTGGGCATCTATTGCCGTAATTAGAGAATAGAGATAGCAGAAGAGCTAGCTTAGGTACTGTCTAAGTGTCTACCGGTGTTTGGAGGTCACAAATACTTCCAAACACGAGTAAACATGTTTTCCGAAGCAACTAGCACGTCACATACATAAGTAGATTTAAGTAAATACCTAGGTAGGTAGGTACTGAAAAAGTGCTGCGAAGTAAACATACCTACCCATTGAATCATGGTGTCACTCATTCCCGGTAGTTAAGTCATCGCTGTTTTTAACAGCAAAGCCCTCGAGTTGAGTTCAAGCTACAAATTAGTGTTTTGACCATTTTCACTAACACCAAGCGTTTCCCAAACGAATGCCTAAGCAAAAGTACACTGTTGAATTTTCAACGGTCCATGCAGAACCGATAGTTGAAAACCCTAAAGTCAGTTGTGACAGTGAAAACGGGCAGTGTTTCATATCACTGCACACAAGCACTGGTTTTTTGGCATACTCGGTACGCCCCTGGCACCGAGCGGTAACGAAAAACACGTGTCAAAGTAGCTATAGATTCACCAACCGAGCTATACAAAACCAGTATAAGCGGATCTTTCATTATAAGACTTTAACTGACATTATCATTACCACTGAAAACGTGATGCTTAACTACCATGTTTCCTATTTATTATGAGTTTCCGATATTTCGGCGCTGTAGCAAGCATCATGAATTCATGATCACGGCACACAAAAAATGGTTTATGGTACTTACAGTGCAATCAAATTATCTTGGCAGTTCCGAACTTCGTGCAGGTTATTTTGTTACAACTAATGTTTAAAAGTGTTATGATATTTATTTTGTTTGTATTTCTCACTGTTTAAATTAGATATTTTCTGATCGTTTAAGTATTGGTTTATCTGGCAATAACAGTTTTCTTCACAAGTTTATATGCGTAAAAGTTTACAGAGCCTATGTTCAGACCTGCCAAGATAATTTGATCATACTGTAACTGGTAATTAACAAATTAGTGACCGATACTTAAACACCGTGATTGTACTCATGATAACAAACAACTTTTACTACGGGAACAATCCACGGCACGGTTGGCGCAGTGACTGAACGATTGGACTGCTGTGCTGCGTGTCGCGGGTTCGATCCCCCCCGTTTATTGCCGTTGTCCCCGTACGCCGTGTCCCCGTCCTAAGGGGACAGCGGTACTTTTTGTTGTCCCCGTACTTTGTCCTCGTTAATCAGTCGACGTCAGGGGCACCCCGAGGTTCGGTTAATTAGGTTCCTTTAAACCCTGCAGACAGAAATAGGAGCGGTACAGCGGGGCTCCGTCGACCTGCTGACGGAAACGCTAACCCTATAAGTTTCTACAAAATTGCAAGACTTACCTATAAAGAATAAAGCTGCCAGTTAAGAAGCCAAAGAAAAAGCCAACAAACTTCAAGTAAATTGGGACAATATATTTTTATGAGTTTACTTCCCGTTATCCCCGTTAGACGAATGTACGTTATGGGGACAACGGGTAATAAATTTAATCACGGCCCGCTGTCCCCGTGACGGGGATATGGCATACGGGGACAACGGGAATAAACGATCCCCCCACGGAACAAATAGGTATTTGTATGGCCTACAGATAGTTGTTTCGGGCCTTGGTGTTTGGTTTGTGTATGTGAGTTAAGTGTTTCTAAACACACCCACGATACAGGAGAAATTCCTAGTTTGGGACAAAGCTTAAAAAAAAATCGGTTAATTTCGACCATTTAGGCGAACATTAATCGGTCACTAATTACCAGTTTCCGTGTTAATGATAGGATATCTCATTGTACGGCAAATCTTTACAACGCAAGTTTGTTAATCATGTTATACTTGCCGTGTCGACGGCGCGTTCGTGTTCCACACGCGCATCAAAGAGATGTCAGCAACATTGCAGGGGCCCGCATTGACCGACGCCTGTCGGGGCGGGGCTGCAGGTTGTTCGAAAGAGATACCGCGGCAATGGACACAAAGGGCTAAGAAGGAACATGGGTGGTTTTTAGTCAGTAGAAGTCTGACACTCCCTTCCGCTCCGCCCAGAGCGGGATGAGTCATTTAATGATTCGCCACGCACCAAAAAAAAGGGCCATATTATACTGGATTAAGAAGCTAGCTAGAAGTGTCGCCGTGCCTACCTAATACATCAGCTCGCACCAAACTTTGTGACCGTCCCGAAACTAGGCTCTCGCATTGCGCAGAACACAAAATCAGGTATTAGCGGGACGCACAAGAGCTTGGGGGCAGGGCCATAATATAATAAGTATTAAAAATGTTAGAAAACGAAAATTGTTTGGTTGATTACGTATTCCCACTCGACTGTACCATGCGCAAGTTCGGACTCGCGACTATATTCAGGGCGGCCACAAAGTTTGGCGAGGGCTGTACTTGTTAGATTCTACCACAGAACAGAAAGAACAGGGATTACATCTACCGAGCTTAATACTCTCATCATCTCATGTAGTAATTCGGGTCTAGTTTCATAACGTCAGATACAGCTGTACCTATGTCAAATATCTTTACAAGATGAGCAGTGCAAAGAAGTTTTGGCGCGTGGCCATATTTGGAACTACCGGCGCCATTTTGCTTTTTTCAACTGTTTACCATCAACTACACTCTGTACCTCTGCACTCTGTACACTCGGCTGTCAGTAGTAGATCTTTGACAGTCGTTACAGATAGTTAGTAGCCCAATAGTCTGACAACCAGTCATATCAAGGGTTGTCATATTACCCATTAACTATCTGGGTTGTGGAGGTCAGGTAGGCAGTCGCTCCAGGTAAAATACTGGAATTCAGCTGCATCCGGTTAGACTGGAAGCCGATCCCAACATAGTTGTAGCTTGTAGTCACATTCGAGCGACACTTTGTTCCAAATGATGACAATGTCTCAAACGTCTCAAAATCTCCATATCCTGTACATTGGTCAATAAATGTAATCGTGCAATGGCAGAACTAAATTCGTATTCCACAACCGTATTTTGTCGGTTTTGTTTGTCATCGAAAAGGCCACACTTTGTATGGAGGAAGTTGATAATTTTTAGCACTAACCGTAACAAAGTGTTTAGTCATTTTACAAACCAAGCAGCACTAGGTATGATGGTATCGATACGCTATCATCACTTGGTAGGGCCTTCGTATATCCATCTTTCATTTTGATAATACAACGAAGTACATTGCCGTACCGCTTAGAGAGAGTCGTCTGCTCGAAAGCATAAAAACGCAATGTATATTGTTGACAGTTTAGTGCTGCAAGAACCTTTACGTTGACAGGGGAGCAGTATTTGAGTGGTGACGACGCGCGACGTTCGTTTCGACTTTAGCCGCGTGCTATAACATTCTTGTACCATCATACAAGCTCTAAAATGCACGCAGCAATATGAATTAAAATCCCCCCCCCGCCTCTGAACGCCTTTTATTTGGGTGGTAGGAAATCTACAAATGACTCCTCCCGCTCTGGGCAGAGTGTCAGACTTCTACTGACTAAAAACCACCCATGTTAATTCTTAGCCCTTTGTGCCGAGGCCGCGGTATCTCTTTCGAACAACCCGCAGACCTGACGGGCCCTCTCTTAACGCCTCACGTAATTAATAGGCGCCCCTTAGTGCTCGCTATTATACATCTATACAGTAAAATTGGGAACAGATTTACGTCTCAAATGCGTCAAGCGATTAGGAAGGACGCTAGTACATGATCACGTGACTGAGATGCAGTGGCTCGTATCATTTGATATGTTAGGCCGAAACTGCGCATATCTACGTGTCGGATATTCCATGCATCGGTGACCCTGAAATTGAGTTTGCCGAACCTCTGAACTCATGAACTGCACCACATATTTACTGCTTTGACCGTTAACTTTCCCATTTCTAAGGTAAAATACTAAAAGTACTCGTACCTATCTACCTAACGAAAAGTTACAGGGATTAGTTACTTACCTTACCTTTACAAACATTAAAGAAGTTAGTGCAATTTTATCGAGGCCTGTCTAAATTGTATGAGAAAGAAACAAGACGATTGTTTTGGATTGGCGTAAGATGATTTCGGTGAAAATGCTATCGGTGAAAGATTATTTAGTTCAAACGTGTTTCGGCGAACCATGACTTCGGCAAATCTTGGTCTCGGGCAACCATTCATTCTTTGTAGCGTTATTTGGCGAAACGTGCTTTCGCTGAATAATGTTTCGGCAAAACGATTTTTCGTATTAACGTTCTTCGGCGAACCATGCTTTCTGTAGACAATTAGATCGATCAAGTGTAATTCTGTTTACCGTACGGGACTCGTAATATCTAGCCTTTTCATAACTGTCTAAAGTGTTAGGTTCCCGTCGGGGCTGCGGGTTGTTCGAAAGAGATACCGCGGCCTCGGCACAAGGGCTAAGAAGGAACATGGGTGGTTTTTAGTCAGTAGAAGTCTGACACTCCCTTTCGCTCTGCCTAAGAGCGGGAGGGGTTATTTGATGATTTCCAACCCACCAAAAAAAAAACGTGTTGGCTTCAAGGCTAATTCGGAAAATTTACAGATTGGGGTTGCTTGGTTTTGCTTAATAATAACTGCCACTCGGGTCGATCTTTAGGTTAAGCCGCGCTTGTCTGGGTTGGTCTATGGATGGGTGACTACCCGTTACATTATACCGAGTTTCCTCCGTGCCTCGGAAAGTAGGTTAAGCCGTTGGTCCCAGCTGCCATATATTGATCTTTGGCAGTCGTAACAGGTAAGCAGTGACCTATAAGCCTGACAACCAGTCTTAGCAAAGGGTATCGTATTACCCAGTATTAACTGGGCTGTGGAGGTCAGACACGCAGTCGCTCCATGTAAAATACTGGTATTCAGCTGCATCCGGTTAGACTGGAAGCCGACCCCAATATAGTTGGGAAAAGGCTATAGGCAGATGATGATGGGTTGCTTGATGTATTATACATTATTGTTTATTGGAATAGCACAAATTGAGTATCGTGTAGGAAATAACCATCATCATCTGCCTAGCCTTTTCCCAACTAAATTGTGGTCGGCTTCCAGTGAACCAGATGCAGCTGAATACCAGTATTTTACATGGAGCGAATGCCTATCTAACCTCCACAACCCAGTTAATACTAGGTAATACAATACCCTTTGGTAAGACTGGATGTCAGAATTTCAGGTCCTGTAACGACTGCCAAAGATCTATATAAATGGCAGCCGGGACCAACAGCTTAACGTGCTTTCCGGGGCACGGAGGAAACTCAGTATGTCGGGCGGTCACCCATCCACAGACCGACCTAGGCACGCACAGCTTTACCTAAAGATCGACCTGAGTGGCAGTTCTTCTTAATTGATAGTTAAAATCGACATCCCTACCGTATATTTTCTGAAACATAATCTGTACAAGCTTTAAAAGCGAAAACCATCAGTTTCATAAAAAGCCAAAGAATTTAAAAAAAAAATTGACTTACAAAAAAACTTAATTTTACTTCCAGAAATCGGTGACAAAAAAGTCATTGAAACAAACAAAAGTCATCGACTTTCGGAAATTAAATCTATATTTCCACTTTTTAGTGCTTTTTTTCTATGTCCATTGAGCCCCCATATGGGATCGTAACCATCCCTATTGCTGGCCGTAACGGTTTTACAGAACCTTTACATAAATTCATAAGTAGATTGTGCATGGCGCACCAGATAATCTGACAATTAATTACCCATTCAAATTCCATTCTATTTTCAAAATTTCATTTTTTTTTTATTTATATCAGGCCCTTCAAAATTTTGATGGCACTCATATTTTAGACAATTTCTAAGAGAAAAGAAAATAAAAACCGGCCAAGAGCGTGTCGGGCCACGCTCAGTGTAGGGTTCCGTAGTTTCCCGTCCGTCACAATTGAGTTTAAAGGTGGTTTTTTTTTTTTCAAAATGGTTTTCCTAGAAAGTCCAGAAGTTCTACTTTTCAGATTTTTTTCATATTTTCTAAACTTATGGTGTGCTTATGGTTCAAAAGTTAGAGGGGGGGGGGACACATTGTTTTTACTTTTGTAGAGATTATTTCCGAAATTATTGACATTATCAAAAAATTATTTCAGTAAACCCGTACATTAATCATTTTTAAATACCTTTCCAACAATATATCACACGTTAGGGTTGAAATTTAAAAAAAAATCACTTCCCACTTTACTTATAGGGGGGCTACCCTAATAAAACATTTTTTTTTCAATTTTTATTTTATCACTTTGTCGGCGTGATTGATACACATATTGGTACCAAATTTCAGCTTTCGAGTGCTAACGGTCACAGAGATTAAGCGAGGACGGACGGACGGACAGACAGACATGGCGAAACTATAAGGGTTCCTAGTTGACTACGGAACCCTAAAAAATGCCACATAAAAAAAGAAGCTGCTAAATATAGTTCAGTTGGTATATTTTTGATTGTTATCAGCTTATCTTTTTACACTATGTCACCATGACTTTCAATTAGGTAACTTAGTTATTACGGATGCGGAACTTCGAATCCGTTTTATGTCATGTCTCCCCAGTAGAAACTTGACACGTGTTTAAAGTTTCCGAAACAGTTCGGTTAATTGTCTTGTTGCACTTTCAGGTTGATAATGACCTAGTAATTTGCTCTTGGGCTATTAGACTAGGAAGGTAGGTTTTAAATTAATGATAGAACTATTGCAAATATTATAATCCCCGAAGAGTCAGGCAGAGGAGTAACCATTAATTTAGTACACCTTCATTTCGACAGTTCTGTTCTAGTCCCATCATCCCATGTAATAGGGGTGGAACCTATTTTAATTACAAGATATTTTCAGATCGTAATTAAATAAAACGCACCAGAATTTTTTTGAAATATAAATGTGCATTCGAACCGATTCTGCATTGGACAGATTGGGACTCTAACAGACACTTATTAATATTAATTTGTCCGAAACCATTTTGACTAATACCTTAATAAGGTATTTTGACTAATACCTTAATAAGGTATTAGTCAAAATGGTTTCGGACAAATTAATATTAATAAGTGTCTGTTAGAGTTTAAAAAATATCCTACAACTAAACTCCACATATTTTCTTTTCGCAATATTGCGAAAAGAAAATATGTGGAGTTTAGTTGTAGGATATTTTTTCTTCTTTATTGTATCGTCGCATCCGCCCTCCCTCCCCTTCCATCTTGACCAGCCAGGCGTACTCACTATCACTATGGGGCAGTATGTATTTTCCCTGTACAGGGTGGAATGGGGTACCAAGACGCACAACGGTTACTACTTATTCCGTAAACTACCACAATCTGTCAAATATGTATCTTCATTTTTATCACAAGGTTGATTGAGAAAAATTTACAGTTTCGGTAAACGTAATGTGCTAGCGTCTCGTCTGTACATCGTTCTAAAGCCCCCAGATAAAAACTTCTATGAATTATTATGATTAAATGCCAATGATAAAATGTCTATGTAGGTAGGTGTAATCAATACGTGGTAATTGTTCCCCAGTTCACCCGGTATGTTTACCGGGTGAACATGCATGTATCAGATGGGTCTGGTGCAGAACCTTCAAGTTGAACAACTTACTGTAAGGAAAAACATCGTAACCACTTACAATATTCCACCCAATGTTGAGTGTAGGTCTCTTCCAAATCTCTCCACTTTTGGTTGTTCTAACAAAATTCCAGTACCAACTCGGCCCAAAGAATGGGACAAAGACAAATGACAAATTTTTCCGGCTGTATAACTCGTTATAGGTGACACCCACTACGAGTCTTTGGTCAACTGGACCCACTCGCTACTGGCCCCGTGGGTCCTGGGTGCTTACTCTGGAATATAATTCCGATAGATCGACATTGGTCAAACGTCAGTTGGTTGAGTTAAACGTCAGGGATTGGCTAGACTCAGTGAGTCCAGCCAATGCCTGACGTTTGACTGACAATTCCAATGTCGATCTATCGGAATTATATTCGAGAGTAAGCACACTGTTGACCACATGATTATTTTTATTTATTTTTATTGGTCGACTGGACCCACATGCAAAATTGAAAAAACATCTATTGTTTAAAGGTACCAGCGGATACAGTCGAGCGCAAAAGTGTTCAGTCAAAATATAATAAAACGCAATTTAATTTGGTAGTGTTTATTCATAATCAAAATCTCAAATCTTTTTAAATTAGGCACAAATGTTAATAAAAAACAAAAGACTAATATTTTTATTAACTTAATGTAGGTATGTCTAGCTAAATAGTCTACTTTTCAAACGAAAAGAAGTTATAATTTAAAAAAAAAGGGGTTGCATAGTAAAGTCTCACAAACTACCAGCAGACCAGAATGGTAAATAAGTAGTTTAATAAAAGAAAAGTATAAAATAAAATAAAAACTACCAGGCGGCCAGAACCATGAGGGAGGTATTGTATCTTGTTATTAGGAATCTCTTAATCAAATCTCGATACATTTCTAATAACATGCAATGATGACACTACTACTTCACCATTCTGGTCTCCTGGTACTTTCGAAGACTTCTTTACTATCCTTGTTTCTCATCTCCATTGCAAAATGAAAAAAAAAATGAAAAAAAGCTGCATGGTATTAGAAAGGTGTACCTATAAATTTAATTATGAGATTCCTATTAACAATATACAATACCTCCTTCATGTTTCTGGCCTCCTGGTAGTTTTTGAGATTTTACTACACTAATCTTTTTTAAATTATCCTATTGAGTAAAATTAATAATAATAAAACTAAAAGATTCGGCTTTACTGCGTGTGCGTGACTGTACTTTATAATAATATTAGGTAATGGGTCCAGTCGACCAGTTCAAATTTTGAATTGGTCGACTGAACCCGTGGGTCCATTTCGAGTGGGTCCAGTTGACCAAAGACTCCTACGTTTCCGTGATAAAAAAGTCATGCAATAATTCTATTTTTACTTACAAGCCTCCGCTCGCATACGTAACATAGCCCGTCCAGTGCGGTTTAATGATATAAAGTACAATATAATTATACCTACTATGTTATGTTATATCATGAGATGACCTAATTTACAGTATAACGTGTTTAGCGTCCCGGACTTACAGCTAATGAATCGGCAAAGCCCTAGCGACCGCTTGGAAATGGAGGTCTCTAGGATGACATAGAGCTGGGAAATTAGGAAGTTGACAAAAAGTAGCCCCCTTTTACCTGGCTATATTATTATATCCCAATAGGGGTACAACCCTGTCTAACCCTTCAGGTTTTACAGGCTAATATTAGTATGAGCTATGAGAAACTGTAAAACAAGCCTACCACACTATTTTTTTTTTTTTTTTTTAAAACGTTGCCCCGCACTAGGAATTTCTCCTGTATTGTGGGTGCGTTCACAAACATTTAAACTCACATACACAAATACCCAGACCCGAAACAATTATCTGTAGATCATACAAATATTTGTTCCGTGCGGGGATCGAACCCGCGACACGCAGCGCAGCAGTCCATTATTATATTCCCAAACCACTGCAACTCCTGAAAGTCAGAATCAATCAATTTAGCGGCGACCACCGGAAAAGCGCCGAGACAATGTAGCTTGACTAGCTTGACAAACTCCCAGACAAACCATTCAACTGTTTTGGATCCTACAACGATCAGAAAAGAATAGCGGAGGAGTAGGATAAATATAATTTCTACTTCCCCCCCATTTTAGCAGGAGACAGAACAACAACAGAAACTGTAAAATATCTCTGTCTGTCTGTCAGCTGTACACGCCTTATTGGCTGTCCGCGACCTGGATCTTCAGACAAAGCTTTTTTTTACCCCAAAAAAACGTTTTTATGAAAAAATTCGCAACCTGCAAAAGGGCGAAGCCGCGGGCCAAACTAAGCGACGAATATTTTTTCATGAACTTGCAAACACGCAAAAAGGAAAAAGTACAAACAGAAGCTCAAAAGAGGTCGGTCCTGTTTACATGCCAGGGATATGAAAAAAGTGTTGCTATACTTTACTGACATATATACATAGTAGGTATGAAGCATAGATAACAGAAACAACAGGAAGGTACTGCTGCTTAGTTCAATGTTACAGACAGACCCATCGATCGAACCGAGTTAATGTCATAATCGGAATATATTAGTTTTCCATCGCCATTTCGATGAATAATTACGTACTATCGTACATAACTTAATGACGAAAACGACGTTTAAAAAATAACCAGCCAAGTGCGAGTTGGACTCGCACTCACAGGGTTCCGTACCACCAAACAATATAATAAATAACAATATTTATAACTCTCACACATAATAATTATGTAACACTTATCAGCAAAGCTTAAGTAAATTAAAAACAAAGTTAATGCTTTTTTTTTCGGTTTGGGAAATCATCAAATAACTCCTCCCGCTCTTGGGCAGAGCGGAAAAGAGTGTCGGACTTCTTAGTGACTAAAAATCACCCATGTTCCTTCTTCGCCCTTGTGCCGAGGCCGCGGTATCTCTTTCGACATCCCGCAAGTAAATGCTTCAGTTTGACGAAAAATTCCCATAACATAAAAAAAAACAAAATTCCAAATCTTATTCAAACCAATTTTCGTTGAAGCTTTTTTTACGTTTTACCATACATTTTTTATCCCTTTTGTGTACCTACCGTTTCATAAAAAACACCTACTCTCCAAAGAGCTGTGTGGTGCTAACAGTTTCGGAGTAAAGTGGCTGTGATATATGGGCGAACAGCGAATTTATGAGGGTTCCGTTTTACCCATTTGGCTACGGAACCCAAAAACAGGCATAAGACTAGCTCGTGCCCGTTCTCATAAACAATAAGAAATTCCTAAATAAAAATGCTCGAAAACGGTCACAAAAGACACACTCAATAACTTCAGAATCGCAGTAAATAATGAGCTTGTCTTGGACGATAATAATCAAAGAATTTTACTGAAATCAAACAATGCCAACTGAAATGTCGTGTCGCTGCTAAAACGCTTCTCGGAAACATTAATTTCTTAACCGTTTCAGCAACCTGAAAGAACTTATTAACGCGATAAAACGTAACGTTTCACCGAAAATACATGTACGCAAAAAGAAAAGACTGTATGAATAAAATATACTCAAATCTTTTATGTTTTTTCAAACGTTTTGATACTGTCAGTTATATGCTAGCAGTTACGAAACGTTTGCCTTCAATATTTTCCTATAAAGCCCCCAGTAACCTAGGGATTGCGGAACGTTTTTCATAACATAACACGTCGTTTTCCCCGAACGGTAGCACCACGAGGCGGTTTTCCTAGAAAATGAATCTCAACTTTATTCGTCCAACTCTGTAAAGCATTTATACTTTCCAAGTACCTGGTGTTGATTACACGCCAACGACTTCATACAGAAATCTCAAAAAAAAAAACGATACAGGCGTTCACTAATTAAGCACCATGAACGCACTGCTGAATAATATCCAACCAGAGATTATAGACCACAGTATTGACAACGTTACAATGTCAACCTTTTCAGTCAAAAACCTCGCAATGTAAAGTAGATATCTGCAGCTTTCGCACCTGTGTTAGACGGTTGAATAATTCGCTAAGCTGTAATGGTGTGGTGAGGTCGCCGGGGCTAGTCTGTCCCGACCCTGCCTACCTCGGCTGCGCAACCCGGCGTCACCGACTCGGCGGTATGGCGGCAGCTGCATTGCAGCTGGCGTGTGCTTTTGCTCGTTTTACTGCTCACACAGAATCCTGCTCGCACTGGATATGTACCTACGTACATGTGCCACGGTCGGCGTGTGCATTCATTACACTACATTCTCCACACAAGTATGTAGCATAGCATGAACATGAGGCATTTGATCTCTGATGTTGAGCAGAGTTGAAATTTAGTGGCCAAGCGTTTGAGATCAGAAATATGGATAAATACTGATATTCAAACGCATCTGGTTACTGAAAACTGACTATGAATGTGTGCTGAAAAAGTTTTGTGCTTTTGGTATATGGAATCGATATAGTTGGGCTGACTGAATTTAAGTCTAGATAAATAATGAAAAGAAAAAGAAACAGTTTTTGTTCCCAAACACTTTATACAACTGAAACAATTTCTTTAGTCGTTTTACCTTTACAACTTTTCATCGATAAATCAATGCTTTTCTTTTCCTTCTAAATTGAAGACACTTTTTTATCGTAGGTAGTCTCTCACCAAACTTAAGGTTCTAACACATTTCCACGTAAAATTCATGAAGCATTCACACTCCTGTGCTTCAGTTAATTTACATACAATCTTTCAGATGCCGCGAGCATTATGATCAGCTGGAATGATAACCAGTTACATAATTCTGCTATCTCATAAATTATCCAATTTGTTTTGAAATGATAACGTACCAAAACATTACGCGTTTTTATAACTCTCGCATCTCATTATTTACCTGTCGTATGCCTGTCGTACTTTTATCATACAATTTAATTTTACCAGATTTTTCGGGTCCTGTAATTCTATTTGGAGACTGTCCATACAGAATTGTAATGGTCGTGGCTGCATGCTTATTACGTAATAAGAATTTGGGTCGACCTCCGCCGGGATTGGGGCGTCGACTATAGGCTTTATAGAGCTTTGACAATGTCAGTCATATAGCCAGCAAATTGAGGATGTATTTGGGTATGAACTTGCAGTCAGTAGTTAGACCTTTTATCTAGAATAGGGCGTTCGGACTTACCTAAGTGTAAGAGTCAGTGGGAAGTGTTTTTACCGGTTACTATTACCAAGTTACAGACATAGTATTGATAAATCGTACAGGGTAGGTCAGTATCAAGGTACACAGTCTGCTATCAGTTAAGTACTTCTTATTATCCTCAAGGGGGCATGACTTTACCAAGCCCAGATGTTGACCAACATCCGTTGATGATTTATAACGTACTTCTACAGACCTGTCGTGTATTAATGGAGCAATGGGCGTTAAATTGTGCCATCGTGTGCCACGAGCGGCCAATTCGTATGAGTGCTGTAGTTAACATAATTGACATCGGCCTGCGAAATTATGATTTTCAATAGTCGGTGCGGAACGAACGATGCTGAAACAATTGGTTTTATTGAAACGGCTGCTCATCCTGTTAAGATAGCGAGCGTGATACAAACTCTTATGTTTCTATTAATTTCCAATAAGCGAATTGTTCTTCAAACATTGCTAGACTATTGTATCTTGACTTTGAGATTCGAAAGATCTCATTACAATGTCAGTCGCCGAATTCTTATTTACTTACTTATTACGGCATCACTTGTTTATACATCATTACTTTGTTCTCCCACAACGCATCGGCGCGGCGGCGGAAATACCTGCTCAGTAAGCTGTGGCTAACGATGAGTGTGTACTTATGTAGGGTAGGTACGTATACAAACATCTCTAGGTTCAGATAGCGTAGGAGCAGAGGTCGGGCGACCTCCCGTCGCCGTTCTCCGCAGGCTTAGGGCGCGGCAGGGGGCTGCTTTGCAGATTTTCCTTGTACTATACTTACGTAGGTCTGTGAGACCGACGCCGACGTCCTTGGCACTTTACAGCCTAGGCCCTAGTCTGTATCTCTATAGACCGCTACGCAACGAAGCGAATACAACCAAATTGTCTGTTTTCCATTGGCAAGATGTTAACGGGATCCAATTCGACGTCCCTAAATCGAAATTTGATTTCCGCCAATATCTTTGCATACCCGTTACAATCATGAATTTCAGATGTTTTTTGTTTACATGTGTATAAACGCGTACGTTTTATAGAACCCTAGAGTTTAGGTAACAGAATAATAAGTATAAACATTAGTTTTTTATCTATCTAGTAAGTTTTTTTCAGCGAATGGTGATCTTCGACTCTAATCTCACGCGAGCACAACTCTCTTGCACAGTTGTTTCCAAATTTACATTGAGTCGCTGTTCCATATCACATCTCGATATCGATGAATTTTCAAGTGATGTTTAAAGAATATCACTGCTCAATGGATGGCACATGTTCTGACCCAGTTCGAAATAAAATTGGTACTCTGCTGAGCGCTCTAATACAGCGGACCTTCTAAAAACTGTGGTCTGTGTAACCGCAGTCGCCGGCACTTAGCCGAGATAACGTTATCAGCGATAGCCTTGCAGAGGATTCTGTGAAGCCGCATAGCCTGACGTGTATACATAACATGTATGTACCTACGTGCTAGGTTACGGGACTGTGGAGTGCTAGATTAGGAAGCTGTCCTATTATGTAATGTGCTGCTTACAGAAATGTTTGATACTTTTTGTGGGGCGTAGGCGTGGTTCTCCGAAATCTTATGCTATGCTATTGATTCGTGCTTAAGTTTATTTTGGGTTATCTTTCGTTTTCGTACCAAAGACTTGTTTTACAGTGCGGGGGATTCTGGGTCTCTGAATGAAATTATGGAACAGAATATTATATCTGTCTGTCGACCAAAAATTATGCAGAGAGTGGTGACGTACACCGAAGCCAAAGCGAGATCGTCATTCTAAGTCTGTTTATCGAATGCTGTGATGTTATCTCTGTTTTTCATCGCGAAAACCTTCTCTTGTTTCTTTGATATATCCGTATATGGCTGTATTGGCCCGATGATGTTCATTCGCTGTACCTAAATGAGCCAGTCCCGATTTACAAGGAAGGTTGATACCCTCTACCTCGTCAGTGCGCCTAGGGTGTTGTCGATGCCATCAAACTACCTGTTTACCTACTTCGTTAGACGAACAACGTTACAATAAATTGGTTCATTATCACAATAAGTAGGTATAATTATGCGGTCGAATTATGGATTCCGTAAACGTTATAAAGTTGATGTTACTTTAAAGATGGTGAATAGGCAGTCTTGAATAAATATCGTCGATTGACAACTCTTGATCCCGCGTTGAGGTTGAGGCACAGTGAGGTCGATTTTGTTCGATTGGTCATTCATGACATGAAAGATTTTTTTTAATGTCGCTAAACAGCTCGAAATTGCATTTCCCAAAGACGAATTTCAGTGTCATCGATAAAGTCACCTTTACTGGTTTTGCCAACGTTTTGACTGATTGAGCTGAAATCGCTACAAATGGCATAAAGCAGGTATTAGCAGGATGCTTTCATTCTGCGCTCCCCTCTGGAGCGGCGGCGATGTCACTGAAACGAAAAGAGGTCGTTCGTTCGTCGGCGGGCAGCCATCGCGCATCCCGCCAACAATGAGGAGCGGAGTTTGTGCCAGTGCTATATCGAACACAGAGTGCTACATACATAGGTACGTACGTACGTTGTAGATAGAGGCGCGTGCTGCATAGCATGTAGGCGGCACGTAATGTATGCGTGCGCGCTGGTGCCCATGTCGTGTTGTCGCTCCACAGGCGCGGGACGTCGCACTCGCCGCTGACCTCATGCGCAGGCGACTATACCACCTAAATATGACCTAAGTGTGTTGTATTGTTTCGTCTGTTTCGTTCTAATTAAACGGTCTCATTTTTTTTTCTTTTACGTTTCTTATTTAAATCGGAATAGGCTGAAATTTTAAGGTTAAGTGTGAGCAGGTTAGAATGATTCGAATGTCTATGAATAAAAAAATCCCCATGTCAAATTAGGTTACAATTTATTTCCTCATTATTGTGTTTATGTACCTACCTAGCACGGAATAAATTGTGCACCTAAGCAACAGCATAGGTGAAAAACAAGCGTATTGCGCAAATTGATATGAATGTAGGTAGGTATGAATGTACCAGTCGTTCGTGACTCGGTAGTGGACTAGTGGGCAACGGCTGTCGCCATCGTTAACAATCGTGCCGTCACCTAATTGACTCCGCTCTATACCTTAATTAGTACTCGGCTGTGATCGCGACGTTATTGCATCTCGACGAAGTGGCAGTAGATACCTAACTAGCTAGTTGTTATGTGCGAGGCGCGAGGCCACGCACCACCTGACACAAGCAGCTGGCAGCCGGCTGCCTGCGCTTGCACACAACAAAACTCGTTTCGAAGCAGACGCCTCAATATGGCCACCAACGTCCCCCGTGTCGTATTATGATTACCAACAGATTTTAATTCCAACCTAAGCTTCTTCACCAACTGACGTATTACGCAAATGGAGCGCTCTACATTTACGCAGACGTTTGCAGGCGAACGCAAAACAATATAAAGATATTCTTCAGTGTTACACTGCTATGGCACGGTCGAGTGTTTCTGGGAAGTGGGCGCGCGATTTTGTTGGATGGCTTTGTTGTCGCGGCGCATTGTGGAGTGGCTGTCCTTATGCCACATGCCGTGTCCGTGATCGTATTTTTCCGTCTTGTGCGCAGACAGCGGCGTGGCTGTTTACACGAGCAGCAACTATATAATAGGTGTATAGCTGGTACGTTTAGCTAGGTAGGCGCGTAGGCAGGCGGTCGTGCGGCCCGCGGCGGCGTCGTCGTCGCTCGACCCTGATAATTTGCTGCGCTTATGTTACTTCAACGGCTTCTTGCGACACGTTGTGGCCGCTTTCCTAGGTTTCTACTCCCTACAGTCTACAGCTACACCATGCATTCGAATGTAGGTGAGCTATGTACGACAGTAGCGCAATGTCTTCTCAACAGACGGTCGACGAATTTATGGGTAATTCGCATTAGCTACGCATAAACAGTGCTAATTACTCATGAAGACGTTATTGGTATTTTATAGTTATGTAGATAACATCGCTATATTATACTCGTACATACGGCAAACATATTCAAGTTATCCTCCCAGTAACTCGGCGTTGGTATATGATTATGTCGTTTGTCATTGAACGAAACTCGTGACATTGAAGACATCATTAAATGGAGTAATACGAATAGACAATCAAATCCCAAAAAAGATATGTAAATCTTCTCGATTGTTTACATTTAGATGATGATATGATTTAACACATTATTTTATCTAATAATCACGTAAGGTGATGGTTATTGTTGGTAGAGCGCTATGTAGAGCTAGTTGTTGACTTGTGTGGTTGAGTTTTTTCAGTTTAAATGAGTTCGGGATTAGGAATATAAATGTGGTGCTGTGTACCTGGCGCAGTGGTCGGGTACTCGGGTGTAGCGGAAATCGTTTGCGTCACCAGGTGCCTTGTGCAACACGTGGCGTCGCATGGACCGCGAGAATGTCGGCGAGCTCTGACAAGATGCGCATAACATTCGCTCCAGCTTTCAATGCATGAAACGAGCACAATATGCGACTACTCGCCGGGTACAGCCGCGGCGTCGGAACTAAATAGCAACACTCGATACCTACATAATTGCACATTAGCTGCCTACATACGTTGCAATGTGCAAAATGCTTTTATATCGGGTGTGCGCTATTGGAAACAGTACCTATTGACTCATAATGAGCAAATCGCTAAGTAACACAAACAAGTCGCCGTGACTGTGTTCATGCACGAGTCGGTCGGCGTCGATCTGTGCGCGTCGTCCGTGACACCTAAACGAGCGAACAGCACCTCTGCTATCTGGTGCTTTGATAAGGCGCATTTATCAGCGGGTGAGCCGAGCGGGCCTCGGCGCGGGAGGAGCGCATGAGAGCGGCTGCGGCTGATGGGAGTGCGGAGTGTGGTCAGGCAGGCAGGCCAGCCGCACATGTTGCGGAACGTGCAGGCGCGGGGGGGGGGGGGCGGCGCGGTGCGGGGCGCGGGCGGCGGCGGCGGGAGACCAGGGACGGCGTCGTCGGCACACCGGCACGCCGCACGCACACAGCGGCGCGCCGACACGACGCCCGCGCCCGAGGAGCGTCACTACGCCTTATCGCAGCCATCTTTAAACGAGCACAGTGCACGCCACCCGCCACTCGGTACGAATTCCATTCGAGAACACTGTTGCTACGATGGCCGTCGACAGCCGACCGCAGCGATCCTTTCATTACATGCGACGCGAGCGCTGTGCATCGTTTAGCAGCCTGCTTCAAGGTCGTGTTAATTACCAGTCGGACCGGTGACAGTCATGCTCGTTAGCGAGACTCATCGCATTAATATCTATCTTCACATAAACGAGGCATTTATCGTTTTCAATGATCGGCTGCCAGCAAAGTAGTTCTCTTTGAGCGTATGCCGATGACATAGGTAACAAACACCGCAGAATCTAGATCGCATCACGTTTTAATAACACGCGCGACCGCTGTACTCAGCCGCTCTACCAATACATTGTCGCACCCTATAAAGTTTACCCTATTTAGAAGCGTCTACGGTTTATACGTTTCCACACTAGGGTGTTCTTGCGGCGACCATCTGTATTGATCTCGGGAGGGTGGTGTGGGTTGGCATCCCGTCGCCGAGTCTCCGTGGAGGCCTCGGCTCTGGCAAAGCCTCGGGTAAAATCCAGGCTGAGGCTGTCGGGTGGGTGATAAAGGAAAACTGCCTACGTAGCCGGCCCCTGGCGGGTGTTCGCTCGGCGTGGCGTGTTGTCGCGCAACTATATATAGCTCGTGTTGGGCCGCAGCGCCCGCCGCCGCCGCCACCGCGCGACTCTGTCGACGACGTCCGACGAAAGGTCAATCGGCGCGCAAATTATTTGCGTCGCAAAATCCGCAGCGTCGCTGCACCATCCCGACAGCGACGCTATAAACTAACATTATTTAAGTCCATCTCCTGCTTTGCTGCACGTATTATGGGGTCACGCCTCGGTTTAATAATGGATGGCTGATCACAGTGATCACTGATTCAACATTGGCCCAACATCGCGCACTCTTTAAGGCAAGAACGCGGCACGCATTCTTATCGGACCTCATAATAGGTATTGTATGCCGAGGTAGTTAGGTAGGAGCTCCTTGTACATGCTTACGTAGGTAGTTACTGTCGGTATATACACGTGCCGATTGATTGCTAGCTGTCGACAACAATCCACAACAGATTTAACTTCGTAATTATAGCGTAGTTGACTGTTGCGTAGGTGGGTATGCAAGAAGGCAAGGAGGATCGTTCCTCTTTTAGAAATCGTATAAAAATCACTCAAAAAACAGGCCTAATTAAGTTGGCGAGATTACTAAGCTAATTGAATTGTCCTAATGAGCTAACACTGCATCAATAACTCTATAATAATGTCATTTGTTATTCTAATGTTAAAGTTGCTACGAATTCACTCTTCGGTTCAACATTACACCGCTGTCTACCTCTAACACGCCCTATAGAATTACGGCAATAGAAACCCAAAAACAGGTATCGAGTTTCGACCCAGGGGTGGCAGGCAGCGAGGCAGGGCTCATAGGGACAACGGGTCTGCGGCCATGCATTCTTTCTATAGCACGAAGGATAAAAAACGGGTTTGAATTCAAGAAGTGGTCAGTCTGAGGCCGGTACGAGGTGAGCGATCTACCATCAAGGCACTGCTTAGTCACGCTTGGAATGCTTACGACTGCTCACTTCTACAAGACGTTGCAAACAAATGACGACACAGTCTGAACACAGCTATAGCGACAACGCAACACATATGTACTTACCTATAGTACTTACATATGTACGGTACGTAAGTCGTATCACTCAATGTACTTGTGGTTAAGCGGACTAATTCAGAGCACAGACGCCGCTGAAAACGGCGTTTTGCTATCATTTAACGGTGTTGTGTGGCATAACATAGCATCGCGCTTGTATTCCGTAAAGTGGTAAGCACACACGTCTGCTTACACCTTCACATAACACAATATAGCGACATGTTACCAGGCGTAGTCTACCAGTATATACTCGTATAGGTATATCGTAGCAGTGTAGTTACGTGGCTGCGACTGAAGAGTATGCGCCGCTGAAAACGCGTTCTCGTGTGATATTTTTCATGATTCGTCGCACTTATATTGCGTGCCGGGTAGGCAGATAATACAGTGTGTGTGATGCTTCTTCGGTTTGCCTGAATTTCAGTGTAGTTTTATAGCTCTACAGGATGAATTGTAGAGCTATGTCTGTAGAAAAAGGTGGTTAGTTATTGTGCTCTTTCTTTCTTTTGTTTCGGTCGTCGTACGAGTAGTCTCTACATTTGTATCGATCGTCAGCATATTTATTGAAAGTTGAAAGTACCAAAGTACCACTTGACCTCACAAAAAAACTAGACAATTAAGTTAATTGAACTGCTGCAAGTTCTTGTACTGTGTATTTAAGCAGTAATTAGCAGTGTTGTACAGTTTCGACAATCACTTCCTTTTACGACAAAAAAGTAGACGTTTACTTGTTGTTCGATACCTTATGTCTTATCCTACCGATATTGGTTTATCCTGATACTCTCGAATTTTCGCTCATATCATTACTGTTACAGAAGTGTTAGTTTGTAGCTTTTCATAAAACGCTCATGTAAAACGCGTTCAAAAGCTGTCAATGACATCAATACTCCTACTGACCGTTCTTGAACACGTTTAAGATGTGTTGATCGCGTTCAGGTTCTATGGTGGAATCGGCCCTAAGTTGCCTGAATTCAAAGCATATAGGTATACCAGTACCACCTTCCCAAATAACTTGTTACCATTGACTGTCTTTACGACTCGATAGTCGTTCTTTCAAAGATATCGTATTTATTTTATAACCATAGACCAGCAGTGTATGTTTAGGAATTAATATAAAAATACAGAAAGAATAACTCTCATGTTGCACTTTGAATACGCGGTAGGCGACGAAGCCAATGACTTACGTCAATTGCTTTGTTAGGATAATAACCTTAATAACGACACGGTTAAAAAGCTCAAGTTACTTTGAGTCATCATTTATTTAGCAACAACAATTTTTGCAATATCGAAGAGGAAGGTTCGATGAAACGTTTCAAATCTAGAAATGATGTTTATGTAGACATTTTCTGACCAAAAGACTGGATTGTTGACTATTTTTCTTATCCTTGCGGCTTTTTCCTACTCCTCCGCTATTCTTTTCTGATTAATTTCGTTGCGGAATCCAAGACAGTTAAATCGTTTCTCTGGGACTTCGTCGAGCTTCATTGTCTCGGCGCTCTTCTTCGCCACTGTTGATTCTGGCTAACAGGAGTTACAGTGGTTTTGTAATAGTGTGGCGGGCTTGTACCAAAAAATAAAATTAAAAAAAAACCTTGCGGCTACAGCCCACAATCATAACAAAAACGTTGCTGTTTTGACGTCAACCCACCTATCTTCTTCGATACGATACGGTATGATACCGAATGACTATTCCGCCACGGAATCCCAATAATGACTCAAACGTTTAATAGGATGGTAATAGATAATAAAAAAATACCGTAGATTAATCAATGAAAGCAAGAGCGTCCCCGATAACACCAAATGACCTGTCTCGGGAATCGAACTCGAATGAAAGTGAAAGCAATGAGGTGGTATTAACATAACGTTTATTATATTACAAGTTTATAGGGACTGGCCCATATTCACGTGGTTTATTATTCATATACGGACTTCGAACTTTGGGTCGACTGCTGCAAGTTTTTAGTATGTGTCGCTTTGAATAGTTGTTGATTCTTAATCATATTAGGTGGTCTTCGGGAATTTTATATGCGTCTAGTGTGACTGATGTAACATAAATGCTTTTCAATGGCTGATAAGTTACACACGATCCAATTGCTCAGTACCCAACAATTTCGAACGGCACCCACTAATTCTTGTGGAAATGTAATTAGCTGCTTCGCTGTAGCTACCTAGTTCGCCAGTCTCGATCACTGAATGCGTTGCGCTCATGAACCGTTGGCGTTGCAAACAGTATGGTACTTAACGGCCCGTCCGTCTATTTTTATGTTCATTGTGACAAATAATAAACAGTCGGGCGTCACCCGGGCGGCGGTAGCGGGCGCGGTGTGCGTGCGAACATTGCGTGCGTGCCTACAACGCTAGGTAGGTAGGTACGGACTACGGCGACGGCCGTGGTAAAGTCGACATCCCTGCATCCCTGCGCCGGCTGTGCCGCTCTATAAATACACAGCAGGTGTGGTGAGCGGGGCGAGCGGCGCGCGGGGCGGGGGCATCCGCCTCTGCAGCGCTCCAAACCGCTCGCAGCGGCCATCGGACCTTAGCGAGTAGCGACGGCATATCGATTGCGAGGACTCCCCCTGCGGCGCGCCGCCTCCATTGTGCTCGGCCTGGGATGCCTTCTCCGGCCGTTTCCTGCCTCGGCCCTGTCAGTTGTCTGAGCCTGCCCCGCGCCCCTCGCCCCTCATCCGACCAGCACGCGTCACCTGTCCAACACATGAGTGCTTCACAGGCACACGGGCGGCGATAACGCGACCTCGCACTTATTAACGATGATTACGTTAATGGTCGGAGAGTTCAACGATGTGCCGTTGACCACAGTTTCGCTGTGTTAGTCAGCGCAGCGGTAGCCTGTTCATTAGTTATAAATAAATCACAAACACAATGTAATCCTGTTTGTTTGTTTAACTCGCATAAATATGGACACGAGGAGAATATCCATACATGTCCAATTTACACGCTGCGGTACGGTAACGTTCCGTAAACGTGATCAGTTCCACTTCTAAATGTTCTAACTAATAGGTGCTTCAACAAAGTATTTAGTTAATAGCTTCGGTTAAAACAAGCGGCAATTAGCAGCGTTTTTGTCTCGTTTGATTAATTATTTTGAAGGAACGTAGCGAGATTTAATCTGACGCCGGGGTTCCGTAGCGCCAATATTGTTTTAAGACAAGTAAACATAGTCTGATGGACTTTGATTGCTGTATAAGCAACAACTTGTCGGTGTAAATAAAGTTACCAAGATTTTGTAACAATATTATGTATAGTTTTAAAAGATTGTCCATAGAGTTTTTCATTCAGTCAGCTCATTCTTCTCCATAGAGTAGAGATCTACGCTTTGGAAAGGTCAACTACAGTATTTTCACAAGTTATTTTACCTTGTGACTATGACTGTAGCTTCAGTTTATTTGTTTTTCAAAGTCCCTCTAATGGTCTCTATCAATGCTTTGAGTTTGAGTAAACAAGAATAAAGGCAAATAAATCTTCAGATGATAAGGTAACTTAGATAATTAATAATCAGAATGACTACCGCATTTTTTGCTGTTTGATTTCGTTTTGTTATTTAACTTTAGAGTTAATTAGATCAGCCTCTACATGCGCGTAAGTGCACTTTAATTAGGCGATAGATTAGTTAAATGAGCGACGATAAAAGCATCGACAAACGAACCGCGAAAACGTGCCAAATTAAATTTACGTCACACGATTCACATCGATATTATGCACTCTCCGTTTTATGACGAAGCAAAACTCATATTGTTTATTAATAGTCAAAGTTTTTTTGACCAAATTAGGTTCTTCCCCCCCCCCCCTCCCCCTTAATGGATAGGCTCGCCCTTAAAAAATAACTGGCGAATTGTCGGTGTACAAATAGATACGCTTCTGCCCAACCCTTCGGAGATTACGGCCGCGATGTTATTATGTAAGGTTCTTCTTGTATTGAACCCTAAAGATAAATCAACCCGAGATCATGGCTCGTTTCTCATACAAATACGTTATATTATAAATACATCATTGAACTGATACTCATACTCTCATAGGCACCGACGACATGATATAAATTTTGACAAAAAAACTCAGCTTGAATCTCAACTCTATGCCCTAGATTTTAAGACCAAACTTGTTTGAGGACTCCCTGTCAAATGCTACAGCTGTCGGTATGCCGCCGTACATACAGCATCGTAGAATATACTCAAGTGAACCAGTTTATTCTATTTCTGACTTTATATCTCGGTCATAAAGTTGATAATTGCGTTTATGTCGTGTGTCGCATTTTTATCCGTGCTTGGCAGACCACGGTAAGTCTAATTGAAGGGTTATGGACTACTTGTATGGTGTTCGAAGCGACTGATAAAGCAGTCCCGGTCCTTTATCTGCAATAGGCAGACCAAGCAGGTTTTAGGCAACATTTATATCAGCCAACGATTTGTGCTTATGTAACTTGCTCTTTTATTGTAAATAAACACGTGTTTCCGAAATCCCAATAAAGGAACGATACTTTATGGGGATTCCGGAAATATCTAAGTAGGTACTTGAAAAACTTTTCGCCTCGATTCAATTTCTTATAAACAATTGCAACTCTACATTTCTCGTAAAACTTAATCATAGATTGACTGTTGTGCATCTTTGATTTAACTTTTAACACTTCGAGCTCAATTAATACAATAATTAATTACCAACCTATGCCTATTTACAAACAAAAGACGTGTGAAAAAAAAACATTTTAATTTCAATCGTAAAAAGTTTTTATCTAACTATAAATAAAAGACATCAACGCTTCTGATTTGTTCAAATCTGTTTTTCCGTAACTAAGTAGTTTTGTTTTTGACAACAACAAGTTGTTTACAAGTATTCTAGCGGGAACTTACAGCTTTACTAACACTACTTCGTAGAATCGTAACACAGCCATAGTCGTAGTATTCATACTCAACCTCGCATTGAAGTAGGCAGGTAGTACCCTAGGTGAGGTGGTGTTTGTAAACCTGCTTCTTACCTGTGCTTCATCATTAGTCTTCCCTTTTCATACGGTGTCCTTATTACTCCATTACAATGTAGATGCCTTCTCTCGGCACTCGGTATACAATGATGATGTCGCATAGGTACAACCGCAAGCTCGTAACCTAATATGAAAAAATGTTGCCGACAACATCCAAGAGCACAAAGTCTCATTAGACCGTTGCCGAGTGGAGGTCGTCCGCCGCGCCGGCTCCCCTTGCCGTCGAGGATGAAAAACATAGGAGCATGACATCGGGCGACCCTCCGCGCCCGGCGCCCCGGCCCGCGCCCACGCGCCCTCGGGCCGGCCGCCAGCGCCACGCCGCGCTTGGCGGCTGCTGCCTCGCCGACCGCGGCGCCTCATTCAGCCGGCGACGCTCTCGCGCATCGCACACGTCCCGCTGCAGCGCGCCGCGACCCCACACCCGCACTCCCCGCGCACCCCGCACCGCACGCCGCGCCGCGCGCCCTCCCGGAACGTTTAACCGACAGCGAACATTGTTCTGTTGCAGCGGAGTATGCTACAGCAGATGTCCTCGCCGCCGAGCGCACAAGTCGGCGAGGTCGCGACTGTTGTGCGCCACCTTGAAGGCCGTGTCTGCGGCGACGTGTCTTCGGAGGCCTCCTCGGATGCCGCCGAGGATTTTGAATTACCAGAGTGCAAGATAAAGAGGAACTATAATTGCACCAAGTGCACGTTCTACACGCAGAACCCACGCGCTTATCTCGTACACACGCGCGACGCTCACTTCGTTAGACTCAAGATTTATGATTGTCCACACTGTGTTTACGCTTCAAGACATCATCAGAAACTTATAAGACACGTCAAAATGGTTCACGGAGTGCCAAAGCCGACTGCTGCGGCCGCTAAAGTACCCACTTTACCGGCCGCAGAGCTATCACCTCCCCCCGTCGACAATACGGAGTCAGCAGAGCGCATTGAAGACATGCTAGAGGAAGTGGAAGACTGTGAAGACATGATGATTGAAGTTGATGAGGATGACTCTATGGACCACGCAGCTGATGAATTCGACGGCGACTGCGATAGAAATGGTGACTACGCTTCGCCGGCTTATCGAAGGGCACATCTGTCAAAAGCTAAGGGCAAATTCTTCTCATGCGATAAGTGTAACTATGTCACCCACATAAGAGCTAGATTCACAAAGCACGTAAAGTATCATACCATGCCTATGATCAAGTGTACATTGTGTGATTTCCGAACACCATACAAGTGGAATTTGGATCGTCACATGAAGAACCACGGTGGAAGTGGAAGTTTCAATTGTTCGATGTGCAACTTCACGGCGGACATCAAGCAGAGTCTGACGGTGCACGAGATGAATCATCACACGCCGTCGCCGGGTCAGACGATGTGGAGAGTGCGCCGCAACCGGGTGGGCGCCAGCGACATGGTGTGCGCCGAGCTCGACACGGCCGTGCTCCCCAAGGAGGACGAGGGGAGCGGTGACTCGCGGTCCTCACACTCGGTCTCGGTGAGTCGTCGTGTTAGCGTGCGTGGCGAGGGGCCGCGCCCGGCCGCCGCCGGTACCACCGGTACCACCGGTGACGTCACGTCGCTCTTATCACAAGCGCCACCGCACATGGATTGCACTCCACATTATATCGCTTCTCGCAACCTTTTGCATCATGTTTACATTTATGCATGTCTCTCACGCTTCTATTTGTGTTGCACGTCATTACATTACTAAAACTCACTAACTTGCAAAAATTGGTAGTATTTAGAGCACATAAACGCATAAATAACTTGTTTACTAATAATGCTCGCGTCAAATCTGTAAACATTCTTTGACTACGATGTTATCGTTAGTAGTATTATGTAATTAGTTGTTCGAAGAGAGATATTTACTTTATTATTTCGGTACCTACTTACTTTTCGAACTTCCCTGATTTCCGATTGTGATAAGAAGATAGCCAATAAAACCAGCTGATAGTAAAGTCGTGCATCCACTGTTTCCGCATTTGTTATTTAGGTCATAAGTACTCGAGCCGTTTGACATTAACCTTGGGAATCGAACCCGGTTACGTGTACTTACTACCACTGAACTGCATGACACGTGGAAAATATTTCCTGTCTTGATAAAATCAAATAATATTACGATTTACCGCCAACATTTAGATAAAAATACTCGAAACGTCCTAAATTTAAATGATGAGACGAGTTTTACACTTTGCAGCAATAAAATTCGCGGTCCGAAGACACGTGCTTCACCTGAAAATACAAAATGATAATTTATATTCATGAAAGTGAGTCGAGTTTTCAGATTAGTGGTAGCTTGGGTTTTAAGAGCAACGATATGTAACTTCAAAATAAGTGGCTACTATGTTTGTTTTACGAAAAAGTTATCTTCCACAAAATAATATTATAATTTTTGTAGATTATTTCGCGTAGGAAGAATTACTACATTACTTGAATCTCTGCCCCGTTGGCTTAGTGATCGCAATTGCGACTGCTGAGTATGAGATCCTGGGTTCGATTCCCGGGCCGAGCTAAGTGTTATTGGGTTTTTCTTTTAGTAATTTCTCCCACCCACGGAGTCTGGATTTGTGTCCGGTTGATGTCAATAGGCTCGCCCCCTATTACATGGGACTTCAACATAACTGGCGAAATGGGTTAGTCACAGGTGTGCCTAATACCACACCCATCTACTATTAGGTACACCTCTGCCTTACCCTTCTGGGATTACAGGCGTGATGTTATGTGTCCGCTTCATCGGAAAGTGCGTAAAGAGAACTTGACGGTCACAGAGGGTGTGCAATGATGCTTAGGTACTGCTTGAAATTACGCACTTTAACCGTTTGTACGGTACTGAGGCCGCAATAATGATGGTACATGTTCTAGCCATATAAGTTCCAATTATACCTAGGTGTACACTGGTAACTTTGCACGAAAACGGTCAAATCCGTCCCGTTAAGGTTCCGGATAACCGAAAAGGAGGCTAGACCTGACACTGACAAAGACTGACTTTAGTGGGGTTACCATGACGCCTTAAAGCAGTCTTATTTTAGTCTTAGGGAGCATCCATTAATTACGTGAGGTGTTGGAGGGGGTTCGATTCTCACGTAATTTTTCAATATCAAGTAATTTTTCACCAAGTTTAGTTGTTCTCATTTAATATTTCTATTTTATTATTCAATTTTTTCACTGCAACTCTAGACTAGATCTTAGTAATCTTAAATATACGGGAAAGCGACTGAGCTAAACAGGGTGTCTAGCTAGGGCCATCTCTGTTCCACACTGGAATAAGATTTAAAACAATCCTGCTTTAAGACGGATGGTTAGGCCACCAGTTTATTTTATCTGTCAGAGTAATTTTACCGTTTTCACCGAACCTTTATGCCCAGTTTACTACAATCTGTCAAATTTGCTTAATATATTTTCTACTACTGTCACCGTTTTCTGGCAGTAGCAGTAGGGTACATAGTTACGTAACCCACTAGGAAATAAAATTCAGTCAGCCTATACAGTACATTGCTTCATTAGCTTCAAACGTTCGTCTGTTCGACCACAAATATGGAGCAATGGATATTGTCTAGTATAGCGAACAAAGAGCTATCTTACATTTTTTTGTCGTAAAACACTAACTTAATTTCACTTCTATTATAAACACAACAAGACTCAATATTGAAAAGTGTCTCTAGTTCCTTTAATTCGGGTACTTAAGCCCTTAAAAAGCTCTTCAGTAAACGCACGACTAATTCCTAAGGCTAAGTTGCCTTTTACGGGAGACTAATTCCGTTTTACTTACGTATTTAGGCAGCATTTGGTAATTAGATTATCCTAATATCTCCTCAGAAGGCAGTTTTCTACATAAATACACCTACACGTCATTATTTTTATTAGTAAACAAACAATAGGTAAAGCCTATTATTAGTTATGGACCTCGACACCAGCACATCAAAATACTAAAATCTGTGAAATTTCTTTACTAGATTTTCACCTTTATCTCTATGGGATTAGGTTCAAAATTGATTGGAAAAATTGGACACTTCCAGGTAGCTTTTTCGTAAAAAATAATGTTTTTTTTATTCTATTGAAAGCTGTAATTGTTGTAATTCTTCTTTTGAAATTAATTTACCTTGCTTGTGTGTTGTCAAGGGAGCGTTTAAGTATTACGTAACGTATATTCGGGGGAGGGGTAAAACAAGACGATGCGTTACAGGGCGGTCTTTGAACCAACGTTTTTTTTAACCGTTCAGAACGGTCGCATAGAGACATTCCCTCAAGCATTTTTTTCTAAAACTTTCAAATTTTAGGTAAAAACTTTTTACTAGGGGGGAGGGGGTACAGAAAAGCGTTACGGCGCGTTACATGTCCAAAAATTACGTTACGTAATACTTAAACGCTCCAAAATTGGTTTGCTTATTTCTTGGGATTAAAATTACAGCCACTCGTATTATAATCACTCGTGTGCTTATTTGTTGTTGTGCAGACGCCAGCATATCGAACTACTACTATATGTTCTTTAATATAATAGATTTTCAACTTTATAGCTAAATTATTAGGTTGACGTTTAATTGGGAAAAATAGACAGTTACGGGTAACTTGATGTGCTGGGGCGTCTGTACTTATGCATTTTCGGTGTATTTTCATAATAAAAGCTGTTTGAATAAAATTACGTTATTGATATAAAATTACAGCGCAATAGTGGAAAGTAAGCTTCTGCACAGACACGGGTTCGATTCCTGCACGACTTTTTTTCTTTATTACTTCTAAATGCACGCATGAACGTACGAAAATCTAACAGGAAAACATAATTATTGTAATAATCACTGGAACTTTATACACTCTTCTTTTTATTTTCAAGTTTAAGAACAGTCGATAAAAGTTTTTTTTTCTGAAATTTCAGGACATGGGTCTCCAATACGCAGAGAACACAGACAGAGAACTAGTCAATTGCAAAAGTGATTCCAATGACGGTACAGCGTCTGACGCAATCACCAGAACTAAGGAGACTTCGCAAGATGGCTTCAACCAGCTTTCACCGACCAACAGCACAGACGAGAAGCTACAAAAACAAAGCAGAAAGATTCCGCGACCAATACCACAACTCATTCCGTTAAACTCTTCAACACCCAACCAAAAACAACCTAGCTCAGGTGAACCACCACAAAAGAAGTTCAAAGAATCTCCCGTCGACATTGACGATGTATCTGCTGAAAATACTCTTTTACCAGCACATCCTATAAAAGAAACTGCAGGACGAAAGAAAAATGAATCATTTTTCGACAGATTAAAAGAAAGACTGCTAACAGAAACAGGCGAAGAAGGCTCACTAATATGCAAGATCTGTGGATTTGAAAGTAAATGCCTCTCAGAACATTCTGTACACGAGAAAAATTGTTCACCACAAACGAACCGGATCAATGCAAACACGTCGGTTAAAAGTTTAAGTTCCACTCGATGCCAGAACTGCAGACACAGATGTAAATCTAGCGCAGACTTGTACATTCATATGCAAACTTGCGGAAAGAGCGAAAACAACGACGATAAAAACACTATCAAAAATGAAAATAGTAATGATGGAATCATTCCAATCCATGAAAAAGAGGCTGAACCGCATCCAATGGAAAACGTCGTTTTCGTTTGGAACAATATTAATCATGACCCTAACAAGTTCGAAACACCTCTAGACATAAACATAAATGATGATTCCACTCTACCAGAAATGCAACGAAGTTTTGATCCTGAGATTGTTGATGATAATGAAAGCATGAATATGTCCCCGAGTCAAGTTATTGATAGGAAGGTATTTAAATGTCCACATTGTAACTTTTTCTCCACAACAGCGTCCAGATTTCACGTTCATATCGTTGGTCACTTAAACAAGAAGCCGTTTGAGTGTTCTCTCTGCAAATATAAATCTAATTGGAGATGGGATATAACGAAACACATCAAATTGAAATCCGCGAGAGATCCCGAGCATAACGAAGCAAAAGTACTTATGACTGACGAAACAGGGAGAAGAAACTATACCAAATACAACAAATTCATAGCAATGCCGTATTTAAATGAATATGGTGTAAATGAGTTCACTTACCTGGATTCCAACACTGATGTCAATAGCACGATGGAAATGGATGAATCATTTAATGATGTATCAGACGTTATGAATGTACAATTTGAAATGCAACCGCTTAACTTACAGACTCAACACAGTGAAGATAATTACAACTTTATTGATATTAGAGGTCTAAATGATATGAAGAAGCCCAAAAAAACATTATGGAAATGTAAAAAGTGTAATTACAAGTAAGTCCAAACAAATATTAATATATAATTAAATACAATATACCTACATTTTTTATTGGATTATACTTACATTGAATTCTATTTTATTTTCAGAGATCCTTCAAAAGAAGCTCTTCTTGAGCACGTTCGTGAACACTCCAGATCGGATGGCATCCATAACGAACCAAACAAGCTACCTATTAAAAAACCTGAAAATAATACTCCTGATCCAGCAGACTTGGCGTATCGATGTGGCCACTGTAATCAATTATCTAATTGGAAGCATGTCATCCAGGTGCGTTACAATAATATTGACTTTTAGTAATTTACTTTCTTCTGACTACATGTTTGTTTATTTGTGTAACTTAGTTATGTTAAAAGACTAATGAGTATTATTTACTTTTTTCAGCGCCATTGCCGACTAAAGCACGATGGAGTAATCAAAGTAATAACTACAGTCAAACCAAAACCTGACCCACCAATGAACATCAATGAAATTAACATTGATACTTGCAACAAATGCCCCTACCGGACGAGTGACAAGCAACTCCTCATCGCACACCTGCAACAGCATCAACCTTCGCCGAACTCTATATTCAAGTGCTACTTCTGCCAATTCTTCGTCAAGGATGAGCCAGAATTGATCCAACATCTACTGCTGCACGGCATCACTGACCCAGAAGATTACATCGCTAGGGCAAGCGGAACTAAATCCCCAGGAGCAGAACCTCCACCGCCTCTTCCTACGCCATTAAACTCCACTAAGCGTCACAAATGCATAGAATGTCCATACGAAACAAATAGTAAGTCACAGTTCATGTACCACGAACAGTTCCACAGACTGCCGGCCGACACGCCTTACAAATGTCCAGAATGCAACTACAGTGTATCTAAGAGACACCTGCTGCACCAGCATTTGCGAGTACACGGAATAGCAACCAAAAGAACTGAAACTGAAGCCGAATTAGAAGCATCAACATCGGCACAAAACAAATTAGACTACCACATGAATCTTGATGAAATACCATTTGTTTGGGTTTCGGCAAAGAATGAGTTCCACAAAATGTACAAGTGCCGATATTGTTCATACGTTAATGCTATAAAATGTAAAATACCAAATCATGAAAAAATTCATTGCATCGTATTCGAAAACAATGATACAACAATTTACAAGTGTTTGGAATGCAAATTCACATGTGATAATGCCGGCAGGCTTGCAGAACATTCCAAATCACACGGCGAAATATACGGTCGCATTTATTGTCCAGTTGAACACGATGTGCCCGATGAAGAACAAGTCACAAAATTGAGAAAAGTTATAGAAATTGAAAAGTCAGCAAATCCAGAAAGTTTCTCCAGAGATGAAGGCACTACGCATGAAAATAGAGAATTAAAGATTTTGTATTTTTGCCAAAAATGCCCAGCAAGATTTTTTGAAGAGAGCGAAGTTGCTGCTCATGAGAAATGTCATGATGTAACATTGCCCAATAAATGTAAAAGTTGTGACTTTTCAGTCACCGAAGAAAGTGAATTAGCAGCACATGATACCGTGCACACGGATGAATATCACACAAAAACGAAGATGCTAAAATTTGTTCACCACTCACATCATACGCATAGACAACCCATGCTAGAGCGTATTAACTGCCCCAACACTTCCGAGATTACGTGGATATCCACTGGACCAAGTCCTAAAGTGGAATATATCGAAAGTCCTATGAAAAAATCAAATGATTCAAAACACGTGCCAAAACAATATAGCTGCAAACAATGTCCAGCGAAGTTTTTCAAAAGTTCCGCGCTTACATATCACATGGGTTTACACGGGGGCGATGGCGAGCATAAATGCAAGAAGTGTAATTACGCCGTGAAGAACGTTGGAAATCTAGGCAAACACGAACTCCTTCACGAAAATGAAAACAAGACAAATTGCGACTATGAATCCGGTGATGATATGGATTATAAAAATATCCCACTTTCGGGCACAGATTTGTTCCAGAGGAAGACTGAGGCTCAGAAAAGAGTTTTAACTGATAAAGATAAGTTAGTTAAGCCGAATGACCATTTTCCGCCTGTCCTACAAGCCGATCCCCAATTCGGTTATTTAATGCATGGAAATCCAGAATTCATATATCCCACATACCTGAAAAATGGACGTCAAAAAGAAAAGCGTTACAAATGCCACAAGTGCCCCTCAGCCTTTGAGAAAAGAGAGCAATATAAAATTCATTTATCATTACACGGCTCCAAGCAAAGATATAAATGTGAGTTATGTGATTATTCAGTGAAATATTACGCTAATTACGTTCAACATATGCGAAAACATCAAATGAACGATGAAGCTCAAGCTGAAAGAAAGAAAGATAATAACGATTTTACAGAAACTGAACATCAAGAAGACGTTAAGCAAGAGGACAGCAGTGACAACATTAAACTCGCAATAAAAACTATGCCGAAGGGAACTGCAAAGAGTGACTTCCAACAATTCTCTATTAGCGATCAGCAAACGCTCAGACTGCTGCAGAGGAGACGGAATGAAAATTCTGGAAAGGCTAACGCTAACGCTTCAGAAACTTCGTCGGTCAAAGAACGAAAAATGCACATGTGTCTACTGTGTCCGTACACCAACCAACGTCAAGATTCTTTGAGTAATCATTACAGAAGACACGGTGACCCTGACGTGCTGAACGCAGGAACTCATAAATGTACCCATTGCGACCTAGTGGTTGTTCAGTCGCATTTCCTTCGGGAGCATCTGAAGACACACTTCAATTACCACAAAACTCTTATTCCCGAATGTTTTGTGGCTAATGAAGCTGTTAGTTTTACGATAACCAAGATGGATGAAGACAGTGAATCAGTTGATCTCAAATTAGACTTGCAGAACAAGAGTTTTGCTTTTAATGATGAAAAGATATTTGTGAAAATTAAAACTGGAGAGCTATTGGTAGAATAATATCAATAAGTAATTATAATTAAGGTTAATTAGATTAGATATTGTTAATAACAAGATGTTTGTAACAAGTATAGTTTTAGCCTAAGCCAAATGAAAAGTGTTGATGTTCACCAAAGCATAGCTTGCCATATTAGATTATAACAATTCTGGCCATTTTTGGATTATTATGGAAATAAACATAAAGACAAAATTAAAAAATGTTGCAATTGGGCTGCTATAGGTAATTGTAGAATGGGGCGTTTTTCCATTGACCAAATACTTGCCTAACTGTGCCGTAAAGTGCCAACGGCAGTGTCAACCACTAGAAAAAACGCCAAATAAATAGAAAAAATCGTACTTATCAATTGATTGGAGAAAATTATTGAAAAATATGTTTTTAAATGTTACCAGCAAAAGGGTCATTTTCTTCTTATTATTTCAAGAACTAAATAAAGTTTTATAAAACTGTCGTTGCCGACTGTACCTGTTGCTAGACGACGATGAAACAAACAAATTCAAAAATAATTTTAAATGAGGCCAGTATGGTATTTTACTGTCAGTATCTTTATAAACAGACCAAACAGACAATATTATCATACAGTCAATGTGGAGACTCAATATTTTTATGCATAAATTGCTGATACTAACAATACAGAAACAGAATAAATATTAATATTTATAACTTCCATATTTCTAATGATATTAAGTGTAATCATAGTTTATATTAGTGCCAGTTTTAAATACTTTAGGTTTGTCCTAAAGGACACATTCCTGTTGTGCAAAATGTTTTATAAATATATGATTATTCAGTAATTTAAATTGTAGTTTAATTATCTTGTTATTATATTATTATTCAACCCATTATTTCAATAGCCTATGTTGTACCAGTGCAAGGAATGGCTTGACATTGGATTTCCCCAGTCTAATTCAATTGTGGAAAATATTTCAAAAGTGAATCTATCACATCTCATTCTATCCATAAGTTACCACATCTTGAAACTGCATAATATCATTCATTGACAGGGGGAACCTTAATATTACTGTAAAACAGGATGAGTAAAGATGCAGAGGTAAATGAAGACAACATTTTGAACATTCTTATGTTGCAAAGAACTTCTAAAATGAATTAAGTAAATAAGATAGAACACCTGTTGGTAACATACATGATATCATATAAATTCAATGTTAAAATTTCAAAATTTTGTCTTGATTCACCCCTGCATCCCTATTCACTCCATTTTACTCAGTACTTATCAATAAAATGCTAAACTCACTTACGCAGATTCATTTATTTAAGTTTTAAACTAAGATCACCTTATCTACTAAACATGATTTCATAGTCAATGGCTGTAGTAAGGTGTTATTAAAATAGCAAAAAACAGAAACCATAATTCATAATAAAATGTAATGTTATACAGATACAGTACAGTATCATAATTATGTGTGAGGTACACTAGTCACCTCAGGATGGTCAAAAGCAGTCTTAACAGAATTTCCAGCGATTACCGCATTCATTACAAAGTACAAAGGTTGTCATAGGTTCATCAGAACTTCTGGTCTGCAGTTGGTTGTAAGTACAGTTCTTCTTTTTGCATTTGCCACACTTAAGCATCTCGGTTTTTGTCCCTTGGACTGTAGCCAGCTGAGCATCATCAATAGCTTCCTTTATAAACTTCTCCCGCATTTTCTTCATCTCATCACTGGCCATTTCCTCTGGAGTCATCTTGGCAAGGCGTGAAGCTGCAATACAGCCATTGAGAAAGTTTGTACGCAGGGTTGGATTTTTAGGATCTTTTAAATTGGCTACTCTTGACCGTACCCTGTTCTTATATCTCATGTCTGTGTTCTTAAACTCAGTATAAATACTTTCCTCTAATTCTTCGGCAAGCTCCTCAGGGCTACCACATGCACTGGGATTCTCCCCATCTACTTTGAGAGCTTGTGTAAGGAGTTCCCTACACTTAAGCCTCACGGCATCAGTAGTGTTATTCGGTGGGAATGAAGTTGTCTCTCTCTTCTTGTCTTTTTCCTTATCATCTTTTTTATCTTTATCCTTCCCTTCTTTTTTGGATTTTGAGGAACTGCCGTTATCTTTACCCGGTGTGCCTGGAGACAAGAACTTTTTCCAGTTTTTAATCAAAGTTTTGCATAAAGATATTACTTCTTCATCCTTGCTTGATTTACGAAGATTATTCACTGTCATGCCTATTCTCGTTTTAGTTAACACATCCAAGTTGATAGCCATGGTCTGTAGGGATTTCAGCAAATCCAAAGCTTCTTCTTGACCCTAAAACAAATGAACAAAATAGATAAATAACCCCGCCAATAATGTTTAATTGGATCGGTAAGTAAGCATAGCGTCTGGTGCTACAAAATTAAACAATATTCTTTCTCAAACAAATGATTTAAAGTCATATAAAATCGTAGACCATGTTTTTCATTAGCTCTAGCAGATTTGTTGCGGTTCTTTCTAGATAACTTCTAGGCGGAAAACGTCTTTAGCTTCATTATTTTTGTTCCCGAAATAATAGACCCACCGTGCCATCCGCTGAAATCATTTTTGTCAGTTTCTTTTGTATTTTCATAATGTCTTCTTCTACGCTCATTGTGAATAAGTTTTATTGAAGACAACAGGTTCCCGCCTATATTCCGAAAACAAAATATAGGAAAAATATTGATAAATCGACCACCACACCGAAAATATAACTAAAAGCCATAGACTAATTAGGCCGCATATTGACGTATACCACGCGGTATCGCCATGTAACAATAAATAATAACCGTCACGACGTTCCAGTTTAATAAAACATATTTTTAGCATTAAAGCTCCACAAAATTTGTGAAAACTAGCAATACTTGAGAATGATTTGAAATATAATGATGATCATCAAAAAACTTACAATAAATTCGTTGTAATTGATATTCAAACCCATTTATTTATATTTTATTTCATGTTACTTTATCCAAAAACTGTTTGAATTCAATGCTCAATGTAACGCATCAAGAAATGTGTCCATGGAACACGCTTTACTTTTTTGTTACTGGCAAGTAATTGCAATGTCATCTCAAAATCTAAAAATTACAATTTTTTATTAATTAAATTTTATCTGATTAATTCCATGAAATTAAATTTTAGGATTAAACAGGATCACAACTTAATAAAAAAATAAATTGGTTTGTTTTATCATAAATAAATATCATAGACAACTTTTTATTTCTCGACGCCGTTTTTTTGGCGGGATTATTCAAACCCAAACTATTGATCGTGACAAACGTCCTCTTTGGTTGCGGTTCGTGTGCATCTTACAACAGTATGAATAGAAAACGAAAACCTTAGGTTACATACTAAATATTGTTTAATCATTCATAAGCAAATATAGTTAAATAATTCCAACCTTTTTTTACGGTTGGAAAATCATGAAAACCCCTCCCGCTCTTGGGCAGAGCGAAAGGGAGTGACAAACTTGTACTCAAAACCACCCATGTTCCTTCTTAGCCCTTTATGTCGAGGCCGCGGTATCTCTTGTGAACATCCCGCAGCCTCGACGGACGTCGGCCCTTGCGGGCCCCTCCCATGTTGCTGACATCTTTTTATGGCGCGCGTGCAACACGAACGCGCTGTCGACACGTCCTGTCAAAGACTACAATATTTATTGCGTCCCTGTCGTCGTCATAAGACGGACGGACGGCGAGCTAGCCCATTACTCACCGTCCGTCCGTCGCCTATGTACACCGGGGACGAAGTAATAATATATATAATATCTGTGACCGGGGTGACATCAAAAAGTTGTTTATAGGCACGAATAACCTCAGGTTACTGTGCGAGCTTACTCTCGAAGAATACGTCGTAGGAAACTGGCATGGACATGTAGGAGATGAGAAACAATTATAGTCGGCATATTATGGCCAGGAGGCCAGAAACATGAAGGAGGTAGGTATTGTGTGTTGTTAATAGGAATCTCATACCTAATCAAATATATACTTATTATAAATATATTCATAACACACAGTCATGCAGTGTGCAATGATGATATTATAGGTACTACTACCCTTAGTTAATAGTTTCACGAGTTACTCTAAAGTTTTTGTCAATTTAACCTCAGATGTACCAGAGACCAAACAAAATTGGATTGTGAGCGAGAGCACGTGTTTGTAGGCCCAATTTGATAAGTTTTGATTTGCCTATTTTTCGAGAAATGGGACTTATCTTGTTAATAGTAAGTATTTTATTTATAAAGAAAATAGAAAAGCTACAGAAGACCGAACAAGAAAAGAGACAAGTGAGAATTTTAGATTTTGTTTTTTTTAAGCATTCGTACAAAAATGCAGAAGTTATTTTTATGGATTTCTTTAGGAATAAGCATCACATTTACTTATACCTAATTCTCAAGAGAATGATGATGATTCCCGCCCGTCGTATCCTAACCCAGAGTAGCAGCCTTCGCTCCATAATCCAAGTTGCAGAAACGCAGATGTTGTATAAAATCAGACAGGTTGGACTCCTTGAGAGTGAGCTGGCCACATCCGACACATCCCACGACTCCCACGAGTGCATCCGGATCAATGGGCAAAAATATGTAACGCATGACACCTGACGGTCGCGGAGAACATCCCCTATGTTCTCCGCGACCGTCAGGTGACATGATTTTGTCATGCGGACTGCGGTGCTAACATGTCCATGTCGCACAATTTAGAGAGGTATCAAAGAATAACAGGCTCTTAGCATAGCAGTGGGACATAAAGTTGTACTAACAATCAAATGGTCTCTGATTTTTTTTTCGAAACAGAACATTTCTAATCAAAGAGTAAATCGTGTTTGTTTTGTTGTTCCTTCTGCTTAGCCGTAGCTAAATCCTGACAGACCCACCAGGCCACCACATTTTAAACTACTGGAGTAGTAGAGGTATGTTGTAAGTTGTCTGTAAAAGACACAGATGGCGCTGTCCTGACTATATCTGTAGGCATCTCTGGGGGTTCGGGTTATAATATTTAATCCTTTAACGGCTTTTCATGGGCAAACTGGCAGAGTGCTAGTTTATGGATAGATTCTTTCTACCGATTGTTTTGAATGTGTGTGTATTTGTGTCTTCGGGAAGTGCGAATAATCGTGAATTCCAGTACCTAGATTAAAATATAGTCGAAAATAAATGCATCCTGTAATCATTACTACTTCTGATTATGTCATCTTATGCAGTCTTATTTCTAAATAAAGGGTGTAAAAATACCCTTAACGCACACGAAAGGCACTTGTTCTCCACATAACTGCAATATTTTTGTTCTTCTAGATCGTACCTGGGAATTCCCTTACGGAGATATAGGGGGTCTAATTTTTCACAACTGTTTTTTTGAATACTTGTTTTTCAGGTTATAACTTTATCCGTGACTTTACTTAAATTACCTCCATGACCTGTTTACTATTCAAAGCATCCACTAGCACAATGTTTTAGACTGCTACATTGAGTTTTACCGTAAAATGTAATTTTTAACCCCCATAAAGTTGTTTCCCAGCAAAAAAAAATGCGCAAGGGTAGGTACTTAGTTTGATGAACAGAATGCTTGGTTGATGGTTTCGTGAAAGATTCGTTTGAAGGTTTACACCCTGGGCTGGCAGTCTCGAAAGAGATAACGACAAAATCGCTAACTTTCAATCCTTAATTACTAACGAATAAATTCGGTTGCATTATAGCAAGTCTCTACATCCAAGACTAGCTGATCCACGCAACTTCGTCTGCGTCACATAAATATAGCTTATAACCTTTCTCGATATATCGACTATCCGACATAAATTAAGCTAAATCGTAACAAACAAAAAATCTTATCTTTCTTCTTTATTATAATAGTTTAGATGGTTTAGATTAGCTTAGATTATATTAAAGTGTGAATTACTATAGGTATCTCTTACTGTTAAATACATATACGATAACACTCTGTACTTGTAAACATTATGATGCAGTAAATATTTTGAATTTGAATTTCCCGGAAAGAATCTCCCTACATTGCGACGCTCGAATTATTTTGCCGCGCGGATATTTTTACATTGCGATATCTTCTAAGATATTTGTTTAAACTGTTTAGAGTAAAGGGCACAAATATTCTTTATTAAATTTTCCTTCTAACAAACATATTTATTTAGATATAGATTAATACCATATGGGTTAAATAAGCTTCGCAAAGAATAATTATTTTTAACCTAACAGTTTAATAGTAAAAAAAGGTTACAGTGAGTCAATCTTAAAAGATAGATATATGCTGTCGCGGACTTTTTTTTAGAAATTTTAAAGAGAAACAATTCCTTCATACGTGATATTTGTGTAACTTAAACCGTTTTCGCAGCGCACGCAGCGGAAGCTCTCAAAAAGGAAATACCTTTTCCCGTTTTTGTAACATTTTTCATTTATGCTCAGCTCCTATTAGCCGTAGCGTGATGTTATATAGCCTATAGCCTTCCTCGATAAATGGACTATCCAACACAAAAAGAATTTTAAAATTCCATCCAGCAGTTCCTGAGTTTACCGCGTTCAAACAAACAAACAAACAAACAAACAAACAAACAAACAAACTCTTCAGCTTTATAATATTAGTATAGATGCGTTTCTCGCAAGCATCATTATTGCACCGAATTTATTCGTTGGTAATTAGCAATCGAAAGTTAGCGATTTTGTCGTTATCTCTGTCGAGACTGCCAGCCCTGGGCCACAGTATAAATATGGCCTGGGCTGTAGGTATCTAAATGCATCAATCGGGTAAGATAGTGTACAAAGTACTTCTGCCTCTAATAATTATAATAAGTATAAAGGATTTACTACATACATGCCTCGTTGGTCTAGTGGTCGCAAGTGCGACTTCAGTAGTCGCGTGAGGTAGGTAATGGGTTCGATTCCCGAATCGGGCAAAGTGTTACTGAGTCTGAATCTGTGCCCGGTTGATGGGAATAGGCTCGCTCCTTACTACATGGGTCTTGAATATAACTGGCGAAATGTAGGTGTAACTGTCTACCCCATCGTAGGACTAGCGTGACGCATCAGCACTTTTCTTATTTATTATCAACAATTTATGGAGGTACCAGGGGCGGATCTTGAATTTGTGGGGCCCTGGGCTAATACTGCTTAGGGGCCCTGCCTAATAGGGTAGTTGACAAAAAAAAATCTAATTAGTCCGTCAGATAGATTTCCAAAAAATATTGTATTTTAAATATTGTCGTCGATATTGCTCAGAACACAGTCGTGTTGATGCTTTCGCTTATAGTCTTCGCATCTCTGTAATCTCAATAAAATTATAGTCAGTATAATATTATGTGAGTGCGTAAGTTCCAAAGTAAAGTGTTCGTCAAACGCAAGTGTGACTGGAACTCAGTGCAGTGTGTGACCCCTCATCCCCGCGAGTAAAAGAAACGGACTCATATCTTTTATCCTTAACCTGACAACAACTGTCAATACGCGGCCTTCGGAGAGCTTCGTGGACACTCGCACCTACAAATATCATCAACTTACCTACAATCATCATCAAATTGTTCATACTTATTACCCTTTCTTCTGCACGAACGAAAAATGAACAAATGCACGGAATGTAAAACCCAGATATCAGCGGCGGATAAGGTAACATGCTCAAAGAGACTCTGCGGTATTCACTATCATCTGCTATGTGCGAACTTAACAGCTGATGCCTCTGCGACCATCCTAAAGTCCTGGAAACGCTCCAAATGTAACAGAGGACCATCTAAAAACCAGGATACAGCTGGTGCAACTACTGAATTGCAAGTAACAGAATGTAGTCAAACCCAGAATGTTGCTTTAAAAAAAGCGAATACATCACCGGGCCCGCCTCTATGCAATTCCCCTGCAGGCTCAGCGGAACTGCTTAATGTTATACGACGTCGAGACACGTCTTCGTCGACTGGAGATTGATCAGGTGCGTCAAGACCAATGGGTTCGCCTGCAAAACATTGAGATCTCCGGGTTACCCGAAAATAAGGAGGAGGAAACCGTGGATATATTTTGTTGAAGATTGCTGAACATGTTGGAGTTCCTGCTAAGCGTGAGGATATAGAATTCGCCCACCGAATCCAAACACAGCAGAATAACAACTCTAATCTCCCAAGGAATATAGTTGCTAGACTCAAACAGCGCAGCACTAAAGACGCGATAGTTGCTGCTGCACGTAAGCTGCGAGGAATCAATCTGCACGACCTGGGTATTCAGTCAGTAACTTCACATAAATCTATCTAAGGTATATGTGAATGAACACCTCACCAAATACAATAAAAAATTATTAAAACAATGCAAGCTCAGGGCTAATGAACTTGACTATATAAATACATATGGACAAAAAACTCTCGAATTTATTAGATGCGCACACGGGTTGATTGATCGCAGTATTCGCAGTGTTGCCAACCTTATGATCGGTTTTTTTTTAATTCTAGATCATTTTTATTATTGACAATATCGTCTATTGGTTTCAGTTCGGTTGGGGGCCCTCTGTATTCGCGGGGCCCTGGGCTGCAGCCCAAAAAGCCTTTAAGTAGATCCGCCCCTGGGAGGTACCGTAACCAGTACCATAATGCTAAATGTATACGTAATAATAGTTTTTTTTTTTTTTTCATTTTAATTTAGTTAGCTGTAACTACTATGTAACAGTTTGACTAATTACTTGACGCGGCCAACCTAAATATCCTATATCTTATTTTATTGTTCGTGTTGAGTTATATGATTACCTACTGACGAATGGTTGGCGCAGTGGCTCAAGCAGTTGATAGCTACGCTGTACGTCTCGCGGGTTCTGTCCCCGCACGGAACAAATATTTGTATGGCCTACAGATAGTTGTTTCGGGTCTGGGTATTTGTGTATGCGAGTTTAAATGTCTGTGAACGCACCCACGATACAGGAGAAATTCCTAGTGTGGGGCAAGGTTTTTTTTTTAACTAATTTTACAAATTGCGAAAACTTGTAAATAAAATAAATAAGCTCTAAAACAGTAACCTGCATTTTTCTCATATACTCTAACCAAGATTACCCTGACCTTGAAAAGAGATTAATTACCTATTCCCTTTATAATAGTTTTGTGTCTTCAAAGTATTATCGGGTACGAAACACCAGCCTCATCTAGTTTCTTAAAAATAATTTATTGTTACGTGTACTTATTTAAGGTAGAAGTGTTTTTTTCATAATAAAAATTGAATTAAATACCATTTACCTAGACGTTAGACGGCTTATGAACGATATCTTTACGTTCTCATGGGTGGCTACTGGCTGCAATGAGAAACGGGCTCCTGTTTTTTTTTTCTACATGCCATGTCTTAGGCCAACCTATGAGGCTGGGTTCTCTGCTTATCCGGCCAATCCTGTGGATGCCTCCAAGGGCACTGGCTACTGATTCATCATCCCGCATGCTTTATGCTCACAGTACTTCAAGGGAATTTACCTATTAATCATAGACCTGACACATGGCCCTGCGTTTACCCCAAGCACAAAAGACATTGTTTTTTGCGGTTATTTTCCTGAACACTTCATATAACTGTAGGTACAGGAAACTGCATTTAGGTACCTGTCTACCAATTAACCAATCGTGGAAGGAGTACTTGATGCCTTTACTCATTCTTGTTCGCAGGGAAAAACGTTAGTCAGAGGATGATCATGATCAAGACAAAGAGCTATTAAATTACAAGAATGCTTTTATGTATGAGACAGAAGCTGCTGTAGATATTGAAAAAAGCAATAAATTAGTTTTCCTGCTTTGGAAACATGTGCATTCCTTGATAGTTAGGTTGATGCTCCAAGGTAGCCCGCGAAATTCGAAATTTCTTAAGTTTGTTGCAATTTGCCGGTCAGTGAACTAAGAAACTGATGAACTGAGAGGGTTATAATTTGTGGTTTTAATCATTATTAATTAGTTTATTTATTTAACATTATAACCTGACACTGATCGGCAAATTGCAAAAATCGTAAAAAAATCTCATTTCGCGGCGACCTTGAAGGATTCACCTTATAAATAATGAAAATAAACTATAGTCTCTAAAAGTAGTATCTAGCGTCTCTTTGTTCTGCTGATGAATGGTGACGACTTTATTTGTGAAAAATAAGTTCACAGTATAAGAAAAAATAGGAGAGAAGAATAAAATTATGAGTACTCGAACACACTGAATACCCACGGTAGCGTAACGGTAACGTAGCAGAGAGTAGCAGCGACTATATCGGTAGCGTAGCAGCATCGTAGTCGCAACCGTAGCAGCTTGCGTAGCAGCAACGTAGCAGCGACCGTAGCAGCGTTTGTAGCAGTAGACGTAGCACTGGCTGTAGATGTCACGTAGCAGCTAGCGTAGCGGCTGCGTAGACGCAACCGTAGCAGTTTGCGTAGCCGCAACGTAGCATCGAGCGTAGCCTCGTATACAACGGTAGCGTTAACAGATAGTATAGGAAGAACGCCTATCTTCGTCTGCGCAACGTAGACGTTTGTTTCTCATTTCATTTACCTTTATAATAGGTAAGTTTTTTTCAGATATAGCTGCCTAAAAAATTCTTATAGTGTACATAATCGACATAACATTAGGTCTTTAATCCAACAATGGTGAGGCAGAGGTGTACCCAATTGTACACCCACATTTCACCAGGTATGTTAAGCACTATGTAACCCAGACCGTAACTGCTACTGAAATATTTCTGATTGAAAAAAAAAACAAATAAACATTTTCCCGACCCGGGAATCGGACCCAGGACCACAAAATTGAATAAGACGTAAAGCGCATTAATGAAATTCAGGGATAAAATAGAATGCTTTCCCGATTACCTAGCTAAGCGTATCTATAGACAATGGCGGATTTACAGTGTTGGCCGCTCGAGGCCCCAGGCCATGTGCCGCCCCTTTCGCAACTTTTATGGAAATCGATTTAAAAAAAATTGTTAACTACTAGCTTTAGCCCGCGACTTCGTCCGCGTGGTACCCGAAATCAGACATCGAGAGGATACAATCAATCAATCAAGATCAAACAGAAAACACTGACTTGCTGAGTGATGCTGAAAGCTATAGCAAAAAGTCAAGTTTTATATTATTTGAAAGTGTACCTACACTTTGCACATAGAGAAATTTTTATACGATTTATGCATGAAGCTTCAGACAAAAGGGTACCAAAATGCAAGAGCGAGCGAAGCGAGCTCGAAAATTTTAGTTCCTCACCTAGGAAAGGTAACTGATTTTCATGTTATCGTTAAAAGAAATATATGATTTGTGTACTTTTACTACTAACGTATTGAAAGCATTTGAAGGAATGGACAATTCAGAAGACTCGGCAGTAAGAGCGAGCGAAGCGATCCAAAAAAAATTGCGGCTGGTTAGAAGAATATAGTGCTTGTTCATAGATTTTCGGGGTGGCCATGCGGCAGACCGAAATATACGTAAAGCTAGTTCGAAAAGCCACCCCAGGGCAGCGGCTTATAGTAAGGAGAATACGCCACTGCTTGGTTGTCCCTATTTTTACAACATAGTCCCGATGACAATAGTCTTTATCAGATCTGATAACCATGACCTGGCACTGCCTAGCTTCGCTCTCTGCCGCCCCTTGAAATGTGCCACCGGGGGCCTAGGCCACGGCTTTTTTTGTTTACGATTTGCCGCCCCTAGTATCTGGCCGCCCTAGGCCCGGGCCTACTGGGCCTTAGGGTAAATCCGCCACTGGACTGACTTACTGAGAATCGAGCGTGGCAAGACTTGCCTGCGCCTACACAACAAGATCTTTATTTTACGTCATGTCATGTCCTTGTTTAGTTTAAACATCTAAATTAAGGATTCATACGTAAAACGATTGGGTATCATCACAATGACGGTCTAAAATGTTAACGATGACAGACATGAGGTAGTCTTGTATAAGAATTAGTTGCTATACGTGAGAAGAATGACTCGACAACTTTGTGATTTATGTTGAAATTATTTGTCACAAAGTTAACTGAGTCTACCTCGGACTGTATGTATTTATTTAGCTGTCACATACATATTGATAGGTATCGAATCGCATGTAACTAAAATATTGGTGAATATAGGAGATGACAGATGGAGAGGGAGAGGCAGACCAAGGAAATCATGGATGAATTATGTGAGGAATTATGACAGCGTGGCTATGGCGTGGCTATGGCGTGGCTATGGCGTGGCTATTGACTTTACAAGATTTGACAGGATAATGGAAGAAAAAACTGGCCAAGTGCGAGTCGGACTCGCATATAAGGTTTCTATTCAGTACCAAAACGGAAAAAAAAACACGTTTGTTGAATGAGAGCCCCTCTTAAATATATATTTCATTTTGTTTTTAGTATTTGTTGTTATAGCGTCAACAGAAATACATAATTTGTGAAAATTTCAACTGTCTAGCTATTGCGGTTCTTGAGATACAGCCTGGTGGCAGACAGATGGACAGACGGACGGACAGACAGGGAAGTCTTAGTATAGGGTCCTGTTTTTACCCTTTGGGTACGGAACCTTAAAAAACGTGTTGCGCCGACCCCAAGTAACATGGGGTAATTATGAAAAACGTATGATTGTGTTTTGTGTTTTTGTAGTTTGTGTTTCATGAGAATGCTTTGTTGTTGTGGCTTTTTTTAAACTAGAGGCTTTTTTTTCAAAGCTATAGATCTCGTCTAGAAATAGACAAAGAACATTCCATGACTAGCTGCACTCGTATTAGCCGCGGTTAAGCTGATTAAGGCAATTTCGTCACAAGTTTGCATAATGCTGTATGAGGAAGCCCATGTATAACAATGGACATTTACGGGTTGCTATGATAATTGATAACGATGATAACTGGATAAAAATACACTTGTTTTTCAAGCAGACTTTTTATACACCCTGCCAAAAAACGAGTAACGATAATTTAATCTTGGAATTTCCACTGGAAACCTTTTACTTACCTATGTTGTGCCTATATCGTTTATAGTTTTAAAATTTGTTTGTGGTATTTAGATGGTCACGTTGGTCTAGTGGTCGCTAGCGCGACTGCTGTGCCTGAGGTTTAATTGGGTTTTTCCATCAAAAACACAGTAGCAGCCTGGCGCCATTTACCCGGTTGATATCAATAAGCTCGCCCCCTAATTGGCGAACAGCACAATGGGTGCACTAATAAGTAGGTCTACCTCTGCCTAACCTTTCAGGGATTACAGGCGTGATGTTATGTTATGTAATAGGGTATTTCACCCAAAAAATCTAATTAGTCCGTCTGTTAGATTATCGAAAAATATTAGATACGTGTTTTTTGGTTTTTAAAATAAATAAAAATTGACGGAAATAAAACGTGTCAAAGATCATGAGTGGGGGCTTTTGACATCACTTTGTGAGTAAAAAAGTACTAACCTTGTGACGTCACACGACTTGACACGACTTTTCGAAGCACTGTATCGTCTTCATCTTTTGTTTACGTGAAAAAAGAAAAAATACGTGTCCTTTATTTTTTGAAAATCCATCTGACGGACTAATTAGATTTTTTTGGTGAAATACCCTATTGGTAGATATTTTGCATAAAACAGTTATATAATGATTTCGAGTACTTATACAAAAAATTTAATCATGTGTTGGTTTTAATCTCATTTCATTCTTTTGGGGAAACATGTTCATTACCAAAAGAGAAAAATATTGCAAAAGTAAAAGAACGAGGTTCTTCGATTAAAATTAATTAAAGTATTCAAAAATATATCTACATACAATTTTGAGTACACAAACACATATTTCATCAGTGCATCGGAGCTCGTTTGAATAGTTTGAAAAAAAAAGTACCTAAAAAAAGTAAACTTACTTTACATAAAGAGGAAAATATTACATAAACAGTAATCTCATGATGCGGGTTTTATCTGGTATAGGTGCCTTTTTTAAATATTTGTTGACCGTTTCGAATTCGAGGAAAATATCAATAGAGAATAAAAAAACTCTTTTAGCGAGTTTTTTTCTCGATACAGAAATATTTTACAACTCATTTAACTTTTAAGTGGCATTTATAAGTCACTGCGCTAGTTTACAAAAAATAAAATTTTACAATAAATTAGTATGTAACATTAAATAGGACACAACTCCTTCATAATCTTAGTTGAATGTAAATCTACCAAAGAATAAAAGAATAACAGAAGTGTTTTAAGATTTCATAATAATGTTACTGCACATCAATGTTACTGCATTTAATTTTCTATTTTGCTTAGAAAGCTACGTAATCAGCTGCCTCATATCCAATAATGGAAACCGAGCTTTGCATTATATTTATCTTCATGTAAGTTGACCAAGCATAGTTAGTGTAGGCCATGTCTATGTAGTTTATATTAATATTTTTTTGTGGCAAGTATAATTCCTTATTTTATTTTTCGAGGGTATTTCATTACTACAATAAATATAACATACATGTGATGAATACCCACCACCCCCAGCACCTATAATTACATACCTACTCATTGAAGACCATGCAAAGCTAAAGCCAAGACAAATTACTAACATCAAAATCGAGAGGAAAACTTAAACACATAGAAAAACAGAAACACCTTCTGTGTGTTAGTCTTTGGCCTTCTGCCCTTCCATATCGGCAGTGGTTGCGTTACCTATATAACTTGCAAGTGACCAACACTGCTGTTTGTAACCGTTCACACACTAGACGAATCACGCGGCGCTCGCACTTTAAAACTAAATCAAAGGTAATTTAAATAATTTATTTATTATTCATATTTCTCTAAGGACCATAAACAATGAAATACGGTGTTATTTAATTTTCTTTTTAATAATAAAAATTTTTGTAGACTTCTGAGGTCAATAATTTTTAAAGTGAAGGTAATCGTTTGTTTACTAGATACTTTACGATAGAAATAAATATTTATGTGCTTTTTGACGTCTTGTATGAGATAAAAAATCATGTTAATGATGAAATGTTATTTCGGAATCTGTTTAATGAATGACATCTAAAATTTAATGTAAAATTAAACCATTGAGATAAATTAATGACTAGCATTATTTAATTGCTATTAATTAATTCATAAAAAAGCGAAACAAGTAATGCTTAAACACTAGGCGATGTTCAATTGTTTTGCTTTATAACCGACTTCCAAAAAGAGGTGGTTATCAATTCGTTTCAAAGTTTTCAATTGCTTTATAAACGATTGTGCTTAATCATTTGATAGCTTTATTGCATAAAGCTAAGTTTAGCATACAAATTAAATTTACCTACCATAACAAAAATAACACATAAAAAACTGTTTGTTTGTCGTAGGAACTCACCGTCATCACCTCTCATACATATTTAGGTGGTTTTACCTAGTGCCAGACCGCCAATTATCAAGCAATATTTGTTTTTAACGCTTCGGTGCGCATTTGCGTATTCGCTTGTTTGTTTGGTTTCTTAGCTCTAAAAATATGTCGTATTGACATGATAGTTCTAAAATAATATAACAACATGGAACCTCGATGTCGTTACTATGTCATTGTTAACCTAGGCCTTCTTGCTAAGTTAAATGGGGTCAGTCCTAATTGGATGATGTTGCACTGTGCGTTTGTCGCGAAAGGTTAACCGTCTCTAACTGTTTACGTTTAAAGACAGACAGGATCGTGCAGATTGATTGGCGAAATAATAAATATAAATGTACATATATCTATATAAATACATAAAATTTCAGTGTCTGTTTGTAATTTCAAAATAAAAGCTTTTTATAACTGAATGCAGATAAAAGTATATAAGGTACTTGCTTATAAATTACACGTAAAAATACTTAGTATTTTTTTAATTTTCGTGTGTCTGTCTTTCTGTGGTGGTCAATCACCGAAACGGCTGGTGGCAGATTTTGACGGGACTTTAACTAGATAGCTTTATATTACAAGGTCTAACTTAGGCTTCTTTTATTTTAGAAAAATAATGAGGGTTTCCAAGAAATTAAAATTTCAAATTGTTACTAAAATCCTACTCTAATAAAAGTAACAATACCATATGACAATTCCAAGAAGGTCGCGGTGTACAGCTAGTTTTGAACAGAAACGATTAAGATCAATGGTTTTGTCAGCTGAACCGTTAAGCCAAACCTAGCCTTTTATTTTTAAAAAGCAACACCAATTCAAATATTTATCAAGTTCAAATGATAGTCTTTTTTTTAAGTTTCATTATATTGTTCACTTCCGCAAGGATCTAACTATTAAACTTTCCCTTTACCTTGAGACCCAAACACCCTGAACTATTGTACCAACTTAAAGTTTTGGTCCTTTGGGACGACTTCAGTTCTTTCCGCCTTCAAAGTTCCTTCACTCTTACTTCCATGTATAAATTAAGTTGCAACAATATTTACATACTTTTGTAAGCTTACCAAAGTGTAGTAAAAACGGTACCGGTTGTTTTTATTTATTTTACGATGTGTGCAAACGTGCGACGACGGCTGAGTTTGTCAGTCGTTAAACGTTACATCACCATATTTGTGGAGAACCTGTCTTTGAGACGTAGCTTTGCAAGAGCTTGAGTTCTGAAGAACCGAAAGGACCATGACCCGCTTTCGTTTACTTTGCATTTATTTCGACTTAGCGTCGGATGAGATTCTACGACCATTTGTATCTAAAATTATGCACATCAATCATTATATTCTAAAATTTTAGATACTTTGTCAATGAAAAACTTGTGTTAAGCAAGACTTCATTAGTAGTCATCAAACTTGATTAATAGAATTGGACCTCTGGTTCTTTCCGATATTGTTTTTGTCACCATTACTGGTGATATTTCAAGTTCTTAATATCGGAACCAGAAAATCAAAACAATAAAAACTTCAAGAATTTAGTTCAGTTATTTTTTTATATGACTCGCATAAAATAATCACTCCATTTGACAAGCTAGGAACTAAAAACAGCTTATAGCTTAGGTCGCTACTGTGTACGATTTCGATATCCCATTCAGCCTTATTTTTCAGAATTCAAGATGATGGCTTCATACGCAGTCCTCGCGGTAGCCCTGGTGGCAGCCGCCAACGCCTACTCCACTGGCGCCCCTGAGAGCGTGTGCGGTGACATGGTACCGAAGCACCCCGTGCCCAAGCAGTCCTCCCCTCCTCCTTACACCATCACCACCAGCACCAAGGTACGTCAGTGAAATCTTTGATGAGTATGGTCCAAAATCAAGCAGGGCGCTCCCCTGCACGGACCATGATTTTTATGTAATTTTTGTTCCCATTTTTAAAAAAGGATAGAACTGTTCCCTTTTATTTTACCCTGTCCAGCTCCACCCCTGTCTTACATTGGAATAATAAAGACTTTGACTATACCTCCTAACACCCCAGGATTTGAATCTGCTATCTGCGAAACTCGCTACATAATTTACTAAAAATATTTTTTCACTAAATGATTTCTCAGGCTGCGGTTTCAATACTTTTAAAAGTAGTGTCTTTTTAATTTTAATTGAACGATAAGCATCGCTATGGAACACGATTACGTTAAACCTAAGTTATGTAGTAAATGTTATGTCAAGGAAAAAGTAAATATTTAAATAAGTAATACTTACTCCGTCTGGAAGTCGGCAGTTTCAGTGTGCAATAGAAAACTAGTTCTTTTTTTACTTCAATATTTATATTTTGTCTAACTGTTAAAGACGTAGGTACTGGTATAATGTAATACTTAAAGGCCAGAGGCGTCCCAACTGACCTTTCTGTGGAAATGCGAGCTTATCGATCCATACTCCTGAATAGAGCGTAGCCCGTTAGGTGTCTCACTTAGCGTGTTTCGTAGATTTTCTAAAGTAACTTCACAGTGAAAGCTTTCATAGATAAATGAAAGCTTTACAGATAAAACGAAGCGTAGAAGCGCTCTTACTAGGTCTTATGTTGTTTAGAATTAGGAACTACGAGTACCTTTGTGTAGTATTCTAACCGAAAGTTTCATTGGAACGGAATTATCTATTATGACGGGTTGCACCACAAATCACTCAATGCATATAGAATTTATTATTATTTTAAAAATAGGTACGTAATTTTTTTATATAATACGTTACTGCAGGCCTTATAGAATTTATAAGTATTTAAAATATAGGTACCTACCCTTAATGAGTTTCTGCCAATCATTTGAAGATTATAGAGAAATAATAATGTTCTGAATAATAATTATGATTATCACTAAACGCATTTTGTACTAATACTGACAGATAAATTACTTATGTTATTTATGTCAGCCGTTTTTAATTTCTACAATCCGTCGGGTTGCGCACTCGTAACTTGCCGTTTACAGCTAGTGCAACAACATACCACACCAGTGCACATTGTCATAATTTTGATCAGGTATTTTAATACGGAGAATAATTTTCGCGTAATGATATTTCATTCAACCTATATCTAAAGAATACATTTTATGCCAAAGTATTGCCATACTTGATGTACTAATACAGTTTTTTTTTCATGAATTCCTACAGAGCGTCAAATCCGGTGAGCCTATGGAAGTGGTAATCCAAGGCAAGGGTCCCGCGAACACCATCCGTGGCCTTCTGCTCCAGGCTCGTAACAGTAAGAGCGAGCCCATCGGCAAGTTCACTCTGAAGCCCAACGACAACTTCGCACAGCTTATGAACTGCGGTGAACCTGGCGTAAGTACCTTAACCACAATTTAATACCAACTAAAAAAAAAATTACTGACTGTTTTTGCCCCTATTTCATGGGACATGAATATAACTGGAAAAATGTGGGTGTACTTTTAAGTACACTTCTCCCTAACCCATCGGATATTGTAGGCCGTGATGTAGTCTTAGTTCTCGCGGTAGATAAAAATCTTTCCTCTTTATAATTTGTATTTTTGTGTGTATGTTTGTAATAAATAAACTTAAAAACTTCTAAACCGTTTTGAAAAAATCTTTCACCGTTGGGAAGTTACACTATCCACGGGTGACATAGGCTACTTTTTATCCGTAAAAAATCCGAAACCGCGTGAAGTCCGCTAGTAGTCAATAAAAGTGTTAGATTTTCAGGCATTAAATGAGTAGAAGTTTCTACTACGTGGCCAAAACCTTGGAATTAAAATATTTGCGGCTAGCAAGGCGCAAGTAACTGATTTGGCGAATACATCATCTCAGATGCTTCAGTCAGTCTGTTTTCGGTTAGAGACCATGGCATGCACTTTGCAACCTGTATTAGACTATGATCAACGTGTTAGTCATCCAATAAAAAAGTAGTTTATTGATTGCAAATATCTGTCGGCCCAATTGTAAACTATACTTATTGCTAACAGTAATGAACGTATGGAAATCGATAAAGATGATTTTGTTTTGTGGAACTTTCCTTCAATCTTCAGATTATTCGTCATGTCTGTTGATTTTTTCTAGAATCTCTATTAAGTCATTTTTGTTATGCAGAATATTATGTAACTTAATAATAAAAATTACAGTTCAGATATTTCTGTGCGTCATAAATTAAGTGTTATTTACATGGAGCAGGTTACGCGTCCTTCAGAAGCTTCATAGCCTTACGGTTCGCTTAACATTTAGTTTTTGTAATATGTAAACTTTATTGTGTGTGTCATTTTGGCGGCCGATTTAATGACCCTTCTTATATTTTAACTGCTAAATTAGCATATACAGGAAACCTTTATTGTCTTTCTTATATCAGGAACTTATGTAGTACCTACAATCAATGGACGCAATCTTAATTATTATGATTGCAACAGCTGTTTCTTGTTAAACATTCAATTGAAATCTGTGTCTCTTTGTTACAAAAGCAGGAAATGAAAAGTTTAATGATCGTAAGTATATTATTATGATTTCTTTACGTATCATTAAATTGGTCCTTTCGTTTTTTTTTACAAATCAGTAAAAAAGGTTTGACACAAAAAGTTTCATTATTACGCGCGGATAAAAGAACATTGCTCGATATATTTTAGGATCTTTACGAATTGTCACGTTATACGGTCTGTTAGGTAGCTACGGCACGCTACGGGTGTAAATTCATCTAATCGTGGTTCGAAACTCGTAATAACAGACTTCCCTACGAAGTTGTTTCTTATTCTAAAGGAGGCCTTCATGTTCACAATGATTATGTAGTTTTTTATCCGCTACCGAATGAAAGAATTGTGTCTCAACGGTTAATTGAATTAGTTGTTGGATACCCATTGATGTTTTTGTCGTAGATCTACTAATTTTGCTGAATGTCTTATAGTTCTTGCAGTCAAGTCTGAAATTAACGCCTCTATGAGGTATCCCTTAATTATATGTAGGTACATCATGTGCATGTGTTTTAATGGATGGAGAGGGAGAGGAAGACCAAAGTAATGGATGGATTGTGTGAAGAATTATATGAAGTAAAAGGAGGAAATGATAGCGTAACGATTGACAGGGGAGAACGGAAGGAGAAAACGTGTTACGGCGCCTTGGGGTCGGCGTAATAACATATATGGGACAAATTCAAATTATTTATTAATTACCAAGTACATAAACATACAAATTGGACAAGTACAAGGGACAAGGGACAAGGGTAGAAAAATAATGATTACATGAGTGTTTAACCTGGCCTATGGTACTAGGTATATAAGTGTACATAGCTGTACTTTACCTACCTAGGATAAATGACCCTGAGTAAACGTAGTAGTCGTAAATGTGTGACATGCGTAATCAGATAAGCAATCTTGTGAATTTTTAAACAGCCCTAATTTAAATATAAATTGAGGAAGGTTTTTTGATGTTTTTTCACCTCAAATGAAGACGCTACCTAATGTCATCATGTAGGTAGAAGCGATGACTATTTTAATGATGATGAATGATGAATTAAATTACAGTACTTTTTCAATTGTAAAAATGTTATTTTTGTGCTTATTGCTGTGAATATGTGTTTCATATTTTTTATTAATACGACTTAGTTTAGTTAGTTTAACGATTTTTGGCAAGAGCAGTTCAAAAAATCGTACAGTATTGTTCAAAGACAAAGACAAAGACATTTATTCGTAGGACATGGTAGGCATAAAGTTGTTACAGAAGAATGGTATTGATCATGACATATCCGCCGCTGTACGCGGCATACGAATATTTACATTGGTAGCACTTGATACTAAATACTAACACTTGAATGTAGAATCATAATTAATTAATATCTAAATTTATCTTGGTTTGTTTTTTGCACACACATATAAATAACCGTAAATTACACTCAATAAACATAAACTCTAATGAAATTTAAATTCTAATAAAGCAGAACAAAAAAAAAGACAAGACTAAAACATGCTAATTCTAAATCCGGATATAAGTACCTAATAATTAAACATTATAATAATAAACACACAACATTAAGCATAATAAAATTATAGAAAAGTGTATAATACTCGTAATAAATACTTATTTCTCTTCCAGAAATTCTTTTACTGAGTAAAATGTCTTTTGCAGTATGGCCACGATTTTAACTTGTTTTTGAAAAAATGCAGTGGTGTCTCTCTTATTATTTTTGGAATGTGGTTATACATTTTAATGGACATTAGGTAACTGTTTTTATAGTGTAGAGTGCTATTGCAGAATTGGTTTTTTAGTTTAGTGGGGTCCCTTTTTGTGAACCTATTATTTTCGGTCACTGTGGAGAAAAAGTGTGATTTTTTTTTAACGAATATACCTATTTCTAGAATATAAATACAAGCTAAAGATAAAACCTTTAGCTTTTTAAATACTGGTCTGCAGCTCTCATAAGGAGGTATCCCTACGATTGCTCTCAAGCACTTTTTTTGAGCTATGAATGCTCTTTGGATATGTGTCGAGTTACCCCATAAGAGCAATCCGTATCTAAGTACAGACGCTACATAGCCATGGTAGGCGTTGAGTGCAGCTTCTTCATTTGCTGTTTTGCGTAGCTGTTTTAGCGCGTATACGAAGCTGTTTATCCTTTTACATAGGTTGTCACTAAGGACTCCCCAATTACAATTTTGATCTAACGTTAAGCCTAAAAATTTGATGCTACTTTCTCTATTTATTGTTTCATTATTGTGTACTAAATTAATTTTTGGAGGGCTTTGTTTGTAGTTTGCAAATTGAATGAATTTTGTTTTAGACTTTAAGGTTGTTTTCATTTAGCCAGTTTATTATACCGGCAATGGTTTGCTCTACTTCCTGTTGGTGTAGTGTTTTGTCAATCTCGGGTATTATTACTGAAACATCATCGGCAAATAGCACGCATTTCTGTTTTGTTATATTGGGTAAGTCATTGATGTATAACAGGAAGAGAAGAGGCCCAAGTATACTTCCTTGAGGCACTCCTGACCCATTGTGACGGAATAAGGATCTGTATGATATTGCAACAAGTTTATCGCTAATACGGGATATTTCAACACACTGTTGTCTATTGCTGAGATAACTTTTTAACCATTCTAGTGCAGGACCTCGAATTCCATAGCGCTCGCATTTATCAAGAAGTGTATCGTGTTTAACGAGATCAAAAGCCTTGCTCATATCAAGGAAAATAACTGAAACAGAACGTTTTTTATCTATATTGTCTGTTATGGACCTTACTAGAGAGAATGCTGCTAAAGTGGTTGACTTTCCTTTTTGAAACCCATTTTGTTCTTCATTTATAATTTTGTGTTTGTTTATAAAATGGATTAAACGACTATGCATTATTTTCCCATAAATTTTAGAGAACATTGAAATTAGTGTGATTGGTCTATAATTTGTTTTATCTAGTGTACTCTTACTCAGAAGGGGTTTTACTATTGAAGATTTTAGAATATTAGGGAAGATACCCTCAAATAAAGATAAGTTAATTGTGTGACACAGTATTGGTGATATAATTTTAGCGCATAGTTTCAGTATAAGTGGATATCTCATCATACCCCGACTTTTTATTATTTATAGATGTTATTGTACGAAACACTTCAGTGTCAGAACAAGGATTCAAAAATATAGTGGAGTCGTTCCGTGCGGGTTGAGATGTATGTGTGTGTATGCTTTCGGTAGGTTGAGGTGTTGTGTTAGAAATATCAATGAAGAAATTATTTAATGAGTTAGTTATTTGAGTTGGGTCATTTAAAATTAAGCCGTCGTGATCTATTGCGTCTATTTGATTAATTGTTTTGTGAGTGTCTGTTCTGTTTTTGATGATATCCCATGTAGCTTTATTTTTATTTTTAGATTTTAGTATATAGTTGAGGTTGGAACTTTTCTTTGAGCGGAGGACGCAAGATTTTAATATTTTATTATATTTTAAACTAGCTTGTGCCAGCGGCTTCGCCCGCGTGAAAATGACGATTTTCCATACAAACTTTCATCCCCTATTTAAGTCCCTTAGGGGTTGAATTTCGAAAAATCCTTCCTTATTCCTTGTCTACATTATAAAGGGAACCTCTGTGCAAAATTTCAGCTTTCTAGGTCCAAGGGTTTGGGCTGGGCGTTGATGAGTCAGTCAGTCAGTCAGTCAGTCAGGACTTCTCTTTTTATTTATATAGATAGATACCTAGACCGTATTTCGTTATTTTTATTATTTAGGTAACACGTTTTTTTAAGGTGTCTTTTATAAGCGCAAGATGTCCTAATACCTTTGGTAATCCATTTAGGTGATGTATTATTGACATAGATTTTAGTTTTCCAGGGAAAACATAATTTATAGAATAGTGAAAAGTTTTCATGGAATATATTGAAGCTATCGTTAGCGTCAGTGTTTTCGAAAACATCAATCCAAGACAAACTCCCAATAGCATCCAAAAATTTGGATGCTATCATCTGAGTAATCCCTGTTTATTTTATACCAATATTGTTCGTCCTGTCGTTGAGATCCTAGGGTTATGTATGAGTCCAGCTACACGATCACTGACAAATACTTGCACGGACCAACCACACATATTTGAGTGGTTTATTGTTCTTCAAAAGACCATCTGAGACACTAATCTGCATGGCCCTCGTATTCATGACTTGACCAATGTCAGGACTCCAAAAGAGAAAATGAACTCTGAGTTTGTTTCGGCTGGTTCTTCTCAGAGCTGTCCATCTAGTTTTTTTAACATGACGTGACGAGTGTTTGTAAAACTAATTTACAGAAATAAATACGATTAAACACAATTAGTAGCAGCGCTTGCCCAGTGGTTGCGACTCCGATTTACGAACAGTAAGTCGTGGGTTCGAACCAAGAAAGACGCATTACTTTGTGTATACACAAAGTAATGCGTCTTCTATGAGGCTGACTTGTGCTTAACCAGACGATACTGTATTCACAAGATTCAAGACTTCAGGAGTGTAAGACCTCCAACCAAGGCACAAAAACTTATGGACTAAGTGACAGCGTATATAATAGGTATACATATTTCGTCACGGCTGCTCTCAAAACGGTAAAGGAACATCGTGAGGAAACCTGCATGTCTACTAGAACCAAAAAATTCAAAGACATAGTGTTGTGACATCTACCAACCCGCACTGGGTCCGCGTGGTGGATTATTAGCCCATCTCTCTCCTAGAGAGGAGGCCGGAGTCCCTGCAGTGAGAACATTATAGGCTGATGATGATGATGACGATGATGACGATGAAACTGTGGGTGTACTATTAGGTACACCTCTGCTTAATCCTTCGGGGATTACAGACGTGATGTTATGTATGTGCTAATAATTATGGCATGATGATATAATTATGCTACGGTCGATCCGTTGGCTTTGAACTTATGTAAAGCATAACAGTCATAAGTTTTTAAAACGCCTTTTCTTGAATATTAATCGCCATTATAATGCATTATCGGTCAACGAATTCGGGCTTGAATATAAACAGACACAAAATATTATGGAATTCTCAAAGCTGTGTTGCATCATTCAAGGCTATTGTTCGGTTTAAGAGGTCGCATAGATTTTGACGAGGCAGTACTAAGAAATCAAAACTTACCTACATGTGCCGATATATTTCAAATAAAGCATGTTTTTTTTTTTAATTAGAATATTATTCTGTTCTGTGATTATTCTTTTCACAAACAAAATGAAAAAGAAGGTTTTGTACAGAAAATCGAGAATTGAAATCAAGTTGCATTTTAACATTGCGAAATTGCACGTTTTGCATGTCCGATTCCATTTTTTGCGAACAAAATTGTCAAATCACAAACAAATTGTTAACTTCCGAGGACATAAGGTCCCTTCACTCGGGTTTAAATACAATTATCGTCATTGCCAAACAACGACAAATACCGTAGTTAGTAGCAGCAAAGTGTTTTGTCGGCATTTCCATGAACAAAAACATAGTCTATGCGCCTGTATCAATGAGGTAGGTATATTTATATGAATGGGAAGGCTGTGCGTGTCTGATAATTGCTTGTGGATTGTGTTGGATCTCTGGGTATTTATTCGTCGTAAATCTTAGTAGGTACATACTATAGTCAACAAAACAGGTACCGATCAGATACCTAATAAAATAATCGTACCTTTTTTTGTAACTACCCTAACTGCCATCAGTACCGTTCTGCCACTGTAGATATTTATGCATGTTCAAGCATATACCTAAACTACAAAATAACGATCTTTTTTAAAAGCTTGCCCGTTGTCTCTGTAAAGTTTGAATATAAGTTAGGGACCACGGGACTGGTCCGGACCAGCCTAGGTGAAGCACGGGTTCGGACCCAGGATGTAAGAGGAAACTCTGGAACTTTTATATTAGTAGATAGCTATGCTATTGTTGCGTGTCGTAGGATAAACCTAACGCGGACAAAGTCCCGGACAGAAGCTAAAGATAACAAAGTTCAAAATTAAAACACTTCTTTTCATCTCTTTTTAGGGATTTTTACTGTAAATCAATGACGCCAGCACACCAAGCTACCCGAAACTGTCAATCTCAATCAACTTTGAACCTAAATGCTTTAGCGATAAAGAAAAAATTGACAGATTGTAGTAGTTTTGTGTGTAGTAGCTTTTTGTGCTGGTGTATGTACAAGACTTTGCTATTAATTATATAATACCACATATAACTACTAGATACAGTAAAATGTTCGTGTCGTTGTGTACAGAACTATTACACAGTTCGATTCAGGCCTTGACCGGGTAGACTCAGCAGGGTGTTCAATCTTTATAAGTATGCGACAGTGCCGCACAAGTGCATTTATTCCTAATGAGGCATTAGGTTACCTACTTGTTCAGTCCAACGACGACCTCGCACAACAAAACGCCTATTTTCTGAAGGGATGGGCAGAGCCGTAAAGGCTTTAGACCTATTAATAACTCAAAGTGTAGAACGACATTTTGACAATGTATAATATGTAGAAAGCGCGCTCGTGGAAATAGATGCTTCAAAAAATTTCTGTCCACCGCGGCAGGATGGAAACAGAGCACTATTTTTATTAGAAATGGTTTCACTGTCTACCATTTGGTAGACAATGGGAATAATCGGTTGAAATTAGCCGGGCACAAACTCAACAGGAGTTTTACTGAAAAAATCCTAATAGTAAAAGAAAAAACACTGTACCCAAACCTAAGCCTTTAACTCCGGAAGTGACCTTAGGTATAATTTGAACACCTAGTTATTCTTGTTAGTGAGTTTATGATCAAAACAGAAGGTAACGAATACTAGGTAGGTACCTAACTAGGAACTAAATAGTGAAGGTAAACGTGCAAGGTGCTGGGCGGGTCACTTGTCTGAATTATTGCAATCTGTCTAGCTAGACTAGGGACCGGTCGATTGTGTCCCAGATAACGAACGTTGATGATAGCCCGCAGCTGGTAATTATTTGATCAAATTACGCTATAATAATGAAATTTTCCCTACCCCATAGCAATCGTGGTAGGTACCTATCTACCAACATTGAATTATTCACAAAAGTGGTATTATTTTTATTTATTAGTGTATGTAGGTACCTAGGGTTATTTATTACATATTATTATGTTATAGGTACCATCCGCTTGGAGTTGAGTAATTTTTTTACCCACCCCCGTCCGAACTTGGTCCGGTTGGACCCGTAAGGCCTTGTAATTACCTACCTAAGTGAATTATTTTAGTAGGTAGAAAAATGCTAAATAAGTAAGAAATGAACCTACTGAAAAAGAAATATTCCAAGACGACTTCTCGTCAGAACTAGCATGCTTTTTAAAGCTACAAAAAAGGAACATTCTAACTTTATTTTCGTTTATTTACAGAACGCCATCACACACAAGAAACACGACGAGAAGTTCGACAGCCAGACCCTTGCCTACACCTGGACGCCCCCTGCTGGCTTCAACGGCGATGTTAAGTTCAGGTAAATACATTCATTTCATACTTTATTTTATTAATATCAAATCTAGACTCGGTGGCAGCTACTGAGAAACTTCTGATGGAAAAACCCAATAGGTAACGCTTTGCAACACAGGAATCGAACCCAAAACCTCATGCTCACCCGTCGGGGCTGCGGATTATCGTAAGGCATAACGCGGCCTCGGCACAAGGGCGAAGAAGGAACATGGGTTTGGTTTTTAGTCAGTAGAAGTCTGACACTCCCCTTAAATTCGCTCTTCCACCCACAAAAAAAAAAGACCTCATGCTCAGCAGTTGCGCAAACAATAAAAGAAACGCATTACCCTCCTAACTCCTTATGGACTCTGCCGCAACCGAGTAAAAAAAAAAGCTTAATAAAATTACTGAAACAAAACTATTCGTTCTTCTCAAGCTTATCATTATTTCAAATGCATCAGCGTAAAATACATGTCAGATAGTCCCTAAAGTAGTAAATAATAATACGTAGTATCTAGGGACGAAAGGGACGTCCAGGGGTTGCACAGGTCAGGGGTTCATAACCTCTTGAAAGTCATAAGTACAGCAGGTCAGACTTAAGTACAACAATGCGTGATGACAAAGCGATTGAAATTAACAAAGCTTAATTTTAGAAATTGCACGTGTAGGTGTTTTCAGTGAATCATGTTCTAAAGTTTCGCTCCTTTGTTCTTAAATGAACGAATGCGATCGATTCGATATACCTTGAGGTCAATTTAATGTCGATAGGTCATAATATATATTGTAACTGAAACAAAGAAACTGGAAATAACGAGACTAATCACATAGAACTGTAGGTACAATAATTATCCTGCTCTTAATTATCTTGCCTTTTATATTTATTAAGATCCTCGCAGCATGTTTTCTTCAATATTTTTCTGACTCGTCATCTTAGTTGATCTTAGCAGTCACCTTATAATCCATAATATCACTCCTCACACGACTGTGCGCGGTTTTTGGATGAACTCATTCAAAAACAAACAAAGAACCGATTTTAGAGAGCTTATTTATTTTATTTACAAGTTTTCGCAATTTATAAAATTAGTTTAAAAACAAAAAAAAACCTTGCCCCACACTAGGAATTTCTCCTGTATCGTGGGTGCGTTTACACACATTTAAACTCACATTCCTTATTACCCAGACCCGAAACAACTATATTCTGTAGGCCATACAAATATTTGTTCCGTGCGGGGATCGAACCCGCGACACGCAGCGCGGCAGTCTGCTACTTGAGTGACTGCGTTAACCGTGCCGTCAAACCGTGTCGTTTGTTTCAAACGGTACCAAAATAAAACAGCATGTTGGGAGTAGTCTATCTAATAGACTGCAGTCCCGCTTTTGGTGACTGAGTAATTTAATTGTTGTTTTTATTTCCAGAGCCACCATCGCCCTGAACGGCGCCGTGTTCTGGGTGGGAGTTGAATCAGCCCCCATCAAAGTCGTCAGCTAATTTTATTAAATTAAGGACAAAGAGTATTATTATTTCATAATTTATGTCTTCTTACATTCCTGTATTTGTTTGTCTTCTTTCGACTGTGGATGTAATAGATATTTCTTAATATAAATAAATAATTTTATATGAAGTTTCCATTTAATTTTTTTTAAACCACCAGTTGCCTAACTTGACTACATAATATTATGTTGGAGCCTTGGAGTCGATTTCCAATCTAACCGAATGGAATCTAGTGCTTTTTTAACTAACAAGGATAATTTTAAAAAAAACATTCATATATTTAACAAATACTTTATTTCAAACATAGCACCTAGAATTTTTGTCTTCGAGATCCGTTTACAAAATTCAAGTCTCAATAAATACAAATAGAGTAGGGTCGGAACTAATAGCTTGTATCTACAGTACAGCACGAACTAACTCAAAAGATTCTTATTATCACTGGTAATTCGTTTAAAGAAAATTTTATTTTCTATTTTACTTACTAATTTAATATTTAGGCATTTTTATTGCAATTTATTATGTCGCGGCCATGTGAAAGGGTCATTAATCATACCCTTGGCCCCTTGGGAAGACGACGCAATACCCCTTATTCCGAGCCAGTACTCACGCGATTAGTGAGTAATAGAATAGTAGGTAGGCAGAGAACGTTTGGTTCGTATTTCGGTAAAGCCAGTTTAGGCCGAAACTTGAAACCAACAGACCAAGATTTAAAAGAATAATAATTTTTAAAATCTAATAATTTACATAAAATCGATATCCAAATCATATAAGTAATAGGCTAAGATAGGCAGTAAATTCTAATCAGCTTTTTTAGAAAAAGTTTATAACTAATACTTTTTTTTTAATATCTAATAATTATGCTTGTACTGTAGATACATGCTTGAAGCTTTCAAAGACTTACAAATTTAATCTATATAGCTAGTAGAGTTGCTATAAGAAAGTGGTCTCACAAGATATGCATCGATATTCCAGTATCAACTATGTGCGAAAATATACGGAGTAGAAGGGGGACGGACTTTTGGAATACAATGAGTTATCACAGTTTTTTTTATTTCTTAGAGCCATATGAAGGTGACCTCACACACTAAGCACAAATTCTCCCCTTCACCTCCTATTTACGCCCACATCTTGGGACTTTAATTTTTAAGTCTTTGAGCAAGCTTATGTTAGGAGTAAAGCTCAAATTCTATTCACATTGAAGCAATTCCGAGACAAACCGCTACACACGTTGATAAACAACTATTGTTACATTCACTCTCACAACATCTCTAGTCTCAGTTGTGTAAACGCATTTCTTTGAAATTACAATTCAAAGGAAAATTCATTAAAGAATACATTTAAAATTTAAAATAATTACTTAAGTATAAAAGCCTGCACAAGTTAAATTCATAAGAAGTGAGCTTAAGTAAATAGTTGCTTAGGTGCCATTTTTAAATATAAGTTGCTATTCATCTACAGTAATATGAAATGAGATCAAACTGCAAATAAGTAGATAAGTAAAATTCCGGACATGGTCGCAAATGTTCATAGAATTCGATGTTTGCGTGACACTGAGACTTGCAACATTACATAAATACTTGACAACTACTTCGGTATATATTCTAGCAACTAGGGAATATGATATCTGATGATTACCTATGAATATTAAATGAGTGTTATGTAAATGTATAGAAAACAGTAATTGACAACTACACTAAACATGTAATTCCATTATTACAGCCACCAAATTAAGTGATTATTATAAGATTGTTATATTAAGTAAACTACATGTTGGAAGATTTAAATTGCAGACAATTCCCGTATTTAAATGGATATGTGACATCGCATTACTCTACCAGAGATAGGCGATGTCACTGGTAGTTAATATTATATATCTATAGTACTTAAGTGTATATCCTGTCGTGATACAAACATTACAACGCACCTAGTTACAAACTGGCAAGACAAGGTCATATTAAAATTTGTGTGTGTTATGTGTAAAAGGCAATATTGGTGAGTGTTAACAACATAATACACACACATACAAACATTTTGATGCACACCTCAACCACTGACTCAACCAGCAATCTCTATTCCTGTCACAACATAAATATTATCAGATAAGGTCACCTAAGTATTTATTATCAGAAGAGGTTCCCGTCTGTTAAATACATTCAACAGCATTCTTATTTGCACAAATGCATATTTAAATGAAAAAAAAATTCCATCTCATGACATCTTGAAACAATAATAAATACTTACGAAATAAATACACCTACTCCATAGATAACATATTTAAAATTGTAAACAGAAACTAAATTGTCATTGGTCTAAAATAAATGCACTTCAATTTAAAAGTCTTATACCTAAATATAAAACATCACAGTTAATACTGAATAAGTAGTAAATAAATACATAGAAATAAATTGTTAATTTAGGTAGGCTATCATTGGTCTTGTATGAAATAGTTTTGCCTTTTGAGCTGTCTGTACAGCGAGATGTACTTCCCTGCGGCTGAAGTTCTTGGAACCACATATTGTTTGCAGAAAAGCTTGGGTTCGCGAGCCTTCTCAGAAAGCTCCCCACAGTCAAGTGACCGCAGGAATGCAAGTACAAATGTGAAGCAGTTATGCCTCTCTTCATTGTACCTCTCAGCCTCCCATAGTGGGCTTTGACTCACCTGTAACAAGAAACATAATGTTTGAGCAATGATTGGAATGACAACAAGTTTATTTACTGTCAACAATTTTTTTTTTATTTTTTATTATTAACTAAAGGGCATTTTTATCCACACGGATATGCCAACCCCATCGTACCTTATCAACTAAATATAAACATATTTGGAATATTACTATGTATTAGAAGGGGAATCACTGATTCGACATCTTCACCAAGCCACACAACCTCTTTGCAATTGCTGATGTAGGATTTGCTAAAATATTTTGTACTAGTCCAACGTCCAGAGTGTTTAATTTAAATTCTCTAATCGTCAACAAACATAACATTGGCATACCTTGAGCAAAACACTATCCCAAATCTCATTCCACATCTCATCAAACTGCTCTAGCAGCAGGCACTGGTCCCAATCTGAGCTGGAGTCACAACCATTCCACTTCTTGGTCATTAGATCCACTCCACGGATCCCTTCCTCACTGAACTCCACAACACAACCCTGAGAGTTAGTCACCCCTATGTGCAAATCTTTGGAATTATAGTAGTCGCTGGAAAGAATGAGAAATCACGTAAACATAAACAATTTGATAAGGTCGTGAATCATGATATGAGCAATAACTTATAACGAATCAAGCAGCACCTATGGCACGTAGCACCAAATGTGACCACTTACTTGAGGAAATCGCCATGGGTCGGCTTCATCACTATAGCTCGAGGATGCTGAGATGCCTTAACGAAGGGGTAAGGAACCCTAAAACAAAATTAGGGCGCTTAGCAACAACCTTCATTAGTCATGATACCGTTAAATAAACGTATCGTCACCTGAAGGGCAGTAGATTGTAGTCATATCTATCCAGTTTTTGATCACAAACCGGGCATTTCTCTGGTATTATGGTGCAAAATACTTTGTGATCACAATGGTGGAAACAAAGAATACCCGGATCCATTTTTTCACAAAGATTATGGCAGATTTTTCAATGAAACTGACACTTCTAATAACGTTAACACAATCCTTAAATATTGCAGTTGCTTTTAGCAAATTAAAATTGAAAATGATAGCAGAATAACTTATTGAACAAGCAAAAGCCTAATGAGAACCTCTTATGAACTTTGCCATTGTCCGCCTTTCACAACTCGACTCAAGTCGACTCTCGCTTGGAATTACTTGGAAACCGTTCGAAGTTTCGACAAAGCAGGTTAAAGGTACGTTCGAAAATGCGACTAGTTTAGATAATTGCTTAATTTTTTTTTTAAAAGCATGACATCCTAAAAATAGTTTCCACCGTTAAGGCATTTTACAATATATTGAATAACTTTAGTGGCTTTGTTTTATTTGTACAAATGCCACAAACACTTTAATCGTGTTTTATTATTTTTCTGTGCAAAACAACATCACAATGTAAGAATATGTTTAAGTAAGTTTCTGAACGGCTCTCTACGACTTCAACTGTGATTGGGCAAAACAACAGCTGTGATCAGATGTCAGTACAGTGCAATTCTATTGGTCGATTATATGCTTGCTGTCAACTAGCTGTTCTTTCGGATTGGTCTAATAAAAGTATTGTTTGGCGGCAAAGTTTAAAAAGTTAGACAAGTAAAACGAAATTATGTTTAAAGTTTTGAAGAATTTATGTACTCTGAAAAGTACGAAGTACTGAGTAAGTAGTCTCAAAAGTACTCTGTGAAGAATATCAACCTCAAAATTCATGAATCCTGCTACAAGAAAATACATTGCGTTAGTTTTTAATATTTTTATTATATTACGCTGAATAACAAGTTGGCTGGTACAGATTCTTTTTTCTTACTTATTTTTACCTATTTTTTTTATAGTTCTTTTCACCATTAGCTTTAAAAAAATGTTCTCTACCTGTTTTCTATTTACCAGTAGAAGTTCGATTTAAAATTTGATCCTCTAACAGTTTGTGTATTTCATTAACGAAATGGTCTATTTCATTTCAATAGGTGTTTGGTCCATGGTGTCGAAATTTTATCAATAATCGTGTCATGAAGCGTTGAATTGTATGTTTTACCAGTTTCCATGGCAACGAGCGCTGGCGGTAAACCACACCTCGCCCATGAGACCCAGTTCTGGCGACAGTGCGCTGTAAACCGTGCGATCCTTTGTTAGGACATACTTCCAATAATGCACTATAAAAGTTAAGTAGACAGTTTAGAATAATGTGTGTGTGTGATTAGGACACCGATGTGCTCTCAGATTATTTTAGGAAATAAGTTTAAAATGTCGATTTAAAAATATTTACCACAAAGTTATAATCGTGTCATTGAACTTTATTTTTTAATTGGATGCCGTTGACTTTGGAAAGCAGCATGAAAGTTGTTATGAATGTTTAAAATCAGTTGATTTAGATACTCATGATGTATTTGGAGAAGGTGAAAGGTTTATTGCAAACAGTTTGGTGGTTGCTAGCAGCAGCGCGGGTGGCGACCGCGGGCCTGTCCTGCCTCAGCAGCCCCTGCCTTCATGGTATATGTATAGATGACGTCAATACGTAAGTACATATTATAGTCATGTTATTTATTATAAACATGCAATATGATGCAGACCACACGTCTGTGTATTAACACTCTGATGGGCATTGGTATAATTATGTGAAATTGATACTGGACATGATATATTTCCTCGAAATTTTGCACCTGATGATTCAAATCTTGCTAGATAGATGCATTGCACTGTATCTCGTTTAAAAATCAATAAATCACAATTTTGAATATAATATACCATTCGAACTTGGCTTTTTTAATTGACCCATGGGGCTTCACAAATTAATTTGGTAGTCGAAACTATCTGAATTTGATTGATTGAACATTGAATTTTGTATAATCGGAACCAACACTAAACATTAAAGAGCCCTCATTATAAATATAATAATTATGTTAATATATTTAAGTATTATTTCGTTTCTTATTTTTCTAGTACATACTCATGTTACTGTGTGGACGGATACACTGGCGTGCAGTGCCAGACCAACTGGGATGAATGCTGGTCCAGTCCATGTCAAAATGGAGGAACCTGCATCGATGGCATTGCTTCCTTCAACTGCTCATGTCCTGACGGATTCATAGGTTCGTTAACAATTCACTAAGGCCAGGCTTTATTCTATAAGCAGCGAAACTAAAATGGGAGTAGGTGTGCCGGTTAATGGTCCACATTAAGAACTAAGTGCGGAATGTGCGGAAAGCAAATCTCTAACATAGAACATAATGTCTGCCGCGTGTTGAACGGATCATGGGCTGAAACAAAGGTAGGAAAGCCCCTGCAGTGGGAAAATACAGGCTAAAAATAACCACATCACAATACACATAATTAGTAAAAGGAGTCACGCATTCTCATGTACCCTAACATAGTAATACTTCAATCTCTCTTCCTTATTAATAATTCGATGGAAGGACTAGGAAATTGTTATCCTTATTTTGCAACACTGCGGTTCCGATGGCCAGCTAATTGCAGGATTCACGTCGTTATCGAACGTCAGTCTTGCGGTTAGCTGGATCCAATTCCAACTAGAGGAATAAGGCTTGGTTTTAGCTCGAAATTGCTCTGTTCGAGGGAGTACGGACCGCAAGTTTGCCTGTGTGTGACTGTGACCCGCCATCGTCAGCCTTGTGGTAGGTCACTGTCCACAGTGCACTTTTGTTATCGTTATCATTATCAGCAATATAACATTTAGGTAACTCAAATATTTCATCCTCATTTTACTCAAAAATTTGTTGGCAGTATCTCTTCATTCTTTCGGATTGTGTTTGAAGCTGATTGCAGAGCTAAAAATATTGCACTAAAACAAAATATAGGTATCTGCAGACTTTCGTAAAGGAAAACAATGATTTCGTTGTTAATGATTTCCAAATTATTGTAGTAGATCGATATAGCGTTTTATTAGTTCCTATTGTAGATTTGTAGGTCGTATACGGCTGAAAGTTTTATTTAGTTTAGTTTAGGTACGGGTCAACTTTATGGTACCTAGAGTTACACATTATAAGAAGATTATAATCTAAATTGAGGTAAAAGTATTGATTGACCAACTTCCTTACACGAACTGTAGGTCATATTTATCAAATGTCCAACACGGCATTCGATAAAGGCATACTTAATAACATTAGTCCATGTCAAATTAAATATGTATAAGGTACCATGAGAACGCAGCATGTCACTATTACTAAACTTTCAATTAATTACTTTAAAACTGTAGGAAGCTAAGCTACATCAAGGTCTATAAAAAATCTAGCTATTCATAAATGGCTAATGAGCCTTGGCCTTGCCTTGGTTCAAGTAAATTCACGCTTCAAAGGATTTATGAGGAGAATTGCCGTATCGAAGCCGAAACCTTGATTTTGAAAGCTTTCTATTACCTCAAGAGTTCAGAGATTTCAATTAAATTAAAGTTTGTCACTGCAACTAATTAATTGAAATCAAAACCAGAGCTCACAAAATATGAAATGTCGTACCTACTTTATGTCTGTAACCCAATGGCCAATACTCAATACATTTATTGCATTCCACATGTAGGAATTGTTAGCAAAACTTATAATAAGATCATAACATCATTATGGTGCTTTAAGCGGAATGTCTTCCGTAAAAACAACACCTACACACTTTCAGTGCCGAAAGCCCTCCTGGAGGCCTCACTCAAACAAAAGGAACAAAAAATCAGGAGCAGGGCATCTATCTGCAGAGTTACAATCCTTGATAGATGCCTCGTGAATTATATTATGAACCTTGTCGGGCACAGCATAAGTGAGTTAGAACAGCCTGTATAAGTATAACCCACCTGCCTCTAGGGATTACAAGCGTGTTCTTAGGTTATCATGAATTTATATTATAGGTGACAATTGCGAGACGAACTACAACGAATGCGAATCCAATCCTTGCCTCAACAACGGCACATGCATCGACATGAACAACGGATACCTCTGCTCCTGCGTGCCAGGATTCTCCGGAGAACACTGTGAAATGGACGAAGCTGTCTGCAATTCCACTGAAGAAGTTCGTTGCTACAACGGAGGTCAATGCATCGAGGGACCTGGCTTTAAATTTTATTGCAAATGCTTACCCGGTAAGTAATGCTTTCAATTCGACGTTGATGCCATACATAACATTGTAGCTTATTGTGTCAGTCACGCGATTGTCGAATATAGATGCTCTTTAAAGACGGATTGACAATTTGTTTTCGACTAATTCTCATTCATCGTCGTGTAGAGCTGGTATTATTTTACAGCCTTTCAGATTTCATTTATCATTATTTTTATTAATCACAAAAAATACTTATTTCAAAGAAGATCGAGATTTTATATATCGGCTTTATCACTGGCAAATTTATTTTAAGTACCTACTTAACATTTTTTCCTCAGGCTGGGCTGGACCAAAATGTGAAGATCAAATAGACGAATGTGAATCGAATCCGTGTCAGAACGGTGGTGTTTGTATTGATGTCCACGCAGATTACATGTGTGCTTGCGCTTTCGGTAATTTAATACAGTTTTTTTACGTTACTATTATTCGTATTCAAGTATAAAAATAATGTATTACTTAACACAGACATTAGCTCAAAAACGAGAAAAAACATTTACGGTACCTAACTCTATAAATCCTAACACAGCGAAGAATGATTGATTATGGTGCAATTTCAGGATTTACGGGAAAAAGTTGCGAAGTCCAAATAGAGTTCTGCGACGATAACTCTTGCAGTAACAACGCGCTGTGTGTCGTAGAAGATGGTGCAAGAGTCTGCTATTGCGTGCCTGACTATCATGGGGAGCGTTGCGAGCTGCAATACGATGAATGTCTACTAGGACCAAGGTAATATTTTCAACCGTAATAAAATTGTGCCAAACTAAATTCATTTATGCTACAACTACACCTACTTTCATTTATAGGTGCATGAACGGAGGCACATGTATCGACGGCGTCGATAATTTCACGTGCTCATGTCCACCAATACTAACTGGGCCGTTGTGCGAGTGTCTAATACTAGAGGACGAGACCTACGATTGTGAATATGTTAGTCCTACGCCTATAACTAGTTCCACTCAGTCGGTTCTGACAACTTTGATCGAAGAAACTACGTCAGCTAAACCATCTTTCCCGGATGTGTCTCCTACATACAGTCCAATTAACGACACAAATTCAGTTTTAACAACTGAAAGTGATACAATTTCTACTGATGGAGTCGGGACCAGTACTGAAAAGGAACCTGTAATAACAGTAGTAACAGAAGTCAATGGTCACACAACAGGCAAAGATTCAGAAGTCACCACAGGAATAGATACTGGTGTCACTACTACATCTGAAGAAACAACAATAACCAGTGAATCAACAACAACGAAAGCAGGAATTTCAGAAGCGCCAGACCATGTAGAGACAAGACCAACTATGGAATCTGAAAATGCTAAAACAGAACCTACAACTGAGTGTCATGGAGTTTGTAATAATACTATAACTACACCAACGTCAACTGGGATTGATTTTACTACCAGCTCGACAGAAACTACTAAATATGATAATAATATACCAACGATGATACCTACGAAGGAAACAACAGAAGAAACTACTCTGACGACACCACCCACCACCACATTGACTACTACAGAAGAAGCTTCAGGAGAAATAACAACAACACCTAAAGTTGATGTTAGCACAGACAAAATGTTCACAGATATTCCTACCGATCATCCACCGACAGATCTGCCGGCAGGCTATTCGTCGACTACTGAAGCTATGGAAGTCACTACTGCTGTTGATACAGAGATTTTGACTACAGCGCAGTCGGAATGCACTGATTCAATTTGCAATGATCATGGAAGCTGCATTAACACTCCTCATGGAATTCGGGTAAGAAAATTATAAAAAAATCGATCCTGTTGCTGTTACCCTGTGTCCACCCACTGCTGAGCAAAGACCTCCCTCCATGACCTCCAAATGTTTTGAACCAGGGCCAAAGTGGACCACTGGTCGTTGGTTCTGTCCAGCTCGTCCCCCATCTCCTGCGACGTCTATCGCGTCGCCCTATGGCTGTCAGGATTCCACGATATGATTATTTTGGCCTGCAGCTAGTCGGGTATATGGCAGACTGGGCCAGCCAGGCCTTGCCCTGTGGATTATTAATACTTTTTTTTACTGATTTTAGTGCCATTGCAATTTCAATTACGGAGGAAGATTTTGCGAGGAACCAGTATCGATTACATCCGCGGCTTTCGGAGGGAACTCTTTCATAGCTCACAAACTGAAAAACGCTACATCCATCAACATTGAATTCAATGCTAAAACGCTGATCACTGACGGACAAATATTGCATGCGGATATAGCAAAAGGAGTTTACATGCAACTGTACATGAATTCTGGATTATTGAAATTCAAATTTTCATGTGGATATCAAACGATGCTATTGAGCGAGCTGAAGACTTTCGTCAATAAAGGTTATCCGATGAAAATTGAAACGAGGTAAGGGATAACATTATGTCGACTTAAAATAAGCCTGCCTCCCATAACATTGTCCTTCTCATCGCTCTGGCTTCATTAAGTCTTCCTTCTTTGTCCAGGCGGTTTTCCTTTGGAATGACCTCCCTCAGGATATTAGGACGGTAAACACTCAGTTCACTTTCAAATTAAAAGCTCGTGAACACATTCACAAGAAGTTAGCAGATTCGTCTCAAAATTAAGTTGTTTTTTAGTCTTTCTTGCTTATCTTTCAGAACTTTATATATTTTATGTATATGTATGTATTTCAAGAGGAGCTCGTGGCGTAATAATAACTGCCACTCGGGTCAATCTTTAGGTTAAGCGGCGCTTGCCTAGGTTGGTCTGTGGATGGGTGACCGCCCATTTCATACCGAGTTTCCTCCGTGCCTCGGAAAGCACGTTAAGCTGTTGGTCCCGGCTGTCATATATAGATCTTTGGCAGTCGTTACAGGTAGTCAGTGACCTGGAAATCTGACACCCAGTCTTACCAAAGGGTATCGTATTACCCAGTATAAACTGGGTTGTGGAGGTCAGATAGGCAGTCGCTCCATGTAAAATACTGGTTTTCAGCTGCATCCGGTTAGACTGGAAGCCGACCCCAACATAGTTGGGAAAAGGCTAGGCAGATGATATATGTATGTATTTATTCTTATTTCATAAGTATATATCTTTTCTAACATGATTTTCTGTTTTTGCACCTACTGTGTATTGTCTCTGCATCACCCTAAGGTAGACTGGTAGAAAATGCCCAAGGCATTACGTCCGCCTTTGTACGTTTTGTTGTGCATAAAGTTTTAATAAAATAAAAAAAAATAAAAAAATAACAATCTGAGATGACCTACAGAAGAAATTATTTTAGGAACGTTATGGGAATTCAATAAAGTTGATAAAATAATTATTTACATAAGCGGAGTGTTGCGTTTGGAGAATTTAATTTTACATTGAAATAAAGAAATATGTAGTAACTGGAAAATGATAAATCTGGTGAAATATGATTGACCCTGTATTTGTTACGGATATCTGTATTGTCAAAACCCAACCTATTTCATTAAAAATACAAAAAATATCGCAATTCCAGTCAAATGTATGACATGCTTGTTATTGCAACTAATACCACCTACATCTTTCAGGTTGGACCTATATCCGGAAGATCAACACTGCAATGCAACTCTTCGCTTGAATGATACAGTGGCAATGAGTGGTGGTCAAGTAGCCAATATTACCACTCTGGATCATAACTCAACGTTGTACCTCGGAAACTCCAGAGACGTTAAAGATTATGAGAGCAAACCTTTCATTGGATGCATCAGGGATTTGATTGTAAGGTTTCTTATTATTACGTAATACTTTTAAGTACTAAAGTAAAAAAACTTTTTTACAAAAAATAAAACCGACTTCGACAAAAAAAACACTCAAAAGTGAAAAATAAACTTGAGAAGAAAAATCAGTTTCTGAAGTCGGTGACTTTTGTTTCTTTGATTTAATTTTTTTGTCACCGACTTCAGAAACTGATTTTTCTTCTCAAGTTTATTTTTCACTTTTGAGTGTTTTTTTTTCGAAGTCGGTTTTATTTTTTGTAAAAAAGTTTTTATTTTTCACTTTTTAGTGTTTCACATGTGCTTACCCCTTCACAACGTACCGGCGTGATGTTATGTTAGGAACTGGTGTAAACAATAGACAGACAATATGAGATTTCAGCAATCCCAGTCCATTTGCTATCATTTATTGAGGAGTTCCGTTGCCTATCTCCGAAGTTCTTCATCAGATCTTCACAAAATAGTTTTTATAACCTTTGTAGTGAGTACAGGCGTGATATTATGTTGTGTGATGGCGTAAACAATGCTTAGATATGCTATAGCAACAATCGCGGTTAATCTGCTGTTATTTATTGAAGAGTTCCCCCGATTCCTACAAGATCCCATCATCAGATATTAAAATGGTGACAATGGGACCACACGGGAAGCACCAGCTTTCAAATGCAAAAAGAATCATGAAAATCAGTTCACCCAGTCGCAAGTTATGAGCGAACAAACATAAAAAAAAAAAAAAAAAAAAAATGATAACCTCCTCCTTTTTTTGAAGTCGGTTAAAAAGTAAGGTGAATTCATTGTAACGATGGCACAGACTATAGTAGTTAAGTTCTTGCCCAATTGTCATTGTTAAATTAGTCCTATGGTGACTAATAGCCCTACTCAGAGATATTTAATGATTACTGGAACAGGTTAAATTAGTCCTATGGTGACTAATAGCCCTACTCAGAGATATTTAATGATTACTTAATTAAGCCGTCAATTATTAAAGGTTTGACATACAAAACCTATTCAATTCACTATCACTTCACTACCTATGATTAAGATAGTTCCATTTTTTAATTTATTCGTAAGTATTCTATTTGGACATTCTGACGTCTGACAGGAGTGAACGGAAACAGAAAACGTGTTGTACCAACCTCAGATAGAATGGGACAAAGGGAACCAGATAATTATCTACTTGGCTATTGTGAAATAGGTCCTTCATGTAATATTTTTTGACGAAACCTCAAACTGCCCCCTTCGTTTCTGAATCTAGGTAAACGGCGAAAAACGTGAAGTATTCGGTGATGCTCTGGACGCCGGCGAAATTACCGAATGCTTGTCACTATCCTGTCTCTCCGGACCCTGTCTGAACGGAGGAACTTGCAGCGACCACCATGATGGAGGATACACTTGTTCCTGTGCCAATGGGTAAGTTATAACAAGTAGGTTACACTTTACAAAACAATTGAAGAGAATAATGAATGACTCAGGTCTCCTCTTTAGGAGAGGGATGGGCTATAATCTATTATTAGCCATTGGAATGGCCTGTTTAACATTGGCGAATGCCAATGCCGTTAAAGGAGGATAGTTTTGTAGATTTTCTATGTCAAATATTATTTATGAAAGAATTTACTTACTCCTAATTGCCATTAATATAAAAATTTCAAGTGAAAGGCAAAAAGCTTTTTCCCAAATATCAACCAGCAATTTTGATATTTATTTACTGCCTCGGCGGTCGAAAGCGCGACTACTGAACAACGGGTCCTGGGTTCGTTTCCCGGATCAGGCAGTGTTATTTGGTTTTACCATGAGAAATTTCTCGGTCGCAGCCATGGACACTGGATCTGTGCCAATATGACTGGTGAAATGTGGGACCATTATCTCTCTCTACCTAACCTTTTGGTGATAACAGGCGTGATGTTATGTAATATGTTACTCTGTGGTTTTCAGTTTCCTCGGCGAGCACTGCAACGAATCAGTGTGCGAGAACAACCCATGTCAATCTGGCGGCAGCTGCGTCCGTCACCCGGGCAGTGGGTTCCTCTGCCTCTGTCCTTACGGGAAACACGGCATCTTGTGCGAATACAGTGAGTTTATCTTCATCTGTTACGTAATGCATTATTGGAATCTAAGATGTAAATCTATACTATAATAATATAAAAGTTTTTGACGTGACAACGTCTTATAAATTGGTTTGCCGGGTGACACTTCAAGAAACTGCGTTACGCTCCGCTCACGTTATGCGCTCACAATGAGAGCGAGTGAGAGGCACGCGTCCCTTCCACTCGGGCATGGTTAGCCCGCCTAAGAGCGAGAGAGACAGACATAATTACTATTATTTCATCCTTCTTCCTACTATACGAATGAATATTCACATTAAAATTATTTTACCACTCAAAGTCGTTGTCACGTAAAACTTTCGCCCGTATACCGACTTTACAGGCAACCAATTTTTTTGTGTATTAACCATCGGTACTGTACTTACAAGTACCGATGGTACAAATACACAAAAAAAACTTTTCAAAACATTCATGAAATCGTTGAGCCGTTTCGGAAGAGTACGACCACAGACAATACGGGATATTTAAATGTTAGATTATAAAGAGGTGCCCGTCGGGGCTACAGGTTGTTCACAAGATACCGCGGCCTCGACATATAGGGCTAAGAAGGAACATGAGTGTTGGGTGGTTTTTAGTCACTAGCCGCCTTATTACAAAACGTAGTTAAACCTGGTTTAACTTAGACTTGGTTTATCTCGCATGACGTCTCACTTCAATAATATTCAAAAGAAAGTGACAGCATGCGAGATAAACCAGGTCTAAGTTAAACCAGGTTTAACTACCTTTTGTAATAAGGCGGTAGAAGTCTGACACTCCCTTTCGCTCTGCCCAAGAACGGGAGGGGTTATTTGATGATTTACCAACCCCAAAAAAAAAATATATAAGGAGGTAAAATTTTGTTTGTAAGGTTGTGTGTAGGGGCACAGATAATATAATACTAGCGTAGTAGGGGGTAATCTTCGGAACTACCGAACCGAATCCAAAATCCTTTCACTAGCTAGTGCTAGTGAAAGGATTTTGGATTCGGCTAAGTTACATAATCCCAGCAGCAAGGGCCGATGTTCTAACGTGCTTTTCGAGACACGGAGGAAACTCGGTATGTAATGGGTAGTCCCCATCCACAGACCAAACTAGGTAAGCGCGGCTTAACCTGAAAATTGATCCGAACGATACAATAACAGTTTATTGTCTATCTAGCAACAGGTTCATTAATATAACGTCTTTTGTTTTAACTAGGTATCTACTATTGATAAGTAGATACATACTGTTCATTACAATATGCCATTCGTTAAAGGTTAGGAATAACATACCAAAGGTTAGATCGATTCGTGTTTTGTAATAGCACTTAAGTAAATTATATTTTAGCTTCGATCGTTAATGGATTTCGACATTAAATTCGTCGATGATTATAACATAAAACAGTGTCACTAAAAACCGATAAAAAGATAATCGATTTTATTATCCTTAGTCCTCATAATCGTAAAAAGTTACAGGTAATAAATAAAAACAGCCTTATCAGGTTGTGAATGTTGTGATTCTATGCTGAACAAGATTCTGTGACTTGTGTAATTATGATTTAGTAGGTACCTATAATCGTTGTTTTGATTTTTATTATGTAAATGCCACTTTTTTCAAGGTTATCTTATCTATCTATCTATACTCCCCGCTACGAGAAGTTGTATTTTTTGTAAACAAAGAACTTAAGTATACTATAATTTCCAAAAATCAATTGGCAATCAGCTGGAAAAAAATTTATGCCAACGAGTTAGCCATGTTATTATTCGCATCGTTGGTCTACAGACTGGTCGCTAGAACGACTGCTGACGAGAGGTCCTGGGTTCGATTCCTAGGTAGTGCAAAGTGATATTGAGTTTTTCCATCAGGAATTTCGCAGTGGCACTAGCAGCCACGGATGCTGGATTTGTGCCCGTTTAATGGCAATAGGCTCGCCCCCTATACTATACATAACTGGCGAAGTGTGGGTGTACTATTAGGTACCTACACCTTTGCCTAACCCTTCCCAAGACAGTTAAATCGTTTCTCTGGGACTTCGTCAAGCTTCATTGTCTCGGCGCTTTTCTGGTGGTCGCCACATTTGATTCTGGCTGACAGGAGTTACAGTGGTTTGGGAATAGTGTGGCGGGCTGGTTTCATATGTAACCTTTCCCAGGTGATGATGGAACTTATAAACTCATCAGCTTATTCTTTAATTTCCTCCCCAGACGTAGAAATCACCCGTCCATCACTCGCCCCAATCAGCACGGGAATATCTTCCTACATAATGTACGCACTATCCCCTGCCGCTATGAACTCGGACCGGTTCGACCTTCGCCTGCGCTTCCAGACGACAGACATGGACCAGATAGCTCTGCTGGCGTTCGTGGGTCAAAGTGGGAGACATAATTCGAGGAGCCAGCATTTGGCGTTGACGTTTGTCAAGGGATATATTATGCTGACTTGGAATATGGGGAGTGGTGAGTTTAAAACATATTTTATGTGAGAAATATTGGATTGTATTAAAATTTTAAAATATAAATGGTGTAGCGCAAAACTACTGTGATGAGAGTCGATTAATACAATGTATGTATAGCAATTTCTCGATAGGTAAAGGTAACCCGTTGCCTAAATTTCTTTACTTTGTTAAGTATTCGATTGCCTCGTTCGTCTAGTGGTCTCAAGCGCGACTGCTATGCATGAGGCACTGGGTTCATTCCCCAGGCAGCGCAAATTGTTTGGTTTATCCTCTTTTATCTGGGATTTCTCAGTAGCAGCCTCGGAGTCTGGATTTGTGCCCGATTTATGGCTAAAGGCTCCTCCCCTTATACATGGGACATAATACATAACTGTCGAAATGTAGGTGTACAGTCGAACAAGCTAATAAGTATACAGCCAGCTAACTTGCATTGACTTTTAAGATTATACAGATACATTTAGATACTGATGCCAAAAGATACAGCGTTTGACATAAGTCGTTTAATGCGAAACGCTATAAAAAACAAAATTGCAATCAATATTTTCAGTGTAATAGCTAATTATAAAAAACTCTACCTGTATACTTATTAGCTTGTTCGACTGTACAAATGGGAACACTTCTGCTTAACCCTTCGGGAATGATGGGGATGTTATTTAAGGCGGGGTTACCCCGATAAACGTCGTCAACAATAGCGTTTTACTCGTACATGGAACGGATTTAAATTTTGAAAAAAAACTTTTTTACAAAAAATAAAACCGACTTCGACAAAAAAAAACACTCAAAAGTGAAAAATAAACTTGAGAAGAAAAATCAGTTTCTGAAGTCGGTGACTTTTGTTTCTTTGATTTCATTTTTTTGTCACCGACTTCAGAAACTGATTTTTCTTCTCAAGTTTATTTTTCACTTTTGAGTGTTTTTTTTGTCGAAGTCGGTTTTATTTTTTGTAAAAAAGTTTTTATTTTTCACTTTTTAGTGTTTCACATGTGCTTACCCCTTCACAACGTACCGTCGTGATGTTATGTTAGGACTGGTGTAAACAATAGACAGACAATATGAGATTTCAGCATTCCCAGTCCATTTGCTATCATTTATTGAGGAGTTCCGTTGAATATCTCCGAAGTTCTTCATCAGATTTTCACAAAATAGTTTTTATAACCTTTGTAGTGAGTACAGGCGTGATATTATATTGTTGTGTGATGGCGTAAACAATGCTTAGATATGCTATAGCAACAATCGCGGTTAATCTGCTGTTATTTATTGAAGAGTTCCCCCGATTTCTACAAGATCCCATCATCAGATATTGAAATGGTAACAATGGGACCACACGGGAAGCACCAGCTTTCAAATGAAAAAAGAATCATGAAAATCAGTTCACCCAGTCGCAAGTTATGAACGAACAAACATAAAAAAAATACAGTCGAATTGATAACCTCCTCCTTTTTTTGGAAGTCGGTTAAAAAATGTATTACATAGTTGACTCTTCGATCATGATATGTCGGGCATGCGATACACGATTACTTACACTTCACTGCATCCAATTAAATCGCAAAGACATGTCCAAATGATGGCTAAATAATCGTTTTACTTGAGTTATATTAGGCTTTGAAAAATAAAACATAAATCATAATAAAGGTCGTAAAAAATGTGTCTTATCTCGGGTCACGTAATGTATAATTTCTTTATCATTTTTCTCCAAGAGAGAAAAAACAGTCAAAATTTAGGCATTATATCGCTCGCGCGGCAGGGTGGGGGGTGAGGTCGTGCGTACATAAAAACAAAGTAGGGTAACCTCGCCTTAAATACAAGTTACACCTCTAACTATACCCATTAGACACACAACAGGCGTAAAATGCTATAGTGAGTCAGTGACGAAGTAAGTACCAAGCGTTGGCAACTCGCCAAAGTAATCAGAAACGGAATGTGATATCTCAAGAATGATGTGGTTCTGGTTGGCTGGACATTTCTTCAAAACTGCTCGCATTTAAGTAGGTCAATAGGGCACTTTATGTGACGGCTAAACACCCTTATTTCAGAATAGGTGACGCTACAGAATCTTAGATAATCGATCGAAAGCGTGTCCAGCCAGCTTGAAAAACCACTTTTCGCTGGTCTCTCAATCTCCGTAACGGAAGTGATTTTGACGACTTTTTGCATATCAACGGGCGTCACATAAATATGTGACAGGCATCAAGCTAAAAGTTTTGTGATACGTACAGTGGTTTAGTAGAAAAATGCAAAAAACTGTGTCCAGCCATCTTGAATTTACGTAGAAAACTTTTGGCTGGCACTTCCGAATCCCACATAACGGGAGCGTTTTCGAATATGGTTCCTTTACTAATACTTGGTGACGCAATGTGTGACAGTAATAACGTTTGATTTATGCCGTCACATGCAAGGGTTTACGAGATATCAATGAAAACTTAATGTATACTTGTGTCCAGCCATCTTGAACTCAGGCTGGCTGGACACCTGTATCTCCGCTGCCTGATGATCTACGACCTTCAGAATGGTATCAAAATGTTGTGACGGGGACGATAATGGTAACCTGAATTTGTGACGGAGAAACTTTGCGTAGTTTCAAAGATATTGATCTATTAAATTTTCCCATACAAACACTGTAGTAGGGTTACCAATATTGTAGGTTTTATGTAGGACTAAGTATTTTAGGTGTTTTCTTTAATGGACGAAAATTCGCGTATTGGTGATACTAATACGAACAACTGTAGATATTTTAATCAATAGAAGACAAAAGTGTAGAAGTGAGGAAGGGGGGGGGGAGATTTTTTTTAATGTTATTGATTATTTACGTGCAGATACCTATCTACTCTTTTTAGTAGATAATTATTGCTGTTTTTATGGTAAGTACATAGGTAGATATTGTGTCAGGATAACAGACTAATGCTCTAAGGTATTTAAATGAAAAAATAATGTAGGTAAATAAAATCACATTTATTTATTTGCGCTAGAGCGTTTCAATGACGAAAATGACGACGATCAACTCCATTTGCACTTCAATAACCCCCGCCTTGTACCAAAGCGTTGTTTTTACCGCCGCCCTAAGTGTTTGAAGCGCAAATGAAGCCGGTGGTCGTCATTTTAATCATATAAATAGCTGAATAAACTAAAATATTCTTCAATACCTATTTATGGAAAAGAATAAAATTATTACACAAAATAAATCACAGCATCAGTTTTCATTTGGTTTTATTACGTACTACCATTATTACGCTGTCACACTCACAGCCTGTGTACAATCTCAGTGTCAGTGCATCAGTGCTGCCAACAAGACCGATATAGAATCTGCTAAAATGGTGTTAAAATTATGCCAATTGCTTTATAGAAATGCTAAAAAATCTGCTAACATTTTTCAGTGTCAAATGAAACGTAAAATAGTTTTAACTTTTTTATTATTTAACAAAATATACATACTGTTTTAATCGACTATGATCTCAAATACTCTTTCCATTATGTTGGCACCAGAAGCGCCAACAATATAGTAAAGGGATTTTTTTTCTAAATGGAAATAATTGCGTACGCATTAATGTATTTTATTTTATAATTATTTTATATGCTAAAAATATGCTAAACAACTAATAAGTTTGCTAAACAACATGAAAAAATGCTAAATTGGCATCACTGAGTGCAATGCACTTTGTTCTTTTTTGTTAGTGTTTTTAATTATTATTTTGAATTAACACATACTTACGCTTTTTACTGCAGGAAAACCTTTTATTCCCACGGAGAAATCAAATACAAAGCAGGCGTGGCTGCTACCGGCCGATTAGTCGATTAAAAAGAAATCCTTTATTTATGTAAAAATTATGGTCACCTCACAATATTAATGGATGTTTGTATGGGAAAATTTAAATGATCAATATCTTTGAAACTACGCAAAGTTTCTCCGTCATAAATTCAGGTTATCATTATCGTCCCCGTCACAACATTTTGATACCATTTTGAAGGTCGTAGATCATCAGGCAGCGGAGATACAGGTGTCCAGCCAGCCTGAGTTCAAGATGGCTGGACACAAGTATACATTAAGTTTTCATTGATATCTCGTAAACCCTTGCATGTGACGGCATAAATCAAACGTTATTACTGTCACACATTGCGTCACCAAGTATTAGTAAAGGAACCATATTCGAAAACGCTCCCGTTATGTGGGATTCGGAAGTGCCAGCCAAAAGTTTTCTACGTAAATTCAAGATGGCTGGACACAGTTTTTTGCATTTTTCTACTAAACCACTGTACGTATCACAAAACTTTTAGCTTGATGCCTGTCACATATTTATGTGACGCCCGTTGATATGCAAAAAGTCGTCAAAATCACTTCCGTTACGGAGATTGAGAGACCAGCGAAAAGTGGTTTTTCAAGCTGGCTGGACACGCTTTCGATCGATTATCTAAGATTCTGTAGCGTCACCTATTCTGAAATAAGGGTGTTTAGCCGTCACATAAAGTGCCCTATTGACCTACTTAAATGCGAGCAGTTTTGAAGAAATGTCCAGCCAACCAGAGCCACATCAAGAATGCATGTTTATTGAAATTGCATTCGCAACCAACGCGCAACCACGACACGTGACTCATTCTATGGTTAGCTAGAAAAAAGATTTTTTTCTGGTTTTATCAATCGTTTTAAGATCACAAAGCTACAGATGTAAAATCTACGATACTTACTACGATAGTAGGTACGTAGGTACATTAAAAGTCTCTAAATACATATTTTATAGCTATGTTTTAAGTTTAATTACAATACAAAATAAATTCGCCTTAAAACAACCACCGATGTCTAAAAATGTCGTGTGGAAAATAAAAGGACCCGTCATAACCTATCTCAACGATACTCAGAAGTTTCCCTTTGGAGTTTGCCAAAGGGCAATGGAACGCAGCATTTCGGGTGTAAAAAGACAAGGCAGGAAGCATAGTGGACGTTGGCAAGAAGTCTGTTAGGCTAGTATGGGATTGGGCGGGTCACGTCTGCCGCATGCACGATGACCGCTGGCCCAAAGCATCCACAATTCCACACGATGGCTGCCGGAAGACTGACGGCTAGGCAACTTGTTCCGACTGTCAACCCTCACCTTCGGCTGCGCCTCGGCTCGGGTAGGCATTTGTCGGAACTCTTTGCAATGACAGGCTTTCCGCACTAGTAAAATGAAATATACTATTCCCGGATTCGTCACTGCACTCACCGCTCATTACTAACTAGTCTCCTGCTACGTGATAACTATCATCGTTGAGTCGGGCAAACATGATTTATATGGATTAACAAAGCAAGTCACTGCTACTGCAGACTGAGCTTTATAAGCACTTGACAGAGTTCTTATTTCCTTTGAAGGCCCTCGCCGTGTGTTCACATCTCGGGCCCTGAGTCCTCGTCGCGGAGGCCACGCAGTGCGTGTCTGGAGACGCGGCCGATCAGCAGGACTCAGCGTGGATGGACGACACAATGTCTCCGGCAACGCGCCGGCCCATAGCAGCAAGATGACGCTGTTGCCCTATATTTTTATTGGTGAGCATTTTTGACTACCCTGTTGTATTAGGTGCTGGCGTTTTCAGAATTAGACCTCGTTGATCAGTCACAGCTATAGGTAATCCAATGAACCAATTGCCTGGGATCCCAAATTAAAATACAAAAAGTTAGTTACTATACTTATGTCACATCTGGTGACTTCGAGTATTCCTGAGCATTGAACCCAGCCGGTAGTCTTCCTGTTTATCCTTTTATCTCGGTCGGCTTCTGCTTACACAATGGAAGATGCCTTTCTTTACCATAAACAAACGAACGCGGCGTCTCACACTGCGCATACGTTTATAGGCCCCAAATCCGAGCTAAAATAATAATAAAATAATAAAATAATAAAATAATCGTGGATTGGGCAATATCTTATTTTCTAAAGAAGACAATACCTAATAGAGGTTTTTCTTTTAAAAATATGTTTGCATCATGAATAATCAAAGATCTCGAGATAAAGGAATCTGATACAAAACGATCCAGCTGCATCCCTTGAACTCACTGTGGATAGATAACCAGTTGTTGAATAGAAGTGACACTGTTATTGCCTTCAGACTTCGTTCCGGACACATACTGTGTTAATTTTTATACCTTATGGCAAAATCAACAACAGATAGTGTGATTTTTGTAATAATTTCGTTGATGATGTTCATCACATATTGACCGAGTGTTAAATTAAAATTTGTAAAACCAACCAGGGCGGCATAATCGCATGTGCGACAAAGCCCTTTTTATTGAAATAAAAAAAAAAATAAAAAAAAAAAATCCGAGCTCGCTTCGCTCGCTCAAGTCTTGCATCCGAGTTTTCCTTGTAGCGAGTTCGTTCGTTTCTGTCACTAAACGTATCAAAAATAATTTATAAACGATACATAGAAACGTTTATTATAGTCCAGCATTTTCTAACAAAATTTAAAACAGAATATCTTGTCTTCACACACCCTGGACAATCCAGTTACCCGATAACTGAATAGTGGGGCTAACCTCCACAATTCGTAGGCAGTCGTTCCATCAATAATAATGATTTTCCACTTAGACCACAAACCATCGACCTCGTCATAGTTGGGAGAAGGTTAGGGAGATGATATACACATGCTATTCACACATGATATCTGTTCCACAGGCGGTCACCCATCACCAGAGTTGGCGGATCTCCCGCACGACCTGCCGCTACACAGCGGCTGGCGCGGCTGCGTGTGGGAGCTGGGCGGGCAGGCGGCGGGGGCCGGGGCGCGGGCTGCGGGCGGGCGCGGGGTGGGCCAGTGCGGGGTCGCGCAGTGCGCTGCCAAGTCCTGTAATGCACCGAGAGGCGTTTGTATACACTCACCAGCTACTTATGGGTATGTACTTCATTTTGTCTGTTCATCTAAGCGTCTTAGGCATGACTTCCAAAGCGGACACGAGTGGATCAGTGTGGAGATGTGCTAGATTCCATCAATCACATTAACAGAGATGAGAGACACTTTTGTCTATGTGGATTACAATCAATGTGATTCGGTCGATTAACACAAGTTTTGTGGAAACTAAGCCTAATCCGGTGATACGAAAAAGTCTTTTCTAATCTTCAGTAGGCATCATGTCTGTGGTGCCAAAGCCAGTATTAATCTTATTCGAATGGCCTTCCTTAATACACTTTATTTCCGGGTTGGAAAATCCTCATGGATGTCCTCCGCCCTGAGAAGAGCGAACGGGTATGTCAGGTTCCATCTAACTGACTAAAACCATTTCGGTGTTCCCTTCTCACACTTGCACCAGGGATCATGTTCTAGTTGGTCTTCCACGATACAGCTCCATACCTACGTTAGACCAACTCCATCACCGACGCATGCATTTTTGATTGAAAACTGTCCGAACTTTGGAGACCATACGAAACCACTATGTACAGAGTATCTAAATATTTGAATGTTACCCAGTTGTATCTGCAACGAAGGCTGGTTCGGTGCTACATGCTCTAGTAACCGCAACCCCTGCGACCGAGCGTTCTCCAAATGTCAGGGACAATGCGTCATCACGACCGATGCTAATACGCAATGCGACTGTCCTTATGGGAAGACTGGCCTATATTGTGAGCAAGGTTAGTATTTGAAATGTTTAAGTTGAGTTAGCGAAGTCTTGATAGGCTTATAGAATTTTTACAGACGGTCCAGAAGTCCTTAACTTTTGGGTGGCGCTATATAGTTAATACGATGGTCATCCACCAAATTGCTTGCTGCGGAATTTGTTTCAATACTTCTCTTTCGTATAAGTGCCAACATCTCGATATTCAACAGCTATCACACTTTTCAAACATCAAAATAACTTTACTATTTATATTCCCACTCTCTAGACTTACTTCCTACGGATGTCCTCTTCACCGGCACGAGGTCATATTTGAAGCTACATCCCAGCACGATATCTAGTGTGAGCTTATCTCTCGAATCTGAGATCAAGCCGGCCAAAGAACGAGGACTGGTCATGTTTCTGGAGACGCCCCATTTCTACACGGCCTTGTCTTTGCAAGGAGGCCTGTTGGAGTATCGATGGACAGGTAACTAACTAGTGTCTAATTTTGAAAGTACTTTTGTTCGTAAAACGATTGCCTTTGTGTCATACTTTTCACTAGTTCTCACTTTCATCATCGGTTTACAGCAATCCACGAATTTTTGGTTTTCAGAAAATATTTTACCTGCCTAGCTTGAATTGTAGGCTTTTAATGAAAACTACCAGCAGTTTTTAATTAAATTCCAAGCGGACCAAAAGATTACAATAAATGGCTTTACACAAAGCCACTAGGTACTGCGGAGGATCAAACTCATGCTTAATAATAAAGACTTCGATTCCTAACCACACATTGCGGAATTTACTCTCATTATGACCAGTGTATAGGTAGAGCAATAAGTATTTGTTGAGGACCGAGGAATTCTAAAAAACATTCTTTAACATTTTAGATCGTCTATCCGGCGTTACCTCCCTGGTCCGCAGTAGCATAGTGGTGTCAATGTCCCAGTGGCACAGCGTGAAGGCTGGTCGCTACGGCAGCAGGCTGTATGTGTGGGTGGACGGGGCCCTCAGCACGGAGGCCATGCTGGCACACGCATACCCTCACACTGCCGGCAATGCTTCTATACTTCTTGGTAAGTCTTGGAAAATCTTTGCGTCTTGTAATATGACTAGTAACCGATGTCGGTCAATTCTTTCTTTTTCTGTTCATCATCATCATCATATATCAGCCCGGAATCACCCACTGCTGGGTATAGGCCTCCCCTTTTTTCCGCCACGTGTCCCGATCCTGTGCGTCTCTCATCCAGGTATCCCATGAAGGTCTTCTTCAGAAGTATACTTCGGCCATTTAAATTTTTTTTTTTTTTTTATTGTAGGAGGTGCAAAAGATTTGTCTACCCTTCCTTTCGATGCAATGTCAGGTGCACCAGCGCCCTACAACGGCTGTATCAAAAACCTGCACGTCAACAACATATTGCTGCCTTTGGAGCAACAGAACATAAAAGGTATTCCACAAAAATCTAAATTTCTCTTCTGATGTTTTGTCATAATTAGAGTGTAAGTAGATCCTGCGTTTCCTGAAATACTTCTTTAGTTTGGATTTAGATTTCGATAAGAACTAAAAGGACCTCGCGTACCTACTACGCGTAACGCGGTTACGACTACAACTCATCATCCCGCTTATCCAGTCGCCGTCTTGAAGAAACCTGATCGGAGACTGGTTGTGCGAAACAACCTTTCTTTGCGGCCAAAACCCCCAGTCTTGGCCACGACCACGAGGCTCGAGTGCTCGAGGTCCCTAACCCCAGATGACCGACTGTTTTCAGGCAGTTTTTTTTTCTGGAGGATGTTTACTATCCAGAAATCAATATTGAGTCTTATTGTTCTTCTTCGGTACTTACAAGGCCTTAGTAGAATAGTCTATGCTTATTATAACTGGTGGTATTCTCAGAGGGTCGCAACGTAGCCGACTGCGACGGCACAGCGTGTGGCTCTGAGGCGTGCGGCGGTGGAGTGTGTGTGTTGGAGCAAGGACGAGCTAGGTGTGCATGCGGCGCTTCCTCCAACTATGTAGGCACCAGTGGACCCAGGTAAACCATAAATAATAAGTAAACTAACTTAACTAGGCTCTTTTGTGTATAGTCCTTCATAGAGATCTTTGCTTTAAAATGAGCAACGACATTCCTTTCAGTTATTATGCCTTGTGGCTGGACGGTCTTTGTCAATTCCAATGTGCCTGTAACTAGTTTATTATTTATTAATATCTATAGATATCATCATTTCAGCCAGAAGACGTCCACTGCTGGACATAGGCCTCCCTGCTGGACATAGATATCATGCTTAGTGTTAAATCTGCTTACGCACACATCTTTGGATGTTTCAGATTCCGACAAATTATTCCTAGATAAAATACTGTAGGTATGTTAATACTCATATTAATAATTTAATATTATGTATTTTTCTCAGATGTAGGAGACATCTAGCCTGCGAGGCTAGCGTGTGTGTCCCGCCCAGGGGCGTCTGCAGAGCTGACCGATGTGTGTGCGCAGCTGGATATGCTGGCACTTTCTGTGACACAAGTCAGTATTGTTTCTTTTGTTATTTTTTGCGTTGGTTCATTTTACCAGACAGACAAAGTTTTTCCTGTAAGCTCAAGAATCTTTCAAAACAGCAGCCCAAAATCTAGAGTTGGGCCCAGTGATTGGCAATATTACACAATCATTTAGCGATAGGTGGACGTGATCTTATGTACCCATAGTAACCCTGTTTACCCCATCTGGGTGTTCATGCACAAACTTTAATAAATTATAATACTCCTATCATCGAAGTCTTACATTTATCGTCAACTTCCAGAGATCAACATAACAATTCCCCAATTCGATGGCACATCATTAGTGTCTTTGGGGCGGCAACCATCAGCGAGTCATACAAACCACCAACGCATCGCACCGTCACTCGCTCGGCTGAATTACATCGCACTCAACTTTACGACGGCTGAACCTAACGGTCTACTTCTTTGGATTGTTATGGTAAGTAACGCGGTTTAATTGCTTTATTGCAAACATTTGACTATGGGTAGACTACAACTTCAATCATGAATGAACTTTAGCAATCATTTCCAGCAGACTATTTCTATAAATGCCGCTGCTGATTTTTTGAGGTATACTGCTATACTGTGGGAATCCCTCTCATAGATTTTGAGATTTATCAAAAGCTTTCAGCAAAGTCTAGCACGAAAGTTATCGCAACAGTTTACGTACAACGTGAAACATATTAGGAGTGCTGCTAAAATCATTCAATTTCTAACCGGGTCCGGTCCGGGTCCGGTTCTATTAGTGTATCATGTCGTCATTCGTATACTCGTGTTCTCAAAGGAGTTCTTCTAGGGACTATGACCGGACCTATTCTCTTTCGACATTATTATATTTCTTTCATTGAATTACCATTTACTAATTAAAAGTATTATTTTCAGGGCATTGATTACATTGGCTTAGGACTTGAGAACGGTTACCTAAGACTAGTCTGGTCATTCCATCATAACAATGCAAGAGCTCTCAGTACAAACCACGTACCATTGGTAGGGCCTGCCAGAACCCTGACTAGGTTGATGCCTCATGCAGGGTTTCTTACTGATGCTGAATGGCATATTTTAGTATTGCAAATGGACAAGACAAATGTTACTTTGTCTGTAGATGGAACAGTAGTGTATACAGAAGAGCCTGGACTAAGGAATGAAGCTGACTATGATGATGTTGATGTTTATATCGGTAAGGCCTGTTTATTGCATTTTGTTTTTCTTTCTTCATGTTATCATGGATTGGTTCGTATATTACAACTGACATTTGAATTACAGGTGGTATATCTGACCAAGAAGATGCAACCGCGAAAAAAATATTCCCTCAAAACTTTAAGGGCTGTATTGATCATATTTCTACAAGGGAAACATCTTATCTAACTAACTACACTGCAGTGTACAGTGAAAATGTAAAGTCGTGCCAACTGTTTCCCCCAACCTAACCATTTGTATATGTATAATGTTTGAATAGCCTAGGTACCTAAGTGTGAAAATACTCATAGTACAAAACTCTAGTCTTCTCATAGGACCAAAATTGTCTTATTTATCGCAGTGTTATAACATAGGTATTAAATATTTTCTAATTAAAATTAATTAAATACTTGAGTGCAATTTGACCCATTAGATATTAATTGTTTCATAATCTTAAGTATAAAATGTCGTATGTGTAGAATATTATTGTAAGTTAAGTTTTGTGGTATGTTTTGTATTTAGAAAAACAAATTAAACATTCAATGTACACAAAATATAGTTTTATTGATATATTCATGTTTAATAAATTGTATACATAACATCATCAAATATTATATTAAAACATATACATTTTTCGTTATACGTTACATACTCAAACACAAATACAATATGAGATGTTATCCCCGTTATTCTCATTAATTTAAAAACGTTTAGTTCTCAACATAATGCAGTAATTTCAATTGGCATACATGTTCAGCATCTAAACATGCTCCTTACACGAAGCTCATGAACAGCTCAGCTCAGATTTATTTACATTTCATTATTAAAGCATGTACATTTATAAAAGTCATAGAATTCATTAGGCCTATTTACAAGTGGAATATAAAGTTGGAATGCTTGACCGTAGTACACAATTTAGCTTGCAATCGGTGTATTGTACAACAGTGTAAAACTTACTTAGGAACATCGATTCCTTCACTTGATAAACGATACTAATCAGATATAATTTCTAAAAATAAATATTTATATTAAGCGATAAAGAATAAATAATTGTTAATTGCACATCGTCGTTATAAAATTTTCGAAAATAATATAATTTATAACAGTGTAAGCTGCGCTTACGATTTAAATTATGCCGTACGGAAATAGGCACGAAGTGAATTTCTTCTCTACTACAGAAATAACAAATTTAAAGAAAAGTTCTTTGAAATCCAAAAAGTAACACGTACCCTAGGAATGTTTCGGACAATAATATAAGATACTATAGAAAGAATAGAATAAGCTAATCACAGTAGAAGTAAATATTACATATTTACGATATATTTTATGCCTATTGGTGCGTAATTATATTTCACATAAATAATAATAAATAAATACACCAACATACATGGCCGCCGCCGACGATACTATAGGACGGCGACGGACGCGCCAAGTAAACTCGAATACAATACGAAGCCTACGTAACAATGACAATATTCAATGTTATTTATTATGTACGACATTACCTCCACGAAACAACATTAATTCTGAATAATGATACTAATAAACATCAAGTTCAAACCCCGTACAATGCTTTATTTAATCTAATTCTGAATATAAATGATACTTAAATTCATTTTTTCTTATCTACAAGAAATTCGTTTATTTAAATTATATTTATAGGTATATGAACATCAGTTAACAATTTCCTAATAATGTTATTAAAGTAACAGACGTAAGGGAATTTCATTTAAAAATATCATATTTGAAACAAATTTCTAAATTGAATTCCTGATCCTACTTTTATACCGGGTGGTAACAATCTCAATAATTCGTAATCTCTAAATTTAAAAACAAAATTAATCTATAAATATTATATAATGTCATCAATAAAAGGTCATGTTCTGAGAATAAAAAAACAACAATATTATGAAATTATCGATAATACAATATAATTAGGTACATCGATACTATCAAATAAGTATTCGGAGCATATAAAATCGGATTGTTTCTGTGTTCCACGTCTGCTGTGTCATGGTTCTGTTCCATTCACACATCAAAAACACGGCGTTATCCATATCATCACCATTAAAGAAACACTATGTTGTCGCAAGTAACAAACGAACCTACATTATTATGTGAATGGCGCAGACACAGTTAGTCATCAAAGGGAAAGCATTTTGATTCATTCTATAAACAAAGCTTTTACTTGTAAAATCAGTCTCATTCGCATAAGGAAGTGATCACAGCATACACACTGGAACTCGTTGCAGAGCGAGGGGCCACGTCCCTCTCAACAAAACTTTAATAATAATATAGAGCACCTCGTTTGCTATCTTCTTATAATTAAATCTGATAAAGTCATGCAACAGATCGTTCGATAATTCAATTTTATAAAAATATCAAATATATGGAAAAAGTACAAAGAGGAAATACTTATTATCGGAAGAACGTGTCGTATCACCGTTAAAAGAAATATAACGATTCGATAAAAGTATAAACAAGCACAACGGTATTTCGCTAATACAGTAAATAAAATAATAAGTTACAAGCATAGACTAGATTTATGAAATTTGTGAAAGTTTAGATATAACACATAGGAGACACGATAGAACGCGAGGCTCTCTCGCTCGACTGAAAAAAATATACACTCTGAATGGCAACCTCACATCGATGCAAAAAATGCAAAGCCGGTAATATTTTTGTAATCTAAATTAAAACATCGATCACGGACGCGGCTCGCGGACGCCCCGCTTTCGTCCCGTCCGGCGCCGGACTCGCTCATACACAACACGCGTCCGACGTCCGGTGGCGTCCGGCATCCGGCGACTGGCGGCGTGCGGCTACAGGCAGGCCAACGCGCGCGGCGCCGCCACCGCGAGCTCACGTCACGGGCGCGGCTCCACCAGGCGCTGCAGCAGCACGGCCACGCACACGGCCAGCAGCAGGAAGGCGGTGGCGATCATGATGGCCACGTGGCCGGGCTGCAGCGCGCGCGCGGGCCGGGCGCGGCGCGGGCGCGGCGCGGGCGCGGCCGGCGGCACGGCCAGGCGCGCGCCCGGCGACCAGGCGCCCGCCAGCCCGCCGCGCACCATGCACACGCGCACCACGTACTCCGCGCCCGCCTCCAGCTCCTCCAGCAGGAACTGAGTCTCGCGCCCCGAGTACACCTGCCGGGGAAAACACCACTTTCAATCATATTTGCTTGACGGGCGTAATTCAAGCCCGAGCCGCAGGTGAGGGTGTTACGGAGCCGAAAACTGCAGTAACAAATGCCCCACATGTATCAAACGATGTTTTACATAAACTGTCTAAAAAGTAAAATAATAAAACGATAATTATTTTTGTCATGAATCGAAAAATAATTTAAAATACTTCCGACTCACCTCCTTGTAGACGTTGTCCCTGGTACGCGCGCACTGCAGCACGTACTCGGCGTCGTCCAGCGCGTCCCACGACACGAGCGCAGCGCGCGGCACCGGCGCCTGCACGGCTGGCGCGCGCGGCGCGGGCGGCGGCGCCGGCACTGTGCCGGCCTCCAGCGGCTCCGACCAGCCGCCGCGCCCGCCGCGCTCGTCACTCGCACGTATCCGGAACGCGTACGTGGTGGCCTCGCGCAGCTTCTTCACCTTGCACGAGCGCGCCGAGCCACGGTACACAGGTCGGAAGTCGCGCGCGTCCAGTGAGCGCATCTCCACGCAGTACTGCGCGCCCTCACCGCCGGCGGCCGGCCACTCCAGCCGCAGGTGGTTGTGCTGTGCCTGCACGCAGCGCAGCGCGGGCGGGGCGGGGGGCGGGGGGCGGGTGGTGGCGCGCGCCTCGTCGGACCAGTCGCCCAGCCCCAGCTCGTTGAGCGCGGCCACACGCACGCGGTACGTAGTGTCGGGTGCGAGTCCCTGCACGAGCCGCTCGGGCGCCGGCCCGTCCGTGTCGAAGGCGTCGTCTCCCACCTCCACGCGGTACCTCAGCACGTCGGCGCCGTGCGCAGCAGGTGCGCGCCAATGCAGACGCAGGCTGTCGGCCGTGGCCTCGTGTCGCAGGCCTGCGGGGGGGCCGGGCGGCGCGCGCTGTGTCAGTACATCCCGCACACCTGACCAGGCGCCGCGCCCAGCCGCGTTCGTAGCGCACACCCTGAAGAAGTACGGTGAGAAAGGCACGAGGCGCCCGACCACGTAGTTCGTCTCCGCACCCCTGTACACCTCTGAGAAGGCGTCGTCTACGTTGGTAGCACTCATCTCGAGACGATAGTCGATGACGGGCGCGCCGTTGTCCCTTGGCGCCGTCCACTCCAGGCGCGCGGCGCGGGCACTCTCTAGCTGCGCGGTGGGTGTGTCGGGTGCGTCTGGTGCCGCCGGGGCCGTTGAGAACGTGAGAGCTGGTGAGGCGGGGCTCGCGCCCACCTTGTTGTGCGCCGTGACCCACGTGCGGTACTCGCGGCCAGGCATGAGGTCGCGCAGCACGCACTCGCAGTCGAGCCCCTGATAGGCCAGCCGCGCCGCTCCCTCGGTGTCGGCAGCGTCGGCAACCTCCACGCGGTACTCGGTGAGCGGTGTACCACCGGTGCAGTCAGGCGCACGCCAGCGCAGTGCCGCCAGTGTGCTGCGCGGCTCGGCGGCAGGCTCGGGCGCGTCGGGTGTGGCAGGGATTGCGGCCTCGGTGGTGACGGTCTCGCTGGCAGACCACTCGCTTTGCCCGGCCTCGTTGCTGCATCGCACGCGCGCCCGGTACGGCGTGCCCGGCAGCAGGCGGTCGCAGTGTGCCTCGCGCTCGGGACCGCGGTAGGCCGGTCGGTATCCATCGCCAGCGTCGAGCTCGAGGGTGTAGCAGTCGATGGCTGCGCCGCCGTCCTCCACGGGAGGTTCCCAGCGAAGGCGGAAGGCACGCGAGTGAATACGACCGCGCGGTGTCGGTCGTCCGGGTGGGCCGGGACGCTCGGGCTGTGTTCGGTACGTGACTTCTACGGACCAGGGTCCTTGGCCGTCGACAGTCTCGCTGCGGAGACGGAAACGGTAGTCGGTAGCGCGGTACAGCCCGGTGCACACGTAAGTGCGGTCGGGGCCCGAGTACACAGGCAGGAACCCGTGGCCTCGCGCTGCGTCGTCCATCTGCAAGGTGAACTCCTCGTCCGCGCGGCGCTCCCAGCCCAGCACGAGCGAGTCGTTGGTGGAGGACGTGAGCGTGGGCGGGCCGGGCGCGGGGGGCGGGGAGCCTGTCGTCCACGCCACCGTCTCCTCGCTCCACTCGCCGCGGCCGCAGTCGTTGACGGCGGCGATGCGGAAGCGGTAGCGTGTCTGCGGCCGCAGGTTGTTGACGGTGTGCTGGCGAGTGCGCGGACGGGAGATCTCCACGAAGGCGGCGCCGTCGTCCATCTCCAGCACGTAGTTGAGCAGTCGCGCGCCGTTGTCGGTGGCGGCGTTCCAGCGCAGCATGAGCGATGTGCGCGCGCGCTGGTTGATGCGCGGCGGTGGCATCTGGTCGGGACGAGCTGGTGGCGCGCGGAATGTGGCCGACGCACTTGTCGCGTCTAGCTTGCCGGCGCGGATTTGTAGGCATACCGAATATTCGTAGCCCGGCTTCAGATCCCTCACCCTGTCAATAACAAGAAAAAAGGAATCAGATATGGTCATTCAATTAAAGTTTTGGGATTTCGTCACAGTCAGGTAATAATAGTTCAGAACCACTAATTAATATCTCACCGGCAAGTAAGGCTTTGTCCACTATAAATTGCTTTGTATCGGCCGCCGCGGTCAGCTAGGAGCAGGTCGTATGTTAACTCGCCATTGGGAACTATGACGTCTTCCGGCACCGGCAGATTCCAAATCACTAGTGCACTGGTCGACGATACGTCAGTAATCTGTACAAAAAAGCAACATTAATGATTGTGCAAAACTTGGAATAAAATAGAATGGTCACTGTCTTATTCTTCACTTACCTGTGGTGTGCGTCTAGCAGCAAACATGTCGAGTATAGCTTGTGCATCGGTTTCATCTTCGGGCTCACCATCGCCTTGCACTGAGGCAGCAGCTGACCCATCGCCTTGCACGGAGGTTTCGGCCGAGGAGGCCTCTCCCTCTTCCGACCAGGCTCCAGAGGATGTGGTGCCGCCACTGCCAGCACAACCAGCGGCGCTGGCACCACTACTTGGCCCACTGCTGGGTAGACTGCTCCCACTGCTGGCCCCACTACCTCCACTGCTTGCGCCACTACTGCTGCCAGCGCGACCATTCAGTTCCTTGCGCGGCGATAGTGACGGCGTACTGGCACCCGAGTTGACATCTGCATTAAATTAGAAACAAATTCTATAAGCCAATGAAATAATAATTGTGGTAGTTTTTTTTGAAGGTAAAATAACATGATACTGGGAATAGGTATTAATCTCAGATTTAATGTCCTATTATTTATCAAGTTTACCAGCATCAGAGCTTCCGAAAGAGTGGGTCTTAAAATGAACATGGACAAAACCAAGGTTATGTTGAATGTTCATGTAACACCCACTCCTATCAAGATCGGAGACTCTACGCTCGAAGTTGTGGACGATTATGTCTACCTGGGACAAACGGTCCAGTTGGGTAGATCTAACTTCGAGAAAGAGGTCAATCGTCGAATCCGACTCGGCTGGGCAGCGTTCGGGAAGTTGCGCGGTATCTTCTCGTCCAACTTACCCCAGTGTCTCAAGACGAAAGTCTATGACCAGTGAGTGTTGCCAGTGATTACATACGGGACCGAAACGTGGTCGCTCACAATGGGCCTCATCAGAAAGCTCAAAGTCACCCAAAGGGCAATGGAGAGGGCTATGCTCGGAGTTTCCTTGCGTGATCGAATCAGAAATGAGGACATCCGCATGAGAACCAAGGTTACCGACGTAGCCCGAAGAATCGCCAGACTTAAGTGGCAATGGGCAGGGCACATTGCTCGCAGAACGGATGGCCGATGGGGCCGAAAAGTTCTGGAATGGCGACCGCGAACCGGAAGACGTTGCGTTGGAAGGCCTCCCACTAGGTGGACCGATGACCTGGTCAAGGTTGCAGGAACCCGCTGGATGAGAGACGCACGGGACCGGTCAATGTGGCGACGCCTGGGGGAGGCCTATGTCCAGCAGTGGACGTCTTTTGGCTGAAATGATGATGACCAGCATCAAATGGTATGTTTTTGCATATATCTCTTTGATTGAACTCACCAATGCCATTGTTTCTGCTTGTTTGTTTTCGTTCCAACTTTTGTTTTAGTTTGGAGTACTGCCGTTGAGTCCTCTCATCCTTCTGGTAGGCAGCAGGAGGTGGTGGGGAGTGCTGCATGTGGTGAGGAACGTGGTGGAAATGCGGTGGGTATCCAGCACTATAGTAATGTTGTGGACCCCCTGAACCATTAGTAGGAGCCTGAAACAATAAATACAATTGATTGAATGTTTCATTCATTAACTATTTATTTCAAGAGAAATATGTGAAGTAGTGAAAACTAGTCTGGTTTACTCTACTTTAGAATACAATATTTGAAGTATTTTATGAATACATAGCATAACCAGCCTATAATGTTCCCACTGCTGCAACACAGCCCTCTCTATGTATGTAAGGCATAGTAGATTTTCTCCCCGTCTTTGAATTATTGGTTCTAGGACAAGACGGTATCCTCATAATTTTAAAAAGCATAGTGGCCCATATAACCCAAGTGTTTAAACGGATAAAAAAAAATAAAAAAATACTAAAATGTAAATATAATAATATTATTATGGTAGATAATAATTGAAACATAATAAAACAAACCATCTGTTATTTATGACCAACCATTACAGAAACTAACATTTAACCTAACCTTAACCTAATTTTTATAAGTATTATTGTTTAATTTTACTTGTTTGTAAATCAAATAGCAGCGGAGAGCAGCGGTGGCCCAGTGGTCACGGCCCCGACTTACGAACAGTAGGTAAGTCGTGGGTTCGAACTCAGGCAGGCGAATTACTTTGTGTTATTTATTTCATCACCCCTGCACTTTTTGAGTGCCGTGAAGGAAAACATCGTGAGGAAACCGGCATGTTTTAGAATCAAAAAAAAATCGAAGACATCTATGTGACATTTGCCAACCTGCACCGGGCACGCGAGGTGGATTATAGCACATTCCTCTCCTAAGGAGGAGGCCTGAGTCCCTGCAATGGGAAAATTATAGGCTGATGATGAAGAAATCAAATAATTTAAAGTGCATCTTAAGAGGTTACAGATTTACAGATAAAATTAAAAAAATGAAGGTAGGTAGGCACCAAAAATAAAAATCAATAGGTAGGTACCTATAAAGGTATATTTCGCGTTAAAATAAATAAGTAACCATATTAAACACTAATCAAAGATTATTGTTGATGGATATCTTTAAAATTCCGAAGTAAAAACGTAAAACGGAATAAAATGAAGCACAGTTAAACCGACCTGAAACTTTCCTTCTTGAGGAGTACTGTTTTCTTTCTTTTGATCAGAAACACTCATTTTTCTCAGATTTTAATGCGAATATTAATATTATGCTTGCATTCGGAGTAATAAACGTCACTGCCACGTACGAACTACAGCCAACTGTTTTCGTGATAACACTACACTACACAATCACACGCGAGTCGCAACTGTAGGTATAACTTCGCCATGATTAGATTACCGACGCATAACCCACAACTTCATTTAATCACCTACTCACTGAAAATAGTCGGATAACCCGACACGCTTGTGCACAATTTTAAAAGCGAAATGTCCACATAAACGCGTTTAAATTTACAAGCAAGACAATTGAAGTTTCAGCGGAAATGTTTACACAGAAGGTTCACGCGTTTGTTCGGTTTGAGTCAAAGAAACTTTACATTTTCACGTGTATTATCTATACCACATTATGGCGTCCTATATTTCAAGTTTTTGATAGGTATTATTTTTTTTGTTTATAAACAGAGCTAATGTTCTTATTAATAATAGTTTAACGAGTTTAAAACACTGACGTGTGACAGCACAAGCACGTCAACTTTTGACATTTATACATTCTGACACTGACAGTTGCATTCAATTTGAATTAGTTTGAAAATGTGTGGACGGTAACTTTATTTTCTCATTTTATAAAAAAAAAAAATTACATAAAGCGGCCTCGATGGGGCAATGCACTGAATATGGTATGCTGTGAACAGTACGACGAGTCGGCGTATAATGACTACCTACCTCATAATTATATAATATGCTAAGTTTTTACCGCGTTTCTAATCTTAGATATTACAGTTTACGAAAAGTTCTGGCAACACGCACTGAGAAACTTGCAAGTAGGTTTATCCCACAAGTAGCTAGTTAGGCTAGCTTTATACACGAAAGATTACATTTTAAGGTTGATGTTCCAGGGTAGCCCGCGAAATTCAAATTTTCTGACGTATTTAGCGATTTGCAGGCCAGTGCTAGGTTGTATGATAATGAAAATATGATTCGCGGCTGTAAGACGTATGCAGTTACAGAATTATAATCATCAAAATCATCATTACAACCCTCCAAGTTCATGTTGACAGTCAAGAGATCCTTTCAAGAATGCCTTTTTGATGAAATACTCATACTTGAAAGTTACATGAACTTGGAGGGTTGTAATGATGATTTTGATGATTATAATTCTGTAACTGCATACGTCTTATCTATATATATCCACCTTATTAATTTATATCTACATAAGTACAACAATGTTATATTATATGAGACATTAGTCTAAAACGCTAAAGCCGTAGTGGGGACTGGGGACGCGTCATATGAATCGCGAAAAAAAATCGCTCAGTCTGCAAACTTCTGCAAACTATAGGTAGGTACTGCTGCACCTACGTCTCCGGAATGCATAGTTAATAAGAAAATATACATAATCTGCACGAGAAGTTCTTATTATATAACACGGTTGGCTGCAATTTGTTGGTGATTGGCTGTTGGAGGTGAAACTATCAAACGGATAACAAGAAGTTTATTAAATAATAACGAGAACCTACAAGTGCAAGATTGCGGGTGCACTGGATATTGTCCTGTGTTTTCACGAAGAGAAGGTCGACACTCCTAGCTACAATGCACTGAGAAGGATTCTTTCGATTATCCTGATGTGGACTCTAAACCATCTTATAGTCATAGAGTACAGTTTATTCATTCTAGAACACTGATTTAATTTCACGGTAGAATACCAAAGTGTGACGTTATGAATCCTGTTTACACATATCACATACGGAGTAGGTACACACGGCTACACATCAAGCTATACAAAACCAGTATAATCTGATCGTTCATTGTGCGAAAAGATCTAGTAAAGTGAGGCCAAGATTAACTGGTTTTGTATAGCTTGATGTGTAGCCGTGTGTACATGACTCAGGATTCCTTAGGAGTAATAGGTACCATAAATAACTATAATATAGCCTAGCAAAACAAGGATCTAATAAGTGAAGGAAATCTTATTAGCCCTATCCGGGATAACACTAATTAGATTTCCTATAAAAGGAGTATGGCCAGGGTCTGCTATTTGGTTTATCTGCCACGATCCTGGACAGAGGATGTGAATAATGTATGTATATAGGTACCTACTATTTACACGATATATCGTTGTTTGTGTACAATGTTCTCTCTGAACAGTATACTTTTTAATAAGATAAACCAAACAACACACGTCATAAGATTCAGAGACGAAACGCTAGCTGTGAAAAAGATCGTAAAAATTGCCTCAAATCTTTGAATTCAACATGTTTTTTTTATGGCTGATATCTTCTAAGAGTCGATGGCAATATAAATTGAGACTTCATAGAGGACCTAGCTTCCATTATTTCCAAGATGGCTGGACTAGCTGAGCAAACCAAACAACACACATAGTACATTATACCTCAATGACAACACACGTCATAAGATTCAGAGACGAAACGCTAGCTGAGAAAAAAATCGTAAAAATTGCCTCAAATCTTAATTGAATTCAACATGATTTTTTTTATGGCTGACATCTTCTGAGAGTCTATGGCAATATAAATTGAGACTTCATAGAAGACCTAGCGTCCATTATTTCCAAGATGGCTGGACTAGCTGAGCAAAACCAACGCCCAGTGACCCACAAAAAAAGTGAAACTCATCAATACGAAGACGCCATTGCTCAGCAGCAGTGGGACGATGTAGACTAGCTCTAACAGATTGCAAATACTCACGTAATGGTGTGGAGGTTGGTGATGGGGCGGTGGTTGGTGATGCTGCGGCTGATGATGCGGCGGCTGGTGATGCGGGGCGTGGTGTGGGTGCGCCTGCGCATGCACCAGGTAGTGCCGCATGTTCTCGTCGAGCACGGGCGGCATCATGGGCGGCATCATTGTGCCTGAAGGCACTACGGGCATGCCACCTGAAACATTAAAACGAAGGCCTGTTAATTGACTTTGACTGATGGTCGAATGAAAAAATCTTTGACTTATAACAGCGTGTCTGCTTAATTTAGGATATTTCGATTTAACGAAAAAAATAATCATATATTTATGTGATTTGTTTGTGGAAAATTAAAAACAAAAGAGGTTACATCCTGTCTACGGTCCCAAATATAAAAATATTGTTTTTGCTCAGCGCATTCTACAGTGCGCCACATTCAAAAATCTAGATTCAACTTAGTTGAATCTGTTAATTTTATATGCATGATGGATGAATAATAAAATAATACTTTTATGACCGGAAATAGGGTAACCTTTTCAAAATGAGTCTTGATGTCATCGTCGTGACCAACTGTTATGAAAATGTCGAGGTGACCTTTTAAGGACCAATTAAATCTAATATGCTCGGATTTAATTAATTTAATTTAATTAGGTATAACCATTAATAACTTATTCTAATTCATAGAACGACGTAATTCTGCGTTATACATATGATACTTATTCATTACGTATTAACATTCTATGCAATGCTATTCTTAGCTATTTTCCGGTTAGGTACTTAACCCTTATGTGAGTGACGAGGTACCCGGGTACCTTTAGCATTTTCAAATTTACCAAAAAGTATGTTTTACGCTCTGTAGGTGGCTGTGACTTCCTGAGAGCTCCTAACTATTTATAAATTACTAGCTGACCCACGCAACTTCGTCTGCGTCACATAAATATAGCTTATAACCTTTCTCGATATCGACTATCCGACATAAATTAAGCTAAATCGTAACAAACAAAAAATCTAATCTTTCCTCTTTATTATAATAGTTCAGATGGTTTAGATTAGCTTAGATTATATTAAAGTGTGAATTACTATAGGTATCTCTTACTGTTAAATATACTATAACACTCTATACTTGTAAACATGAAGCAGTAAATATTTTGAATTTGAATTTCCCGGAGGCCAGCCAGAATCCCCCGTACCTACATTGCGACGCGCGAAATATTTTGCCGCGCGGATATTTTTACATTGCGATATCTTCTAAGATATTTGTTTAAACTGTATAGAGTAGAGGGCACAAATATTCTATATTAAATTTCCGTTCTAACAAACACATTTATTTAGATATAGATTAATACCATATGGGTTAAATAAGCTTCGCAAAAAATAATTCTTTTTAACCTAACAGTTTAACTGTAAAAAAAGGTTACAGTGAGTCAATCTTAAAAGATAGATATATGCTGTCGCGGACTTTTTTTTAGAACTTTTAAAGAGGAACAATTGCTTCATACATGATATTAGCGTAACTTAAACCGTTTTCGCAGCGCACGCAGCGGAAGCTCTCAAAAAGGAAATACCTTTTCCCGTTTTTGTAACATTTTTCATTTATGCTCCGCTCCTATTAGCCGTAGCGTGATGTTATATAGCCTATAGCCTTCCTCGATAAATGGACTATCTAACACAAAAAGAATTTTTCAATTCCAACCAGCAGTTTCTGAGTTTACCGCGTTCAAACAAACAAACAAACAAACAAACTCTTCAGCTTTATAATATTAGTATAGATATATTTTTTAATGTTTTGACCCAGTCAACTATTTACAGTGTTTTGTGGAAACCTAAACATATTTAAAACTCACAATAGAGTGACAAGGTACCCGGGTACCTCTTTGTATCTTGAAAGAAAATTTAAATAATTATTTATATTTTCGTACTAAAATAAAATAATAACCATTTGTTGTGATGTTTTATTTCTATAAAAAATAAAAATTCTTTGTTTATTTAGCAGAACTTTTGTTGTTACTGCATGTTCACCACAAACTGGTTTTCTGCAGTTAGTACTAGCTTTTCGTGTTTTTCTTTGCTTGCGTTTCAGTTCTCTGCATATTATGTCAACTTCCGATCACTGCAACACGCCCTGTAGAATCTCGTCTAGTCTGACTTATAGAAGTGGTAGATCCAGAAGGAACCGAAAGCCTTGGTTCTTGGCCAAGCTCACATGTAATTTTGATGTCACAATGCAATTTTTTGATCTTTTATCTATGTTTTTACCACACAGTTGTAGACTCAATGATTTCAAAAACTTTCTGTCTGTCATTCAAAACAAGTTGTGGGTTATGTACCATGTAAGTAAATGATATATTATGCTGCCAAAGCTGCAATGTCAATGATATTGTAAAAAAGTGCTAAAGGCCACCGATTCGTTCTGCATTTGACGGTTTAATCATTATTCTGCTATCAGCTTATACATATTGTCCAGTCTACTTTTAGTTTTATCACTACATACACACATCAAAAGTGTCTAGGGATCAAGCATTTTTATGCGGATTTCTTGAGATTGAGATGTGGCTTTGTAATAAATTTATGATTTTATAAATTTATATGGATCCTTTTTGGTGCATTTCATAATTTGAATCAGGAACTGTCAATCAAATTCGAGTAAAAGATGATAATCAGCTGTCAATATTTTCCCTATAAAAACATACAACGCATTGAAGACATTATTAGTGCTACTGTTTCCCTACTACTGATTAAAACCAACGTTATTATGGAGCGGCGACGTCATTTAAGTAGGGAAGAAAGGCTCAGAGCCGTGGGAATGATAGAAGCTGGTTCCCGGCAACGTACTGTGGCTTTAGCTCTGAATACAAGTCAGAGTGTTATCAGTCGACTTTGGACACGTTACCGAAGCACTGGTACCGTGGCTGAGCGCCATGGAGGACGGTATCGCTGCACCACACGGAGACAAGACCGATACATTCAAATCTTAACTAGAATAGCTCCAACAATAACCGCCATGATGTTAATCGTGAGGCTTCATCACTCTTCAGGGAACTTAATTAGCGACCAAACAGTCAGAAACCGCTTGCATGAAGTGAACCTTCATTCCCGAAGACCGCTACGGGTACCACCTATAGCAATGCACAATCGTAGGATTCGATATCAATGGGCTCTTGAACACAGAAATTGGGCAGAAGAACAATGGCGTTTCGTGTGCTTTTCTGATGAGTCTCGTTTTGGTATGAGACCGGATACAAGACGTATACGACACTGGAGAACCCCTGGACGCCAACAGCGATTAAAATCCTGCCAGGAAGTCCATCCTTATAGTGGTGGAACCATCATGGTATGGGCGGGTATTTGGATCGGCGGAAGAACTGAGTTGATTTGGATCAGAGGCAACCTCAACGCTCAAATTTATGCTGAGACGATTGTATCAGACGTCATCGTTCCTCTACAAGTGCAAATCGGTCACTTATTTCAGTTAATGCATGATAATGCACGACCGCACACCGCAAGAGTTGTAAGACAGACTCTCGCCGCAGCTAACATCAATGTCCTGCCCTGGCCTGCTCAGTCGCCAGACTTGAACCCGATTGAGCATGCATGGGATATGCTACAGAGAAGAGCTCTGCCGAATATGGAGGGTATCCAGTCGCAAGAAGACCTTTTTTTGTTGTTGCACTTGCAACGAACATGGGCGGCCATTCCACAGCGTGATTTGGATGAACTCATTTTGAGTATGCCAAACCGATGTTCTTGTGTTGTTAGTGTTCGCGGTAGAAACACGGATTATTAATTGTTTAAGTTACCCAATAAAATTTTAAAGAAAACTGTTATTTCAGTCTTTTTTTCGAACTTTAATGTTAGTGGTTCAAATGTCAAAAATCCCTTTATTAGGAAAATGGCAAATTTCTTTATTAATGCAAAGGTGACTTGGTTTATCGTTACTGTGACAAACGAAAACACTTTATTTGATGAATCCTTAAAGAAAATTTTAATTAATATCAATCAGGAGAAAAGTTATTGCAAAAATATATGTTGATCCCTAGACACTTTTGATGTGTGTATTATAAAACCAAGTCCTCCACCGTGTCTGTCTGTTTGTCTATCTGTTCGCGATATACTCGAAAACTACTGCACCGGTTATGCTCACTTCACCAATGGATGGAAGGAGAAAGGTTTTTAGAACGGGATCAAAAATTCATGATTACTTTTGGTCGCCATAACCGATATCCACACGGGCGAAGCCGTGGGCATCAGCTATTTCATAATGTATATTAACTCATAAAATAGAAGTAAATACGTACTATACGAACAAAGTATACAGACAATATCAATCACGATGCATTGAATGGATTTAGTGTTTTTTGCGCGCCGATAACCATGTACCACACTCCACCCCTCCCCAGATTTAATCACTAAAATAATAATACCTATTCAACGTGTGGGTAACGTTAAAACATACATTGATTGTTAACATTACGTCTTAACTGTATGAAGGTACCCGGGTACCTCGTCACTCTGATAAAGGTGTTTTATTTGTCACTTGACTCACATAAGGGTTAAGGTTGATGTTCCAGGGTAGCCCGCGAAATTCAAATTTTCTTACGTTTTTAGCGATTTGCAGGCCAGTGCTAGGTTGTATGTTAGTGAAAATATGATTCGCGGATGTAACAGTTACAGAATTATAATCATCAAAATCATCATTACAACCCTCTAAGTTCATATAACTCTCAAGAATGACCTTTTCAAAAGGTCATTCTTGAGAGTTATATGAATATTATAATATTATAACTGCATATGTCTTACATACGCGAATCATATTTTCACTAACATACAACCTAGCACTGACCTGCAAATCGCTAAAAACGTAAGAAAATTTGAATTTCGCGGGCTACCCTGGAACATCCACCTTAACTACTTACTTTTAATGAGAAAAATGAACTAGGTATAAAAACTGACTTTAATTGACAAAATTAGTTGTCTGCGGAATAATATTCGTGAATAATTGATACAGGCTATGGATCTACATAGGCATAGGTACATACACTCACGCCTTTTTCTCATGGGGGTAGGTAGAAACCACAGAACGTCGCTTGCTACATACTCCTTTTGCCTTGTCCACGTTCACACATCTGGGTCAATTGGACATATACACACGCCTACTTATCCTAAGTATTAAAAAATATGTCGAATCTACAAAATTAAATCAGTAAAGTTTCCAAGAACAAAGTAAATAAAGAACTAGATAGGATAAGAATAAATAATGAAGTTATTCGTGATCCGTAACAGTCCCAAAAAACTAACTTTCAACTTATTGCAAGTGTTACAAGTATTTTTGTTGAATGTTTACATTCATGCGTGATAAGATAAATAATAATCAAAAAGTTAATAGCTAGATATAATTTATTTATGTATTTAGTATAATATAAACACAGCTGATAATGTTTGCATGTTTCAGCTCGCGTGCGGGGTTCGGAGTCGGTGCCACGTCACGGGTGGCTTAGTTACGTTACGCTTTATTTTGACATCGACGCCGCCGCCGACGCCGCGCCGCGCGCCGTTCCGGCCCGTAACTTTGCGGTTATGAATGAACGTGTTTTGGGTGTTCGTGGAAAACGTTCTTTGTGGGATGATCCGGTACGAGCCGCCCGCGGCGGAAACGTGCCGCATAGCTGAGGCTGGCTCGCACAGCCGCGATCCGCGATGCAACGCGACCGCAGGCTTGAGCAATGCCGTGTACTAGGAATCCCACGAGAGCCTTGAAGCTCTTTGTTTCGACGGTAGAAGGGTTTTTTCCCAGTTTTAATTCGCTACGGTTACCTAACTTTCTGACACAACCACTAATTGAATGTGGTTTGGCGAGCTGCTATTTTTAGCCAACCCTAATTACTGTTTTAGAATACAAAATTAGTATAGTCAACAAATTCCAAATACGTGCCTTTGTTTCCATATTTAGAAAGTAATGGCGCCGAGTTTCCAGAAATAGATTGTTGTTCGTATTTTTAAACAAATCCCTATCACTCTAATAAGAACAACCCTGTCCAAGGTCTTGAAATCTTGTTTTATTACAGTCCTCCTCCTAAGTATAGGAACCTTCCAGGAGGACTATTTAGCAATAAATATTTTATTTTAATGCCGTAAGTCGAATGGGATGGCTCTAGAGATTATATTTAGGAATCTGCAATGGGATCCCGAAGGCCTGAACATAAACGGTGAAAACTAAACCACTTACGATTTGCAGACGACCTGATCCTATTTGCAGAATGTCCAGTAAAATTACAGCAAATGCTACAACAACTGTCAGATCAAAGCGCGGAAGCTGGTCTTACAATGAACACGGCAAAGACAAAGATTATGACTAACTCTTCAAAGACGCATACCATCACAGTCAATTCAGAGAAGATAGAATATGTCGAAGAATACGTATACCTGGGACAGCTCATAGCAGCTGAGGACACTATGCATAAAGAAGTTGAAAGACGGATACGAATGTCAAATGGACAAAAACCATAACAGAGTGGTATCCCAGGAATGGGAAAAGAAATAAAGGGCATCAGACAAAAAGATGGGAAGACGACCTCAAAAAAGTAGCGGGTCCAGAGTGGACGAGAACAGCGAGAGACAGGCTGAAATGGAAATCTTTAGAGGAGGCCTTTGTCGAAAGACAAGCTGTGAAATGAAACCGATCGTGTAATAACATAAATATGTATATTGTAAAATTGTAAAACAGCAATAAAGGCTTATTTTATTTTATTTTTTATTTTATTTTAATGCCGTAAGTCAAATGGGCGACAAACTTATCAAGTGAAAGCGATAGTGAAATAGTTTCAGCGAATTTTCCAGGAAATTATTACATAGTTTGTTGCCATAGTTATGTGTCGTTACCTACGAGCAAAGCAACCCAACCGGTATTTACTAAGTCGGTAAACTAGAAAATAAAATTTACATTCCATGAGTAAAACTATTCAGTGTAATAAAACATTATTGGAAACAATAAACAATGGCGTTTGACTACATATCAATTGTATGAAAAATTCGCTTTTAAATAGGTAAAGGAAATACAAGTTTTTTTTTATTACACTTTGAATTACCAACCTGCGCTAAATGAAGATTAATTAGGCGTTACTAAGTGACGAGGTGACCGACCTCATTTACAATTTACTCCATTGCATTTACAATTTACATACAAGAAATATATCAGTAGAGATAGAATTGCTAGAGTCAAGGTAGTATGGTAATAAGGAACCTTGTTCACTACGCGGCCATGACTTTTGGTCGCAGAAGCTTCGACCAGGGATTAGGTACAAAGGGCGCCGGGGATTTGTGTGCTGTTACAAGAATGGATAAAATAGGAAATGAGTACATAAGAGTAAGTCTGAAAATGACGCTGATGACTGAAAAGTTGTGAGGTAATCGGTTATCGTGGTGGTGTGGTGATGCGGAAGAATGAGGAAAATGTCGTGTAGGTAAGTTTTGAGTATGAATGTGGAAGAGATTTTGAATATGAATGGAGTAGAGGAAGACCAAAGAAAATATGAATGGACTGTGTAAAGGATAATATGGCAAGTAATGATGTGTTTGATAAGATGACGGACGAGTAATAGAGATAAGTATGGAAGAAGAAGACATGCTGATAAGGGCAAGAGAATGATGATGAAGCTTCGATCAGGAAGAAAGTTTAGTCGCAAAACCTCGCGTCCGGCCAATTTTGTTCAGGATAGCGGTCGGTCATACATACGAAAAGTCGTGGTCGCATAGAGTGCGCGTCGGGGCCGCGGATTTTAGTACGAGATGACGTGGCATACGCACAAGGGCAAAGAAGGAACATGGGTTCGGTTTTTAGTCAGTAGAAGTCTGACACTCCCCTTCGCTCTGCCCAAGAGCGGGGGGGGTCATTTGATGATTTTCCACCCACCAAAAAAACAAAAAAAAAGGCCCCTCAGAAAAGAAGTACTGAACGCAGACTGAGTAAATGCTAGAGAAATCAATCGATCAGGAAGAGCTTATGTATTTTCTAATCAAATGATACCGTCCAGCCGTCCATCCATACTTTACACCATGGTTTAACAGTACAAACGAAAATAAAATCAATCGAAACCTAAAACGTGATGAAACACAAGTTTTAGGAATTTCGCAATACTAGCACAGAAGTTGGGGGGGGGGGGTTGGGGTTGGGAAGTTTGTTTGAAAAGTACGAAATCTACGCGCTTACTCGCGCTTTCTGGAATGTAAAATCTACCCGTCACAATAATAAAAAAAGTAAAAAACTAAAACCCGACTACGACAAAAAAAACGACGCTGAAAAAGTATGAAACAAGATTTTCAGGATAGAACAAAAAGAAAAGCCGTAGTCACATGCTATACAATTTTACTAATCACCAATTTCTAGCACAGTAGATTTTACATTCCAGAATAATATTATTATGGGAAAAAAAGTATCTAATATGTATTTTTTTCAATGCAGACCATTTGATTTGAAAAAGAAAATATATTTATAAATAAGAGACAACAGGGGCTGCAATTTTCCATACAAATGTATGTAGATACTACCATTTTTTCCTCCTGAGTAATGCCTCTGTTTTTCATAAAATCAAGGTCTGCTGCTGTATTGTATAAGTAAAGAAAAGATGACTCCATTTTTACGGCCATGTTATGAGGACTACCAGGTAAATTGGAAAAGTTTTTATCATAAAACCATTTAATTTCTCACTAACGTCCTGAAATTGCCTTTATAGTCCTTGTAGGACTATAAACTATAAAGGCATTTTCAGGACGATTTGCGTACGAGTATTAGCGACGGCTCCATATAAAACTGTGTCTTCTGGAGTTAACATTTCGCCAGTTTATATTTCGGGTTTTTTTTTTGTCACCAGTAGACAAAACTCCTGCGTCAGCCCATTGCTTTTGAACTGAAGATTAAAACTCACCATATTCGGGGAGCACGGTACACATATGCGCGTGTTGGGGATGCTGCTGGGGATGGGGACACATCTCCTGCGGCACGTAGTATTGCTCGGGAGGGTAATACTCTCCATAGTAGCCGTCACCAGGGCCGCCGCCGCCCCCGCCTCCCTCCGCGACGCCCACACCCACCATCGTGGAGTCTAGCACAGCATGGCACTCTGGCGCCAACGCCGCATCCGAATCACTCGACAACGCTCTGGGAACAAGGGGAAGATACTGTTAGATTTTGGTGGTTATTGGCAGGTACCAAGGTGAACCCAATGTTGTTGGGGAAAGGCAAGGCGAATTTGTGGGTGGTCATAGTTTTCGCACATTTCAGTGAGTCGTCATCATTCTCATCTAAACTTAATCCTAATGATATACTTCGGTTTAGAGTAGACCGAACCGAATCATAATAACATGGCTGGCAGATCGCAGTTCTTAATAGATTCGTTAATTTCTAAGATCTGTTTGATGATAAAACATAAAATGCGTGACGTTCTCGTAATAACTAATTATGTTAAGTCTATCAAAGTTTTTGTGTTCCACGGTGTGATTAAAGTTCCGTAGTCGAACAAACCGTTACAATTTGTCCGTTCACCCGATGTCATCGTCGTCACGCTTTTTTACCTTAATGGGTGAGCAGTGCTGTAAGCGGTACTCAAATAAGGTGCTTCGATATCGTCTGGAGCCATATAATAGCTGGGTTATTAGTCAGTTAATCAGGAAGGCTGTACGTCATGTCTACACTCTACAGTCCATAGGTTTAGGTCTTAGTCAGTAAGTACTTAGTTTTCCTTCCTTTTCATACGTGTCACTGACGGCACGTATTATTAATTTGTTGACGTTATTTAGCCATTATAGCCTTATATCAATTAGCACAATTCTTTTTTGTCATCAAATTCCCGACCACAATGTTACCATTACCTAATAACTTACATTTCTAGTATCCTCCACAATGACCCTATTCATCATTCTATAACCAGAATGATGAAGTCATAGAGTCCTTTTTGAACTTTATGAGTAAAGCTCTACTCTTTGCTATGCTATTGCGCTAGGACCGTGTGAAACTTCGAACATTATTGATCGAAGGTGTGAAAGCACTATAAAATTCAGATAAAAAAAAAACCAGTTTTTTAATTCAATGGTTTCCAATTCCTACAACAAGTATTGTGTGAGAAGATAGCCCAGGAGTTGCATCACATTTCTAAAGTTGATTTTGTCTAGTGGATGCATTAGTGCTGCGAGTTGCACAAGGCACATCGTAACGATATCGACACATCCGTGTGAGCACGTCGTGACCGTATTTGCCTTTTAAATGGGGTGCTGTCATGGCACCTCACGAGTTCTGCGTGGATGAGCTCGCAATCTGTGTCAGTGATTGTGGCATGAGCGGAGCTCCTTGAAACCAACTGGTGCCTATTCGATGCAAAAAAGTGGTTTTAAAACTACGTGGCTAAAATTTTGTGAGACTCTTCAACCTTTCAATTTTTCTTGAGGTCGTCTTTGCTATTTGTTAGAGTTTTTTCTACTACTCTATTGAGCTTGTCGGTAATTACATTACCTATCCTTTAGCGTTCTTATTTTAACGAATTGCTGACAGAAGTCTCAAATTAGCTTATCAAAGCAAAAAGGCATTTACGCTTTTTGCTTCGTCCAAAAAATACGTAAATTGATGTTCACGTTACACAAATTACTGTTTATATATTTTGCTGTTGCCATTTAAGTATCACATTTCAAAGAAACATTTTTCCTCGTATTCAGCACGATTAGAGCAGAAAATAATATATAGTGGTTAATGGTGGCCTATCTGGGTAATGGCGATGGCGTTGGGCACATTATACACGAACTTTGAAACAAACTATACAATAAATCAAAGAGCCATAAAGATTAGTCTATATTTATTTACGTCACCGGCTCATTGACATAAATCCCATGACAATCGCGCACAAACTCACATTCACACACAGTCGACGTTTATTCCCACACACATAATAATTTCAAGTAATTTGATCCTTTTAATATTTGTTTGAGTAATTGTTCAGGTTTTTGTGTGAATGCATGAATGAGTCGAGTGCGCCTGCGCCGCGCTGTGCCGCTTACACCGCCCGTTGACTGTTGGCTTGGCTGACTCACCGAATCAACAATACGTGGAGTCATTCATGTGCATGGCAAGGCACATTGCGGTTGCCTACATGCTTAGTGAGCAATTTAAAAATTGCTACAATTTATTATTAGGTAAAGCGATAACACCTACATTGTCCACCATGTGTCATTGATTGATATCAAGTTTATTAATAAGTACATAAATCAACAATGTTATTAATAACGCGCGGTATCCCAACGGAAAACGTCACAAACACTGATGTCATTCATTCATTTTAAACTGATGTTAGGAGGATGGGCAACAGTTTCCTGAAATCCGCTCATTATGAACTGCAAAGCTGCAATTTCAGTCATCTGTTTTCTGGGCATTAGTGATAATGTTATCCTCAATCCACAGCAACTGCAGTTGTTTATTATGTGACTCACTACTTATTTGTGGGTAACCTTGTCCCTTCAAACAATAAATTGTCTTTCGAAGAACTAAGAATAAATCCGGCCGGTATGCAAGGCTTTTTTTGCAACGGAATGTCATGCATTGGATGGAATTAATAAGCTAATTTTATGCGGAAAATTACTGAGATGTATGAACAACATACGCTCATACAATGTCGTACGTTAATTATTGATACGTAAGTACCTTAGGTACATGAGTAGGTACGTAATTCTATTCCTAACTACCTTTATTTATCTGTCAGTTGTGGATAATCAACATTGTGATGCATTGTGCATATCAGCAGATGATTGATTACCTACCGTTAATCAAAAGCCTTCATGCATTCCGAGGAAAATATTTTACATAATGCCTGCAGATTGATTGATCAGGCGATGCAAGGCTTAGGTAATATTCATTAAAATGCAAACAGAAATTCAATCTAATTAATAATTCGATTGCAAAAAGTTTATTTCAACCTTTTATCCCCTGAAAGCAGAGACAGGACTTCGCATCGCAATGTAGAAAATTAAAAGAGAAATGATAACTTGATTTCCGTTTTAATCCTATTAAACATTCAATAAGAACCATTTCATTTATCTTTTAAAAGGAAAGTAAAAGCCTTCAGTGCCGCTAAACTTTTCAGGGTACAATTATGACCGTTTTCCGAAATTACTTATTGACAGCTGCCAGAGGAACGATTTGGACTTCCCTGTGGATATAGCAGTGGATACAGATGATTAAATGATAACAAACATTTTATTCCATATCGCTTGTACACTAACACGACATGCAACTCAACAGCTATTTGTGTCTGTTTGATAAGTGTGTAATAGAAACCTTTGCATTTCCGCTGGACAATTACACGCTACATAACTCTATAATGGTACCTAGTGGAGTAAATGTAAATACTGTTCGATATTTATGATTGCCTAGTACTAAGACATTGAGGCTGATTGATGGGTGATTGCTTACCATTACAATAACCGTTTATATACTATTGTAAGCGATATATTATATTGTGGTGTACGTCTCGAACAGGAAATGTCAAATAAAGTTCAAGACTTTGTAATTTCTTTTTCAATGGTGATTTTGTGGTTTTGTGGTTGAGATTAGAATGATAAAGCTTGCTAACATATCTTTGATAAGGGACGACAGGATTGCCGAGACGTGTGTCAGATATATCTTTGACGACAATGGACGACAAAAGAAGCAACCAAGAGCTATTTTAAGAACAATGCCTTGTCGAAATGCATTTTTTTTAACGGAGTGTAGTAGCCTACATTGATCAATCCCTGCATAAAATTGTTGATGATGACGTCAACTGAAAGTCAAGCGTCAAGCGAAATTCCATATTTAATTATTTTCGCGGTAATAATTGGTTAATTAAATTTAACAGGAAAACTGTGGCCAAACAGGACTACTGAAATTGTAATGTAATCATTGAAACGTGCTCATTATAACCATCCAATATTTTAATGAATGAACGAGTCCGTTCGCTTGAAAATTTGCTTTTGATTTAATGAGCATATTTTCAGTCAGTATACCTACCTATTACATACATAATATTTGTTGCCATGAAGAATAAAGAGGAATACATTTGTATGGAGAATCGCCGCTCCCTGTTCCCTCTTAAATGTCTCTACTTTATTTCTATAGTGGATTTTGTCCGTGGCTACGATAGTGCGGATATTGGAAACTTTCTTATGAAAACGTGAGTAATCCCGGGTAAAAAATAAAATTGTTTGGGCTACTCTAACACACACAATGCGTCATCAAATAACGAGTCCTTGGTTGGCTTCAGAGGTCCACTGATCTTTTACAAGTTTGATTCTGATAGCTTAAAATGGCAAACTACAATAGACCACCAGTATGCATTTCTTGGTACATCAACAAAATTGCTGATGGCCGAACCATCAGAATTTCAATAAAGTGCGAAAATTGATACCGCAACTTGATTTCTGTACTTTTTGCTGCGTACTGGCAGAATGGGTAAATCCCCTGGCCATATGACACTGCGATAATAAAAACGCAATGATGAAATATTGTTCACGGTGCGATGGTTAGTAATCATTTAAATACATAATAGATAACATCACACCTCTTTTCCCAGAAGGGTTAGACAGGGGTATACCCTGAGGTTCTATGTACCTTTACTCACATTTTCGAATCGAGAGTTCATGTTGATGAATATGGAACTACAGCCCCTCAAAATTGCAGAGAAAGTAGGTAGACCTTCCAGTCGCGCGGGGCTGCGGGTTGTTCTTCACAAGAGAAACCGCGGCCTCGACATAAAGGGCCAAGTAGGAACATGGGTGGTTTTTATTTTTAGTCAGTAGAAGTCTGACGCTCCCTTTCGCTCTGCCCAAGAGCGGAAAGCGTTATTTTGATGATATTCCACCCGCCCAAAAAAAAAAAACAAAAATGTAGGTAGATCCTTGCCCTGCCAGTAACGATGTCGTGGAAGTAATACTGTCCGAATGACACCATCACCTTCACGAGAATTAAAAAGGTCCTATACTACTTATTTAGGTTCGGTTCTCCTCTCTTCTTCATACAAAAACATCCAGTTCCACTATACCCCTCTAAATCACCCACGCGACCGTAGCATTTAAATATTTTATTAAACCAACATGGCCAGGAAGCAGAGTTAATTTTATTGATCGTTTGCGTTATCGAGACAGCCTTGACTCCAACCGCGACCGATCCGCACATGCATTCTTAACTAATTCGATATGATTACAATTCGCAGCCGAACATATACGCGAGCTAGCGGACTGGGAGCTAACCTTGAAGGTTGCACCACATATGAATATTATTAACGTACAATCAGTGCCCACTATAACCTGCCCCTCTTCTCACACAACTTCCTCTCTTCTTCTCGGGTCAGGTAATATTGGGCACAAACTGTACTCTACTGTTCTGAGAAGCACACTTCCTCGGGGCATGGTTGCCAGCTGCGCAGGCGATTGGAAAAATAACTGACTCATAAACCACCTCCGCCATAAAAAGAAACACCTTTATGTTCGAAAATAAATCTCCAAAATATATCTTGACCTGTTGGAATTCGGAATATTCGCAGACATTAACGTTCTATCGTCGAGAGTTCGAGACTCTTTCCATGGTTACTCAAATCATCACCTTGCTAAAATCAAGTAAAAAAGGTTTTTACTTGATTTTAGCAAGGTGAGATCAATATAGGTACCTACTGCTAATTCTTTAATCTTCTAAGAATTCGTTCCACAAATATGTCTCGAGAGTATAAACCGCAGCAGACGGCTCACTCAGTACACCACTCGTAAACAAATACAAATCGTCCCAGTCGCAGCGAGCAATTTCCCGTCCCCCTGAATTCTCAAGTCGTTCATCTATTGCTCTCGATCTTGTTCAATTGAATAAATGCAGGGAGGTGCTGGTGGCAGTGTGGCACGGAGATCGCTATTAACGCCGGATTCTACGTGCGTTGTTATGTAAATAGGGTCGTGCCCACAGATGAGCTCGCCTCCGAGGTGGTTCCATGCCAGGGTCACGGCCGAGCACACGCTCCATGTCCTCAGTCCTCGCTTATTATGCCACGTCATAACTTGCTATAATTACGTATTAGTAGCTTAGTCGACTATTTATAGCGCACACGCCGATCGTATGCTAATGATGTCTAACAATAACAATCAATGAGTCAAGTGAAGTTAGAAAGCAAATTTTAATAACAAATAATTGTAAGTATATGCTGGAACCTATATTAGTCTCTGCCGTCAAGAGTCGCACGTCAAGTTCTATCGATTTCACGTTAGCTCATAGCCAATTTGGCGAATACATTTTTATGATTTTCATATCGTTGTGTGGGTAATTGAAACGAAACGTAGGTAATCTCGCCGCTGACGCACGTGCACTCACGTCGACTATCGATCCGACAACAATTATAATTTACGATAAAAACCAGCTCCGCCAAAGAAACAACACAACAACAATTTGATTTTTTTCCTCTTAGCGTCCTACGTGTTCATAATAATATGTATAATGAATGTATCTCTCTACACTCGATATTATCTTGCGGTGGCAACTAAACGATTAATCATAATTGATTTAGTTTGTGGACTTGTGGTTTTCCTAGTTTAATTAATAAAAAAATCCATGCTTATTCAATTAAAATGACGTCATTTGTGTTGTTCGTCATTTGCAACATTATTTACGAAAAGGTTAATGAAAATTGAAAAGGCTTGACTAAAGAAAGTCTGAATTCATTTAATAAACTAAACAAAGTTGGTACGATGGCACTGCACAAGCCGGCTGCGCCAATATTGGTAAAACGGAACTACAGTCTACAGTAAAGTTATTGATATTCAATGTTTGTGCGATTCGCACGGATGACTCACAAAAGAAATATTCATTATTTGTGTCAAATTACACTAGCTGACTGACAATGTGTTCCGTGTGGTGTCGGACGTAAAGAATAGCACCATCCCATATCTTCCCGTGGGTGTCGTAAGAGGCGACTAAGGGACTTACCAGAGAATGGGCAGCAGCGTTCTCTGTGTCTTTGTAACAACCATACTGCGATCGCCAACCCGCCTGCCAAGCGTGGCGATTATGGCAAACCCCCCCAAAAATGCCTGGGGGAGGCCTATGTCCAGCAGTGGACGTCTTTTGGCTGAAATGATGAATGATGAATGATGACTGACAATGTAATTATAACATTTCACGCCAAATTAAAAGAAAATCGCTTGGTCTCACTTCATCAAACATTCAAATAGAGATCAAGGAACTTTAGAGAAGTAGGATACGGATAGTGTGTAATGCCCGTTTATGTCAATAATTTGGGCGTTGCTTTGTGTTAGTGACATTAAGAGACGCCTAAGGTAATGCCTTAGTAAATATTAATAACTGCACAGTTGGTAAGCCGTTAACGTAACGTAAATACATCGATTTGTGAATCGAAAATACAGAAATCCTATAAAAAAAATATTTAAGTAATTGTTTGTAACAAGCACAGCACAATCAATATATCCGCCCTAAAGCGCGTTGGGTGGACGATATCGTCAGGAGCTCGGGAAAAGGATGGATGAGAGACGCACAAAGCAGAGAGGACTGGCAGAGGAAAGGGGAGGCCTATGCCCAGCAGTGGGTGATTACGGGCTGAAATGATGATGACAATCAATATATCAATAAAGATGATAGAAGAAAAACCTTAATCATCATCATCTGCCTAGCGGTTGCAAACTATGTTGGGGTCGGCTTCTAGTCTAACCGGATGTAGCTGCCACATTTTACATGGAGCTACTGCCTATCTGACCTCCACAACCCAGTTAGTACTGGGTAATACGATGCCCTTTGGTAAGACTGGTTGTCAGACTACCTGCCACAATACCTGCAGAAGAAAAACCCTAAATGGATGCAAAAACACATCGCGGCATTCATTTAGGAAACACCATTTGTTAGAGTAAACAGGCACAAATCGCTAGAGCCACGTAGAGCTAAAGATCTTACTTGGTGTTGGCACGTATTGGCTATTATCTATATAGGTACCGATCCTAGGTCAGTGTACGAATGACTATGACATATTCAATTATTCACGTTCTTTGTCTCGCAAATAGTTGTGTATGTGTCACAGTCACTATTGTATACAAATTGTTTTATCTTAAAGACTGTTGCGAAATCGTGTTCGAAGAAAAGTACAGTGGAACTAGGTTTATGGTGGACGGGCTAAAAACTTCTTTCCATTACATACATAAACTCACGCCTCTTTCTCATGGCGGTAGGCAGAAATCGCAAAACGCCACCTGCTACGATCCTTACATATTCCTTTTGCCTCTTCCACGTTCATACATCTGGTCATACACTCACGCCGGTTCTTCTTCATTCAATTAAACTGCTAAAATTATTCCAGATAAAGATGAGAAGCTAGAAAGTTTTAGCATCAAAATATTGAAAAGCAAGAAAGTGATGTAAAAGAATTGACAAATCAGGAAGTTAACAGTATTGTATAAAAGTAGATAATTTGCAAATTAGTCGCTTGTGCCTCCATACTACAATGCAACGCAATAAGTCTCACAAACTGGACTCTTTCCCTAAGGAAAAGATGTTGACAAAAACAAAATTGACAAAAACAAAATTGGACTTCGCATATAAAATGTAGCATCGCCTGACGCAATTAATAAGAACAGTCCATTTTGATTTTTTCGACCCATTTTCCTAAGTGAAAGCCGTAGGCCAATGGAATCACCACATAAGAGGTATTGCGCTTTTTGCGTTACACCCTGTATACCTTGTCTGTTATCCAACTGTACTTCTTATGTCAAGTAAATTCCTATATTTTTCCTCATAACCAAGAAGTTATTAATAAAAACCCATCAGCGAAGGTTGCAGCCGTTGACCGTTAAACATTCCCAGTCGGGAATCCCAAATATCGTGCAATACAAAAGGAAGAACCAAATGCGTCTCAAACTGCGAACGGAGGAGACGTTCCGAGAATTAATTTACATAGCAAATGTATACTGGGGCCGGTAGCGCGAAACTCGCTGTTATGATTGATCCGGCCGAACACGCGAGCCAGATCAAATACAATGTACAGTGTGAGTGACTGTGAAGATCCGTAAGCAAATAGAAACAATCCTAGCTCGGTATTGAAAAATCAGAAGTGGTAGAAAGCGGTACCCTTGGAACACCCATAAGCGAACCAATTTATTAGACAGTTTCATGAGAAGATGGGGCGATATTTTCTTCAATTCTTCTCTATCCACCGTCACGCTATTTCTTTCATATCATTCCTTACACAATCTATCCATCGTTTCCTTGGTCTTCCTCTCTCTTTCCATCCACTTGGTATTGAGTAAGTCTTGCACTGATTACTCTCGTTTAAGTCGGGTTGAGCTTGCTCTATGCTCCTGAATCTGACTCAACCACGTTCCCTTGTAATTAATCAGATGTTTATAGCCAGCAACTGTTCAAATCTTAACAAAGTTAACAGAAAGCTAGACAAGTGACACTGTCAACTAAGTGCGCTATCAATCGCAATTTCACCACGTACCACCGTCTTCGAAGAAACGCTAAACATGACATTGTAATATTGTTATTTTTCATTCGTCATTACTCGTTTACAACGGACAGGAACCACCACATCAGTCTGTCACTAAAGCCAGTGAAGAGGCGTATTATACTGGGAACAAAAAGGTTTTTGCCTTACCGTATGGCCATGTAATATGGGTAATTTTTCGCACAAGTGAGTGCTTGACGCGTCACCTCCCACGCGGTAGGCTATCGTCTAGCCATCACAACTATTATCCACACATCAACTTGACAACAAAAACAGACCTCGGTCTGAGAAGACTATAATCTACTTTGATATATCTGGATAATGAATAAGTATAAAAAATATATGTTTTGGAAAAAATAAAGTAACACAGTTACCTGTTGCCAAAATCAACTGCAAGCTATAATAAGATAAACAAATCGACCGTGCCCGGATCATACAAATACTACAATTTGCCTCTCACAAAGTGAATCAATAGGGTTTCCATAATACGTCCACTTCGATATATGTAGATTATTCCGTCTGTAGCACAACTCACAAACAAACCATTAGGTACCCTTTGTAACAGTTCACAGTCCCGATACATTATCAATATCATGCATATTTGAACGTTAGTCATCCATCACTGAGCCCGATGGGCGGCAGACCACCACACTTGTGACTAAGCTTCTAAGATCATTAGAGTTTGTCAAGTGTTTCTAACTAATAACTTGTTCCATAGGAAATATGACAGCGTCTACATTCTATAATTTCTACCCACTTTTGAATCACCTTTCCCCTTTAGCTATGTAGGTGTACTGGCATTTGCTTTCGAAGATGAGTTAGGGGGTGATCGGAGGCTGCGCCGGGCGGTGGGGCGACCTCCCACCGCAACCGCCCACTCATTGACGCACGCCGCCAGCTTCAGCTTTTCATGAAATAAAAACCGTACAACAACCACCTAATAGTTACACCTACGAGTTTGAAGATTTTTTTAATAACATTTATGGAAATTGTGTGTCAAAACCATTACAATGTGTCTTCGTAGCCTTTGAGAATAGCGACGTGTGTTTCTTATTTAATATCTTCATACACACAACTTTGACAAAACATTGGCATTTAATTAATAGGTAGCACTTCGTTTCTGCTTTCTGCTTTGTTGTAAGTTCTTCTTATTCGTACTCGTAAGCCTCTTAGGAGATAGCTCTTCATATTAATGAAGAGCTAACTATTCCTGGGAAAAACTGTTCATGGAAAACAAAATTATGAAAACTGAATAACGCTTTCTGCAATTTCCAATACTGTTTGGAATTATTAGAATTCCACTGAACATTTAGATAGATAGAGATAGAATATATTAGATTATATATTAGAATAAGTTAGGTATGTATGTACAGTCACGAACAAAACATTATTCACTTCATCAACATCATCAACAGCCTATTAATGCTCCCACTGCTGGGATACAGGCCTCCTCTCTTTGAGAGAGAATGGGCTATAATCTACCACGCTTGCCCAGTGCGGATTGGTAGATGTCACATGTCTTCGAATTTTTTGGTTCTAAGACATGCCGGTTTCCTCACGATGTTTTCCTTCACCGTTTTGAGAGCAGCGGTGATGAAATAAATTACACAAAGTAATGTGCCTGCCTGGGTTCGAACACACGACCTACTGTTCGTAAGTCGGGGCCGCCACCACTGGGCCACCGCTGCTCTCATTTATTCACTTGATAAAGATAAATAACGAATTTCTCTAATATGGGTTTTGAAATATTATTTTCGTTACGTTACATGAAAATAAAATCAATACAGTAGGCGAAGATTGCTTCTAAACGTTTCTAAGTGTATACATATTGATGTTACTGACTGTACAGCCCACTCCACTTAGAACCAAAATCAATATCGGAGCCATTGCACTGAAGCTTAAATTGAACTTAAATGTGCTACAACAAATGCATTACGGAACAGTAGTGCCGACAAACGGCCGGCGTAAAACTACATGCCGGAAACGGAGTACACTTGAACTGTAGATGGCCTATTCCTGGATCGAGGCCAATGGTAGGCGACGTCGGGTAAATTCATTGTATCTAAATACTACGCCACGCCTCACGAACTACGGATACTCGCGGACGCAGAAAAATAATTCACATGTCGGATAATGGTGGCTTTATAATTTTAAACTGCTAAGATAAGATAAAAGGGCGTGGTATTATTCTGTGTGATTTAGAATATCGTGACAAGATAAAGTTTCAGTTACATACTCCTAGCAAAAGAAACGCAGAAGCAACAAACACCGGGAGAAATGGATAATGCAAGAGGCATTATAGTATTTGTGTCAAACTCTTATAGGAAGTATTAGTGATCGATGTATATATAGGAAAAATACAAAAAAGTTATAAAAACAGGTGCATACACCACTTTACTTTGTACTATTAACTTGTTTTACCGTTTTGTACTTTGAAGATACAGTTGAAACGGTACTGCAACAAAGTTAAAAAGACACAACAGGAAAACCAATTAAAAATACAGACGGCTCAAAAAAGATAAAAACGTTCATACCTAGATCCTGTACTTTGCGACTTGCAATAACTTTTTCAAAGAATTAAATAAGTACAAACAAACAAGACCGGTCACAAGATGTCCTCGAAATGACAGCTTTTAATTTATGACACCCGTTTTAGGACACCGCATCAAAATTGTAAAAACGCACCCATCTTTTGTAGGATTGGAATTTGATTTAAATATTTATACACTTTGCGGAGTGTATAAATATTTAAATCAAATTCCAATACCTATTACTAATTAACTTTAAATTCATTAGAATGATTAATCAGAACACATTTTAGCCTCAGAATAGTAAATTACAAGAATACATGCTCGTAGAAAAACGAGCATTAAAAAACCGGTGTCGCCTGGCTCAGTTAGTTATCAACAGAAACGCGTAGATACACAGTATTTCTACGAATTCTGTGAATATTTAAATTTGCACAACAAAATGGACATAATGACGTACGTACAGAAAGTAGCTTTAGTGCCTAACAAGGAAGGCAGACGTCGATGACTCATGGGCCGTAATTTGAAGGCCCTGGTGACAACGGTGACAAGCTCTTTTGTTTTGGCTACAAGCTACAACGCTTTTAGGATGCCGCCACCCGCCAGCCTTTTAACTTGTCTGGAGTTTAGCAGATTACGCTACTCAGATAGGCTTCTAACAAGTCTCAAGTAATAAGTCTTTGAAATTCAAAAAGTCAAGTTATCAACTTGTCTTCTAATTTCGGGTTCACAAGATCGTGGTCAACATAACCTAAAGCAGATATTTCAAAATAATAATTTAAAGTAACTCTAATCATCATTAAGGTTAAAGTTCAACATCATTTAAAAGCGTAGGTAACGTCCTGAATTTATTACAAGTGATACGGACAAAGTAACAATTGTTTTGATAATATTGTCACATTAAGGTTAACAGATTGACGCAAACAGAAGCTAGATTAAACTGACAGCCATGTTTAATTTTTGCGCAGGCGGCGACAAGAGTGGGCGATGCAGCGCAAGACGATGTAGTTCCCATAGTGCCAAATGTCAACAACGCCACAAATCTAGTAGTTCTACTATAATGATCAATTAAACGCTAATAAAAGTGACGTAGTTAATTCAGAAACTTGTTATCATGACGTAGGTAAGAAAATCTACCCAAGCAAGAGCATTTATGAATGAATTCACTTGACAATTTAATCCATACGTATTAAATAATTACTATTGTAGTTAAGTGTAGGTATACGTAAAACTGTTACGATCCGTCCAATAATAGTAAATGATAACTGACTGATAGTGTGCACAGCAATGAAGGAACGATTTCTAACAATCAATGAAGCGAGAGCCGATGCATGCATAATAGACAACGTCGATAGCTCTTGACTTTGGAAAGACATCTAATTTAGAGGCAACTACTGGAAAAAGCATTTTTCACGTATCGTGAAACGTTGAAGTATCAAACATTCTGCTAGCTTTTCCAATAGGTATTTGTTGTTAAATATTTTTTTCTGCAACTACTTCAAGTATCAGAATTATGACAATCAATCGGAATGCCAAACGAAAATCAATAACTCCAACCGCTTACAACTCATAATTTGGGTTATTTTTTGTTTGTACTTTGGATGATAAACTCATCACAATAATTTAATTTTAGACGCTAGGTATCGCCTTGTTGGGAGGGATCGTACGTCGACCTCCGAATCATTCGTGCACTAGAAGCCACGATTCGATCGTCGAGCAGCGACGCCCGGCATCATGTCTCGCTCCGCAGCTGAACTGAATAACAATCAAGCAAATGCTGTTCACACTAACATTGTGTACACATACAGACGCACCATAAATACATATACGCGTAACGGTCGTTTACACAGAATCATTCCACATTTATAAATGCTAGATACAATCGATGACACATATTGTCGTCGTGGGATAGCTATATTATCGCCACTTTGTACAGACTGTGTAATCGTTAATTACAACATAAATGCTATAACTGATTCCTACGCAATATGAAGAAAACATAAACAAGATCAATTGGGAATTCCATATTTCATAATTGGTCGCATTCATGCCCGATGAAGAGAAACGTTTAATGGGAGTGAGCAAGATAATAAATACTCATTATCTTAACAAAACAAGAAAGGCTGGTGAGGGGTCAAGCATTAAAATGATAAGTACATAATAAGTTACCTAATTGTTAAACGCATACGCCATCTAACTATCTATTGGCAATCACACACATGTAGTAAATAACGAGCATAATTTTAATTTACCGCCGTGATAACGTAAATGGAGCACGAACTATGCCGCATACATTATTTACAATGTGCAGTATGGTATGCGCACACGCAATCACATACGAGCCAATGTGAAAAAATGTCATTAGGATCGAACGTACCTAGTTCTATATATTACTGGCTCTTGCTCGCGGTTCTGCTCGGTTAGAAGTTGTGATTTTATCTTTGGTATTAGTCAATACTACAGAATCAGTAAATACAGCAAATCATATTATGTGTGAGACAAAACATGCCTTTGATGGTGGAAAACACCAAAACATTGCATCTTTCTGAACCAAATTAACCAGAATGCAGAAAAAGAAGAAGACCCTGATTCTGCAGGAACAGACCGTAGGTCGTAGAGAGAGACGTATAAAACCCGTGCTATGAAAACTGAATAAGCACTCAGTGGGTGAATAGCCATATCGAGTGGACATGTAGTAAGACAAAGACCAACTTCGTTTCTTAATTGGGCCTTATGCCATCACCAGAACGTATAAACCTAGTTACGAAAACCTGTACAGAAACACAAAAGAAACGTGTAAAGATAATAAAGCGGACGTAGACGTTTTGAAATTGATTTCTATTCCGTATAACAAGCAGTATAAAAGTAGCAACAAACAATAGAATTAGCAGCCCAATCATCTCCATTCAGAATCCAAATGATTTGGTCTTCATTTATTTATTGTTTTCCTTGTGCGTTTTGAGAATGAAACCGATCACTTTTAGGGAAATAACATTGTGGTTTGTGGAGTCATTCATTTCGTTGTAAAGTTTTTCAATTTCAGATCCTGGATTTTTATCTTATGTGTATATTAAATTGATCTTTTGTAAAACTCTATTATTTCTCCGGTTTTTTTAAATCTGTTAAAAGTCTTGAGAGTACCTACTAAACCTCACAGCACAAAATAATGTTTTTGTTTGCTGTATCTGTATATAATTAAGTCAAGCCTCTAGTATTTCCTTCCAATGATTACAACCGGATACACCCGAGTCACCGACAGTTTTAATCTCAATCGACATGGAAACACAAATCATTGGCAAAGCATTAATAAAGTCAACATTATATTTTTCAGTCAAATAAACATAGCGAGATAATGTGCACTCATTGTGGAAACATGATTAGTGAACAAGTTCCATATCGCTAGGAAATAATTACATTCAATGATTACGGGGGCCCCATTCATTAACCATCAGTTTTGGCGATTGACATCAGAATACAATTGAATTTGTTTAGGATTTTCAAATTGATTTTCGATGCTGAAATTGGACACGTCGTTTATCAGATTTGGATATCCGGTACGGACCGCGGATAAGCTGTCAGAGGCAATGGCACGAGTAAAATGTGCAAGATAAATTGAATCCAAAACAAATGAACGAATCCGTGGCACACAACAACGGTAGAGTGTGACCAAAAGTCCATAGTTGAAAATGGGATTTCGACGACAGTCGCGAAACAAAATTGTATTAACTTCTGACGAAAACGGATAAAAGGGAACGCAAGTCCTCATTAACCAATGAGAATATTCGAAAACCACCTTTGATCAAAGCTGAAAACTGGCTGTACAATCCATTGGGTTACGCAGTTTTTATAGAACAAAGATTAGCTCATGGCGCTGCGACGGTGCTCGTGGTAAATGAGGCTCGCGCTTATCTTCCGCAGGATACGGCGCCTTTTCCGTCGTCAGATAGCGCCGCCCACTCATCCCCCTGCCGATCCGACCCACCTCACCGTATTGTTATACGACGAAAATACTCTTACAGATCATACTCGGCGGCTTTTGTAATTTCCATCCTGATTCTCGAGCCTCGATTTTCTGCTTAAGTTGCTTGTTGGAAAGTTAACGAGCGTGATGCATATACCGGGGTTGCTGTTTGATATGACATCAGCTTTTATGTCTTAAAGGAGATTGCCCAACTTTGGTCCAAATGCTGCCCAGGAATGGGAGTACCTGCGCTGGGTTCCTGGTACTAGGTACTCTATGTCATTATACTTAATATTTTGAAAATCCATCCTGGGGTTCCTAATTTTTTTTCAGATTTATTTTGATGATATTATTTTTTATACATGTTTATTTTTGACGGTATTTTAACATTTTTACGCTTTTTGGACCCCAACTCAAGACAATTGGACAGTTTTATACGTTCATTTTTTGAGATAATCAATCAAAAAAATCTCAAGGTAGCTCTCTAGAAGATGGAGACACTGGTATTTTTTATGCCACGACGCCAGCTTCTGGCTTGCGTACACCTCACCATCGTGTTGCAACGATACCGATGCGGGCAAGCATTAAATACTTGGGCCTGGTTAAATACTTCGGCGAGCACTTTGCTCAGCTTGCGCCGAATCTGATCGACACGGCGTCAACCCTCAGCCGGCTTTTGCCGAACCTGGGTGGACCAAATGTGGTCTGCGATGGCTGTAAACGAGGGTGATTCGCTTGACGGCGCTCTTCGGAGCCCCGGTATGGGTACACCCTCGTGGGATTCGGAGGCGTAAGTGCTCACTGAAGTCTACCGGCGTGGCGCAGACCTGCAGGTGGAGAGCGGCAGGCGTCCGATGCCTGAAGGTGGTCATGAAGTGGTGTGGGGAGGACCAAACCCATACCCTGCGGAAATGGCGGGTCAGGCAGGAGACGCCCAGTACAGGTCGCTGGACTGTGGGCGCTATCCAGCCTGTCCTGGAGGAGTGGGTACGGAAGCGACATGGGACGTCTAGTGCAAGTGTTGTCAGGACATGGCTGCTTTGGCAAATACCTGCACCAAGTAGCCAGACGGGAGGCGACTCCCGTGTGTCACCAGTGCGACTGCAGCGAGGACATGGTGTTTCGCACTCTTTTGGGGGGCATGGGAGGCAGTGGCATCTTTCTGCGAGGATGTCATCTCGCAGATGGAGGCGGCGGAGGGCGCGGGCAGGGAGGAAGGCAGGGAGCATTCCACCCTGACGCGCTCCACCGCCTCCACGATCATTTGCAGGATGGCAGGGTGGTGGAGGAGGCGCCATGGCGCCCTGATGCCTAGGAGGTGCCAGCGGGCGATAGATCGGGGAATCTGTCGTCGCCGCATTGCACGGCCCTCATGAGTAGTGGCAGTTTTAGGTGAGCCCGGATATCGCCACAGGATTCTGGAGCCCAGAGGCGGGCTACGCTGGATGGGTCGCAAACGTCATGCGTAGCAGTTCTCGGGGCTTATCCGCCAAGGCGACAGTAAGCTCACGCCGGTGTTTATACAAGCCCCTTAAAACCAAACCGTCTCTCCGGACGCGGACGGTGCGGTATGCGTTAGGCATTTTTCACTGCTTAATGAAAGAAAAAATAGGCACGAAGTTGCTATCAGACCTCTGCCCTCTCATTAGACAGTACATAAAGAGACATTAACGAAAATGATGATGATTGAAATTGAAATAAACAAAACAAGCTATTTCAGTTTCTTTTTGTTCTTTTATAAAGCTTCTAATACGGAATAAGTATTAAAACTGTCCATTTATACAAAATGTGTTTAGTTGTGGTCTTAAAAGGTGTAAAAATCTTCTAAAGGCGTTAAAAAACCATGGGAAAAAAATAAATTCATCAAAGTAAATACGTAAAAAAAGTGGGAACCCCGGGATGGATTCTAAAAATATTTTGTATAATGACATAGTTTAGTGCCAGGAACCCAGCGCAGGTACTGCCATTCCTGGGCAGCATTTGGACCAAACCCCATATAAACTTGAGCAGTCTCCTTAGGATGGACAATGTCACAATGCAATGTTATCAAAGTCTTTTTTGTTTCAAATTAGTAGTAGTAGTATTTAATACATAATTGAAACAAAACAATACCGTTAACTAGAGTGCATACGTGTATGTATGTGATCTATTTACTTATACAAGTATCTAAAGCAGTGGCTCTCGCGTCGCGATTTTGCAAATTCGCGATGCTTTATCTGAATTGTTAAACGGATTTTCCTGGAACCTTTCGTTTGAATATAGTTCACACGTTCTGTTCTTGTTGTCGGATGGTTAAAAAGACTTTTGTGTTTGAAATAACTGAACTGAAAATTCTGATTCAAATTGGGAACTATTTGACGTAGGCGTGGCTTTGGACGAAAATAGGATATAACGTCCCAGAGATAATAAAGGTGGTAAATCACGTACCCGGACTTAACTTTCGAAATGAATAAAACCGCGATTACAAACAGGACATGCACACAATCTTAGATTTTCTCAAGAAAATGTAAATTGCGTCAATTAGTAACGCAATCAAGGGAAAATTCCGTAACATATCTTTTACCATTTGTGGTTTGAGGCAATTTAATGGATACCCGTGTTCACGCAATGAAATCGTCGAAACAAATGACGTATTCAGTATTCTACGGTTAATGTGTGGTTACAATGTATGGCCGTAGGTAGGTAACGTAGGTCGCGTGTACTTACCGCGTCCGTGCCGGTCAATTAGCTGGGCAGCCCTTAATGGAGCCCATTCACGCGACATACGTGAATGGAGTCGCCTTCATGAGGAATTATTAATAGTAGCAGTGGAAAAGTAAGTCACCATTGATGGACTGGTATCGACCCAGTGCGTGGGTAGCGGAAAACAATGGTTACTCCATTACGTTGGTGATAAACAAGTATAGTTGCTAAAACTATTAACGCTGTCAAGTCCATTGTTGATCCGTGATGACGGGTAATTCAGGGAGTAAGATTTTTATGTGATGTTGGTTGAAGAAGGAAACCGCCAAAAGAAAATCAATTTAGTCTTCATTTAGTCTAGTAGTTTTTCCTATTGCAGGACAAAGAGTCGCATGATTTCAAGTCTTTTCCGACAATCATTAAAAGCCTCAAAACCCAGCGAAGCGTCATCATAATATTAATAATTTAATAGGGACGAGGAAAGTAACTTTGCGCTCTTTGTTTGTTAACTCATCTCGGCTAAAAACCTGCACCGAGTGATCTCATCTGAGTAAGGTTATAGGCACCATTTCATTCTGAAAGATTTTTATCTAAGGCAATTATTGGAGAAGCAAAGTAATAATATTTGTTTAGCTGCAGGTGAGGTGCATAGCAACATGAATAAACATTATAACCACGCACTGATATCGGTTACGTTATACGATAACCTGTAACCAGCACCATAGTAAACAATTTTATCTACCCAAATATCATAAACCCTCTCTAATGCGTTCAAAAACCATAGGCAATGATCAGCATTACCAACCAGCAGAAATAAACAGAGCTGTAATGAGCTCATAACCTACTGAAAACAGTAGGTTATGAGTTTAAATTTGGAACAGGTGTCAAATTCAAGTGAGTGTGCTATTCTAGTATCTAGATTAAAACAGATACCTATCGATACGAAATCCTAATTCAGTATGATTTTAATTATAAATCGCACGACATTTTGATCTCGAGTGACACAAGAATAGTGACTTTGTTCGTTTGCCTAAGATTTTAAAAAAATGACAGATATCCGAAACGCCGCCATCTCGAGCTGTCATTTGTTCGTTAGCTTTTTATTTCCAGTTACGAGTAGAAAAAAATTCTGATAAGTCTTTATTTCTGTCGAAAATGAGTGATAGTGACTCAGAAATTGACATGAACACTCCGCCAGATATCGTAAATGCAGCGACGAATGCAACTAATAACCTGTTTATTTTTTATTGCATTACACTGGTAACAATGCTAGTCATTTCCCTATGGTTCCTGAACCCATCATAGAGCCCTTATAGACCAGGGTATTTAATTTTTGAAAACAAATAAAATTACAGTAGGATGAAACCCAATGGAAAAAGTAGAGAATATAACAAAAATTAAAGGAAAAATAAATTACGGTCGATCTGAGGTCGGGAAGTGGGGGTGGGGGGGTTTTTAAGGGGGGAAAGCGGTTTATCTCGATTTCCGGCAAAACTACAAGTCCTATGGAAAAAAATGTAATGGCAAAGTTGTAGAGAATAAAAAGATCTACAACTTTGATTTTAACACTTTTTTCACATAACCTCAAAATGTATGTGAAAAATTCAAATAACCAAGTTTCTGGTTTTTAATTTTTATCTTTTTCAAAAATAATTTGTTTTTCTACGAAATTTGGTGAAAACTTACCTTATTATGGCCCAAATACGCTGTAATTTATTTGATTTAAAATATTAATTTTTTCGGCTTATTTTAACTTAATATCAAAAAGGCACCCTAATTTTCAATCGAAAATTCTGACGTCAAAATATCAGCTTTTTTTTGAAAATCGGTGGGCGTTGTGTTCCTAATAATCTCTACTTTCTGATGATGTATAAAAAATATACATTGCAATGGTAAATTTTCTCAGAAAATGCAAATTCAGCTGCTGCTATTCTCTACAACTTTGCCATTACATTTTTTTCCATAGGACTTGTAGTTTTGCCGGAAATCGAGATAAACCGCTTTGCCCCCTTAAAAACCCCCCCACCCCCACTTCCCGACCTCAGATCGACCGTAATTTATTTTTCCTTTAATTTTTGTTATATTCTCTACTTTTTCCATTGGGTTTCATCCTACTGTAATTTATTTTCATTTTTTACCATTTTTGAAGGCTTCGGCCCTGGTCTATTATGATATTTGGGTAGATAAAGTAGTGTATGTATGCAACTATACATAATTAGGCATTACAACACTCGTGTGATGCTATTAAGAAACTCGCCTTCGGCTCGTTTCTTTCTTAAACCCACACTTGTGTTGTAATGCCCTTCATTATGCACAGTCGCATTTACTACTATATCTCCATTCATTTTGAAACTGATAGTGAAACACATAAAATGCTACTCATAATAACTTGTGAAGATGTAACTCATTTATTGTGTTTTGTATAACCATGCAACTAAAGAATGTTCTAAGATAAAAATGTCCTTTAATGTTTTTAAAGCATAACAAATACCAAGTATAACAAAGCGGACGATGGACAATCTGGCCGAGGATGCAACAACCAATGGATGAATAAAGAACGCGACAACCAATAGACAGGAGACATTATGCAGCATTCAGCGCGTACCACTCTTCCTGTGCAAACCCAACCCTATGAGGCAGGGCTGAGGGCACAAACCTCAGCGGATCAGTAATATGCGTCCCTACTATAGCGCTCGACCGCCACCGATCCGTTATTCTGTGGACTGACAGCCTAACGTACGGTGGCACTCGATTATAGTTTAATTTGGTTCTATTTCCGGGCCGTGTGTAAGAGCTCCGGCCGCCGCACGCGCTGCGGTTACGTCGAGAGTGGAGCCGCACCGCATAGATAAAGTGCGGTTGACGTGCATTCAACCTATTTCACTCCCCGCTGTATCAATATCATACACTGTCACTGCTACATAACTACCTGACGATATGAAAGGAGTGCTTTTGCAAGGGAAGGCCCCTGCAGAAGTCAATAAAGGTCCCAAACATTCTAAATCAAGATGAACACTTGCGCAAATTAAGACCTTTTGGTGTTCCACTCACAATAGGCGCAAGTCGTGATGTGATAGCGCTGAGAATGCGCAATGAGCAAAAACACATAAGCATGATAATTTATCGTAATTGTAGGTACGTCGTCTAAATAGAGACGAGGGCAGGTGCAGCTCCCACGCGAAAGCCGCGGATTACACGCTCCCCCCTGCGCCGGCGCCGCCACTTCACTCACCACTGGTAATGCGCCAGCATAATTAAACCAATACACTGTCCCCACTACAATAATAGCTTTCGTGCAACACAATTCCTTACGTTTCTCATAAATATTTCAGAAAAAGTACAAAGAATTCACGGTTAGACATCTTAAGAATGTGCGTGGCTAGGTTGCTCTACTAAGTAATCACCACGTACGCTCTTGTTATCCAGTGGTCAATGGTGCGGTAATCGGGGAGGTGTAATTACGGCACACACTAGTGAGGGTCGAGCCCGCAGCGGGAGCACGCCCCGACGGCAATGACCTTCCACAAGCCAACTATTGTACTCCTACACGTGAGCCAGAAAGCTGAGCTTGGAATTCCCATAGCTCATGTTGTTAGCAAATTAAAAACAAGCAGTAATTGAATGTTTCGCGCATTTTAACTTTATTACGAATGTCAATCGTGGAATTTTTATGGCCTTTTGTATACGACAAAACGTGATGATAAAATTTCTTGTTAACAAGAGTTGAGAAGTGGAGACCAGATTGCGACTCATGGAGTCGTAGCTAATGCATGCCGCGCCGTCGCCGTCGCCGAGCCGGCCGTGTAGCCAAAGCTGATACGTATTTAGATATCCAACTCGCCTTCTGTTTTATTCATCCGGTCAAAGAACATGATGTCACCAGCGGGACCTCCAGCAACCGACGCGACGCCGAGAGAAAATCATGCACGCATTGTTTCTTTTCTCGGAATTCAAAAAATTCATCCGTTGACTTTGAACATGCTAAATCGGATGTAGATGTTGGCACACATTTTGGTACACTACTGTTTAGCCAGTTAACAATTCAAAATAACAATTTACTGCAAATATACGTACGACGTATGTATTCAATGCGATTAGTGCAAATTAAGATTCATTTCAGTCCGCGGTAGCTGGACTGAATGTCAATAAACCAGTAGCCGACGGAGCGCGCAAGACTCCATCCAGTTTGATTAAGAATTCAATAATGACAATTAATAACAAACGTCTACCAAAAACGTACCATCGTATGAGTGACTATGTAGTTTGCAAAACAGGAAGTATTTAGCAAATCATTGCTTATTTACATTCAATAGTCCAGTCGGGACCATTTCGGTTTAGTTAGCTAGTAGTTTATTGCTTGCAGACAGTACTTAATTATTTAAATTGTCAATTTCGAACGTGATACGGTGAAATTTATCATAGCATAAGTGGCAAAGTACCCGATGATTTACATTTAATAGCGTCGCGACTCGCGACACGTAATTACGGCTGGATTTGTGTACTTGGGGTTAACAACACAGACAGGGAAAACTTGAAAATCTGAATCTCTTATTCTGCATTCAATATTCCTTCTGGTATATTCAAAGTGGTCAGCCCGTGTGCAATCTTGATGAAGGTTCAGGTTATGTAACATCAAGTGTTATTATATTTAGCACGAACATCGTTAGCCACGAGCATCTTGCGAGACCGCTCCGCAGCCTGACATAATGTGTGAATTTCTCTCATTGTTCTACAGCGCTCAACAATACCTTATCGATGAGACTATTTAAAAGCTTTTTAGAGTGTCAGAAACATCGGGAGTGTTACGAAATGTGTTGGTTGTTGTTGTTGTTAGATTTCTGTGACAGAACTCTCCAATCTCGAATATTTATGACGTAGTAGTATACGTGTTATGTTTTATTAATCACGTCAACTCTCACTGGTTGATCATTCGTTCCATGATATGACGTATTTCAGGTATAATCAAATTTTAATCTGTTGATTCAGGCGTCATTAAAAAGCTATTGGGTTTTTGTTATGGTATTTTTACGACTTCATTACATTAGGTAAGACATATTTATATTTTGGTTATAAAAAATTAAGGATTCAATTAAAGGTTTAGTCGAACGTTTTGTTAGGTTAAAACTCACAATATTTTGCACAATCATGTGGAGCGAGCGTGTTGGATACCGTGGCATGCAGGCCTATTGCGACATTATTATCTACTCGAGATAAACCCGCTTATTGCTAAATGTGTTATTTACATAAAAAATCAATAAAAGTAAATGAACTTATTACAAATACTTTTAATGTATAACTTACGTCAGTGGCTTGTAATCTTGTTATTTGTTTGTAAAGATAAATCCCAATAGAGTGGTTTGAACTGAAGCTATCTTAACCTAATAATAGTAAGTTGCATACTTGCATTCAGTTGTTATCTACCTATTACTTTTTCTTTTATCATTTACCTGGTTCGATTTATACCAATTTATCAGTAATCTTTAGAACTTTTCTTACAACGAACCACATTTCAGTGGTAACAAAACTAGTTTTATGCTGACCTCCCATTCTTTTGGGACTGCGAACTTTGCTAGGCCAGCTCTGGGTCAAATTTTTACCATGGTCGCACGGTCTACTGTACGAAGTACTCGATTAAGAAATGAAATGTGTTAAGGACGCTGTTACATTTTCGATCAACTCATGTTTAGGTAACTAAAGTCGCTCAAAGCAAGGTCTCACAATAGCGCTCGGTTTTATACCTCCTATAAATAATCTTGATCTTTGATATTATTTTTTAATTGTATTGAAATAGAATTTGGTAGATTACTTGGAACTTTGAAAACGCATTTGGTAATTGTTAATTATTAGTATCGTCGTCATGATAAGTAGGTTAGTATTTTCAACCGAGTCGAAAAAAAAGAAGGTGCTGTATTTGTATGTATCCGCGATTTTCTCAAAAGCTACTGATCCGATATCAATCGGATTTTCGTTGATAAATGCATATTGTGTTTTTAAGGAAGGTTTTACTGTAAAATATGATTATAATATAATAATATTAATAAGTTTATTTATTTCTCTCACAATGGTTTTGTAGCACGTTTTGAACACTATAATATTCACATTGTGAGAGCTGGTGCCTGAAGTAGGTTTCAAAAAAACCTGTATTACAGGTCACCAGGATTGGAGATCTTCCGAATTAGAAGATGGAACTCTTCAATAATATAGACAGCAAATGACTCACGATAGCTGTGATCGTATGTTTATGTAGTGTTTTCGCCATTTCATAATATAATATCACGCTTGTTCGGGTTTAAGGGGCAAACAGATGTACACCCAATATGGGGTACCTACCAACCAAACTTAATGAAAAAGAACAACCGGTACCGACAGCGACTTCCGAAAAGAAAAATACGCTACCTACGTGAAATAACCATGTGAAATAAGTAGGTACTTAAAATGAAATAGGAATTTCAATTCCAAACCTCTCCGTCGAAAGCTTGACCTGACCCATCCATTTCCAAACCTCACCGCCGACAGCTTGACCTTACCCATCCATTTAAAAACCTCACCGCCGACAGCTTGACCTGACCCATCCATTTTCAAACCTCACCGCCGACAGCTTGACCTTACCCATCCATTTCCAAACCTCATCGCCGACAGCTTGACCTTACCCATCCATTTCCAAACCTCACCGCCGACAGCTTGACCTGACCCATCCATTTCCAAACCTCACCGCCGATAGCTTGACCTTACCCATCCATTTCCAAACCTCACCGCCGACAGCTTGACCTTTCCCATCCACTTCCGAACCTCACCGTCGACAGCTTGACCTGACCCATCCATTTCCAAACCTCATCGCCGACAGCTTGACCTTACCCATCCATTTCCAAACCTCACCGCCGACAGCTTGACCTGACCCATCCATTTCCAAACCTCACCTCCGACAGCTTGACCTTACCCATCCATTTCCAAACCTCACCGCCGACAGCTTGACCTTTCCCATCCACTTCCGAACCTCACCGTCGACAGCTTGACCTGACCCATCCATTTCCAAACCTCACCGCCGACAGCTTGACCTGACCCATCCATTTCCAAATCTCACCGCCGACAGCTTGACCTTACCCATCCATTTCCAAACCTCACCCCCGACAGCTTGACCTTACCCATCCACTTCCAAACGTCACCGTCGACAGCTTGACCTGACCCATCCATTTCTGAACCTTGTCAACAAACTGCTTAACCCCACCCATCCTAATCCCGGTCGTACCCAACATAATTTCTAAATCACATTCTAATAATAAAAGTATGAAACTCGTACTTACTTTTATCTCAGTCCTAAAAAGTATCAATTCCTTCCGGTCGTCGTCGGTCGTCGGTTGCCGTGGTAACCGTACACTAAAATCTTTTTCTATCACGTTTATCGTACGTATTTTTTGCGAGAGAGCGATACACCCGTCCTTCCACTAGCGCTGCTGAGCGCGGAATGATGAACCGGGAGCGAAAAATGTATGAAGAAATTGGCAAATGTTTTTATTATAGCTAATAATTGAATAAAAAAATTTATATAAACAAAAAAAATATATCTCAACATCTAAAGGACTATAAGTACCGCAATTTTATAATAATTTTGGAGATATAATATGCTGTAAATTTACCTATAATGGTACCTATTCGGACCCTACTTTTTTACATTTTCTGCGATTATTGTGATGGGAAAAACGTATTTGTGCTATTTTTTTGTATGACGTCATACAATTTTTCTGATGCCAATCTGGAGACGAATAAATTATCTTTAAATTAAGACCATGATATCTTCACATTTGTGATTGCTTATACGTTAAAATGGTACCTGAAAACCACTGTTATTTGTAGAAAAATGTTTTAGCGTCCTTAATAACTGAGCATAGAGCTGAGCAACTACAGCGCAGTCGTAATGGGAGCGTCCTACTTTGAGAAATAGATGCAGATCGGTTGACGGTACTTCGGTTGGATCGTTGGATGACTAGACTGGACTGGCTCGGCTTGTACAGTCGAACAAGCTATTAAGTATACAGGGTAGAGATCTTTATAATTCTATAACACTGAAAATATCTGTATAATCTTAAAAGTAAATTCAAGTTAGCTGGCTGTATACTTATTAGCTTGTTCGACTGTACTTAATGGACCACTTCATTATCCGTTTATTCACATCGACTTGATGCATTCATAATATTAGCTTGTCTTCTAGGTTAATGTTCTTAGAGGAAAATATCTGGACTCTTTGTAGAAGATTAGTCCACGGGAACCACGTGAAGATTCTCGCACAATCGTTCTGACAGAGGTCTTCGTGGCCCAGGGGTGCGGAATTTGTTCCAAATAGTTACCGCAGCCCTGGAACGTAAGGAGAGGAACTCGGATAGGTTTTAGTCAGTAAGATTCTGACACTCCCTTCTGCTCCGCTCAAAGCGAGAGGAGTCATTTGATGAAATCCCAAGATTCTGACACTCCCTTCTGCTCCGCTCAAAGCGAATGACTCCTTCATTTGATGAAATCCCATTCTTCGTATATATGCGAACGTACGCGGTCAAAATGTACGGAATGATTTTAAAAGATAATCAGGTTATTCAAGAGATTACTTTTATTGTTGTGTACATGTAATTGTTTTGATTTGCTAGATAAAAATGATAATTCTAGTGAAGTTGGTACTTTGATTAATTGAATCGATTGGAATGTTATTTATTTACCTGATTACGTATTTATTTTGATGCTTTTGTTTGTCGGCCCATATTGATTATTATTTAAGGTACCTACGAGTTTATATAGGTTAACTAAAGTTGTTTCTACCGTAGCTTTTGAGAGGTATTAGAAGAAATTACGTAGGTCTTCTATAGAGGTAAAAATGCATACTGAACAAACATATCAATAGGATTTCATCGCCTATTCGCTTATTTTTCTTCTAAACTGACGGTTTAAATACGGATAGCGTAGCCAATTTGTTGATACGAGTATACGTAGGCTCCCACTATCTACGCGCATAATTACTACACCCACCAATGATATTCAAATAAACAGATATGTTATACACCTACAAAACCACCGAAAAAAGTGTTCCGTGCAGCAGCGGCAGCACACATACACACTTTTCATTCATCTACATTCCACTACATGTCAAAATGATACAAAAGAGATAGCTCGATAAAACCAATAAGAAAAAAAGAGACAGATAGTGTTGTCAATTGCGCTTGAATGTAAACAAACATTATTCTGACCACCAATCACCGCATGTTGGGATCATAGACTAACAAATTTAACGAGACAGAAGGTACAAACCGAGTGTATTAAATTTGTACATGAGGTTTGTACCTATAACAACTAAAACGTTACCTATAAGGGTAGGGTAGGAGGCTAGGTAAGGTGAGAAATAAAACGCAATGTAAAAGAAACAAAATATTTATTTTGTAATAAAAACAATCATCCACCTTCGAAAAGACTCAAGTTATTTCTTTTCTGCCTCCTACAGAGTTTTTTTATATCGGGATTCAATTATGATCCTTGTAGCCGGACCTCATTGGTTGGAAATACTTGGAAACCATAACGAAGAAAAGACAATAAATAGTTTAAACTCGCTGTTGTCATAAAGTAAACTATAATGATTAAATAATACAAGGTTTGAATAAAGGAAAGCAGAACTCTGGGGTAACGATGACTTTAATGCCCACTCGAACGTCCCGCATAGATATCTCACCTTTTTCAATATTCGCATCTGTATTTTTATTCTATGTTTGGAGTGCACGCGTCCTTGTCGTTCTCACTACAAAATGTATTTCCCATCTCTTTCTTTTTTTCTAACCTCCATGTGTCAGAATATTAGGAAAATAAATGAAAAATATTAATAAATCGAAGTATATTGTGTATTTTACATGTGGTATAGATCCCGTGTTTTTTATTAACTTTGGTATCGTAATTGGTACACTTTCTGAACACGCAAGATGGCATTATTACAATTTGTACCGTAATTCGTAGTAGCGTGTCACTCGTCGCCATGCATGATTCAGACTAAAGACAATACGACCCAATTGGGTCGTTTTTGAGTCTTCACGATTGCGCGCTTATAACATATCTGTTTACTAGAATATCATTGACACCCACCATAAAAAAGTAGTGACGTAAACACGTCACAGTCACAGGATGACGTGCCACTTAGGTAAAATATTGCGTAAGTGGCTTGTAAAATAGCCATGTTTGGCTAGTATCGCTTATCTCCCATCGAAATAAGCGATTTCGCATGCACGTACCATTATCGTTCGTTTAGGTTACCTAATACATTTTAAATGCGTTGTTTCCAAAATGATAAAGTGAAGGACATTTTAATTCAGCTTATTTTGGAATTGGTTTTGCTAAAATGAGCCAACCCACACACTTATTAGTTCAGCTGAAGATGTCAAACTAATCGAACATAATTAATGAGTTATTATAAGTATTACCATTCAGTGGTCCTATTTACATGAAAAGCTTAAAATTAGACTTTTGAATGTGGGTTAGTACAATTTCCCAGAACTACCCTCCGGTTATAAATAGTGGCACTTGCTCTGCTTTGATTCAAGGAGTGAACGTATATTAGCATAATTTTCATATCATGTGTTTATCTATAGTAAGCGAGAGGTGCGTGTTACGTGGGTGCAAGTCGTGTGTCACCTGTCGTGTGTCTGTTGTTACGCCATGACCCCGGAAGTCTCGGAGCATCATGCGGATCAGTGGGTCGAAACAAAGCTGTTCATTCTATACGCCCTTCCCCGAGCTATAAATTGAACCAATTTACACTATTGGTAGACACCATCACTTTTTATAGACAATTTGAAAAGAAGATCATTTCAGATATGGATATGGCTATTGATAGCATGAGGAATATTATATGGGTAAATAAACGGATAGGTAAGTAAGACATCTTGCAACGCAACTAGTAGTAGAATGAAGAGATCGATCACGTTCACGTTCCGAGGCTGAGAGTCGGGGAGCGTTGCATTGTTACATCACGCGCACTTTCTAACTGCCGACGACGTGCCATAGGATTTATATCGCCATAGACTTTAATTAAAGTGCCCCTCTGATGGGAGTTGAACACTGCGAATGAATTACATGATAACACTCCAGCGAGGTGAGGACAATGGAATTGTGCAACATCGTACACTTTCGATTTAGTTTAAATAATGATAGGTATTCTTTCGTTCGAACTATTTATCATCTTGCAAAATGCAATACAAGTGCTAGGATCGTTATTACCGTTTCGATGAATTACAAAACTTCATCGGAACAAAGCGGGTCGGTGTAGTCAGCTCGAATCCTAAATACCTAACGCATCGGAGTACAATCGAGGATGACGCGCCGCTATCGGAATGCTGATGTAGAATGTATGCGCATGCGCAGCACACACACTACGCTAGATTACTGGACCGCGGTGCGACGCCGACCAGAGAGAGGGACTGCATCCGCATACAATACGACATACTCCTAAACAGAAAACTTCTCATTGCAATCTGATAAGTTGAGTAGAAAGATGAGACTGGCGGAAAAGCGTGAAGGTAAAACGAAGCTCGGAAGCGAAGCAAGTGTGTAAGATATAGAAAGCACTTTAGAAAGGAATCGAAGGTACGCCGTGACCCGCAGACGGCGAGGTGAGCGGCCTGCCTGCGCCCGCGCCGGTGCGCTGCGCGGTGTGGTGCGGCGCAGTTACGACACCACGCGGAACTGACGGCCTTCGCTGTCAACCTTTTGATTACTCACTTTTTAGCATACTTCCATCTCCGCTGGGTGAATGCATTCTTTCCGCCGTTGCGCTCAGTCTTGATGCCAGTATTTCAAAGGAAATCGGTAAAGCCCATTGACAAAGGGCAAGACTAAAGAGAGATAAAGTATTTCGGCCTCAGCTCGGAAGACGCTAATCAATTGCATTTCGGAAGACAATGACAATTTATGATACCACTAAGTAATCAATGTGATATGCAAGATGACTGTTGACATGAATGCAATTCGAATGAAAAGAAAATTTGAAATGAGCAACTGGTAATTGCAATAGGCAGTTATTGAGACGAAACGTTCGTAGAATTTCATTACATTGTGCGCCTCATACGTTCCAGAGACGATCTCCAATCGGCGTGGCCCCTCAATTGTCGTGAACGCACGTCTGCTCGGGCGCTCGGCAGCCCGTGGCCGGGAGCTTCAATAGCCTAGTCTATAATATACATACCTACGTAACGTGGATAGTTTAGGCGATGAACTCAGCCAACAGGGCGATATTTAGTTAAGCGTTGCGAGAGCGAGGCCGTGCCGCCAGCTGACGCTCAGCTGTTACGCTCATCAGCGCCAGCCCGTGTTTTGACAGTCACACTAAATCCTAGCACTGCTGCCATCGCAATCATTCTACTCTTACATAATTATCTCTAAACAGATTTAGTTCGTCTGAAGCCATCATTACAGCAACCGTTAAAGAAGTGCTAATTTGGTAGTACCTTTCGAATGCAGTCGTGATCGCCGAATGAGCTAGAAAGCATGACTTGTTAATAATCACGTGGGGTGGCAACTGGTTACAATCAGTGGATGGATCCTAATAAATGATCGTTCGTTCACTCTCCCAACAAGGCTAATAAAAGTTACAATGAAGTCTGGCGCCGACAGTCGGCAACAAGCCGCGGACTCATCAAAGTCTCATTTAAATACTTTATGCATAAGTGAATCACTCTTAGATCCCATCTTCCCATGGGATTTATTATAACTTTAATACCAGCTGTTAATAAAAAAACTATATGAGTTCTAAAAATACCACAAAAATACTCATACGCTAAGACAAATAAAACTAAAACGCAGTCGGTCTTGGTCGTTTCTAGGCCGTAATGGAATTTGCAGTAATGTACACTACAGACCACAGACCACAAACAAATCGACATCAAGTCACGCATTCATTCACATTTCGCACATATCCAAGGGCTGAATTCTTAACAATGTATGCGCCTGGGCAAGTGGGCAGTCGACCACTATATTGTGTATGTTATGAGCACAGGCACTAGACAGCCAAGAAAACAAAGGTTGTAGGTAGTCTTTGTGCTTTGTATTTTACTAGACATAACAAAGATCTATCTGTCTATTGTCGCCACATGTGATAGGGTGATTTGGGACACAACGAACTTTTAGTTTCGGTGATTGAACTTCGTATATGTATAATATAATTAGATGGCATGCATAATGTTAATGTTTAAAAATAATTTTATCAACATGTATCATAGAAATATAGAATACTAGCCAACCAGCTTACCCAAGGGGCAGATTGTCATATAAAATTTTAACCCTTATTTGACCCGCCCTGAAGTTGAATTTCCCAAATTTTCTCTCTTAGCTGATGCCTACTTGATATTTTGAAGGTCTGAAATTCTGAATGCTAAAATATAGCCCGATTCGTCCAGCGGTTTGAGCTATGTTTATATTTAGTTAGGTATATCGATAAACAGAGTACTCGTATTTACTGCACAAGTCACATTGTGTATTCTCATTAATGTAACGACCGACATTGTTTTGTTATTTACAAACTGGTATTTCTCGAGATCCCCAATGCGTATTAAATATATTTTTTTCAATTATCAACTCAATTATACCATATATGTATAATAATAATAATACCACACATGTCGTTTAACTACGCATCACAAATATAAAATCACTGGATATGGATTTTTATTTGACGTGTATCTTCTGCTTGATAGTCGCTCCATGTAAATACTGGTAGTCAGCTGCATCCGGTTAAGACTTGAAGCCGCCCCAAACTTATACGATTATGATGAATATGAATAAGATGAGCATGTTTATTTGACAGGCACAGGGTTCAACGTTTGAGCTTAGTTCTGCAAAAATGTACCAACCCACACGTCAAAATTTCCCCTCATTTTCCGAAATAATTGTAAATGTAATGATTATGATGTAGGATAGTAAACGCTGATTAATTTTAAATATTATGATCTACTAACTGAATTAATAAAAGATTGTGGATTGGCGTTTTAAAAATTGGTTTTATAGGTATGTACTTGAGAATGATGTTCCAAACATACATGAAACACAGTTACATTTTTGCGTGTCACGGCGTTTCTTCAAGTTGTTTTGAAGGCAGGTTGTTATTACAGATTCCGCAGATTACGGTGTAAGCTTAGACACAATGAGAGATATCAATCACCGCGGGTTTCGACTATAATTGCGAACGTGTGTAATTTGTAATGTAGAGAGCTCGATAAGCACGCAATGTTGATTGTATCGTGTCGCACATATAGAAGTAATGTCCGATAGTTGTTTGTGGCATTGTGAGCGACACAGGAAAACATGAGCGCTGTATGATGCGCCCCGCCGGTAACAATGAGAAGTTTTTTTAAACACCGCGAGACATTTCAATTGTAGTTACCTCTACCTACTTACATTAGCATATACGAGATGGCTCCCAATACCCGCCTGTCTTGTCCTTAGTACGTACCTGTAAAAGTTAAAACAAGACTTAAGTTTGATATTTCATGTCATATCAATCAATACATAGGTGGTACTGCATTTACTTATATACAATTCTAAAGTTTATTTATTCTTTTTGGGCATGTTAAGATGCGTTTAGAGAAGATCTTATTAGGAAGTAGGAACATTCTAATCAAACCATAAAAGCACGTAATTACTCATTAAACAAACATACAGTGTGATAATTATACAATTCGAATAAATAAACACAATTCATTTTATGTAAACGATGAAGCAGATCGTAAACATGTAAAAAGTCTGGAAAAGCCACAGCATCATTTGGCACGAAGTTCGAGATTGTTTTCGAGTGTAGGAGATACGGTTTCTGAGAAAACGCTTCAAAGATAAGAATAACATTTAAATTGTTTTTAAAAACTAACGTAATCAGAACTCAAAACATTTAAAACCCAGTTCACAAGAAATAGGTATATACTCTTAGTTGAAATGGTTTAGCTAAGAATCGATTAGTGGAGTAGTAAAATGATAACAATATGCAGTAAAGTTCAATTCACGACAAACGTTCCTCAGAGAATGGCTATCAGACAGACGTACACAACACACACAGTTCTGTATAAATTACGTCAGGGACACAAATCTCGGGCATTACTCAGCAGAGTTACGTCATTTAAACGAATGAATAGAAAATACAGATAAATAAATACGAAGACTTTCCCGCGCCACAAACACAAATTGTCAGAAAATGTACCGCGGAAATACAAAGTTACAAATAATGCTACAATTTTACAATCCCAATAATCACAATACACGTTTCTCTAAACTTTTGTTTTTGATATAGATAAAAATATTCTTGGAATTTTTCTAAAAATAACAGCTAGTCTCGACTGTCTCGTTGGTCTAGTGGTCGCAAGCACGACTGCTGAGCATGAGGTCCTGGGTTTGATTCTCCGGTTGTTGGGTTTTCCATTAGGAATTTCTCAGTAGCAGCCACGGAGTCTGAACTTGTGCCCGGTTGATAGCAATAGGCTCATATAGGGGGCGCGGATACAATTGTAACCATAACTGGCGAAATGTGGGTGCATTATTTACTCTTCTGCCTAACCCTTCAGGGATTACAGGCGTGGTGTTGTGTATTCGTGGAATTTTCCTAAAAATATATAATCATTTTGTTGTTGAAAAATCTAGAAATTGTTCTATACAAGTCACGTTTACTCATCCAAGGCGTACACGTGGCATATTTTGTGCGAGTTACGTTTTGATTGATATTACTGAAACTTGTACAAAAATAAATGTTTCGCCAGCCGAGGTTATTTTATAAGAACGGAGACTTAACATCCGGGATCCGGCTAGACATAGGGTTGTTGGAGCCGAATTTTATTAAGGTTTATGTTCCAGGGTAGCCCGCGAAATTCAAATTTTCTTACGTTTTTAGCGATTCTATTCTATTCACTTCAGACTGATCTTTAGTATTTTTCTTTACGTTTATTCTAGATGGCATCGACTATTTTAGTACAACACAACACACATAAGTGAACGATGTTTTTTCTCATTTTTCCTATTGCGAGCACGTAGAAAAGTTTTTCCGCCAAATTTTCATGTGACAGCTGTCAATGTTGTTATTGACATAATAAACAGTGTTGCAGGTCTTCATTCACCACATCTAATCTAATAAGCTTTGCAATCAGCATAGCAATAAAACATAATCTGAAATGAAAAGGTCACATTTCGTTACTACCTAAGGTTGATGTTCCAGGGTAGCCCGCGAAATTCAAATTTTCTTACGTTTTTAGCGATTTGCAGGCCAGTGCTAGGTTAATGATTATTTCATCAAAAGGTCATTCTTAAAAGTTACATGAACTTGGAGGGTTGTAATGATGATTTTGATGAATATAATTCTGTAACTGCATACGTCTTACAGCCGCGAATCATATTTTCACTAACATACAACCTAGCACGGCTAGCACTGGCCTACAAATCGCTAAAAACGTAAGAAAATTTGAATTTCGCGGGCTACCCTGGAACATCCACCTTAATAATCGCATTAATCATCTTGCGGTCTAACGGTGAATTGTTTATCACATGTTTTCGGCTAATTCATCAGGGATTAACCCCGACAATGAAAGGTCACCATGAATTATTACTTTTATCATGCTTTTATCTTATTAATCAACATTCACCACATCTAATCTAATAAGCTTTGCAATCAGCATAGCAATAAAACATAATCTGAAAATGAAAAGGTCACATTTCAATAAAAGCAGTGCCTGCAGTTCCGGTTAAACATTTTCAGAACCAAAATGACGGCGCGCCGCGCCTCCACGAAAAACATTATGATGATGACAATCGCTATTGACTTCTGACGTTTCAGTATGTTTGGTCACGCCCACAATTTTTCCGATACCCTAGCGCCATACTACCAAGTAAGAAACAAATAGTCCAGGATCCACGGTCCATTTTTGCACTTGATTACTATCAAGCTAATTTTGATGAGACGGCGAAACGCCCAACAATTTCCTGCACGAAAACTCTCGAATTCTCGATTGTGCTAGATAGTAGGGGTAGCAGGGATATAGTAGATTATTAACCAAGGGGATAAAGCAGTGTCTTCTGTCGCGGGTGACGATTTAAATCGCGAGCGTAACGAAGGACTCGAGGTTTACTCCCGAGCGTAGCGAGGGTGTTTAAAAAGACGAGTCCTGACTCCTGAGTGTAGCGAGGGATTTAAGTTCACCCAAGACTAAGACAGCTTTATCACCGAGGAAAATACTCTACTTTTCGTACCATTTGCGAAAAAATTAACACAACAATAATATGAGATAATCATTTATTAAAAATAATGACAATTAAAAGTAAAAGTAACATTCGAAACATTGGTCCAATATTGATAGAGAGAGTTACATTTTTGTTTAGTACATTTATTGTTGATGAGTTGATTTGAGTATTTTCGTACCACTTGCTCAAAAAAGTGACATTCTATGCCACAAAAAGCGAACATAACAATAGTAATTTTTAATCTGTTAAAAACAGGGAAAGAAAATTGTACTGAATTTCATTCATCCCTTATAGGGGAGAATGTGATTTAAATTTGGAATAGGTACTTACCGAAATTTATACTGAACTGTACAGTGCGATCAAATTATTTTGGCAGCTCCGAACTTCGTGCAGGTCATTTTGTTACAACGAATGTTTATAAGTGTTATGATATTTATTTTATTTGTATTTCTCACTGTTTAAATTAGATATTTTCTGATCGTTTAAGTATTGGTTTATCTGGCAATAACAGTTTTATTCCCAAGTTTACATGCGTAAAATTTCGCAAAGCCTATGTTCAGAGCTGCCAAGATAATTTGATCGCACTGTACTGAACTATATCTGTGTTTACACCATTGAGTTTGTATATAAAGCATTATAGGTACATCTTTTTGAAAAAAGAATACGCATTTATTATGTAGTTATGATTTAAATAAAATTACGAAAACCGACGAGGCCGCATGAGCTTGATGCCTTTGCTTTTAAACGCAAGTTCTTCAGATGCAAGAACAGAGAAATACTTACTCAAATCAACTCATCAACAATAATAATAATATTTTAATAAATGCTTATCTCTTAGTATTATTGTGTTAATTTTTTCGCAAGTGGTACGAAAAGTAGAGTATTTTCCTCGGTGATAAAGCTGTCTTAGTCTTGGGTGAACTTAAATCCCTCGCTACACTCAGGACTCGTCTTAAATCCCTCGCTTCGCTCGTGATTTAAGTTTTTAACACCCTCGCTACGCTCGGGAGTAAACCTCGAGTCCTTCGTTACGCTCGCGATTTAAATAATAATAATATTCCACAACTATCACACAACGCCATCTAGTCCCAAGCTAAGCAGAGCTTGTGTTATGGGTACTAGACAACTGATAAACATACTTATATATTTCTAAATACATACATATTATAGATAAATTACACCCAGACACAGAACAAAAATCGTCACCCGCGACAGAAGACACTGCTTTATCCCCTTGGTTAATAATCTATTATTCTCTGTTCTTGCATCTGAGGAACTTGCGTTTAAAAGCAAAGGCATCAAGCTCATGCGGCCTCGTCGGCTTTCGTAATTTTATTTAATAATCATAACTGCATAATAAATGCGTATTCTTTTTTCAAAAAGATGTACCTATAATGCTTTGTAAACAAACTCAATGGTGTAACAGATGTAGTTCAAATATTATGATTATTACCTATTCCAAAAAATCACATTCTCCCCCTAGGGGATGAATGAAATTCAGTACATTTTTCTTTCCCTGTTTATAACAGATTAAAAATGACTATTGTTATGTTCGCTTTTTGTGGCATAGAATGTCATTTTTTGAGCAAGTGGTACGAAAAAATGTTAGTTTGATGATTCTCAAAAGTGTTTGTACTAGCTGGGTTTTTTTTTGTTAAATCTGATGATAATTATCTAAATTATTTGAAAAAATATTTGTCCTACAAAATGTATGGTTTGATCAAAGAGTCCCCTTCCTTCCTTCCAATATGTATCGATAACGAAGTCATTCAAAATGATTACTTACTGGGTTTTGGGGATTGGATATTTTCTATTGAACCCACTCTTTACAAGTTACCTACAAGATTCTAAAAATTATAATATGTGTCACTTACTCCACGCATCATCAATACTCCTGTACATCATAAACAACAGGCTTTCAGGCACTTTCTGGAGCCACAACTTCCAGAAGAGCAAGCAGGTTTTGTTAAAGGTAAAGGCACGCGGGAACAAATCCTGAACGTTCGCCAAATTATAGAGAAAAGCCGGGAATTTAACATTTTTCATAGATTACACCAAAGCATTTGATTGCGTGGAGTGGGGCAAGCTGTGGGAGGTTCTTAAAGACATGGGAACGCCTCAACATCTTATTGACCTAGTCCGATGCTTCTACATCAACAACCGCTCTTTCGTCAAAATAGACACCGACTGTTCAAATGCGTTAGGCAGGGATGCATCCTCTCACCTCTGCTCTTCAATGTGTATGAAGAGTATATATCATTCACAAGACTCTTGAGGGCTGGGACAAGGGGTTTACTGTTGGTGGAAAGTGGATTTCCAATCTGAGGTACACTGACGACACCGTTCTCCTTGCTACAACATTTGGCAACATGAAAGAGATACTGCACAGATTGGAAGTGGAAAGTGGCAAATTAGGGTTTGCAATAATTAGGCAGAAAACCAAGCTAATGGTGGTAGATCGTGCGGGAAAGCTATCGGGCGCCTATAATATCTAAGGCATCTATACTGTGGACAGCTTCGATTATCTGGACTCCAATATAAGTAATGAAGGTAGCTGCGTCCCAGAAATAAAACGGCGGATAGCCATGGCTAAAGATGCTATATCACGCCCCCAGAACATCTAGGAAAGACGTGGTATAAGTTTTAAAACGTAGGCCCGTTTGGTCAGAGCACTAGTTTTCCTGATTTTCCTCCATAGAGTTGAGACATGGACAATCCAAATAAGAGTAAGACAGAGGATAGACGCATTCGAAATGTGCTTTATGGGCCTACTACACGCTCAAGCTTCACCACACTTATCGTTCACACTTCACAGTACATCGCGCGTATGGTTGGTAAAACTGTATTACCATAACAAACCACACGCGCGATGTACTGTGTGCACCGTGTAATCGCGCAGGCAAGACTGTGGGTAAGTGTGAGCGTGTGGTAGGCGCATTAGGCGGATTCTCCGAATTCCATGGACGTCCAAACGCACAAATGTGTCTATCCTTTACCAACTCGATATCAAGACTCGATTGTCAACAGTTTGCCTACAGCGTATTTTGTCTTATTTCTTAGCAGCCTTGAAAAGCTGGCCATTGTTGGCAATACCGAAGGCAAGCGACCGCGAGGCCGGTCGCCATTTTACCAATTTGGAAGTGTCTATCTTCCAAACGATTGGCTTTGAGAAAAAATTGTTTGTGGTACCTCAATGTCATTTTTGAAGACCTGTCTAATGTCTATAGAGAGTAATAGAGACCCCTCACACGTAGAACAGGTTTGATGAAAAAAGTTTTTTTTTAGTTTCAGTTCCATGTATGGGGAGACCCCCCTACATCCTTTTTTTTATTAACCGACTTCTAAAAAAAGAAGGAAGTTCTCAATTCGGATGTTTATAATTTTTTTTTTTTGTGTTTGTTCGGGCATAACTCCGTCACTTGCTAACCGATTTGAAAAAATATTTTTTTGTTGGAAAGGGTATACTTCCCAAATGGTCCCATATTTTTTTTATCGAAATCAGACAAGCGGTTTTTGAAAAATCAACAAAACTCATAAAAAAACTACATTGTCCACATTATGACCCATGAACATGTGAACCACTAAAAAGTGTAAAATAAAAACTTTTTAACAAAAAATAAAACCGACTTGACAGTTTCTGAAGTCGGTGGCAAAAAAATTAAATCAAACAAACAAAAGTCACCGACTTCAGAAACTGATTCTTCTAAAGTTTATTTTTCACTTTTTTGTGTTTTTTTTTTGTATAAAAATCGTAAAGCGGTTTACAGAATACATCTACCTACCGAGTTTCAACTGTGTAGTCTCAATAGTTTTCGAATAAAGTGGATGTGACATACGGGCGGACAGACGGACAAACAGACATGACGAATCTATATTAAGGGTTCCGTTTTTCGCCATTCGGCTACGGACCCCTAAAAAACCGCTGGTTTGTAATAATTTTTGATGACCTCGTTATCAATACATGTTGGAAGGAGTTGATCAAACAAATACAACAATATTTTTACAAACACAAATATTTTTTCGAAAAATTTAGCTAATGATCATCAGATATAACAAAAAAAAACTTTTTAACAAAAAGTAAAACCGACTTCAAAAAAAAACAAAAAAGTGAAAAATAAACTTTAGAAGAAAAATCAGTTTCTGAAGTCGGTGACTTGTTTGTTTGATTTAATTTTTTTGCCACCGACTTCAGAAACTGATTTTTCTTTTAAAGTTTATTTTTCACTTTTTTGTTTTTTTTTTAAGTCGGTTTTATTTTTTTTTTGTTAAAAAGTTTTTATTTTTCACTTTTTAGTGGTTCACGTGTTCATGGGTCAATGTGGACAATGTAGTTTTTTTTTAAGTTTTGTTGATTTTTCAAAAACCGTTTGTCCGATTTCGATAAAAAAAATTATGGGACCATTTCGGAAGTATACCCTTTCCAACAAAAAAAGAATTTTTCAAATCGGTTAGCAAGTGACGGAGTTATGACCGAACAAACATAAAAAAAAATATATTATACATACCAACCTCCTTCTTTTTTTAGAAGTCGGTTAGTAAAAATAGTTAGTAAGTAATAGATTCTTGAAAATCATCAAATCGACATATTTTATCCCTGCTACCCCTAGTACCTACCACAATCGAGAGTTTTCGTATAGGAAAATGTTGGCGTCTCATCAAAGCAGCTGCTCACGGAAAATTAGCTTGATAGTAATCAAGTGCAAAAATGTACCGTGGATCCTGGACTAACAGTGTGACGCGGTCAATAATAATTTAAAGATGAACGGATAGCTGTCAGTGGGGCGCAAAATGACAGATGGAGCCTCCGTCTAGCCACAGATTAGTCTAGCGCCGTGCCTAAGCGATCACTGATCATCACTGTCGGATTGCATACGTAAGAAAGAGCGCGATGACGCAACGCTCGAACTTACCTTATTAATTTGGTTAAAAATAATTTATTAAATAATCAAAAATTATTTTTAATTTTTGATTATTTGATAAATAATTTTTAACCAAATTTTGTATTTGAATATGATACGTTATTGTTATAAATTTTACCAACGTACGTTGATATGTAATGGAGATATTTTTGTTGGAAGATCATTATTATTTTTTAGTTTACCGTTTTTTTGTATCGAGAAAACTTTACAAAAACATGTTTTGAATACAATGAAATTATCAGAAATATGTTCAAGATTAACATATATTTTTTTCCACCGTGTCAAACTGTACAGATTTGGCTAAAAAATTGTTCAATACAAGCCTATTTGGCTCTTATCAGCCTCTTAAAACATCGAATAAATCATAACGAATACCATGCAAAAAGGAACAATCAAGAAGTCTTACCTCCGATTTCAGATTTGTTATAAATATCCTTGGGTTAATTTATTTATAATAACGATAATATTATGAAAAACGTGCTCCGACGTAAACAGTGCTGCCTATCGATGCTATTTACGTCAGGTCTGGAGGCAGGCTGGCCGGGCTCCAGCTGACGTGGGAGGCGCCCCGCCGAGCGCCCCCGACGCCCACGAACCCCTATCGATCGCACCCCGACCCCCGTCGCATCCCCGATGCACCACTTGTTACATCTCGCGAAGCGTTAATCATACTACGAATAAACCAGAACTTTCTATTGAAATATTCTGTTTTTCGCAAAACAGATACTACACAATTCGGGGACTGAAATCGCGATTTGTATGTGTATTACATTTGACTTGTAGACGGTTTTAGTAGTGGTAGTTTACGCTACAAAATTGCAAAACTGCGATCAATTTTTATTACAACCTGGCAACCACACAGGCTTCAAAAGTTCAAAACTGAAGTATTTTCGGAGTAGAGATAGTATAGAAAGTGTACGCGGCTTGGCATTTGGCCAACCGTTTAAAAATAGCTGATTGTTTACTGTGATAAAGAAAGTGGTTTCAATATAGGTCTGTGCGATAACACTCATGTAATCCATGTCAAATTGACGTATTTTTGACTATCTGAAGGGAATATTGCAACGTAAATGCGTTTACAAATTGCGTAATATGAATTATTGTTTACACTACATGAGCAAGGCCATGGGGAAAATACCGGTATCGTGCAAGTAAGTGCCGAACAAACAAACATTTAGAACGTCTCTTTTCATTTCAAACAGTAACAGCAGGTTTTGTTTATTATTAAGAAACATCATAAACAAATTAAAAAAAATTATAAGTAGAACTCCAAAATGTGGAAAATAAAAGCGGACAAACAACAATTAATTAAAATTGATACCAAGTATTTCATTATTAATGTCAAATGGCACAATTATTATAATCTAAATGACCTAATAAACTATTGACTTTGTAAAAATAATTAAATATAAAAAACAGCTATGATCTAAAGGAGGACAATGTTAGAATGAAACAGATGAACTGGAGAAAAAGATAAACAATATCGTAAGGAATATACTTAATAAACAAACACATAACTCTCCTTTTGGGCTTCGCCGCAGTCGGGTAAAAAGATTTAAGTAAATATAAATAAGAATACATTTTTATACAATTGAGTCATTTACTCATTCATACAAACCAAAACGTGGTCCTGCCAACCAAAACCTAACACACACGAAAGTGCAATATCCATAACTCATTATTGTTGTTGCCACAAAGGCATGTCATGTGTGAACAGGATTCGATGGCGTTTTAGATAATTGCCATAATAACAAAACGTGCTGAGTGGCTTTCATGCAGTGCATGCGGGGAAAGTGTCGTATGTGGATGTGGTCGATGCGCCTCGTGTGGCTGATGCGAGTGATGCGGGGAGATCGTATCGCTCACATCTGCCTGTTTTGAATTATTCCGCACCAGTTGACGTTTGCAGCGGTAAGCATGCACGACATCAACACGACAACACCTAACGCAGGTGTTTATTCGAGTATTTTTGCAAAAATAATTTCACTTTTGTCGCTTTTTTAGAGGGAACAAACTTTTTGGTGAAAGGGAACCCGGAATATTTAAAAGGATATCACTCCGATTGGGCTTTACCTTGTTTTTATTAAATAAATAAATGGAAGTTGTGATTCATTCAACTTATAAGAAAATTGATAAACATGACCACTAGAAAGCTGTTTATTTGCACACGTAAAATCCACATTGGATAAACATAGTTATCGTTTTCTAGAAATGTTTTCCTAAAGATCATGCAAAACAGATTAATGGCAGATTAACGGGCAATATACCGGAATTATTTCACACGTCATAATTATGTGGGTATAAAAATAACCAAGCGTCTCAGCAGGCCACATTTTTTCCTATAAAAATCAGGTTTAGGCTACAGGTGCGTGCGATCAGTAAAGCTATTTACTATCGATAATAAATATAACAAATAAAGCAATAAGAGTAATGTAATTGAAACACTTTTGCGTGCTTGTGCTTTTGCTTCGTAAAATAAAAATGTACGGACAGCAGAATCATCTTCATCCTTGGAAATTGTATAATATGTAATGCAATTCACACAGCATTCAGTCGCCATTGACGCACTCGCGACAATAGGGGATCGGACAAAAAAAAACTAATTAGTCCGTCAGATAGATTTCCAAAAATTATTGGACACGTATTTTTTCTTTTTTCACGTAACCTTAAAATGAAGACGATACAGTGCTTCGAAAACTCGTGTGACGTCATATGATAGTACATTTTGACGACACAAGTGACGTTTCAAGCCCCACTCCAAGATCTTTGACGCGTTTTATCTTCGTCATTTTTTATTGATTAGATAAAACAAAAAACACGTATTCAATATTTTTCGATAATCTAACTTACGGACTAAACAGAATCATATTATTTTGACCCAGTCCGATCCCCTATTGCACCTTTGAGTTGCTAACAATCTGTTCAATCTTTACTGGCCTTTGTTGGATAATTTTCAAATCAGTCTGCAATTTTCTAGATATTGGACCTAGTGCAATAAAATAGGCTTCTAAATATGAGCACGAGTAAGCATTATACCAGACTTATAGATTTGGAGGACCTCAGCTCAGCGGTTAGGTTACTGTGTTTCTACCTTATAAGATTGTTTGGCAGGAAATTATCGTTTTCTAATTGTTTCATTCTTCAGTAAATTTAAAGGAAAGTGGCAAGTTAAATAAATTAGTTGTAAGTTTCAAGGGCAAAACAACAACAAGTTCTCCCTTGTATCATTTATAATCGGCAGGTAAGTATCTTGCAGTAATAACGCACAAGAACCCGTCTGACACCTCGCCTCAGAGCGAACGAGGAAAATCCTCCACATCCTGTTTGTATGCACGAATGCGTACTGTATATCTGTTTAAACATAAAGGATGGCCAAGATTACAGTGTCGACAGTAAATCCTAGACGAAGTCGTCATAGTAAGTTTGCAATAAAGGAGCCGCGCCAACATTTTATTTCCTCACATGAACAGAATTCTAAACCGCTTCATACTGTTCCAAGATCCAATAGCGTTCGTGTACCTCAAGAATTTTAACGGATACATTGTCTGAAGAGGTTTGCTTGAAATATTATTTTGAGTGAGTTCTTCTGCAATTCACTGTAGACGTGATTTTATTACTTGGTGTACGACAACAACCTAGATTTGGTTTACAACATTTGTAAGAATACTATATTTATCAGCGTGTTTTATTTGTTTCTTCTATATTTACAGTAGTACTCCGATGGTGTGATTTGACCACTAATTCGAAACTAAGACCTCCGATTTTTCAGATTCATGTGCTTATTGTTTAATTATCAGTTGCTTCAGTGAGGAAACCAGCATGCCTCAGAGATATAATTATCTCGACTGCATGTAAAGCCAACTCAGAAGCCCAGCACCAGGTTAAGCACTGACCAGTACTGACCACACGGTATTTTAAAGAAGAAGGAGCATGTTATTGTTTTTGAGTATGATTTTACACTATGTCCTATAACTTCCTTTCCACGCTTCTCTAACTAGTGCTGAAAAGGACCAGTTTTTGTGAGTCCAGCTCATCCATCCATCCATCTCCGTCTGAGTCTTTTACGTGGGTACCAAGTTTATTATCATACCGTAATTCTAAGGGATTTGAGCTCTCACCCTAGCAATCTATTTCTGTCTGCATATTTCGTATAGCTCTTTTCTCATTTCTATTATTGGCAACCAATTTATATCCATCCCATTCCTTTTTGTTTTCACCAAAAGATCAAAAGCGATTTACTCAATTAATGTGTGATGTTTTTCCTGAGCAACAAGGACGGGACAATGACGGTTTTATCAGCACAACTTACTACAAATAAATGTGAATCATTTGTGTTTAGTTCACACATATCATTATCATACTGACAGAAGGGCCCAAATAAACACATGTAATGTTGTTTGTGTACTCGGAATGTGATTCACTTTCATAAAGAATTTATGTCCAACATCGTTTATATAACAAAATAACGCAGACCCTCATTCATAAACAATACAAGTCATTAATGTGGCAATCAAACAAATCAATTTGTCATATATAATACACGACAGCAAAATAGTCGTAATATAAAATCGATTATCATTCACTAATAGCGCTTTCAATCAGGCCTAATAATACAATTTGAGCAGTACTGAAGTTTTGCTGACCGTACACGCGCGGTCAACGTTCGCAGCGGCCACCATCGCGCCCGGGCGGGCCCCACGCACACACTATTGCGAAAATAATGCAGCAAAATACTACGTCACGCACTGTTTTGGGTATATTTTTATAGTCTATTATGTTCGCATGCGTGTTAATGAGCCAAACGTGGAAACGCTTTTGTTTTGGATAGTTATGGCCGCCTTTATTGTAAGTTACACGATATACATTGTCGGCATAACGTAATAGATACCTACCTCGTGACTGAGAAAACATCTGATAACTTTATTGTAGACTCATCTTTTTTTCTTGGTCTGAGATTGTAGATTGTGAAATGAGATAAATAAACACAGATCGCGATAAGTATGATAAAGAGATTAGTGAACTCTAGTGAACGAGACAATGCTAATCGTAGAGAGAGATCGATGACATCTGTGTGGAGTGGAGTTGTTTTTCGTAGTAATTTGAAGTTTATAAGTAGGGCATCACGGTCAGGGGTCTACTAGAGGCAAATGATTAGAAATTTAGAATATTTAGAATACTCGCAGCTTCTCACTTTGATTTTTGAATATTTTCGAATAATCGTGTCGCAAACGAGTTGTGGTGTAGGGCTTGGGGCGGGGCGGGGCGCGCGGGTTGCGGGCCGCGGGGTGCGCGGGACGCGGCGCGTTCAACGAACGTCCGCGGGCCGGCACGGGCCCAAGGTCGGCGCGTTCACTCGCCCGCCACACCACTCCGCCACCATCAACCGGCTGCCAACTAAGGGTTTTATTTTACCCAAGATTTTGCATTATTTTTAGCCTACAACCTTGTATGATTGCACTGCGCTACTTGTCTTTAATCCTCAACGTGCATGCCAGCCCACATTACGCACTCCATTATTATTTTTATCATATTATGTATAACAATTCGTGTGAAATCCAAGTAAACAATTCGTGCTAAATAACAATCAAACAATTTCATAGATTTACTGTAAATGATCCACGCTTGTTGCCAAATCTGCGCAGACATAGAAACGTCTTTCGAGCAGGTTCCAATGCAAATACATATTATAATAATGGCCCCAGTTACCTGATACACGTGTAAACTATTTTGTTTATCGGTTTTTAGCTACCTATCGAAACTATCGATTGCCATCTAAGTCAGTCAGTTCGTCTTTTGAGCCGGATGTTTGTGCAACGTGCAACTCATGCATAGTTTCGAAAAGTGAAGGCTAGTGACGCAATCTTTTATTAGTAAGTTGCCGACGAAGCATTCACGTAAAAGTACGAGAATCTCAAATGGTAATTAAAAATTCGGTATGATAATGGCAAATAGCGTTATCCAACGAAGTTACGTAATGTTTTAGTTGAACCGTCTTATTCGGCCGGTTTTAATTAGCATTTGTATCACTATTATACATAAGTACATTTACTACGAGCGGTAGATCTCACGTAGAAGATAGCAAGCAGCAGCGGTTTGAGCAGCGAAAGTTTCTTGCGATTGGAAAATCGAAGATAATCATGTGATTATTTACGACGCTAACTTTTTAAGTATTTCTTGGAAATGCGAAAATAAAAATAAAAAAAGTAGTTAAAAAACTAAAAAACCCGACTGAAAAAACTGAAAAGCAAAAAACAAGCACATTTTAAATTAAACAAAACTTGGAACCAGGCGGGGTTCTATTTTAGTTCTATGTTTTTCATTTCATAATTTAATATTCAAATGAACCCCGCCTGGTTCCAAGTTTTGTTTAATTTAAAATGTGCTTGTTTTTTGCTTTTCAGTTTTTTCAGTCGGGTATTTTAGTTTTTTAACTACTTTTTTTTATTTCCAACTTTTTAGTTCTTTTGTGTTTGTTCTTTCGTTGGTCGCGTAAAATTCTTCGCAAATGATTTAACTTTTGTGCTTGTTTATAGGATTTGTCACTTTGAATTTCTTTTAAACATATAAGTGTCATATATTTTTGTAATCTCCCTTCTTCGATCAATAATGTACTAGATTCCCGGTAAGCGCTTCAAAAACGGCCCGAAATATAAGACCACAAACGTATTTGTGGTCTTATTTCAAATTAGTATGGTCCAATCATAGCCAACATTAAGACGTCAAAATACCGCAGTATGCGTTCAAAAACTGCGTAAATAACCACCGTAATACCAAGGTTTTGGAAGGAATATCTATTTTTCGGTAATTTAATATCATTATGTGCTTTCTCATAATATTTAAACATAATTAAACTGTAAATATAATTAAATCAGCGAATATTATAATTGTTTGGCCAATGTTTGCTACAACGCACCAACTATTGTATCATGTCCTTGAACGGGGAACGCTAGTTCCGCAATAGAATAAGCACGACATTGTACACAAAATGCTTTTAACCGTATTGCTTAGAGTTTAAGTTTCATTTTAGAATGAATATTTTTGTACTGATGACTTTTTACTTTGGAGCGACATTTAAAATGTTTTGCTTCTAATCTTTCTCCGATGAAAGGGCTTAAATAAATACTTTACAATGTTATTTAAGCGTTATGTTAAAGTGTTAAGGTTTATAATCATCTGAAGTTGTAAATAATATTGAACTTTTTTCTAAGATGTTAGGTAGATGTTTACGTGTGTGCAAACGTGGCCACTTGAGCGACTTAGTTTTGTTCCTGATGCTTAATCTAGTACTATTATTGATCGAAGTCTCCCTTTAAAACCCTTTATTTTGATACCCTACTCGATAGTATTGGAAAAAAAAAATATTTTGAACTCCGCGATTTGGCCCCCAAAATCCGCAATTTTTCTTTGTTTTTTAATTTTAATGTAGCCTATAACACTCGCGCCATCAAGACGAATCTAACAATGTATATTTCATTCAAATCCCTTCATCCGTTTAGGAGTTATGAGGGAACAAAGAAACGGACATACATACATACATACATACACGTCAAACACATAACCCTCCTTTTGGGCTTCGCCGCAGTCGGGTAAAAAGTAGCCTATGTTACTCAGGGTGAATGTAGCTTTCCAAGGGTGAAAGAATTTTTGAAACCGGCCCAGTACTTTTTGAGCCTATTCATTACAAACATACAAAAATAGGTACAAATCTTTCCTCTTTATAATATTAGTGTAGATGTAGATGTAGATGAACCCCGCCTGCTTCCAAGTTTTGTTTAATTTAAAATGTGCTTGTTTTTTGCTTTTCAGTTTTTTCAGTCGGGTTTTTTAGTTTTTTAACTACTTATTTTATTTCCAACTTTTTAGTTATTTTGTGTTTGTTCTTTCGTTGGTCGCGTAAAATTCTTCGCAGATGATTTAACTTTTGTGCTTATTTATAGGATATCTCACTTTGAATTTCTTTTAAACACATATGTGTCATATATTTTTGTAATCTCCTTTTAAAACCCTTTATTTTGATACCCTACTCGATGGTATTGGAAAAAAAAAATTTGAACTCCGCGATTAGGCCCCCAAAATCCGCAATTTTTCTTTGTTTTTTTAATTTTAATGTAGCCTAACACTCGCGCCATCAAGACGAATCTAACGACGTATATTTCATTCAAATCGGTTCATCCGTTTATGAGTTATGAGGGAACAAAGAAACGGACATACATACATACTTACATACATACATACACGTCAAACACATAACCCTCCTTTTGGGCTTCGCCGCAGTCGGGTAAAAAGGCATAATATTTTGATTGTGTTCACATGTCACGTCTCTCAAACCTTAATTTAGTAGAAAGTTATTTCAGTATGGTAACATTGGTAACTCGACTAACTAGTGTTGTCGTTATCTGAGGATAAGATTATAAAGCTTATCAGTTGTTTATCACATACACGCATGCTCTAGAAGTTTAGAAACTAATGGAGGTAAATGGCCAATACAATGGCGATACCAGCTAGGAAAATCTGTAAAGTAGAGACCTACCAATAACAAAGTTCTAAAAGATTCTGGATACTGAACGGACTTCCTTCGGCAAAGACTGCAACTTCGGGACTTTGTAAAAGCTATATTGGAGACCACAATTATGATAAATTAATGAATCACCTTACACATCATGTAGGTGTATAAATAAATGTATCACCATTTATCATGAAAGAAAACCAATCTACCTAGTTTACCAGTCCTTTTGAAAGCTTTTAAGACTGATAGTTACCAGGAAACTATACCTATAATACGAATGACTTAATTTCAAGAGATTTGTTAACCACATAAGGAAAACCGTTTGGTTGCCTATTGAATAAACTACACCTACCTGTCTGTACATATTTACTAGTCACATAAGTAAAATAAAAATCGTATTATGTTAACCATGTGTTAACCTAACTCAAAGATGTCTAGCACATCTTTGAGTTAGGTTAGGTAACTTGGAGGGTTGTAATGATGATTTTGATGATTATAATTCTGTAACTGCATACGTCTTACTGCCGCGAATCATATTTTCACTAACATACAACCTAGCACTGGCCTGCAAATCGCAAAAAACGTAAGAAAATTTGAATTTCGCGGGCTACCCTGGAACATCAACCTTAGGTAGTAAGTTTAACCTGCAACGGCTGCAACACTGTTTATTATGTCAATAACAACATTGACAGCTGTCACATGAAAATTTGGCGGAAAAACTTTTCTACGTGCTCGCAATAGGAAAAATGAGAAAAAACATCGTTCACTTGTATGTGTGTTGTGTTGTACTAAAAATAGTCGATGCCATCTAGAATAGACGTAAAGAAAAATAAACGGAAATGTGGCATTTTCCTACTAAAGATCAGTCTAAAGTGAATAGAATAGAAAATATTTTTATTGCATAAAAACATGGTATAAAAGATGGTACAAAAATTCGATGCTGTTCGATTTGATGCTTGATTTTTAAATTATACAATGTTTGAACAATAAATGCAAACTTAACGTGTTGCAGTCGTTGCAGACCACTAGACGTAATCTCAGTGTTCGCAATCGCTTCACTAATTGCTGCTCTATTGTCACATTTGTTTCTGTTACTCTGGTTCTGTTTTACTCATTTAAAATCATTTGTTACTAATTCATCATCTTCCTGCCCCTGCCCCATTCGATTTTAAATAAAACTTTTGTAGTTTAAACTGTAACTTAAATACCTATATGTCACATAAAATTTATTCGCGTTTCGAGCCCATTGGCAGACCGCGCCCTGGCCCGGTATGCTATTGCGAGACTGCGAGATCAGCTGCACACGTGTCTACGACAAATTGGTACTTACTAACACCTAAATTGTGGCTGTAGTAATAAGTGGTGTCGCGAGGGCAATTGGTTTTATTTCTTTTATGTATATTATATTCTAGTCATCTCAAAGTTCACAAAGTGATTGGTTTTATGGTAACCATATATAAATGTACTGCTTCGCTTTAATCCCAACGCCTCACGATATAATAGAGGTACTCACCCTTGTAACTCCCCTTCGGTTGTGTAAGTATCTCGCAATCCAGTCTCTTATCTCCGGTCCGCAAGGGCACCGGAGTGTTATTCCTCCAGCTTCTCAGGAGTCAATAGGATATCTGTAAATTTTAAGTACCCATGAATCTTTGGGCTAAGTATTACCTATCTGTCTTCGTTGATGAAGCCTTTTATAGCAGTCATCCATTTACCATACCTATGATGAGGTTTGTTCTCATCACTAATGTTTGTGACACGTATGTGCTAATCAGATACTGGATTCTTTCCACGTCTGTTGAAGCACGCATTTCGTGACACTTAAGTGCTTATCAGATACTGGATTCTTTCCACGTCTGTTATTAAGCATGCATCTCAGAACGACTTCGGCCCCAATGCCTCTTCGTCTGAAATGCTTCCCTCTGGCATTACCTATATAAAGGTGATATAGTGTAATTAAACGTCCGTCGACGTTGCGTGTCCGACGGCACACGACTTCGTAGGCGGTGGGGGTGGATTTATAAGGGAGGGCTTGCCCAAGACCCTTCCTATGGCTATAAACCCTAAGCGCTTTATGTCCGGACGAGCAGCTAGCATGTGGTCGCTGTTATGCCCTCAGCCCAACGCTGAAGGCACGACCCACACATTTAAGTTTAGTCTCAAACTATTCGAACAGGTACAAACAAGTACCTCCACACATATTGTAATATCCATTAACTATATTGTTTAGACCAACAGATAAATAATACTTAGCTTTACAGGAGGCCCGCGACACGGATGACAGGAATCTCCATGAACTCCAGGCACTGAATTTACTTCACTTGAAGTTACATTAGTTACTCAGACTGAATATGTCATGGCGACCATTTTAGCGGGAATGGCTGGCGTCGTTTTGGCGTAGCGTCAGGTTGTCACTACTGATTTAGTGTTGCTATTTACATTTTAGTGTTGTGCAATTATATTTACATTTTTTAGGTTTGGAACATCGCGATTTCATCTTTCGCGACACTCCCGACGACGACATAAGTTACATGTGTTCCATCAAGTCTCGCGTCCACTCTCGGATCTTCTCTCGAGCCTTCATGGACGCGTCTCTCACTTCTCTCACTTCGGGAGTTTGAGTTATTTCATTTGTATCAGTGCTTTGAGGTATGCTATCATTATTGTGTTCTTCATCAAGTATTGTTGGTTCATCATTTTCTGAGGTAAGTGTTCTCTGAGTTATTTTCTTTTCTATCTCTTCTCTGTTTATGTGGTTTTCTGTTTCAGGTTTGTCAACGGGTTCTGCGGTTTGTGGAGTTGTGGATATTTCTTCGGTAAGAATGGTTGAGTCGAGTTCTTCTAGCAGAGGTAAGTTATCCCATGCTGGTGTAACATCTTCCTTTTCAAACTCAAACATAACCCTTTCTTTTCCAGATATATCTTCTTCAACCTCCAACGGATAAAGATGTGCGATGGAACGAGTGAATTCCGTATCATTCACCTTTACTCGCGCCACTCTGCATTGACCGTCGGCTCCTTTCAACAAAGATATAATTTTTCCAACTTTCCAGTTTTCTCGGTTCTTCGTATCTCCTTTAATCTGGACGATATCTCCTAGTTTTGGAATTTCTAATTTTGTTATCCTTGGTTCTTTAAGAGAGTGTCGGTATCTCTCCCTTAGACTTGGTAGGTACTGGTCGACGAACATTTTCTTAAACTCTTTCAGCATGTTCTGTCCACGTTTCCAACCTTCTACTAGATTCTGTTTTGTTACTGTGCCTTCTTGTGGAAATTCTGCGTCTGAAGGTGTTGTCACGATGCATTTATTCAAGGTTAGAAAATCTGATGGTTTGAGAATATCCTCTAGATCAGAACCTACGCACGTCAGTGGGCGTGTGTTTAATATTGCTTCTATCTCTTTTATGATTGTACTTAGTTGATTATCTGACAATAAACTTTTCGTCAGAGTTCTCTTGAGACAGTGTTTAACTAGTCCAACAAGTCTCTCATAGAAACCTCCATGCCATGGTGCTAATTGTGGAATGAATTTCCATTCTATGTTATTAGTGATGCAATAGTTGCTTGACAGTATTTCTGCAGTTAATTTAAATTGTAGTGCGTTATCTGAAACTATTCTTGTTGGTATTCCTCTGCAAGATATAAATCTTCGTAGTGCTAATAGACATTCCTCAGCCGTCAGATCCTTAACGACTTCCAAGTGTATAGCACGTACTGCTAGACATGTATAAAGACATATCCATCTTTTTTCTGATTTATTACTTGTCTTTACTTGAAGAGGACCCAAATAATCTATTCCGGTATATGTAAAAGGTGAACTATAGTTCACTCTTTCCTTAGGAAGCGCTGGAGTAGTTGGTAATTTGAATGGACCTCCTCCATGTTTGACACAATTTGTGCATTTTCCCAATATTTTCTTTACTTGGCTTCTTCCTTGGGGAATCCAATACGATAATCTGATCAAGCTTAAGGTGTGGTTGACCCCTACATGATAGTTTTTCTTATGTGTTTCTAGGATCATTGTGTTAGTGAAATCACAATCCTTTGGGATTAGTATTGGATATCTTTTATCGTAAGACCAATCAGCGTTTTGTAATCTTCCTTTACAACGTAAGATACCGTCTATGTCGGTAAATACTCCTAAGTTTCGTTGTAGGTTAGTATCTTTACCTTCTACTTCCTCCGGGAAATGTTCTTTTTGAATCCTTTTTATCTTTTGTGTATGTGATAGTGTATCTTCCTCACAGTGTTCTGTGGAGCTGTTTCGTGATTCTTTATCTGATTGATTTTTCCGTTCTTGCTCCTTTGAGATCTTCTCTCCACTCGTGAGATCCTCCCCAACAGGAAACGAAAAGTCATGTTCCACAGAAGAACATGTGGGAGTTACTGCGACTTCGGTTTCATTAAGTAAAGAAACTTCGGCTCTACAACCTTTCGGCCAAGTTCTGGAGTCTTCCAGTAGAAATCTTGGTCCGGATAGCCATTTCTGCTTGTCTTCCATAGAACTCGTGGGTCTAGTAGCCACGTCTGCTGGATTCAATCCTGTTGGAACATATCTAACTGTTACTGGTGTATTTCCCTTTATTTCTTCTATCCTCCTTGCAACGAATGGTGGTAGTAGTTTGTTGCCGTAATACCAATCAATCACTATTTGACTATCTGTCCATATAGTGCTTTCTGTAAATTCAAAGTCTAGGAACTTGATTACGTACTTCAGTAACCGGCTTCCTATTAGAACACCTAATAGTTCAAGTCTTGGAATTTTTAAATTGTCCTGATCCTTGATGGGTACCACTCGTGACTTTCCTATCACAAAGCTCAGTTCTTTTCCATTGGAAATGTATACGACTGCCGCATAAGCTTTGGTTGATGCATCTGAAAAAACGTGCAGCCTGATATTGTCATCACCAGCTTGTTTGAAGTATTTCCTTGGTAAAACAATGTTTTTTGTGTCTTCCAGCTGTTCTCTAATAATTTGCCACTCATTGGTCAATTCTTCTGGTAATGGGGTATCCCATTTGAATTTATGTATCCACAGATTTTGTAGTAAAAGTTTTGCTGGTAACAAATTTGGTGCAGCATATCCGCATGGATCGTAAATTGACGCTATGTTTTTTAGTATTTCTCTCTTGGTAGTGGCTTCTGTAGTCTTTCTTGGTCTTAATCTGATCGTATCTTCTCCTGTGTTCCAATTCAGTCCTAATACTTTAACTTCTACGTCTCTGCAGACATCCGATGAAGCAATGCTTTCTGAGAATCGTTTGGAATTTGAACTCCATTCTCTGAGATTCATTGAAATCTCTTCAAATGTGATCTTACACGACTCATACATCTCTGTTGCTTCTTGTACGGAATCTACTCCTGTGACAAGGTTATCGACGTAGATGTCATTCACAATGCGTTTTAGATTTTCCTCCTTGGAACGCAGTAGATGATGTTTCAAAGTAGCGTTTAGAAGAAATGGACTTGATATTACTCCAAATGGTACGCGACAAAATCGTAAGTGTAGGATGTTATCCTCCGTGGCCGCTCCTTTTATGTCTTTCAACCATAAGAATCGAGTTACGTCTTTGTCCTTTGCGTGTAGTGCTATCTGTAGAAAAGCCTTTTCTACGTCTGCTGTTATTCCTATTTGACGCGACCTAAACCTTAACAACATTCCGGTCAAGTCTTCTAGCATAAGTGGTCCGCAGTGTAAGCATTCATTTAAACTTTTGCTATTCTTGGTCTTTGCTGAAGCGTCATAGACTATGCGAGTTGGCTTGCCCGGATGACTAACACCGTGATGTGGTAGGTAGTGTATAGGATGATCTACATCTTCGACTCCCTTTTCATTGTCCGGTACCCTTTCAATTATTTCTTTTGCTAATTGTTCTTTTAATGTAGTATCATACGCTGTTAGTGAATCGAAATTTAATCGTTTGAGTAGATTGACTAGTCTGCCTATGGCTAGGCCGTAATTAGTTTCTAAATTAGGTGGGTAATCTATCCATGGCCAACTAACAGTGTATCTGTTATTTACTAGTTCTATTGTATCATTGAATTGGTTGATTACTTCTTCGTCCCTAGTCAATTTTGGTGAATCACATATTCCAATTTGATTGATGATGATTGATGATTCTAGTTCCATTAGGCATTGAGTGCTAATTAAACCGGCTTCTTTTTAATAGCATTATTTGCATCTAAAATTCTATATTGCCTTCTAAATTACTAAGTCAGTACGTTTAAATTGTAATTACTTATGCCACATTCACTAAGCATCAAAATTTAATTAAAATTGTCATCAAATATTATTTAACGGCCACTAATAGTACGTAGATACTACTGTCGTGTCATCAAAAGGCTTAAATATAGAAGTTCAGAGCATCCAATGACCTAAATATCGAAGTTCAGAGTATCGAATATCCTAAAGATCGATATTTATTTACATGTTGTGCTAAAACTTAAGTTATCGACAGAATCACTAGAACTTTATTTTTATCGGATAACTAGACAATAATTGTGAAAGCAACTTGGAAATAGCGTTGGTTACAGTTTCAACCTAACTTAACCTATTTCCCACAGTTTACAATGACGAATCATACAGTCTGCCTGTGACTAGTCAATTAGACAATGGTGAAAACATTTCTGTAACTAGTAGGTAATTTTAACGTAAATACAATAATCTAAAATGTAATAAAAGTTGATATTTTGAACTTGGGTATAACAACTTTAGGTATTTTCGTGCTTGACCTCCTCGGTTTTATTTATGCAATTCCTATAACAAAGTGCTCTGTTATGATGGCCAGATTTGTTACAGTGTACACATTTAATTGACTTTTTACAATCTTTTACTTGATGATTTTTGCCTAGGCAGGCAAAGCAGTGATCCTTTATTTTTTCTTTCCTTTCCTCCACAGTTGCAACAACCTTGCATTGATCATTGAAGTGCGATCCTTGGCAAAAAATGCATTGAAGTTTCCTTTTCTTTTTCATGGGCCTGTCTCTTTTACTTCCTTGTTCTTGAGGTCTTCTTTTTGTGGAATTACTATTGTAGTTACTGTTTTTATGAAATGGTTTTTTCTCACTGAACCTTTCTTCTCTTTTATTTCCTGGGCGGGTTTGACTTGAATCGTGGTTTTCAGAATTCTTGTGATTTCTGTTGGGTTTTACGGATTTTCCCTTCTTGTTGTGTGAGCTTGTGTGTAACGTCTGAGTGGTATATTCTTCCAGATTTTCGGAAGTGATCCTATTTGCGTCTTCCCCAGCAGCTATTATGGTTTCCAAATGTTGACGAATTTCTTCTATTGACTCGGTTTTTGCCTTTATCCTTTTCAGTTTGATATTCATTTCCGCTAGAACTCCCTCACCGTTTAGTTGTATTTCACTAAAGGAAGTGACCTCTTCCACATAAGATTGCATTTCGTTTAATGATAGACTACTGTTTAACTCAGTTCCGAACCTTTTCACAGTTACCTCTAGCTTACCTAGCACTATTTCTAACTTTTCCGAATTTTCTATATTAGCATTATCCTTATAGGTGAGTGCTTCTTCGGTTAGTTTAGAGATAGCATTTGCTATAGACTCAAGTCGCCTTATCAGAATTTGTTCCATTTTGAAATTCTGAAAAAGTATTTTATAATTTTATACCTTGTATCCTAAGTTAAAGATTTACATCATGTATATCCTTAAATTTACCAATTGCGTGGCGTTCGCAATATAATAAAATTGAAAAAAAATAAAATTTGTTTAACACCCTGTATGACCAAAAGTTTATCTAAAACCTTTTATGTACAAAGAACTCTACCAACACCTGACATATAATAGAATTATATTTTATTAATGCCCTGTATATATAACAGAAAGTTTTAATTGTCACCCTGTATAGGACAGAAAAGAATTTTATTGTCTACAGGACAAAAAAAAAAAAAAAATTTATTGTCACCCAGTATACAACAGAGAAAAAATTATTGTCACCCTATAAACAACAAGTTAAAAGCAAGAAATATTTCACTATCTCTAGAATACAACATTTTCCATAATGAACTCAGTCCCTGAATTATAATTATGGGTAAGGGAATTTCTCTTATACCTAAGAGGTTTCCGTATCTACTCAGAATATATTCATATCACCGGTGCTGGTTGACGGGTAAAACTCTCAGTATTAACCCAGAATATATTCATATTACTGTTGCTGTTTGACAGGTAAAACTGGTTTGTTTCATTATTTTAAGTTTCTGATATTGATTTAAAATTTCCATGTCATCCACCCATCCCGTACCGACCCTTCCTTTCAATCTCCTCTGTTAACTACCACACAATTATTTACACCTTTCAGTTATACCATTTCTCCCACAATTCATTCATCGTTTCTTTGGTGTTCATCTCACTCTCCATCCATCAATCATTTATATGGTTGATGTTCTTGTTAATTACTTATTTATAAACATATTAGGTACCTGCCAACATCATTTGTGTATGCATCCACAAATGATATTAGGGTTCACCTGCATCAACTTAGTACTTATAGTTAATTGGTACACTTTAGTAGCCAACATGAAGCAATGCAGTCAGTCAGGGATGATGTGTAAAACATGACAGTAGTTCACACATAAGTTATAACATACAATCCAGTTTCACACATGTCAATTTTATACTCATTTCTTTAAAGTAATTGTTAAAATAAACTTACAATGAGTGTTGATGTGTTTTTCCTTTCTATAGTATCAGTGATCTATCTATGAGAATAGATGTCAGGTGTAGATGTCAGTGTCACGCATCTGCCTTCATTTGCCCATCTGTATAGAGGGTATTAGGTATAGATAAACAATTTTATGTGAACTCATACACAACAATGCTGTCTTTATGCAAATTTTAATACACCAGGTGTTCATATCACAACTTTACAAACTTACTCTTTAGTTAGGTACTTATTTAACTAATACAATACTATACAATGACGTCCGAGCCGAATTTCGCTCGTGCGCCCTTGAGCACATGTAGTTTTATCAAAGTATACTTTAAGTAGTTTCCTCTATTATTTGTTACAGCTTATAAATCGTGAAATAGTTTACCTTATAATCTTCTTAATTATTCCCAAGTTATTTTAAGTTTCCTTTTGTTCACTGATAGAAGTAGTTATAACTTTCTTGAAGTTATTTCGCCCAAACAACTCGTGGGTTTCCTTAATATCGATATCACTTTTTCATAGTTAAACGAATTATGTTTACTATGCACACAATACTTAACGGTTTCTAATAATTTTTATTCCTGTAAAACGTAACGAACAAGGAAATAAGTAAACTTTAGTTTTAACAAAGTTCAGTATGACACACGAGACGCTACCGCCATCGCCATTTTGAATGCATCAAAGTTTTCACAGTCGGATTTCGCAATTTTATCAATATTGTTTCGTGTGAGAATGCTTAATATGTTATTCAGTAAATTACTTTTGGAATTTACTTGACTGTATATAAGATTTATAGGTTTTAACTCTCTAAGGATAGGATAATCGTAAGTTTCTTCGAAGTCCACTGCCTATTACTTCCTATTTCCGGTCAAAGAGAGTGTCAGTCATTCTGCCAAACTTGTTTTATCAAGTCCGCGCCAAATTCAAATTTAGAATGTTTAATTGGCTTATAACGTTGCACATCACACGTACACACGCTACATACCCATTCAATTTGCAGTAACCTCGAGAATCTTTCATCTCGGCCTGCTGTTCATCTCAATAAACTTAGATAAATGAACATTTACTCATCATCACCGTGACGTTCTAATTTTGGCGTCTATAGGTGAATTATTATAGACATCCGCTTATTGGACGTTAGTTCCCATCGAATTTATATAGAGGTCGCTGCCAACCTGATTTAATACACAAATGTTATTATGTAAATGAATTTTTATGGACATCCGCTTATGAACATTAGTTCCCATCGGATTATATAGATGTCGCTGCCAACCTGATTTAATACACAAATATTATTATGTAGATGAATTTTTATGGACATCCGCTTATGAACGTTAGTTCTAATCAAATTATATAGATGTCGCTGCCAACCTGATTTAATACACAAATATTATTATGTAGATGAATTTTTATGGACATCCGCTTATGAACGTTAGTTCTAATCAAATTATATAGATGTCGCTGCCAACCTGATTTAATACACAAATGTTTCTAATATTTAACAATAAGAGTCTGGATTGATTTTATGCCTTGGGATGCTTTAAATGTTACCGTTTTGTAATACCTGAGCATCTCCACCATGTCGCGAGGGCAATTGGTTTTATTTCTTTTATGTATATTATATTCTAGTCATCTCAAAGTTCACAAAGTGATTGGTTTTATGGTAACCATATATAAATGTACTGCTTCGCTTTAATCCCAACGCCTCACGATATAATAGAGGTACTCACCCTTGTAACTCCCCTTCGGTTGTGTAAGTATCTCGCAATCCAGTCTCTTATCTCCGGTCCGCAAGGGCACCGGAGTGTTATTCCTCCAGCTTCTCAGGAGTCAATAGGATATCTGTAAATTTTAAGTACCCATGAATCTTTGGGCTAAGTATTACCTATCTGTCTTCGTTGATGAAGCCTTTTATAGCAGTCATCCATTTACCATACCTATGATGAGGTTTGTTCTCATCACTAATGTTTGTGACACGTATGTGCTAATCAGATACTGGATTCTTTCCACGTCTGTTGAAGCACGCATTTCGTGACACTTAAGTGCTTATCAGATACTGGATTCTTTCCACGTCTGTTATTAAGCATGCATCTCAGAACGACTTCGGCCCCAATGCCTCTTCGTCTGAAATGCTTCCCTCTGGCATTACCTATATAAAGGTGATATAGTGTAATTAAACGTCCGTCGACGTTGCGTGTCCGACGGCACACGACTTCGTAGGCGGTGGGGGTGGATTTATAAGGGAGGGCTTGCCCAAGACCCTTCCTATGGCTATAAACCCTAAGCGCTTTATGTCCGGACGAGCAGCTAGCATGTGGTCGCTGTTATGCCCTCAGCCCAACGCTGAAGGCACGACCCACACATTTAAGTTTAGTCTCAAACTATTCGAACAGGTACAAACAAGTACCTCCACACATATTGTAATATCCATTAACTATATTGTTTAGACCAACAGATAAATAATACTTAGCTTTACAGGAGGCCCGCGACACGGATGACAGGAATCTCCATGAACTCCAGGCACTGAATTTACTTCACTTGAAGTTACATTAGTTACTCAGACTGAATATGTCATGGCGACCATTTTAGCGGGAATGGCTGGCGTCGTTTTGGCGTAGCGTCAGGTTGTCACTACTGATTTAGTGTTGCTATTTACATTTTAGTGTTGTGCAATTATATTTACATTTTTTAGGTTTGGAACATCGCGATTTCATCTTTCGCGACAAGTGGTACTGCTGTGTCACTCCAAATCATAGAGAACTGTGAACTACCCACAACACAGACGACGTTAACCTTTGACGCGTGATCATTAGTTGAAGAGGAAGTTGAAGAGAATAAAAAACACAAAACATTATTCAAATCTATACAAAAAATAGGGGTTTTGAAAAGCGAAAAACAACAACATTCAAATGTCCGGGACACAGCAGTACCATCAAACGTCCAACAAAATAACGCCTCTAATCCGCGACGAGGGTAATAAACACACAGTCGTCATCATTTCTAGTCGTGCAAGCCTACCACCTGCGATAATTTTCTTCTTCTGCAAAGCAAAGCGACTGCGGCGTTGGAGAAATTCCTCGAGTATTCGGTTCAACGGCCGCGCTACGCCGTGAGCGCTTTGCGCCTGTGTGACTGAGTGAGCGGCGCGGACGCACACACGGGCCCACACTGCCTCTGCAAACATGACAGAACCGTTACCCGCTATCCTCTACCTATACATCATCTAGCAATGGTCTAACCAGTCCTCAGCGTATGTCACTAATGTCATGGACGATTCACCCGAAAAAAAATGGATTTGTCTCAAAGGACCAAATATTATTCAGCAGTATAGTGCCTTGAGGCAACAATGTTGCCACTGAATGAAACAAAAGGATTGCAAGTAACTTCAAGTAGATGATCCACAACAACATCTGCATCGCCGGTAGAGTGCAATGCAACCCACATAAGAGTGCGGCGACGTCGGTATGCAACACCGCGGCTGCGCCAGAGAGAGGGGAGGCTAGCCGCGGAATGTGATTATATCTCTTCAAGATTTCATCACTAACACTGACGATCGTATCTTCATTCACCTTACAAAATTTAGCGCAACGCTATTAACTGCGGCGTTGATGAAATGCATTATGAAAGTTGCAAAGCAAAATTTTATTTTTTAAACAACTGAAACTCAAACGCTACTCAGGGCTATCTGGTACAACAGGAAAGACCGCATCTTGCATCGCAAGATGACATCCTAACCGATTTACTGGTAATTGAAAGTAATTCAATTTAGAATGAGTGTTTATTGCGGCTAATAGTGTTGTCCGGTAAAACGAAAGGCGTCTACTGCGAGCGACTATCATAATATTCGTTACAAAACAGAAGAGGTTTTATGAGATTTATCTGATGAAAAAGGCTACTATCTACTTTCAATTTATAACAATTACATTTGCCCGAGATAAACCACATTTGATTGTAGATTTTTTTGTGCCATTACAAGACTACCGTCCTAGATTACCAAGTTTAGGCTGACACCTAATGTTATTCCTACTTCCTTAACCCATATTTAAATCACAATGATGAAATCCGTTTGCACAAGGAGTTGTATTATCCTGTAGACGAGATATTTCGTAATGATCGCATGCTTGCGTAATCTATTAAAACAAATTACCTATCTAATCTCGGTGCAGTATGCATATAGTCATAACCGGTTGATTAACTCATGACTCGACTAGGTTGAACCATATCATAAATTACAAACATTCTATAATAAAGTCATACTCGTATCTGAAAAATAATACAGAAAGACAATGTTATAGCAACCCTTAATAATTCTGCTATCTATGTTAAATTTGACTAAGAAAATGGAATCGTTAACCAACGTAACCCAAAGGTTTAGCACGAGGACGTAGAAACATTTTAGTGTGAATTGCTAGACTGGCAACTCATGTGACATTTTGAATCAGAAATTAAAAGTTGTCTATAATGTCAAGGACCCGCGTGGGTAACTACCTAGACTCGGCACTGGTTTGTAAATCGATTTGGAAAGGTTAAAAAAGTCGGCGTAATACTCGATGCCTCCGTAGCTGTAGCTTGAACTACTTGTAACATTTGAAATGATTCATTTTTTTTTTTTTTTTTTGTTTTTACAAACTATTATTCAGTAACGAGATAATCTTTGTAAGTTTCGGTTATTGGTTTTAAAAGGTCACACAAGTATCTATCGCTGCTGTATGTAAACAATAAGACATGATACCAATTCTGAGAATTTACACAAAGGAACGTGTTTTAGCTATCTGAAACGAGATTAAAGGTCACCATGATTGTGTGAATATGACCCAAGAACCGGACACTGCACGATAATGAATTTGGTGGCTTGGGTTTTAGTGCGAGTAATGTTGGCGTTCCTTGTGTTTGAAATTTTGCATTCCTAAGCCGAGACAGTATGAATCATTCTGTAAAGTACGGTTGGGTTAGATTTCCAACCAGACAGCACAGGAACCTTTAAAAGGTAGTCATTGCAGCAACAGGTAGGTACATCACGTCATGGATTAAAAATGTCAGGCCTCTCGTTTATACGTTGGTATTACTTTATAGATACACCTAAAAAGTTTGTTGTAGATTGTGGGTCACACAGCGGAAGCGACGACGGACGTGTTTCGAAATATAGCACGCACTATCGAACTCATTATACTCATTATGTGAGATCACGAGTAATGTCACTGAGATAATAATTTATCAAGGGTTTACAGGGCCCCTTGCGCGGGCCAAGGGACTGTTGCCAAACGCTGTGGGACTTGCTTATCAATTGGTTATAGGTAGGTACAGAGTTCAGAATTCAGATTACTGAGTAACAAGCAAATCACGTTTCAACTAGCAACAAGATATTAACAGCTAGTATTTTTCGACATGAAACTGCGCATTTGTAATTTAAAATTTATTACCATAGACTTCGGCAGAATAAAAGATATTCCTTAGACTCCCTTGATAAGTAATAAAAGTCTATTGTTTGGCCATTGGTCAAATTTTCAATTACTGGCAACCCTTTTCGATATCTCTCGGGGAAGAACTGAACTTACTTATGCTTCTGAGTCAATAGACATTCCCTTAAGTTTAGATTGTAAAATTAATTAATTTCTATAGTATAATACCTACTGAAAAATTACACATGACTATTTTGTATCCAAACAAAAACAAACAAAAATCTAGGTTATGTTCATTGTCTGTTGCTTATTCATTTTTTGAATCGCTGATTCATAGCAGTATGGTATTTTGGATAAATGCCGCATTTCATTACTTCGACCCATTTTACAATCAACGCATTTAAAATGCGTTGATTGTAAAATGGGTCGAAGTATCAACAGGGATGGTCCCTGTTGATACTTTGGCCCATTAAGCTATTACCTATGCTTATTTTACCCAGTTAGATATTATCTAACTGTAGCGTAATGCTTACAGATAGCCTTTAAAGAAATCGCTTTTGTAACACGCAATATGTCATCTCGTTTGAAACGCACGACGCTCATATTTCTTCATACATTAAACGAAGCTGGTTAAACATATTTACGTGTGGGCATAAAGAGACTTGCGCCGTAATGTCAATCAGCGACGCAATTTACAGCACCGTCCCAGCGTAATTTCATGTACAAGTAGACTTCTGTTAGTAGACTTAGTTGCAAATGTGCAATGGTCAGTACAGTAGAGGCAGCCAGCTTCGAGTCACACTGACATTGCGTATAATCCGGCATTCCATATGGAATGCGGTCGCTCGACCGGCCGCGCACCGCCCCGCGCCGCTCACCTCTATCATTTCTTACCCACTCGCTTCCGTCTACCATATGATGTAGTGGGATAGGACCGAATCTAACAAGAATCTAATAAGTTTCAAACCCTCGAAAAGTCAAAAACAAACAAGATTGTGCTCATATTTGACTCACGTAGCCCTGTTTTGTAGAGTTCAAAGCGTGACATCCTCAGAATTAAGTGCGTTGCGAAACAACAGGTTTTGTAACGTGACTAGGAAGTACATGCTCGAAAATAATTATGCAGAATTTGACGTGGCTTCTAAAAAAGAAGCGAATCTTCGTGGCCGACCACACAGCTACAATCTACAATGTATACAATCCCTGATGTTCGCCACGACGAGACGATCGCCACGTAGCGGCGAATCAAACAAACGTCCCGTCAATTGAACAATATTTGCAGAATCAGAATTTTCACTCACCTTCGCGAAAAGCCGTCGATCGTTAAAAATATCCACTCGACTCGATCGCACAGATAATACGGTTATCGTCCGTACAACACAAATATTCACCACACCAAAACGACAACATAAATAAACGCGGGAGGAGCCGCCGACACCGGCACGAATCGCTCGCAGCCGACGTACTCTTCGCACTGATCGAAATGCAACTCGGAAAAATGCACAGGGCGGGGTTGTCGAATGTCATAAACGGTCGGTTACAGAGGTCGGACACTCGCCGTTCGGGCTCGGGAACATGAAATACACCGGCGCATAACGCAACGCCGCTCAGCGGACTGACAGAGCGGCGGAGGGAGAGGCGCGGCGCGAGGAGAGCGGCGCGCGCCGGCCGCGACGTGGCCGCCCGCACCGCGGCACCTCCCGGCCGCCGCCGTCGCCGCCCGGCGCTTAGCAACGCCAGCGCGACGACGCCGCGGTGCCGCTGCCGAGACACCCGTTGGCGACTTCATGTACGACATACCTCCTTGAACGATTCATCTTGTCACCCAGCTTGTCTCACTTAGGTGGTATTACGAAGAAAATGCACTCCAATTTCATGTAAAGTTTGAAAGTAAACAATTCGGCACCTAGCCGATTACGGAGATAAAGAGAGACTGTGATTGAAAGGATGAATATTGGACACGACGGGCGCCGGCTGTGATGATGTCTAAGGAAATCTTACAAGATGTTTAGCTTTCAACTACCCACACAAGAACATTTTAGACCCACTACCTACTACTGCTAAATATACTTTCTTCTGCATATTGTCTTGATTTATTCATGTACTGGGTGGATTAGCAGGGAATATAATATCATAGGTATTTAAATGGTGATAATAGCCAGCACTCGAAAGCAACCAGATTGTAAATTAAAAAAGAAACTGCACAGATACATAATAAACTTCAAAATGTACTATCTCATTGTAATGGGCTGACTAGTTTCATGGGATGTTTACATGATACTAGAATTATAAAGATCTACTCGACGAAAGTCATAATAATATCATAATCAACATAGTAATGTCGTAGTACGTTTGAGTCTGTAAATCTCATGGAAATGGCGCTGAAAGTTACTTTTCAGGATAACTTCTATATACCTGTCCTGCACCCAGACGCACAGCATGCATGTATGTGTTCTCCAACATCCTGAACGCAAATAAACAATCTAATACCAAATGTTACAAAAGAGACATTCGCGTAGCAGGCTAAGTAAACAGTTCCTGTTCTATCCTACAATTACTGCACTTTCTTTCCCATTGTTAGCGTGATGAAATCAGTTTTACTATCTCTAGCGATCGAGTGAGATTGGCGCGGCGCGCGGGGCTGGCGGGCCGGGGGGTATCCACGCTTATTAGTCGCGCACTTGATGCCGTCCCGGTACTTTCACCCATGCAGGTACTTACCTGTCACTCATGCACATGCAATCAGAACTTCTTTTCATGTATGTCACCGTCATCAAACAGGTTTTATGGAGCCGGCAAAATAAAACGACCAATCAGAATTTATCGTTCTTTTTTAATACTTCTCATCTTTAGAGATCATAGAACGGACCGCTTATCTTTATATCAACAACATGAGTCACTTACACCTAGTATTACAATTATTACTCACGAAGTCACGAGGCTGCCTCTGTACACTGCACATGATTTTGTGATTGACATGGATTGGGCATTGAACAGAGATCTGAGGTTTATTAAACATACTTTTTCTGGATAAATACAAGTATAAGTATTGTATGTGTATCCACTAAGAACTTAGCAGACAACACCAATAGTAGACAAAAATGCGGGTAAATCTTAATAAATCCGATATCCGGATAGTTGTAATATTTACGACCAGTTTACGGTTAAAAATGTTCGATGAATTTTATTATAATTATTACTATTTGCACATGTATGTACAGTCACCAAAAGAGATAAGTATCTAGGGAACTTACTTAAAAACAATGATACAAGTGTGCTGTGTAATGTTAAAATATCCTAGAAAACTTAGGACATACATAGATAGAATTTATGCTAAAAGCAGAGCTTCACAGTACACTATTAACATAGTTAGAAAGTAATGTGAAGTATTTTGAAGTTAAGTGCCTGGATACATATCTCTTTTGGTGACTGTATGTGCTTAAAACATTTGAAGACAATAATCAGATCTTCATATTAATTTTACAGTTTAATTCATTGGTAATCGCACTTTCGGACATTACATACTTTTGTAAATTTCGTATAATCAGTACATTCACATCATAAAATCTAAATACACATTCATAAAAGTAAAAAAGCTTTACTATCTTCTTAAAATTTTGACGAAAATAAAACTTAAAAGAACGCCTTAAAAACGTTTTAACGTAAGAAGGGGTGCTAAACAATTTTTCGGAGTCATTCGATTCGGCAACAACAAACAATTACTTCCGCAAACTTCGGAACATTCGGAATTTACCATAGATGAATCAAGTTCGGCTCAACAGAAAGAGAGCTAAGTCAAGCTACTTTTTCCTAAAAGTATAGTCTACGTATTATTTACATTAGATTATCCTCGCTGTGTTGATCCGAAAATATGTGCAGCACCCCAAAATTTTATCTTATCTTTAACATAATATAATTTGCATCTTATAGCCATGGATGCCACGCGGGGTCCATTCGACAAAGATTATCATGACTATTAGCTGCAGTCACAAGGGTCGCCACCTTGCTATCAGGTCCATCGAAATTCGCCAAAGAGTTAAGGCGGTTCATGATAACTGTGACTGCTTTGTTAACCATGTTTATAATAGTTTCGTTGTCCATTTCAACAGGTTTGTTCTGCTCAGTGGAAGCCCCTGGTGTTGGTACTCCAGATTTGTCTTCTAAACGTTTTCTGTAGCCCGTGATCATTTCGTCGCGCAGAATTGTGCGTAGGATGGATTGGATCTGGAAGGAAAACTTGGTAAGAATATATTTCTTTCTGAACGTAGGCTTTACTTATTTTTGATGACATGGGGGGTGGGGTCCGGGTCTAGATGATGCTTACATCAGTATTAGTTATTTATTTTTACACATAAATGGCAACAAAAATGTCTTGTCTCTGGGGTTACGCCAGTTAATTAAGTCGACCTTTGTAGAGAGTTTGGTTGTTTTACCTTAAAGTTGGGTGTGACAAGACATCTCGCCACGGATATAGCAGAAGCCGTCAGCGGTCCTGTGATGCCTATTGTAGTCAGCAGCTCGGAGATATTCGGCGTCAGTCGGAACGGCACTGGCCGGTTGCAGTCCAATTCACCTGTTTACACGAGCTATATTAGTAACCCATTCGTAGTAAAACAACAAGGCTTATAAGTTACCAAGAGGGTACTAAAAGGAGGACATAAAAAGTGTAGAATACAAATTCTTACCCCAACGTTTTCATAACTGAAACTCAACTGAAACTTTATTAAACAAAAAGCCAACACGAACAACACCAAAGGCCGTATAACAAAATCAAAAAGTCTCATACCTGTGCTGTCATCAACGTCGAATTTATAGTAGGAGACGTTGAGTAGTCCTGAATCCTGGTGGACATACATCATGTCAGGGTTCAACCTCGTGAGATGCAGGACGTACTCTGCGAAGCTGGCCAGGGACAGTTGGAGAGTCAGCATCTTTCGGAATGTCCAGTAGTCTGTAGGCGCGGAGAATGTAGCCGCGGCCCATTCGCGTAGCATGCCCTTTGGCACCATTGTCGCTTGTACCTACGTTGTGAAACATTTGATTAAATTATTGAGTGCAGGTGCGCCGTATCTAATTGCTTTATTGTCTGTTTGGAATAGTTTAGATTATGAAAAGACATGCTGTTTCAGGCGACTAATTGTTTTAATTATCTGGTTGGTTCATCTAAATAACAGATAATAAATAATGTTAGAAGACTCTCATGTGTTTATCCCTGTTTGTTAGGCGCCGTTTATTGAAGTAAAACATCGTAAGGAAACCAGCATGGTTGTGAGATATTTCTCGACGACTTGTAAAGCCAATTCAGAGGCCCATGGGCGGCATAATAACTTTGACACCAGGAGTAGGGTAGTTGACAAAAAATATCTAATTAGTCCGTCACATAGATTACCAAAAAATATTCGACACGTATTTTTTTCTTTTTGCACGTAAACCATAAATGAAGACGATACAGTGCTTCGAAAACTCGTGTGACGTCACATCACACTACATTTTTTACAACGTACTGCCGTCAAAAGCCCCCACTCCAGATCTTGATCTCGATCTCTGATCTCTGATCTCGTTATAACTTCGTCAATTTTTATTAAAACACGTATCCAATATTTTTCGATAATCTAACTGACGGACTAAACGGAATCATATTTTGTTTACCCAGGACACATCCCTGTTCTAACCACACCATGAAAAAGAAGGGGCCTCGCTTTCCTAGCCATACCGTTTAAATTATAGTGCTTAATGTCTAACTTACTTCACGTAAAATATCCCTTAAAACTTGATGCGAAGCTTGTGAGCCACGTGCTTGTACGGCCGCGAGTCGTTCATAGTAGCGGGCGACAGGAGCATCGTATTCCACTCCCCTGTAATAAAAGTAATAATATAGTAAACATAATACAATAAGCTCGCGACATTTAGGTTATGTCATTGTTCATCGTTTGACCAGTCTTTTCGGATGTAGCTGAATACCAGTATTTTACATGGAGCGACTGCATATCTGACCTCCACAAACCAGTCAGTACTGGGTTATATGAGACTCCTTGATAAGTCTGGTTGTCACTTTCGTGACTTTCGGGCCATTGACTACCTGTAACGACTGCCAAAGATCTATATGGCAGCCGGGACCAAAGGCATAACGTGCTTTCCGAGGCACGGTGGAACTCGGTATGTTATGAGTGGTCACTCATCCACAGACTGACCAAGGCAAGCGTGAAGCTGAAGATGGACTGTTTTATCCACGAGCTCTCCACCTGGCTTGTCATTGTTGTAAGGTATAAATTGAAATTATCGATGCGCTCAGCCTAGTCCTAGAACGGACAATTCGAAGACATGTCTCATCTGCCAATTCGCACTGGGATCACGTGGTGGATTACAGCCCACATTCTCTCATAGTGCATGTTTACGTACAGGCGGGGCGTCGCGCGGCGCGTGCTGCGTTTTTAATTCAAACACATGGCGATGTATGAAAAAGTAAACGATTTCAAACGTGGATTTTACGATAAGCTAGTTTTGCTCATTAGTTTAAAATTCAGCGTTTGTTGCGGTGGACCCGCTCTCAGAAAATTAATAAAAAAACACGAGACGAGCCTTCTGCACGCGCCGCGCGACGCCCCGCGTGTCCGTAAACGAGCCCATAGAGAAGAGGGTTATGTCCCAGCCGTGGGAACATTATAAGATAATTATGATGCGCGTTCCTGCAATGTGACATCAAGATTATTTTATTCTGTAAGCTTCATCATAGAGAACGTACCTGTTAACGCATTCTGTTCGGTATATCTCTAGCAGTGATATCGAACTGGGGTTGTCCTCCACAAGTCGCATCTGCGGCGATACGGAAACGACTCGTGGTACAGTGAAGTGCAAAAATCTTCTCGAAGTTTCCTTTTGTTTGCCTAAATAATGGTTCAACATTCGGAGGAGCTGCAAGACTCGTTCTTCTCGTCTTGCGTCCCCTAGTCCTGAATCGTTCACGACTAGGTACGGATATATCTTGCCGTTATGACCGCGAATGTATAGCCTTCTAGCGGAAGTGTTGTGTTTCTGTACAATTTCAACTCGCGGCATGAATCTTGCAATCCGAACGTGGTAGTGAGTATGTTTCGGTAGCAAAAATTCGCCAGGCAGTTCCACTTCTGCTGTCTTCAAGCTAAAGTTGGACAAGAACCTACACTTCTCTTCAATGAGGAATGATCTGCAAAAGTAAATAAGAACGATTAGTATTTAGCTTAGACTCAGTCTCAACCTTTGTTAGTACATGATCGGCTGAAGTGTTATCATGATCCCGTAAGCCACTGAAGTGAAGAAAGCACTAAGCCAACCAAAACCCTTCTAGAACTATGCGATGAGGTTAGATCGAGCGTGACAGTGTTGCTAAGGACTAGATAAGATGGACGGCACAACCGTGAAAGAAACTCCTCATTATTTACCTTAGTGGGGAGTGCTCAATGCCTGACTGAACTACTTACTTGGGCAAAATCTTTGTCTTTGCCTCGAGTATCTTGACCCATTTTCTTAGTTTTTGTATAAGATTTTGTAATTTCATAGCGTTAGGCTGCGAAAAGTCGAAGTCTGCGGTGAACTGACTCTTCATCTTCTGGAAGACTGGGTCCTGCACCGTCGCCTGCGCGCGGCGAGCGAGACTCTCTGATGCGGCTGAAGAGAATGCACCACTTAGAGAACTTGTTGTAATACATTCTGTAGACATACAAAATGGAGTATCTGTATAAAGTGACGCTCGCTGGAGGCACAACATCAGTTATATATTCAGAAAAAACTCAAAATAAAATGAGATTAGTACAAACTACTAGTGATTTGTGAAGAATTAATAAACACGAGCTTTGTTACCTGTTATGTCATGTCAAAGGTATAATCGCACAGCAATACACACTGTACTGTATGTTATTATATCTCTGAAATAAATTATATGTTATTGTGTTTTTATGAGTGAATTATAACTGATGAAGATTGCTGATATCTCGTGATCCCATTGATTATGCGGATCATTATCATTTACTTTGGTAATTTTGAAATATTTATTGTCACTTTTTTCAATACAATACACCATCTTGAAAACTAACGGATATGCTGTTGGTCAGTTTTATTTAAGATTTATGGCCAAACGGCGTATCCAGACTGTATCGTTGTGTCTACGGTGTACCTAATAACTCCTAGTTAACCATAGACAGAGAAAGTCAAAACAAAAGGTATAACGCCTAACTGTGTCACAGCGGGGTGTATACTCACTTATACCAATGCCGATGCCGAAGGTGGAGACGACTTTCTTGATGAAGTTGAGCGTGTGTGGCGTGACGGTGGCGTCGGCGACGGCGGCGCGGTGGTGGAAGGCGACCACGTGGCACTTGGCCAGCCCGGCGCGCAGCTGGCGCAGCACCTCCTCGTACCAGTTCTCGCGGAACCATACCATCTACCACACCAAGGGATAATGTAAAAAATATCTGAGGCAGAAGTTGGAACCTCCAGTACATAAACTGTGTAGCATTTTGATTATGATTTCTTCTTCAACAACGTAATATAAACGGACGGGTCGCTTTTGAAAATCTGATGATGTTTTTTTTTTTTAAATCTTGTTATGCCTTACATTATAATTTAGTGGAACCTGAATTTTACAACTATTTGACCGCGGTCAAACTAAATAGCTATCTAAAGAAGAATAGATACGCAACCCAACTCAAAACTGTCAGGGAAAAGCAATGTTTTTTTTTTTTAATTACGGAGCGTTATCTATCCTTGAAGATATTTTTTTTGGAGTAAGTACGGCGACAATAAACAAAAGATTAACCAAGTCGAAGTAGCCAAATTTTTAGGAATTTATATTGACAGACAACTAAATTGGCAAACACAAGCAGAGGATATTTGCAAAAGGTTGAACACAGCGGCATATGTCCTTTCAAAGTTGTCCAAGAAAGTAGACATTCAAACTATGTTAGTAGCGTACCATGGTCTGGTTGCATCAGTTTTAAGGTTCGGCATTATTTTCTGGGGCAATTGCAGCTCAAGGGAGTACATATTCAAGGCGCAAAAGCGTTGCATTAGATCAATGTGTGATTTAAAGACCACAGACAGTTGTGAACCAAAGTTTAAGTCCTTAAAAGTGCTTACATTTCCATCTTTGTATATTCTGGAAATGGCCATGTTTGTAAAGACCAATAAAAACCTATTTCCCACGATGACAGAAACTAGAAAACGACCTGTCAGAAATCAGTACAAAAATTTATTGCAAATTGAATCGTGTAACACAGCACTAATGAAGAAAAGTGTTATTTGTATGGCTCCTACTATATTTAATAAATTGCCAGACATAATGAAAAATGATACAATTAAAAACTTTAAAAAGAAACTTATGGCCTTCCTAATCGAAAAATGCTATTATTCAATTAATGATTTTTTAATGGACAAAACGTTTTAAATAGCAATGTGTATAATTAATATAATTTTGAACATAAGTACCTTTATAAATTTTCTCATGTGACATTTTTATTTTACTCTTTAATTTGACATTTTAATTTGACATTTTTTCATGCATGTAAGGCATGCTGTATGTATGCAATTGTAATAATTCTGTGACATTTTATTTTTATTTTATTAATTTCAAGTAGCTTTCTTTTGGATAAATTGTTAACATTTTTTATAAAATTTTGCGTGCCTATTTCCAGGCAGAATGTACATGGCTCACTTCTGTTTACAACACCTGTATTTTAATTTAACCTACATTCATTGCAAATAAATTATTTGATTTGATTTTTGATTTGACAACGGTTTTTTTTGTGTGTATTAGTTGTAAGTCCTCCATAATAATATACGTAATAAATAAATTAACTGACCTGATCGACGATGCCCTCGAGCGAGGAGAGTACGGTAGGATGTATCTCCCGCTGCATCTGCATGATCTTGGAGCAACGCCACATAGGCAAAGTGGCCTTAATGGGCCCCGCCTCGCCCGTGGAGCCACTGCTCGATGATGATACACTTTCACTCACCTTACTGCCAGCCTGTAGTATTTATTGAGAAAAACAGCCCTATATTATACAGATTACAGACACACGAATACCTTGCAAAATTTTAAATAGATATCACTATGCTTAGAAGCTAAGTTAAGCGATTTTGATCGCGGGAGCTGGAATTTCATTTTTATCTCATCATTTACCTAGCCTGTTCCAACTACATATTTTGAGATTGGCTTCCAGTTTACCCAGTTGTAGCTAAATACTAGTATTTTACATAGAGCGACTGCCTATCTTAACTCCACAACCCAATTAGTATTGGGTAATATGTATGATACGCTTTGGTAAGACCGGTAGTTAGATTTATCGGGTCACTGTCTTCGCATGCTTTGCGAGGCACGGAGAAAACTCGGTATGTAATAGGTGGCCACTCACCCACAGACCAAACTAGGCAAGCACGGCTTAACACATTCGACTCCACCCCCATTTCATAGAACTCATGTGCCATCCCGCCATACATATTGCAAGTGGGCCCTCCAGGGGGGTCACTGGCATTACGTTTGGGGAAATGTTAGCTCTAGGGTAAAATAAGTGGTGCTCAACCTTTTGTGTTTTTTTTTTAAATCATGTAGAATCTTTCGTTGGTCTAGTGTTCACAACCGCGACTGGCGATCATGAGATTCCCGGATTCATCGGTGATACGATTTGAGTGAGCCCTCCAGGAGGGCTCCCGGCGCTGAAGGTGTTAACCTAAATATCGACCCGAGCGTCAATTTTTATTTATTAAGCCACGAGCTCCTCCTCATATTGTTAACAATATATAATTATGGGACAATGATAAGCTGTATTCGTAATAAACTTACGGCAGAGGTGGTGGGCTGATGGGGTAGGTGCGCGGCGATCTCAGCAGTTTTGTGTCGTTCGCGTTGTTCGATCTTCAGAGTCAAGTACAGTGTGCGGATGGGGAAGTATACCGCTTGTGGGAACAGACGACCGACCTGTGGATATATTATTCTACTATTAGCAAAGCTGTACATTTCATGACAACTCCTAAATTGTAGCTATTTCCTCGTCGATAGTAGCACCATCGATATGAAAAATGAAGATGTCGACACAGTGGCATATTAATAAGACAAATAATTACATATTACGATATAATTTTTGTGTTTATACTAGAGATGAAACGGATATCCAGTAACTATCCGGTATCCGGCCTATTTATCACTATCCGGCCGGATACCGGATAGTAAACCTTTAAAAAAAAAATTGCCATTTAAATCAAAATATTGCCATAATGGCGATCGTGTTTTTGATGATGACATTTCTTGTTAATCTATCAGAATTTAAACATAAAATCACGACGACAAGTGATAAACAATTAAATAAACAACAAACGAACTGAGAAACAAACACAAACTGACACGCGCGATAACACTCGAACGCCCCCGAGTCGACCCGATCTCCGCTTACGTGCGACCCGAATGCGCCTGAATATTTCCGATCTCGTTCACCGCGCCAGTATTCAAATCAAACTGATCAAGTCTACGCAATAAAGGGCCGAATATCCGGCAGCCGGATATCCGGCGCTCCGGCCTAGTAGCTTTCCGAATATCCGGTATCCGGCCAAACTACTATCCGTTTCATCTCTAGTTTATACGGTCATTTTTGTACAGTCGAAGTCAGCTAACTTGCATGTACCTTATAACAAACGCTTTATAAAACAAAATGTAATCAATATTGTCAGTGTACTATAATTATAAAAATTCTACGTGTATAACAAATAACTAGTTCGACCGTACTATGGTACAAATAAAAAACTACTCATAAATGATTTACTCACATGGCTCAGAAGATTGAGTATAACATTCCCATCGTACTGAACAAGGCAGGCGAGTAGTTGTGGTATCCATGGCAACCATTGGACAGGTGGTACTCCCACCGAATACTTATCTAGAGCATCTGATAGACTATTCTTTTCATCGTCGAAACTTAGCATCCAAAGTACCTGAAATTATGAACCATAGCGTAGTGACTTATGACTAATTTACTCAAGATGTTTACTAAGGTTTTAAATCAGGGTAAAACGATGACAAGTTCTCTTACCTTAGCACAGTATTTCCTCGATTTAGATTCGTTCTGATGACGACAAGCGTGCAAGAAACAAGTCATAGCGGACACTCCCACTTGGATCTGTCTCGGGTCCCTTATGAATATCTGCTCCAAATAGTCTCCCCAGAGGGCCCACGCTTTGACAAGCGTATCGTGCAGTTGGACTGCCGCCGCAAACGCTTTATTCGCGTCCTCTGACCTTCCAAGCTGGGCTAGGAGTAAACCTTTGAACGCGTAAAACTCAGCCGTCATCTCTTTAGTGAAATACTTGAAGTTCGTCGACTCTATCATGTCTATGCCATCCTGTAACTCCTCTTTGCCTTCCGTCCATGACATTTGAATGTGACACTTGACTTGTTGTCTGATCTTTTGAAAGCAGTCCACGATCGGAACACTAGGTATTGTGTATATGCGGTGTAGTGAGTCCAGGCAGACTCCTGACAAATTGTGCTTCCTTGCAATCTTTGCGAAGTGAATTATAGCCTGAAAAGATTAGAAGTGACGTAATATCTACGACAACACAGAAGTTGGTGCGCTAATAAAATGTTCTACTACAGTGCTCTACTCTCGATACAATAAAGGCGCCCTCATCACTGGCGTATATAAGAGATGATGAGGCGAAGGCCAAACTTGACCGCACGGCGGATATGATAACAACCTGTAGATGGCGCCACAAGCGCGAACAATGGTAGCGGAGATGTACGATCAAGTAAGGCCAAAAAAACTGAAGAAAATACTTACATCAGAGCTCTGTATTGTGGCAGAGACCTGCGTAAAAACACCACACTGCATTTACCAATTATTCTACCAAGCATGGTGATTACGGCAATTCCTCAAGAATGGTTGGTAGAGTAACATAGTACATGAAGTCAAATAGCAATATTTAAGCCTGTAAATGAACACTGCTGAACATGGGTCTCTAGGTCTCCCCCTCCCCTTAACGCAGCGGTTGTTAGGATTGCCATAATCTACACGCCCGGTGATCGGACTGGTGATTGCAGTATGCTGTTATTCCGCACAGAAAAGCGTTATCAAAGTTCTTTTACGAGCTACGTGCTTTGAAACCTAGTTAGAGACCCATGTGTTTGTGTGTTCAGCAGTGAATGTTTGCGGGCTTTTACATACATACATAAACTCATGCCTTTTCGTGTAGATAGGCATGAACTATTAAATAATGCCACTTGCTATAATCCTTACATACTACTTTTGCATCTTCCACTTATATACATCCGGTTATACACGCACGCTAGTTGTGTGTACTACGCACCTGACTTTAGTATAAAACATCACCGATTCAGTATGTCCTTATTGTACTTCTAGGCGTTACCACTCGAATCATTATTGTAATACCAAACCATCTAAGCATACTCCCTGTTTTCAATTTTTAACACCACATCTTTTAAACCACAATATTGAATTCCTTTCCCAGGAACGCATTTCCACAGCATTTATTCTACATTCTTGCCACTTTTGCCACACCCAACATTCACTTCCATACTTAAATGTAGGCACTGCACATAGCGAAAAGTCAGTCGAACCTTTTTGGATGTAGACTTGTTGGTCACAACGGCAAGCTTTTTCCCAATTTAGTTGGGATCAGTTTCCAGTCTAACCACAACGCTGTTAACTGGGTAATGCCTGATACCCCCACACATAAATAGCATCATTCATTTCATTTCCTTTCAAGCATTCACTCTGCATATCTGCATCAATTTCTGCATCTCTCGTAGACAAACTTCCCAAATAAAATTCCACACTCTTATCTTGCACGTATATCTATCTGCATCAATTATTCCGTGAACAGACTCCCCAAATACACAAATCCTCTCATCTTCCACACATTGAAGTAATTGAAATATACCTGAGCACTAGCATGTACGCCCAGCATGCTATGATTAGAGGCGTGGTCGGACTGCGAGTCGTAGTGCGACGCGATGAACTGGTAGTGGTGCTGGCGCCACGTGAAGATGGCGCCCCAGTGCGACAGTGGGTCGGCCACTACGGGCAGACGGTTGCGCCACGTCTTCACTATGGCCTTCATGTCGTGCAGGGATGTCGGGCGGCTGTGCAGCAGGCCCTGTGGTCATGGAACGAGTACAGGTGGTTGCTCTGGACGAGGGTAAAAGTAAGGTAGGAAGAAGAGGGTATCACCCAGTTCGTTTTTCTACACTAATATTATAAAGAGGAAAGCTTTGTTTGGTTGTAATGAATAGGCTTAAAAACTACTGGACCGTTTTAAAAAATTCTTTCACCATTCGAAAGCTACATTATCCACGAGTAACATAGGCTACTTTTTATTTCTGTATTCCCACGGGAACGGACACTACGCGGGTGAAACCGCGTGAGGTCCGCTAGTCTTTTTATAACAATAGAGAATCTGAATCTGTTTGGTGTACTCATTTAGCAAAAATTACTTGAGACACAGACCTCTACCCTGTGTAATGTTCGAATGAGGAATATCATCACTGGATACAACATAATAATTTGTAAAAAAATAACACTAGCAACCCGCTCCTGATTTGCTTGGAGTTTATGGCTGGTTAAAACAACGAAATTTCGTAAGTTTAATATTCATGTTTTGTACACATAGACCGGAATTAGTTGTGAGTGTAAATTAATAAAAGCCGCACATGTAATTGTCAAAGTTAGTATGTAGAACTAAGCAGTTAAAATGACTTTCATATTACACACCCACTTCCAATAACTCAATAAGTTCAATTTATCCGTGATCATGGTGCTTGCAACAGCCGCAAAATATCGGGAATTCAAAACAAATAGTAATCATAGTAAATATCCCGTTATAATTATAAAGTGTTCTAATATATTGGTATTAAAGAGTGACGAACTGTGTGCTACCAGAAGAGAGTCTATTCGGGCGATAGTTTGCCCCCAAGATAGCATAGAAAGGAAACGTCAGAAATGTTTTTCTATACAACACAAACATGCTCGCAAAATTTTATACAATATGTTAAAAAAAAGCCCAGTTCAATCCATGAGAGTATTTTTAGATACCGAGATTAGATTATATTTATGTAATCATTATGGGCAGACAAGTGAAAAAAATCCCTTGTAGAAAATGTAGTAAAATTTGGTAGTGGGAACTGATATAGCACGTGCGGGTGGCAATGCTCCGGTCGCTTCCTGGGCAGTGAAGTCATAAACAAACAATTGACCATAGATCATTCTTTTAACGAAGATGGTGTTGTCACGTTTTAAAAGAATGGTAGAATTTAGAGAAATTGTAGTAGTTTGGTAACTTATTTTATTTGGTAATGTTATTGGAATGCCTATGCAGTCTTTTTTTAACATATTGCAAATTCATTATCGATACAATGTTACATTCGAGTCCACAGACGTAATACTCACGGCCTGAATCTGTGAAGGCTCGCTCGATTCCAATTGCTGCGTGGTAGCGTGTAACAGCGATAGATACGCATGTGAAACGATGCGTCGCAGCAACGTTATTTAAATAGAGCCTTATTTACCGACTCCTGTACACAATGGCCGATAGTGGCCGCATTTCTGACGTCTATATTTACATACCATTTGTATTTTTGTGTAGCAGATTTATAAAAGTGTTTTTTTTTTATTTATAAATTAATAAAGATTATAAAAATGGCATTTACAAAGCATGCATAAATTGATGCTTATATTTTTATAAAACAGTGCATATATGTGCTAGAGTGCAGCTAAGGTATATGTGATAGCGTGACTCTGTGCAGGCGCGGTCCCAGGGGGAGAGGGTTACACAGGGGTCTGCTTTTATTTATTCAGACTAACCCCCCAATCCGAGTCCTGGTTGTGACCGACAATAAGTTCAATACATTTTTTAAGAGTACTGAGATGTCAGAATATAAGATATTATCATTAAAAAAAAATGTTTTCAAATTTTGCATTGATTATAAAACGGTTATTAAATGCTAAAGCTGATGCTTGGTAATATAACGCCATAAGCTTTAAATTAGTTTAAATGTCCCAATTTAACTAACAAGGTGGAAGGGATACAGATGCTGAAACAGTTACCAAGTATTTAGGACAACATTCTGGACCCATACAAACAGACATGGTTCATCGTTGAACGGTAATACAAAAAATCTATTTGCTTATACCATTATTTAGCGACAGCACGTTTCGCTGAACGGTAACACGTTTGTTTTACACTAAATAAATATTTTTTTATTATATTATTTTTTAAATAGTCTTTCTAGCGTCGGTATTCCTTCCACCTTAAACAAGACCAATATAATATTTCGTCTAATTCCATTAAAAATATTCAGTAACCATAACAAAAATATTCGTAATCTCTCACCTGGTGTATCTGCGCGGCCTCGCTAAGCTCCATGAGCTGTTGCGCGGCCCGCAGTAGCGGCAGGTGCGCGTGCGACACTAGGCGCGGCAGACGTCGCCACTCCCGCAGCGCCTGTGCCGCCGCCGCCTCCGCGTGCCGCTCCACGCCCGGGAGCGACGCCTCGCCGCCCGCGCATATGCACAGGTAGCCGCGGTACAGGTTTACTAGCCACGCTGCGGAGATGGATGTGTCGGTTTTATTTGGGTGTGCGAATAGGGGATCGGACAAAAAAAAACTAATTAGTCCGTCAGATAGATTTCCAAAAAATATTGACCACATTTTTTTTTTTTTTTCACGTCAACAAAAAATGAAGACGATACAGTGTTTCGAAAACTCGTGTGACGTCATATGATAGTACATGTTGTACCTTCAAGTGACGTTTCAAGCCCCACTCCATGATCTTTGACGCCCTTTAGCTTCGTCAATTTTAATTGATTTGATAAAAAAAAAACACGTATCCAATATTTTTCGATAATCTAACTGATGGACTAAACAGAATTCTATTTTATTGAGTCAGTCCGATCCCCTATTAAACTAAAGCACTGTTTAACGAAAAGTTTAAAAGCTCTGGCCACGTCGCACGGATGCACCAAGAGAGGTGGGCAAGGATCGTCACTGACTGGACGCCTGAAGGTGGGCATCGCCGACGAGGCCGACAGCGGCGAAGGTGTGACGTTCTAATCATGTTCGTGGGGCCAGAAATTGCAAAAACCAGAGAGGTTTGAAGGGAGAAAGAGACTTTACCTGATCTTTCAAAATAATCAACAACAGCGTAAGCTTCTTTCATATCATCAGGTAAACTTCATACGACCATAATTTGAACCATCCGGTGATTGTCACCTTCTACGCGCTTTTTTCACTGCGCGGTCGAGAAGTTTTATATGATAGGAAGCGAAAAATATATTACACAAAAATTTCAATTTTCAGTTGGATTTCTAGAAACAATAGAAACTTATAGACAATAACGTACCCAGTTCCTTAGGACAATTATATTCGACCTCAGCAAGCGCCTCTTTCATGGTGGTCCAGTTAGGATTCCTCCACGAACTCTCCAGTATTAAGAAGGGGTCTCTCCCACTCCTGGTTAAGCCAAGTTCTAGCAGAGAGTCCCACTGGTTGAGTTCCTTGGCGCATTTGAGCCAATGTTGGGTCCAAAGTGTGCACTCCTTGTGCATGTTGTAGGAAGATGGGTTGGCGGTGTATTCCTGTTTTAGTTTAGCCATAGCGACGTCGTACGCAGCCTAAAGAGGAAAGAATAAATTATTTATCCTTACATAGTATAAAACAAAGTCGCTATTTTTGTCTGTTTGTTTGTCTGTATGCTTAAATCTTTAAAACTACGCAACGGATTTTGATGCGGTTTTATTTAATAGATAGAGTGATTCAAGAGGAAGGTTTTAGTATATAATTTGAACGACATCCACGCGGGTGAAACCGCGGGCATCAGCTAGTTTATTTATATTCAAGTATTTTTGTTTTTCTTTTTAATACTTCAATCTTTTTTGAAAATGTTTCTGTATCATTAATGGTCAATTTTCTCAGCTAGTAAGTTATTGAAAGCAGAATACAGCACTTTTAGGCCAGTGATGCAACAATTTATACCTGGCTACTGTCTATCTATCAATATAAATAAACATTAGTCAATACTGTAAAAAGAGAGTGAGAGAGTTACAGAGTTTCAAGGTGGTGTTAATTAATATTGTCATCCACTTAGTTTTACATCAGAACTAACTCTTCACATTATGGTCTGGAAAGATGTTCCATAGACCATAATAATATAAAATCCACCACATCAATTTTTTAATTTTTTTTTACCTCATGTTATCAGAGTAAAAAGGTATGTATAGCATGGCAAGGTATGGTAGGCATGTAGGCATAGCAATTCACAACAACAGCAACAGAAGAATTTATAATTATATTTATGATGTGATACATACTTGCGCCTGTTCGAAGAAGCCTTGTTGTTCGTACGCGATCGCGACGTTGGTCTCGCGATACCGCGCGTGCTTCTGCCACAGACCGGACCACATGTCCTCTTCTTGTAGCAGCTCGAACATGTCGCTCAACGAGTCTAATACCTCCTGCGAATTATTAACTGAGATTAGTTTCTAGCATTGGAAATTGAGATTTATGGTTAATAGTTTAAGGCTTATTTTACATTGAGAGTTTATCGCCAGTAGGTAAGTGCAAGAACATTTTCGTTTACACGAGTAAAATTTTTGTTTTCTTTCGATAAACATTTCTTGGTGGCGAGAATCTCGCCATATAAATAAGCGGTTACAATAGGGAGATGGGCAGATTTACATCAAAATCTAATTCTATCTAAGCTCGATATTTTAACCACATAAACGTGGTACAAAAACTTGAGAAGTGATTTTAATTTAAATCTGAACGCCATATAAGATTCTTATACTAGCATTCACGTAAGCCTAAGAAACTACAATAAAACACGTAAAGCATTTCACTAACTACACATTTAAATAGTAATTTGTTACCTGTACTGTCATTAGTAGGTTTATTTCCTTCAGTATTTGATAAGTACAATTTTATTGACTCTTCCAAAACTCTCCAGCTTTCTCTTTGTACAATTTTATTTTCTTTTAGGTCCAAATCGCTTCGAACATTGCGTTCGTCCCGATATCGTTGACTCTTACCGCATGTCAACGTTTTGGTCAGGACACGTTTGCGATTAAAAAATGTTACTTACTACGTTCTTTGGCTAAACATGATTCTTGCACTGTCCAATTACATGTGCAAGGAATAGAATGCGCTTCGGAAAGGCACTAGGCAGAGGTATATATCTAATAGTGCACCCGCATTTCACCATTTATGTTTAAGCTCCGTGGGGGCGAGCCTATTACCATCAACCGGGCACAAATCTGGCCTCCGAGGCTATTACTGAGAAATTCCCGAGAACACCAATACTATTTGCCCGACCTCGGAATCGAACCCAGGTCCCCATGATCAGCAGTCGTGATTAAATCATATCATCTAAGCCTTCTAAGGTAAGCCATAATTCAAAAATTATTGATTGAATTATGCAAAAACCGTGAACGACGATAATCTACAATCGGAGGGGCCGAGAAGGTAACCTAACCAGAGAAATCTTCATACAAACATACAGTGCGCAATTAAAGTGCACTGCTACAAAGCGTGGGAGTACAAAATTTTGATGCATTGCCAATGTGGGGAATTACTTTGAGAAACACTGATACACGAAGATTATCGAAACGCATACCTTTTCTGGTGTAACTGTACGTGTCAAGTAACTTTTAACAATCACAATTAAGTGAGTCTGTCTTACTTTATCGTGATTGTTAAAAGTTCAGAAGCATAAGGTTGGATGTTCAAAAGTCTCTGTATTTGTACATTCGATCTTATGATTCTAAAGTCAAAAAGAGTAAAGTATACTCACTGTAGGTGTAGTAGTTTCAACTTCGTAGTCGTATATTTCTAGCGGCTCCCGTTGTGCCCGTCCACTGGCCTGGTCGATGGCCATCTGCTCCAGGTTCAGGGTCATACGGTGCCATAGGTTGTGTGTCTTGCCCAGGTATTTCATCATAGGTCTGGTAATAAAGTTATTGTTGATTTTAGGTATGGTATACACATATTACACATACATCATTACAGAGGGGGTACCACCAGCCAGCCAAAAAGTGCGGCTCACCCTTATTAAAAACCTAACATTACATTATCAAGCAATAATCTCACGTGATGGAAACTTTTCGATTTGCACTTTAGGACGCTAATTCTTTTAAGGTTTTTTCTTCCAACTATGCTTTAATTTCATCACAATCACACTAAAAACTCAGTACAAAGCGAGTCTTTAATGCTCTAGAGCAATAAAAATGTATGAAATTTCATTATTGCACAGTTTATTTTTTAATCGCACCAAAAGGTGCCAATCTCAATGGATTAGCTCTATTCAGCCAGCCGATATCAATACTTTTTTTACGTACGTATTATTCGTTTCTATCCTACTTGTTCCAAAATTATAAAGTGATTGCTGCTAACTCTGATTTAAAAATGAAAGAAATTAAAAAAAAAGTGATTTGGCGGGAACTTTGTTAATTTGCTTGACAATATTTTTGGAAACGATAAAGTGTGATACTATCTGATTTTGAGTGCTGCGGCTTCGAATTAAAATGGAATCATCTAGCGACACATTAACTCCGGAAAACATTCTAAATGAAGCCGACAGTGTTATAGAAAATCTTTTTTAACTGTTTGTTAGGAGTTTCTTTTATCTACTATTCCTATAGGTAATAGTTGAAAGAAAAGCAGATTATGCACCTCGCCTTAAGTAATTTATATTGCCTTACTAATAATAAATTACTTTGTGCTCGATGCAATAATCTAATATTATTTAATATCATAAACATCCTTTGCTCTGTGTCTCTTACCTGTGTTTTTATAGTTGTGGATACTGGGGACGCCTACGATGCGTTTTTTATAATAGGCAATTTACTCCCTCATAGAAAGTATAGTTTGATAAATAATAGTTGATATAAGGGATGTATATCACCTTTCAACTTTGAGTGTATACTCAAACTCGGGACTAAGTCTTTTGAGATGTCATAGAGTCGGTCAGTTAGCCAGAAAGTTGAAGTTTTATTGTCCATACCAAATTCTCAATAGAGAATAACGGGCAAGGAACATGGACACTCTTAAAAAATCATGTTAGGTATTACAAAATGCGGGTACCTAAATTCAAAATATTGAAGAATGATTTAAAACAAATACTTACGGTTTAATACTGACGGGCGGGTTGCACCTCGCCAGCGCTTCTATGAAAGTGTTGAGAGCGCTGAGCGGCTGGTCCCGCTGTATAACGTGTACCCCTGATATTATGAACGGGACTATCTCGTTCATTACAGTCTGGAAATGTTGTAATATTGCCTTTAAAGTAGCGTTCTTTAATGTGTTCTCATTTCAATTAGTTCACGAAATTTCGTAGACGAGACGGTCGATCGATACAAAACTATAGTTTTACAAAAACGTTAAGAAGTCCATTGTCTGCTTAGCCTTTCAAGTCTAGTCGAAGCTGAAAACAGGTACTTTACATGGAGCGAATGCATATCTGGCTTCCACAACCCAGTCAGTACTTGTAACGACTGTTTAACATGTAAAAACATATTTCCAAAGATCAACTCGGTTCAAATTAATAATTTAGTTCTGTCACTTATCAAAAGGTAATTGAGCGACGGTAAACCACTTCTAAACAGCCTTTTCAATTCAGACTGAACTTAACGTCTTTTGTTGTTCGGTTTGCGCTGGACTTCATGTTTTTTTTATTTCTGCTCTAACATCATAATAATTAACAAAACTCTTATTCCACTCACCCCAAGTTGTCTCTCATCCAGCGTGTCCCACAGCTTAGGGAACAGCCGGAGCCACGTGTGGTGCGCGAGCGCGTCGTCCATGTGACACAGCTGCGCCGCCGCCACCACCAGCTGCTCGGTGCGCACGCGACGTGCTAGCTCGAGGAACTCGGATTGTTTCGCTACTATCTGGTTTAGGGTGCGTAGTCTGTGAAAAATACAACACAAATAGTTTATATCTTTACCAAGCTTGTACTACTGTGTACTCGTGATAGAAGTGTCCTTTTCAGCAAGTAAATGCCTGTATTAGGCCACTCCCCTCTTCCGTAACTTATGTTTACGTAATATACACACGAAAAGACAGTTTTTACTATTTATATAATTTTAGGAAAGTGAACCAGAGATAAATCGAAGCGTTTGTTACTATGGAGGCAGAAGTTATAAACCGTTGGGTTGCTTTTGTTATTGTTGATTGTATAGAACACGTCGTGTCCCATTACCTTCGGAATACATTGCCTCTGTTACTAAACACACTAGACATCTATCATATTATTGTATTTAGAACACTGTAAAGCTCCATAAGCCTATTAATAAAAATCTTCAAAGATTTTGTGAAATCTATACAAATGTTTATTTCTTCAGTTAATACTGGAATAACAATATTAGTCTGATACCTACAAGAGAATATTGAAACATTTTAGGAAGAATAAAAAATGAAATCTAACCTAATTATAAATCGTCTTGACTGCACGGACCGAGACGCTCGCAGCTAACTTCAGACCCGCCATTAAGTTTGAATCGAACTGTATATTCCAAGATGGATGTCGCTAGAATACACTTACCTATTCGTCACAGTCTTCGTGCAATCCTCTTTCTGGGTGGAACTGGAGTCCAGATCCATATCCAGTACATCTTCCTTATCTGGTTCTAAGGAGTCACTGAACCCATCTGAGGATTCTTCCTTCACACTGCTGAATACGACGAATGATTTGCGATCTTCACTGTCCGCTGAGTTGATCACTGAAGAAATGCTGGGCAGCAGGTATTTCGGGTTTGAAAGGCGGATTTGTGTACCTAATAAGAAGAGAGAACAATTATTATAACTGAAAATAATCTTTGGTGATGTATTACATCGGTCTTCCGCTCAAAAGTCTGAATAACATTGCCAACGCAAGTTTCGTTGACCATGAAAAATGTAGCTAGATTTTAACATCAAAGAAGGCCTAATTTTCGAATTATTATTTGTGCCCGAAATTACCATGAATTTTAGTAAAAAGCAGACACAAACAAAATTCGAATTTAACGATAAAACCATATATTTCTGTTTAATTACTCATATTGAAGCTGTTGATAAATACATATTTTTTACACAAGAATAACTTACTCGGTACACAAGTCACAAGCAGGAGCTCAAGACACTGATTAATCCAGAAGTGTTGCCCAATATGTTCCCAGTTCTGCGAGCATATGATATACAGCAGTCGGTCGAAGATGCGCCGGCGCACACTCTGGTCGTATACCTCGAAGAACTTGGCGCGGATCTTAGGTTGAGGGCAGCGGAGACCCGCAAGGAATGCTGGCTCTAGTTTCATTGATAGTTCTGTCATTTTTAGGTGCTCATCTCTGTTGGGGAAATAAGTAGTTATGTCACATGGTTTGTTCATTTAAAAAAAAGAGAGTTTTCTAGATAAGTCCAAAAAGTACGTCTTGTTGTAGATTTGCTTTATAAGTTTAAAAAAATGACTTTAATTGGAATCTGTGATTTTACTGCCGCACTCAGAGTCGTTTTAGTCCTGGTAATTTTTTTCGGGTAATTATTTTTTAAATTACAGCACATACATTTTCTAAGGCTGGTGAAACTTTGGTCCCAAAACCGTACAGAAAAGGTTAAAAATGCTTGAGGTGCTGACATGTAAGCTCTAGCCAAATAGACTGAGGCCGCTTGTACAGTCAAACCTAGATTTTGACGGCAAAATCCCTTCCAGCAGGGAATAATGACAGTGGCTAACATATAGTATCTATCAAATAACTGTCAAATGGTTAGTTTAAAAAAAAATGTACCAAACCATAACCAATTTACAGTTAATTTATGGACACTTATGATAGCCACTGACATTAAAAAGATACGCAATAGCCCTACTGATTCACTTTAAATAGTGAAATTTCTATGATTACATATAACCCACATACCTGTACACATAGTTAATAAGCTCCAAGAACAGAGCACTAAGCTCCAGGTCATCAGGGAACCGTTTCTCCACATACTGCATGAGTTTGACAAGCAGTATGGACTTCTCTCGAAGCGAGGGCGCAGCCCCAGTGGGGGCGGAGCTCCCGGCCGCTGCGGGTACTGCGCCACGCCATTTGACCCATTCTTCTACCATACGGATTATGGCTTTCATCACCTATGATGGGAGAAGAGATACAGTAAAAAATGTCGTTGTTCATTTTATGATAGTAGACACTAGCTCATCAAGCTACTGCCATCAGTAAAATTTCAACTTTATAGCTATAGTATTAGGTTCAAGGTTGATTGGTAAAATTTGAGTTTTGGGTAGCTTAATGTGCTAGGGTCCAATCATTGAAAATGGACTTTAAAGAAAGGCGTACAGAGTAAATTTCCTCTTACCTTCGCATCTGTAGTTTTCTCTATAAGTCCAACTAATACAGTGCCAATGAAAGTTTTTCTTGTATCCACAGGCATTACAGACACGCGTGCTTTTAGTAGATCTAGGGCCAAAATCTGAAAGAAAACGTTTAATCTCTATAATGGCTGGTTTACTTCGATACCTATTCAAACCTCACTCGAACAGAATCGGTAATAGACCGGATTATAAAAATGTGATAGTTTGTAACCCGTTCCGATAGTGCGTTCGCTCTAGCGGAATAATCACGTAGAAACATGTTGTCTGAGGAGATAAATAATTTTAACTAAGAGAAGAGAGAGAACGATTGCAATCTGTTTTATATAGATATAGATGTGTGCTGGGGAGTTTGTTCCGCCACTTCTTCTTTCCAGCTAAACACTAGGAAGTGTCGATGGGTGGGCGTTTTGGGGGACTGTCTTATATAAATGTAAATTAGTAAAGTAAACTAAATTTTGACGTTTGAAAAGTGCCTAGTTTGAATAAATGACTTTTGATTTGATTTTATGAAAGTTTACACACAGTAACAGTTGTAAAAGTAAAAAAAAGTACCACTCACAAGTAAATCAGCCAAGGCATGATCCGGACTGGGCGCGACATGGTCTCTCGCCATTCGTTGCAACACTCTCATCAGCGGTTGCAGCAGCCTATCGATATACGAAGGGCTAGACGCACAACATGCTTTAAGCATCATGAGTGGTCCTAACAAAGCGCTGGCACCGCTTGGTGTTGTGGTTCCAGCGGCTGCAGCGGTACCGCTTGCCGCTTGACCGCCAGTAGATTTCTCGTATGTCGCTAGGCCTTCGAACGCATATTTGCTCACGCAGGCGTATAGGGTCTCTAGTTCTTCGTACTGTGGAATAAATTATGAAATTACAGGCGACAATTTACAGGGTATGTAGAAGAAAATATTGTAACTAAAATGAAACTCGAACAATTATAAGATTGAGGATGCGTATCTATTGACGTGGAGACAAGCGATGTGGAGACGTGCAGAAAACGACCAATCATAAACGAGAAAACAGAGGCGATTCAGCACCGTTCATCTCTGCCCCAGTGGAAACACACCCTTTAACACGTCTTCGCCAAAGGGCTAGGCAGAGTTACACCCGGAAGCCTTAATAAAATATTGAAAGCTGAATGAAGAACTGTTCGTATACGCAAAATAAAGATTCAAGACGGTGCGCGGTGTTATGTGTATCGGAACGTGGTTCCCGCGCAATAATGTGTCAGAGGAACAAATGTCAGATACATAGATCATTGGTGGTAAAATAGACTTAGGATTATATCTAAGTAATGTTTAAGATGATTAATAAATACTTTACTATATAAATACAGTCTTTAGTTTTAACAGACGGTAGTCAACTTTAGATCCGGCTAAATAAAAAAGATCTGCCATACCTTCGACGCCTGCGCAGCTCCGGTAGGTTCAGTGGGGAATATGGCCGTCAGTTTAGCGAGTAAGTTATGCGTCAGGCGCACTATCTTAGGGTTGGTGGACGACACACAGGCCGCCAGTCCTCGTTGCAGCGGCTTCAGGGCCACTAGGATCTGTTCCCGGCGCAGCACTCCTAGTAGGAACACTAGTAGTTCTAGGGCAGTACATGCGTTTGCGCAACCACCTGCGTTGGCGTCCGCTGTTGAGAATACCTGTGAAGAGATTTCAGATATTTTGGCTTGTTTCGTACAAGTATATTTCGATATTTTTTACGATAGCGCACATGGAGTAACGTAAAAATGAAGTCCCAATATTCAAATTAGTATGTTCTCGAAACACCAAAAATGACGTGAATGTCGATTTGGAAAAAGGATGATACATTGTTTTCTCACCACAGGATTGAGGATACGCTAATCAAAACAGAATTACTTTGTAAATACTCGACCGTTCATAATTTCATGCTACGTGGAGCTCCAGATAAAGGACACAATTAATAATGTATAGATGACATGACAAGACTATTATAAATATGAACTTTTTCCATTTCGATTTGCCTAGTTTTGTTATTGATTTAGTTTTTAAACTTACTTTATCCAACCAAGGCAACTTAGGCTCGCACATATGCGGCCAGACGTCGGGCTTCAACGCAGTCTTGAGCAGCAGTACACATCGCCTGGACAGCTGTTCGCCCGGCGAAGCCCCCGCAGTCCCGCCCGCTACGGAGCCCTCGTTCACCTGCACATGTGGAGATATGGGCTGTGAAAATGGTATTATTGATGATGGTGATGCTATATCGCCGGTTTCGACCACAGCGACTGCATTCGTTGGCTTTCTGGAATGGTTGTCATGAGCTTTGGAGTGCTGCTCATCGATAGAGACATCGACGGTGGGAATTTAAAATATTGTATGGATCAATGAGCGTGTTGCTGCATTTGCAACTTTCAACGCTGAACTGAAAGTTGTAAATGATTGTAGCGAGGTTTTCAGTAGTTCCCCTAATCTTCCAACTTGTTCCCATTTAAGAATTTATTAGATAAAAATTAAAAGTAATTCCTATGTTCCAAAATAATTTAAAATAGATAAACTCATCACCTTCTTCGTTCACCTGCCAACGCCTTTCCTCGATATGATACAGCTAATATATATTAAAAACTGAAATTAACATGACAAAGATATTTACTTGACAAGCGAGCTTCAGCAGCAGATTGACGACCACATCAACGTGCTGCCTGTCCAGCGGCTTGGCTGCGTCGGGCTCCATGCGCGACACACTGGCCTGCGGACTGGCCCACCCAGTGTTCAGGGCTTTGCGACCTTCTGAGCTACTCTCGTCTGAGGATATGCGCTTCATTGCGCCACTTGGTGATGTCGCAACCTAGAAAATAAAGGTGATTTTTAAAACCAGTTATTGCGCTCATTCAAATAGTTTAAGACCCCTATAATCTGCAGTTTTTTGAATAAGTGTACCTTATAATCCGACAATTAATGATCAAAATAATAAGATACTATCTGAACTACAAATCATACTACCGTATGTCCGACATACGGTAGTATGATTTATAGCAGCAGTAAATTATATTATCAAATTAATGTTTGTGTTCCTACAATCAACAGTGATAGGCATGGGGGATTACAAGGAACGCCGGATTTGACAGGGGCCGAATTACCGGGGCTCTACTGTATAGTCTAAGTTCTTACCACATTATCCTCTCCAGAGTGGTCCCGTATCCTTTGCAGTTCCCACTTGAGTGCGACCTCGGCCAGATCCACAGCGAGCCGGCGGTGCTCCAGCGACGCCGTGGCCGACAGACCCAGGCGCTGCATGGCCGCTACCATGTGGCCCACGAGGGCGTGGCGGACTGGGAAGTATACCTGTGAGGGGAGGAGTTGATTTGGTTAATAAAGTGATAGGTTATTAGTGTGCAAGATATTCTCGTTTTCTGATGGCGGACTGTGAGACCAACACGGTAGATATCTTGTTTTCATTGTTATTGATTATGAGTAACCTTCATTATTCTCCTGCCGTATCCCAATTTATTTGAGGTTGGCGCAGCATGTTTTCTCTTTACATACATCTCAATTCCTTTCTAGCTATATCAACCTTCACACAGTGCATCCATCGTTTCTTTGGTCGTCGTCTACTCTTATATCTACATTCAGACTCAACAGTTTCCTTACTAAATTTTCTTCATAGCAGTGACGAAAATGTAGAGTATGAATGTAAATGACTATGTCAGTTTAAAAACTTATAGTCTCGAAAATTACCAAAATAACACGTATCTACAGTTTCGGACGACTTTTACATACATAGCCAGTCACTTCGATAAATAGCAGAAACAACCCACCTTATAATGTCTAACAACAAGCTGTAGAATATGGAACAACTGCTGCACAGAGTGTCCATCCTCCACTATGATCTTCTTGGTCCAGTGCGTGAGCATGGTGTTGCCATCCTCCATACGTTGCGGCATGGCCGGCGTCAGGATCTCTAACGCCTGACGGACCACTGACCTCGCTTCCACTGCATGCGCTTTCAGCAGACTGTGGAATACTGGTGGAAAAATAATACACTTTTATTCAAGTTCTGTAAAAGTCTGCTAAATTGGAGGATAACATAACATTACGCTTATGATCCACGAAGGATAAGGCAGAGGTTGGAAGGTCATGGGTTAGTTCACCATCCGTACGTCTTATGACGACGACAGGCCGTGTCGACGGCGCGTTCGTGTTCCACGCGCGCCTGAAAGAGATGTCAGCAACATTGCAGGGGCCTGCAAGGGCCGACGCCCGTTGCGGCTGCGGTTTGTTCGAAAGAGATACCGCGGCCTCGAGCAAAGGTACACATTTTGCCAGTCAAGTCCCATTTAATAGGGGATGAGACTATCACCTATTTGATGGTAACGATGATAGGAAAATCGGTATATTTGACGAAAATAGAAGTAACGTTGGCAGACCAGCAGCTAGATGGGTTGACGACCTACAGTACTATAAATAAAAAATAAATATTTAAGACCGTGGCAAGAAGCTGGATAAGACCAAAGACCAGGGGAAGAGTGGTCAAGAAAGCCAGAAGCAACCCTTTACTCAGCAGTGAGTGGAACAACCAACTAATTGTCAATGATTATGGAGATTTATAAAAGAGACTTACCTTGCAACACAATTCGCTTGTGGATAGCGAATTTAGCTATGATATGACTCAACAGCAGATGTCCGTGATACCTGCAAATAAAAACAAGTATTTGAATCAGCGAAAACCAATCGATATTGTTTTAACAACTAAATTGAGTGGTCTCAAGTGAACTGGGAGAACATGGTTATTTCGGCTTCGTTAAGGTGAAGGCGACACACAATACAACCGTCTCAGTTCATAAAGGTCAAAGCCGTTTTCATCAAATAGTCACTTAAGAGACCTTTATGAACTGAGATAGTTGTATTGGTGATTTTAATCACTATTACTCAGTAAATAAACATTTGTTATTGCCGCAAATCCCATTTTATTTAACACTAGCTTTTGCCAGCGGCTTCGCCCGCGTGAAAATGACGATTTTCCATACAAACTTTCATCCCCTATTTAAATCCCTTAGGGGTTGAATTTCGAAAAATCCTTCCTTATTCCTTGTCTACATTATAAACGGAACCTCTGTGCAAAATTTCAGCTTTCTAGGTCCAATGGTTTGGGCTGGGCGTTGATGAGTCAGTCAGTCAGTCAGGACTTCTCTTTTTATTTATTCTACATTATAAACGGAACCTCTGTGCAAAATTTCAGCTTTCTAGGTCCAATGGTTTGGGCTGGGCGTTGATGAGTCAGTCAGTCAGTCAGTCAGGACTTCTCTTTTTATTTATATAGATATATAGAAGATACGACTTGACACTGACCGGGAAATTGCAGAAAACGTAAGAAAATTCGAATTTCGCGCGCTACCTTGTCGCCTTCACCTTATGGGTATTTTTTCGCCCCATAGTTGAGCTGTATGTGTATACACATCGATACTTATAAAAAAAGTCAATTGAGAAACTCCTCCTTTTTGAAGTCGGTTAAAAAGAAGACCTACACAACAAGTAAGTAGCACTCTTTTCTATAATCTCTACTTCTATATCTCACCTAGTCGCAGGATCCACATAATTCTTGCCAAGCAAACACGGCCAGGCAAATGTCATGAGTCTCCGAAGTTTATTTCCTTGCTTCTTATTGTTCGCATCGTGAATATGCGCTGACGCCTGCTCCAGCAGTAAGCAGGCGAACTGCAGGAGGGAGATGCGAACCGCGTCCGAACACGCGAATGGGTTCTCGGGGTCAATCACCTGTGTTAGAAACTGGTATTAATTAACGCGAGTATCGTATGATTGTTGGTGTAGGGTAATGATAGCAATAAGCTAGGTTTGCTTTTGATAGCGAGAAAGCTTTGTTAGTAAAATGTATGTTTTTTTTAAGATGTATCCACAGTGAAGTTGCTTTGTGTATTATGTAGAACTCGTTTGTGATGTAGTAGACAACATCGTTACAAAAAATTTGAGATGTTACTGCTACTGTTAGCCTATATCATCCCCCTGCTGGGCTAAGGCCACCTCCCCATGACTAGATGTTAACATGTTACAAAAAAACTTCAGTGTGGATGCAGCTTTAAGACTCTAGAATGTTGAGCTATGTTAAACCCTTCAAAAATAGGCAAGTTTCGAGTAGGATTTATTATTTATTACTGTCATTCTAAATATATTTCAGACATATTGAGGATTTGAGAGGTCCTGCTCTTAAAAAAGCTTTTTCAAGATGTTCATAACAGTTTTTGAAGTCACTAATATTCTGCCACAAAAGACTACCTTATTCATGCAACACTACCGTCTAAATTAGAATAAAAACTTACGTTATTAATAAACACGGAGACGACATTGTCTGGGTTATCCTGATAGGGTGCCGGGGGGCCGCCCACGATCTTCTGCCCCTTGTCGAAGCTCACGGCGAAGCACGGTATCAGGATCATTTGCAGGACTTTGGCCTTCAGGTCCTGCGACATGGTGTCACTGGAGAAATGCTCCACGAAGCGGAAGAATGCTGCCCGTTTCCACTCTATGTCGTACGTCTGCGCTACTGTGTGTTCCAGGAAATCCCGGAGGAACTGTGAAAGAAAAAATAATATTATTTAAAAAAAATATTAACTCCTTGTATGTCGAGTATTTAGACACAATTAAAAAGCCATTATGTCTCGTGTGGATCTTCGTTCCGGCAGACGAAGGGTTAAAGGACGTGTCAATCTTGATATGGACATGTAATTAGGAGGGATGTCACGCATGTGACTAAAAAAGGTGATGGATATTAATGTTGATGGAGGGAGAGGAAGGCCAAAGAAAAGATGTATGTGTGAGGAATGATATGAAAGACAAAGGAGTAAATATGCAGTGACGACTGACAGGGGAAAATGAAAGAAAGCGCGTTGTGCCGATCCCAAATAGAATGGGACAAGGGCAGGAAGATGATGTTGAGGAAAACAAATTGTACACGTTGTAAGAAAGCTTATCGTTTTATAAGTCACCACTACTAAGAACATTTTGTTTGTGAGGTTAGGGTGAAAGTAAGATTAATTGCTCAAAAATGATAAAATCCTAACGCTTTCAGCTTCGATGGACTTTGAATAAAAACAACACTTAGTGCATGTTTACGTGCAGCGGCAGATATCATCGCACGCGCAAACACAAACGTATGGCAATGTACTATTATTGATCGAAGTACTACGCTGTTCATACAGACGTGGGGCGGTGCCCGCGGCGGCACCGCCTCAAATTCAAGCAATCGCGTATAAAATCGCTTCTCTGTGAACGCACTCATACACCGCCATACTTAAACATGCACTTAGAATCTTCCAAACGTAATATCAAAAGGAGAAAGTTTTAAATAATATGACAGAAAAAGTTCATTCAACCTAAAGAGACCAGCCAATCTCAATTTAAATTTCAAATAAGCTTGACAGTCAGTGCGCAGCATTACCAGTTACCCTTTTCATTATTTATTCAATAAAATAGGAGTTGAATAACGATAAAACTGTATTATAGGTAAAACATTCCAAAAACAAGAAATTACCTGGAAGTCAGGTATGAAGCGGTCACACAAGGCTCGCAGCAGCTGGAACAACAGGTCTATGCTGGACTTGTGTTGTACGAAGTAGTGCAGCAAGATCTTCACTATTAGCTTGGGTTCCTTCCAGTGTGTGCAGTCCACTATCTCTACTTTCTTATGGATTTCCTGGAACAATTAACATTGGAATTAATATAGAACCTGGGAAATATTATGCACCTAAAATGATCCATATTGAAAAAGGTCTTTTTCAGGATTAAATTAACTATAGAAAATTCGTAGATGAATTTGACTCTGTTAAATTACAAATTCATGTAAATCACGACGGTCTTTTTTTTCTAGCCTACTCTGTCTCACTCCTGGATAAAAGCGTCCTTCCGGTCGACAGTCAAAAAAAAAAATCAAATAGGTTTGCCATTGGATAAGGTACGCACAGAACCAGGAAGTGTGGCAGAAAAAAGGGGAGGCCTATACTCAGCAGTCAGTGATTCCAGACTAACAGGATGATGATGATAGCATCTGATAGCATTTACTAACCCAAACACATTACCTTCCTTCAGAGACGACGGGTAAGCAAAACAATACGAATAACAAAACGAGTACTTACATGATACTGGTCACTGCACCAAATACGCTTCAATAATTCAATCAAATCCGGCTGACCCGAAAGCCATTTTTCATCAAACTTGATCAGCAGAGATATTACTCTTATAGCTTGGAACTGCATCTCAGCCCTATCAGCTGTTGGCAGGTTGGCCGAAGTATTGCCAGTATTGGCCGCCAACAATTGCATAAGACGCGGCTTCTTGGTTGTTTGTAATGCCTCTCGGTATGGCGGACCGGCTTTCGGGTGTTTGATTAAGAAGACCAGGAATCGGCTCCATTGTTGGTCTTTTATGTTGTTGTCGCTTAGGATTAGGTCTAATGTTTCTTTTGGATACCTGAAAATAACATACTCATATTAATTTAGGTTTCAACAATGTATTGGCTGACACACCTTACTGGCTCAACACCAACTTGGCTTTCACTGTATTCTGGAATTGTGACTTTATGTTTAACACTATAAAGTTCAGATTTGAATTGTTTATTTCGAATCTTTTGGTGATGAGAGTACAGGCCATAAACTGGATTATGTTTATAAGTATTTCCTTGTTAATAACAATAAGAATCTAAAATCCACATACCTCATGAGGAATTTAACAAGCGGCTCTCTGAACGGCGATCCGGCTTCAATCATGAGTGACTTCTCAGTGTGGAATATAAGTCGGCACAACACATCGATGAAGCGCGGTGAAGCGGCCGGAATTTGATGGAAAATACCGATCAAGATTATGATTTTCTGCTCGTTTTCCATGTTCTTTGATACGCTTTGCAGGAAGTTTCCACCTGGCGAAAAAGAACATATTGTGTTATAATAAGTAGAATACTTAGATTTCACATTGATCACGACAAAAAATTATTATCATCGTTTTGGCGACAATGCTGGAGACAATAGATCCTTCCCAATGTTACAACGACCGGTACTGCGTCGTGTTCGTCAAAAATGTACTCTATCATTTGTTCTGTTCGAAACCATACAGGCGATAGTTAATGTATAACTTTCGAACAAAGCTGTTGGCAGGGAATCAAAACTTTTTAAGTATCACAAAACACAAATAACTAAGACAGCATACCACTGCAAGTCAGCTAGTAGTCAGTAATATTACCATGAACCAAATTACCAACCTGCACTGGGCCCTTGTGGTGGATTATAGCCCATCCCTCTCCTAGAGAGGAGGCCTGAGTCCCTGCAGTGGGTACATTATAGGCTGAAGATGATGAAGATCAGATGAACCAAATTAATACATACCTCTGTTAGTCTGTATAGAATAATCCAGCAACTTCTTCAACAGTTGCAGCAACTGTTCGCATAGCTTCTCACTAAACGTTGACGGGAACAGTTGCGTCAAATACGAGAGTCTCTTGGCTCCGTTTACGCTCAAATGTCTATGGTCACCAAGAGTCAACAGAAGAGGTCGCATCACTGGATGAACCATCTCCATGTCGATTTGGAAACCAGATAGGAACTTTTGCATGCACTCGAAGCCAACCTAAAAAGTTAATGTATGTTTTTAAACTGACATCGTCAATAACACTTAAAACAGGATAAGATATTATAGTGAGTGACATGGGCAGACGGTACGATTGCGTAAAACGTATAAGGAATAGGGGAGATCGTTTTGTCTGCTCATAAACACCCACACGGTCCTACGCGCCAATTTTTTAGATTATCTGTGATCGAGTGTGTCTGGTGGGCATAGGAATTCAAAATTTTAAATTAATTCATCCTTTTCGTCATAAATGTTGCTGTAGTAAGTTACTGTAAGACTTTTACAATTACAACAACAATTTAAATGTTGTTTAAATGTTCACTAAGGCTCAAAAACATTCAAGATTCACATGTGACTGTTTCAAATTTTCATGACCGACCCATAGTCACACTAAACTAACACACCAGTGTGACTATGGTTAATTATATTTATCCGTAGTCACACTGGTGTGACTACGGCTGATCCGTAGTCACACTAGTATGACTATGGATAATTTAGCTAGCGTAGCTTTTGGTCACGTCACTCATACATGCAACGCATACTACTCCATGACGCGCGCTCGCTTCGCTCGCATATTAAATAACACTAATATCTTCTGTCCCCGAAGTGCCGGGCCTCCGCCGGCCTCCTTCGTCGGCCTACGGCCCGGTGCCCATGCCGCCCATAAAGGATACTGTCGCGAGACGGTGATTCATCCACTTAGCGGATGACTAGCAACAGCCTATAATTTTGGTTATTCATCCGGGTGTGACTACGGATCAGGTTAAATTATCCGTAGTCACACCAGTGTGACCACGGATCAGCCGTAGTCACACCAGTGTGACTACGGATCAGCTTAAATTATCCGTAGTCACACCAATGTGACAACGGGTAAATAAAATTGACCATAGTCACACTGGTGTGGTAGTTTAGTGTGACTATGGGTCGGTCACTCAAATTTTAAGGACAACAGTCGTGTAAAAGGTTTTGATAAAATGATTAATCTTACTTGTTGCAATTCCTGGTCGTTCTTCTCCAGAGATTTGTAAAGCACTTGGAATATTTTCTCTCGGCAATGTTTCTCCTGTATGTAGTGACAAGAAGCGAGTGCCTTCAACGCTGAGCCTCGCAACGGGACTAGGTTCACGCCCTTATAACACGGCAGCTTGCCTAACATCGCGTCTTCAGCCTCGCATAGGGAGAGTAGCTCCCGGAAGAACACTTTGTGTTCGTTTATGTTTAGATCTAGAAGTATTACAATAAATTAATGATCTTTATTTTCGTCGCGATAAGGTTGCTGTTGGTAAGCTGCTGTCAGAGGTAAAAAAAAACTGTAAGGACTACAGCACATGAAGCTACCTAAAACTGTAAAATTTCCCCAATCAACTTTAAACCTAATTATAAAGTTGAAAATCTATTAAAGAACTTTGACAGAATGTAGTAACTTAATGTGTTGGCGTATGTACAATGCTCACAGTTATCAACTGGAAGCTGTATTATATTTAAATCTAGAAAAAAACAGTTAGAATAATTGGTCCTGTGGTACCTTCTTTTCTTTACCTTTAAAATATGATATAGTGGCTTAGAGAAAGAAAACCTCACCTATTGTAAACAGCCTAGGTTTCAAAGTTGTACAGAAGGTGGTTCCATCCATAAGACCCATCTGTGCATTGGCTGGTTGGTGTCGCAGTAAATGTTTCTTGGGTGGGATTATGTCCGCTAACACTTCTCTGTGTGGGTCCATTACTTCTGTCACAGTTTTCTTTTGTAATTCAGCTATGAGCTCTAAAGATTTCATGGCCTAAAAGTCGCATAGAAATTGAATTAGGAAGAATAAATAAGAATAGATCACAATGTTTGAAAAAAAACACGGTTGAGCACACATGGAACGCTTAAAAAAGATCGTCATTTAGGTATGTACGAGCGACATTCCCGACGATGGACTAGAAAGCTGGACGATTTTTAAAATTTTTACGCATAATACATATTTACAGAAATTTATCTTTACCTGTTGTCGCACAAGAAGATGTGGGCTCGTAACTTGCAACACAAGTTCTTGAAGTACGTCATGTAGGGCTCTTGCCTTCGCCACGGCAACGTCACCTTCCGTCTCCAGCATCTGTCCACAAGGACCCACCACGCAAACACGAACAAGTCTCTCCAAGTTCACAGTAGCCATATCTATAGCCCCGGAAGACACTTCTCCAGTCAAATCCATCATTACGAACAGAACTGCCTTCAAGAACGTGAAAACGTGTTTATAAACCCATTCTGGTGCCATCTTTTCCACCATAAACTTGACCGCGATACAACCGCCAAGCTTGGCGTACCAAGCGCGCTCATAACATAAGGCCGACATTCGTTCAGCAAGGTACTCCATCAAAGGCAGCCGGCATGCACGTTCTCTACTTCCTAGTACCGTTGCTGCAGTCTCTATCATAAGAACTAACGCAAGGTGACCAGGTTTGCATAGCTCCTTCTCTTCGTGGCCCATGATAACGGCAATAGCATCGACAAGGACCAAAGCATCGAGACCTTCTTTGGGTGAAGAGCTTTCGACGAACGGTCCCGCTTGCTGGGCAATCGCTACCATAGTGTAGTGTCTCACTAAGGACACCATCGTCGGCAGTACATGATGACGTAGTTCCTTGATTGCTGCGGCCACAAACATTCCTGTGAGAGCAGTGCGGTGAGTGTTCCGTACAATACTGTTAGTACACTTGTAATAAGGTCCATTTTGGATCTGAATCTTGCCGTCGATGAAGCTTGGGTGGTTGAATAGCTTCTGTAACGTCGCCCTGTCGTCATCCAAATTAAGGGACGAAGCTAAATAGCACCTAAGTACTTCCCAACATTGTCGTCTGTAGAACGGATCTGTCATGCTTGACTTTAGCGCAGCAAAGGCTGTCTCTATTACCTTATCTACTTCAAAGTCTATAGGTTTGGATTGTTCTTGGAAGTACGCTTGGACAGCGGGCGGTGGCGCGTCTGTCTCACGGTACTCTAACCTCTGAGGTTCAATCATCATCTTACGGTTGCCACCGCCGAATTTTCCGAGGACTCTGAAAGCGATTCGTGCAACTTCATTGTTTTGCAATGTCCTCCAAAGAGCTTGCATAAGGTCAGCCCTGACAGGTTGAATGTGTTCGTACAAAAAGTCGGGCTGCAAGTTATCCACGCAAAGCTCGAGAGTCCTCAAACCTTGTGATATTAACGTATGGGACCCGTTCAGTGCGGACACCAAGGGATCCATGAGCATCGGTAAATAAGGCAATAAACTGCTTAGTCTAACGGGTACAGTCAAGCATAACTCGACGAATAGATCTTTCATGTGTTGTTTGTGAAGGCCACTCTGTAGGCGATTCAATCCTTCAAGTAAGTTTGGCAGAAGAGGTAGAAATTCTTGGTATAATAGGTCGTGGCTACCGCCGCCAATAGAGCGGAATAACGCTCTCAAAAGTAAGAAGTAATTGTAGGGTTCTTTAGCAGTCATAGCATAATCCATGGCTTTGTTGACGATACTATGTAAGTGTGGTCTCAGCATTTGTTCATTTTCAGTGGGGAACAGGCTGACGGAACCAAAGACCAATTTAAAAAGTCTCAAGTAAAGGTTTGACCTCTCCACGTTGGTTCCCATTTCCTCCATCCTTTGCAGGAGATACTCAACTAGGACGGTCGCGAATATCGGCGACGTGGCAGGATTTGATAAGAACGTATTGGCAATTATTTGTAATGTCGTATTTTTGTTGATTCTTTCAACCATATGGGAAATTGTCGCAGTAAATATTTCTTGGAAAGTTTGTGGATTCATCATTGAAAACTGTAAAGTAAAAATGACACTGTATTTACTCTCCAATTTAAAAATATTTTACGCTTATTTCTTTCACTTCATAGTTATTCAGAAGTTTTAATTAAATATGCTTACCACTCCACTAAAATGCTCAAGCACTTCCTTCTCCTCCTTGGATCGTACGTGTGGTTGCGCGGGCGGCTGCGCGGGCGCACGGGGCGCGGCCAACGTGTAAATGTCAAGCGACTGCAGCCCCCATCTCACTAGACGTATAAACACTAACGTTTCGCGCGCACTGAACTGCTTCTGACCAGTTATGGTGGTCGTTGATGTACCTTCCGTGTTTGTTGTTGTTTGCTGATAAAAAAATAGATACTCAATTTTATTTTAAACAAATAAGTGATACAAGATCGTAGACACGTATAACCAGCCATAGGAAACTAAAGACAGAAAAAGCTTTAAAGGGTACTTAAATAAAGTTTTTTTTAGGTCGAATGCAAACAAAAATACGCCTAATTCAATAACAGGCAATGGGTTTTGCACCATTACAATAATTTGTAATAGGGTATTTTGAAGTTAAATGTAAGAGGCCATATATAATAATATCTCATTAAGGCTCCTTCCACAAAATCATCTCATTTTGATCAATTTTGATCGCTTGGTGTGGGAAATCTATGAAGAATTTGAAGCTTTCTTTTGGTTATTATAAGAGACGAGTTCTTTTTCTGGTGGATAGGTTTCAAGAATTTTCAAAATAATGTTTATATTAATGACAATCACCCGTATTCAAAAGCCATTTTCCGCACAAATACCGATCGAGTTAAGTTTGGCTTAGCCGAACATAACACTACAAACGATTTTAAACATTAAAAAAAATATAAATAACATCACCGTATGGTCTACTAGCGGACCTATTTGTCACATTTTCGACTTCAATACAAAATATACCAGAAAAAAAATGTTAAAACATCGCAATTTTTACAAAATGTCTCGACAAATAAGATTTTTTTTCTATACCTTAGAATCACGCTAAAGAAAATTTAAAAACTACATATTAATTTTAAGGTAACCTTCTAATAGAATCATATTTTTATTTTATCAATAAACTATAATTTCATTTCGTAAATTGAATCCAAAGTTAACTATATTATCGACCGCGCAAACTCTATCTCGCCAGTACGAATCGGCCACTGCCAAAGGACGGACGTATCGCTTTGTGTCACAAACGCTCCCGTGTTTTTCGTAAACATATTTTCGAGATTGTAAGCCGATTACCACAATTTGATACACTTATTAATTTTGATCAAACGTGTTTTTTTTGCTAGTTATTAAAGATTGCTAAAATTTTTTTCATCTTCAGATCGAAGTCGAATTTCACGATCGATTGTTGTTGTCGATTGCACTTCGATATATATTTTTAACCGACCTCCAAAAAAGAGGAGGTTCTCTATTCGTGTTTGTATGTCCGCGAATATCTCCGTCAATTGTGGACTGATTTTCAAAATTCTTTTTGTCTTGGAAAGGGTATACTCCCGAGGTGATCCCATTGTCACCAAGTCAGTTTCTGATGATGGGAACTCTGAGAAATTGAGGGCAACCCTCGAATATCATAGGCGCACATAACGTTTTCCATACATTTTCAGAAGCTGTTCGAGTATTTGCGTCTGATAATCATAATTTCATGTGGCTGCGCTGATGACGGAAGGTGCAACTCCTCAACGGTCAGGACTTGAAAGAAAATTCCTTCAAAATTATACGTACTTATGGATCGATAGTTGTATTATTTCAGGCTATTAGGTTGAACTGATGATAGACGGTAAATCTCATTAACCGACTTAAAAAAAGGAGGTTCTCAATTCGTCGGCTAGAAAATTTTTAGGTTTTTCCATCATGGGTGTCGTTTTCATGGTTTTTGGGGTCGCTGATTACGAAAATGAGGTCAAAATTAAAATCAAGATGGCGCCGACGAAAATTTTTGGTTTTTCCGTCATGGGTGTCGTTTTCATGGCTATAGGGGTCGCTGATTACGAAAATGAGGTTAAAATGAAAATCCAAGATGGCGGTCAAGAAATTCTTTGGTTTTTCCGTCATGGGTGTCGTTTTCATAGTTTTTGGGGTCGCTGATTACGAAAATGAGGTCAAAATTAAAATTCAAGATGGTGGCCAAGAAAATTTTTGGTTTTTCCGTCATGGGTGTCGTTTTTATGGTTTTTGGGGTCGCTGATTACGAAAATGAAGCCAAAATGAAAATCCAAGATGGCGGCCAGGAAAATTTTTGGTTTTTCCGTCATGGGTGTCGTTTTGATGGTTTTTGGGGTCGCTGATTACGAAAATGAGGTCAAAATGAAAATCAAGATGGCGCCGACGAAAATTTTTGGTTTTTCCGACATGGGTGTCGTTTTCATGGCTATAGGGGTCGCTGATTACGAAAATGAGGTTAAAATGAAAATCCAAGATGGCGGTCAAGGAATTTTTTGGTTTTTCCGTCATGGGTGGCGTTTTCATGGTTTTTGGGGTCGCTGATTACGAAAATGAGGTTAAAATTAAAATTCAAGATGGCGGCCAGGAAAATTTTTGGTTTTTCCGTCATGGGTGTCGTTTTCATGGTTTTTGGGGTTGCCGACTACGAAAATAAGGTCAAAATGAAAATCCAAGATGGCGCCGACAAAATTTTTGGTTTTTCCGGCATGGGTGTCGTTTTCATGGTTTTTGGGGTCGCTGATTACGAAAAAGAGGTCAAAATTAAAATTCAAGATGTCGCCGACGAAATTTTTGGTTTTTCCGTCATGGGTGTCGTTTTCATGGTTTTTGGGGTCGCCGACTACGAAAATAAGGTCAAAATGAAAATCCGATAAAACGGGTTTGTTAAACATGAAATCGAAATAAATATTAATAAGTTATACTATAGACTACTGGCCCGTGTTGAAAAAATTATGGGTTATGTGAACCACCAGGTGACCTATCTAGAACGATATAAGAGCATAAAATAATAAGATTCAGCACTATGCCGTCACTTGTAAGCTGTCCAACCGAGTGCAGGTGAGAATTCAAAAGTACAGGTAGAGTGGGTACATTTTGGTCATATATTTTTGTACGGCATTCTTACCATCGATAGATCCATGAAAAATAATAAGAAAACGCGTAGTGCCGTAAAAAAATGGTGCGCCACAAAGTCGGAATTTATTTTTTATTTTCCGACAATTTCCAGGGTAAATTTGGTCATTTGATTTTGTACGGTATCAGTTTCATTCTATTTCAATACTGCTTCTAATCCATTATTCCGCAACGCCGTACAAAAATCATGCGACAAGGGGAAATAATCGAGGGTTGCAACCCCCTCTCTTTCCGTGGTCCAGGGGGTGATTTGACACAACATAAAATTATTTTATTTTGAAAGTATTTTATGCATAGATAATATTTTTTCCTTTAAAAGTTCCCGTACAGGATCAAATGACTTTACAGCTTTAAAGCCATTTGATCCTGTACGGGAACTTTTTTTTAAACATGATATTGTAAAATACAATTGCTATATAGTATTGCCGTTCAAAAGAAACTGTTCTAAAAAAAGTTATAGAGAAATACAAAAACTGAAATTTTGCAAATTATTGCAAAAGTTTAAATATCATAGATTAATGAAATATAGCAGTTTTCTAAATTGTATCCCTTGTTTTAAATAGTATTAACATAAATGAATTAGGAAAAAATGATGCCGTACATTTTAATGCAGACCATATCTTTTAGGCTGATGAAAATGACGCTACCATTTTAAGGGTACTGATACAGGCCTAGGGTACTGGATACCCATGACGGAAAAACCAAAAATTTTCGTCGGCGCCATCTTGATTTTCATTTTGACCTCATTTTCATAATCAGTGACCCCAAAAACCATCAAAACGACACCCAAGACGGCAAAACCAAAAAATTTCCTGGCTGCCATCTTGGATTTTCATTTAAACCTCATTTTCGTAATCAGCAACCCCAAAAACCATGAAAACGACACCCATGACGGAAAAACCAAAAATTTTCCTGGCCGCCATCTTGGATTTTCATTTTGGCTTCATTTTCGTAATCAGCGACCCCGAAAACCATGAAAACGACACCCATGACGGAAAAACCAAAAATTTTGTCGGCGCCATCTTGGATTTTCATTTTGGTCTCATTTTCGTAATCAGCGACCTCAAAAACAATGAAAACGACACCCATGACGGAAAAACCAAAAAATTTCCTGACCGCCATCTTGGATTTTCATTTTGGCCTCATTTTCGTAATCAGCGACCCCAAAAACCATGAAAACGACACCCATGACGGAAAAACCAAAAAGTTTCCTGACCGCCATCTTGGATTTTCATTGTGACCTCATTTTCGTAATTAGCGACCCCAAAAACCATGAAAACGACACCCATGACGGAAAATCCTAAAATTTTCCTAGCCGACGAATTGAGAACCTATAATTTTGAAGGAATTTTCTTTCAAGTCCTGACCGTTGAGGAGTTGCACCTTCCGTCATCAGCGCAGCCACATGAAATTATGATTATCAGACGCAAATACTTGAACAGCTTCTGAAAATGTATGGAAAACGTTATGTGTGCCTATGATATTCGAGGGTTGCCCTCAATTTCTCAGAGTTCCCATCATCAGAAACTGACTTGGTGACATTGGGACCACTTTGGGAGTATACCTTTTCAAACAAAAAAATAATTTTGAAAATCGGTCCAGAATTGTCGGAGATATGCGCGTACACACATAAAAAAAAAACATACGAATAGAGAACCTACTTCCTTTTTAGAATTCGGTTAAAAAGACACGGAAACATTATTTATTCTTGACGTGTTAAAGTGCTTTCACAACCAATTTACAACAAATATTAAAATCTGTGATCAAAATAGATATCATAAATTTTTTATTTTAATTCATTTAACACCAAATTGAACCATTTTTATGTTGATTGATATACTGTACCTATACACAACACACATTCCAGACTTTTTTCAAAGCCGTACGCGTGTACTTACTTACTATAAAATTATGTCACTTAAAATAATAATCGTATAAATGATCAAATTTTTCAACCGTAGTTCAACGCTCGAAATGCCCGTGTGTGCGTTCGTCGGTGTTATCGCTGCACACAAACATAGCATCGCACCGAAATTGCCTAAAGTTCCGCAAGTCTTGTCTGTACAAGGCCCCTTAAATAAAATCCTTTCTACTAATTCCAACTAAAAACCAACTTAACAAATAAATGACCTTCAACTAACCTTGCAAGAAGCACAACCCCACGTAATGGTCTTAACACCACACACCAAGGTCTTCACCAGCGTCCTATAGTCGCCTACATTCAGATTATTCATCTGAGAAGACGGGAACCCTATCTTGGACTTCTCCTCAGCCTTAGACAGACTGTCTAGGAAGTCTGGAGCCAGTTTCTCCTCTTCCACCTTGTTTTCGGCTGTGGCAGTCGATGGACCTGGAGCTGTGGGTGTACTGGGCGTGGTACCACCATTGGTGGGTGGTGATGGTGTTGTGGCTTTGCTATAAAGTATCACAATATTGAATTTAAAAATGTGGTAGTTATAATAGAATATTTGTATGGGCTGTCAATTTTCTTAGAGTGAGCCGTTAAAGCTTCCATAAATGGATTAACATGAACACTGGGAAAAGATGTACTATCAACATGTTAGGGTCAGATTGTTACACCGCAGATTAACCTTTTTAGCGCCACAGTCACGTATAGACGACAAGCCGAACAAGCAAAAAAGTGCCCTAAGTCTGTCGACTTAAGGTCCTTTTTAGCTTGTCGTCTTACTTGACCGTGGCGGTCAATGGGTTAAATGGCCTAAGGACATCATCCATTTTGGTCCAAATGTCAAAGTGGCCGGCCAATAAAAAAAAGTGCTTTATTCTGAAAGAACTCGTTCGCCTTAGCATTTTTTTATATGACACCAAAGCTGTAGCACCAATATACTTGGTGGTATTCATGTTAAAAAAACCTGATTTTTCATACATTTTTCCTTTCAATGAATCTGAAAAAAAAATGTTCCAAGTCTTAACTTCCGAGATCCGCCTAAAGGGGGGGTGAAAGGGGGGCAAGGGGGTCAACATTGAAAAATGGTTTTTACTTCCCCGAGCTTCCTCTATACGAATCCCTAAAAAAAACTCGTAAAGTCTCTTTGTTTCCGAGATACGATAGGGAGGGGGGAGAAAGGGGGGGAAAGGGGGGGTTTGGCACTTTTCCCATTCTCACGAGAGTTGCTTGTTTACGAATCTGTCAAAATATACCCACCTCCCCATCCACCATCTGGGAGAACAATTCTGTCAATCAGTTAGTCAGTGGTAATTGAGCTTTCTAAAGTATTTTTAGAACTCAAATAATACCAATTAGAGTGATGCTACAGCTTTGGTGTCATTTATAGAAATTCTAAGGCGGACGAGTTCTATCACTCTAATTATATACTATACTCTAAGTATTGTCACTCTAATAGGGGGAAGACACTAACACCTGCAACACAGTTTTTACTAGCGCAGGTGTTAGGGAATTCAATATTGTAATTGTAATTTATGTCAATAAAGAAATATTATTAATATTATATTATTATCAGAATAAAACACTTTTTTTATTTGGCCGGCACTTTTACTTTTGGACCAAAACTGTATGAAATGTGGATGATGTCCTTTATTGCTGACTGGGCTGAATCTGGCCAAAATCAGATCGAAACAAGTGTGTATCACGCCTCAGCTTTTCAGAATCCGTGTGTTAGTTATTAAGTAAAACTTTTCAAACAGTTGATTTTGGTATTCAATTCACAAAAGGCATCAGATTATTAACAACTCTTATTCCAACAAAATAACTTACCACTTATTCATCAACGCAGGCAGTTGCAACTTGGAGATTGTCTTAAACTTCAGCACGAACACCTCAAGTATGCGCATGAGCAACTGACGGCCTTGGGGCTGTGTTCCGGCGGCGGCCGCGCCTTCACTCTCCGACCGCTGACGGATGCAGTCCACCAGGTTCAGTAGCAACTTACAGGACATCGTTTGGATGCTGGGTGGAAAGCCAAAATTATTTTGTTAAAACTTGTCTAAACATCAAAAACTCTATCTTTTACATAGTGGACTATACAGGGTGTCAGGGATATCCAACGAGCAAACTGTTACCACCAATTTAATTATGCAAGTTGTTGATGACTGTCTCATGCACCACAGCAGAATAGAGAAATGTATTGTCATCAGACCAGAACAAATAAGTTCCAACTTGATCAAACAATAAAACTGGCCAAGAGCGAGTCGGACTCGCACATGAAGGGTTCCGTACCAAAACGGTATGCTATAATTTATACAATTTCTTCTACGGGCCAATGAAACTTGACCTCTGGATTGTATAGGCGCTCATACGATTCAGGGACCAAATTATATTGGTTAACTGCTGTTTCCATCTGTTGTTTCCATCCAAGTTCAAAATGATTTTCCTTGAAAGTCCTTATAAAGTTCTACTTTTCAGATTTTTTTCATATTTTCTAAAGTTATGGTTCAAAAGTTAGAGGGGGGGGACACATTGTTTTTTACTTTTGGAGCGATTATTTCCGAAATTATTGACATTATCAAAAAATGACTTTAGTAAACCCCTATTCATTTTTAATACCTTTCCAACAATATATCACACGTTAGGGTTGAAATTAAAAAAAAAATCACTTCCCACTTTACATATAGGGGGGCTACCCTAATAAAACATTTTTTTCCAATTTTTATTTTACCACTTTGTCGGCGTGATTGATACACATATTGGTACCAAATTTCAGCTTTCTAGTGCTAACGGTCACAGAGATTAAGCGAGGACGGACGGACGGACAGACAGACATGGCGAAACTATAAGGGTTCCTAGTTGACTACGGAACCCTAAAAAGTACTCTACATATTACAATGGGTGGTAAAAACTCGCGACACCAGGTTAGGCACTTATCACACGAAAAGAAAAGAGCTTGCAAGATAAGACTAAGCAAAACCATACACATACCTTGTAGGCAGAGATTCATCATGCACATTCTTGGAGAACAAATGCGCTGCAATAGCCAAGTCAGTCAGTGGCAGGAGTTGTCTGACATGATGGACTAGGTCTGCAAGTGTTGAATACGCCAGTGGGCGTAGAGATTCGTGGACAGTCCACCCGCCTCCAAGGAGGACATCTTCGTCAAATAGGCGTTCCATGTATGGAACAAATTCTGTGGAGAAAATCATGTTGAGTTTTGATAAGAGGTTTCAATATAAGCTAGAGTGTCAAGCTCCAGTGATGGTGGTGGTCTCAACTAAATAAAACTGCTTTTCGATATGACTACTATAATTTTGACTGGGCGATTTTAAATAACAATCGACTTGAAGTTGTTTATTTGAGTTTAATTTTAATACGCCCTGGTTATTTTCTTTTATATTGTCATATTTAACAACTCATCAAGTTATTATTAAAGCAACTTACTCAGTCTCAAATCCGTGGCCAGGATATGTCGTGTCGCTATGACCAGCTCCTTTCTCAGATGTGCCACTTCTGGTGGACATAAAGTAAGCAGTCCTATAATGCCCTTCACCATTAAATTGGCGTGATTGGCAATAGTATCTTGATATATTCTAATAATGTAAGCCAAAAAGGCTAAAGTCTTGATTTGGGCACCCATAAAGTCTACAAAAACCTCCTTGTTGAATGAAGCTGATTGTCTGTAAGAAAATAGGAATACTTAAAACGCCATACGAGTATACAAAAGCTCACATATCAATAGTAGATATCCTTGGTCTATAGGGGACCACTCTCCTTGGCCTAACTGACAAAATGATTCTTTGGTATGAATTAATCTAAAATATATAAAACAAAAGACTGACAAGACTTGACTAATACATCAGTATTTTGCAGATCTGCTGGTAGATAGATGTATTCACACGAAAGAGCTTTTTTTTTAAATCAAAATGAACAGATGCTGTTATGAAGAATATTGAGCTACCAACTATTTATTTATACTATAAAATCTATATAATCTTACCTGTGTGTCGCCGCAGGTTGCAATGTAATTGTCTCCATAATAAGAGGGATGAAATTGCTGACCTCTTGATGAACATTCTGTTTGTACAATTGGTACATGAGGACCACTATGATGGGCAACTCCTGGATCACTTTCAAGGAGAGCACTGATCTTGGAATCAGGTTATACTGTAAAATAAAACTCAACATCAAACTTGACACCTATAATTCCTGAAGGGTTCGGGCAAGTTGCACCTAATAGTACACCCACATTTCACCAGATCTGTTTAAGCCCCAAGTAATAGGGGAACAGGCAACAGGCTTATTGTCATCAAGCAGCAAGTCCAAACTACAAGGTTGTTCTGCGAAATTCCTAATGGATAAACAACATAACACTTTGGCTGTAATGGGTCTCAAATATAGAACCTCATGCTCAGTAGTAAGCTCAGTATAACTGAGAGACTCTTCTTTTCTCATAAACAGGCCTCCATTCCTAAAAGATCACCTTCTGCCTACAATTACTCCACTCACATTTCCTCAGCTATGTTAAAAGTACATAGTATAGATCTACGTAAATGTTTGTTCTGATTAGTACTTACAGTAACAACACTGCCATCAAGTAATTTCTTCTCAGTGTGTATAGGTGTAGTGGTGTATGTCTCTTGCAGGAGTTGGTCAATATTTACTTCTGATAGATCCTTCACCCTTATGGTGGGTTTGGGTTCAAATATTTTTGGCAAATGATTTGGCAAGTCAGAATATATTCCTTTCACCCACTGCAGGAACTTGTGAATCTAGATAATTAAAAATAAAGACATATAATTTCTGAAGAATCTCATTGTCGACAACATTTTATTGGAAAAATGGAGTACTTACATCCACCTCAGTACTGTAGGCTGGTCTGTATTGTTTGTGCAGTTCCATAAAGATCTTAAGGCACACTAAAACATTCTCTTCATTTTCTATTTCCATTAATTTCAGCATCAGTATTAAGATACTCCTCACATGTGTTCTTAATGTCTCACTGATCGGAAGACGGTGTATCATCTCAAGTATCAGTTTCCTCACTTGTTGGATATTGTACTCCGCAATGAAGTGTGGTTCTCCTTCTTGTAGTATTTTGAGGAATATTTTTAGGGAGTGTTCTAGGAATTGGGGGTATTGAGGGGAACTGAGTATTACCTAGAAGAAAGAGTCAGAAAAAGAATGTAACATAATTATTTTGCTGTCAGGTTTGTTTTTTTAGTTGTGAATTTTGTCTTACTTTCAAAAACACAGGCATGGTTTAGGACTAGGAGAAGTCTGATTATTAAGCTTGAAAATTGCTATTGAATTATTTCAAAATAGATATGAAATTTGCTCCATGTAAAATACTGGTATTCAGCTGCTAGACTGGAACCCGACTCCAACACAGTTGGAAAATGCTTTGCAGATGATGAGACATGAAATTGTGGGTAATTGAGATATTTAATGAATTATCTTATCACAACCAGCATATTTAATTAGGCAACCCTAATGGGCAATTTCTTATCATTAGCGGTTACCGTAATCGTAGTCATGCTACGATGTTTACTAGTACATACCTCAAAGTTTTCGCTAAGTTCTTGGGCGGCTTTGAGCTTGATCTCATCCTTAGCGCCGGGGTCCGCCAACATGGTCACATAGCTCCTGTAGGTATTCATCTGGGTGTGCGGGTCCCCAGGACCGCCTGCAGCCATCGAAGCCATCATTGTGCACAGCAAATAGTCTCAGAGTTAAGTATTTTCACCAGCAAGTGAATTACCCAACATGTTGTTATAACAAAAAAATATACAAAGAAAATGGTCCTTCACACATTTACATCTTTCAATTATTTAATAACAGAGGTTAGATCATTATTCTTTACATTAGTCACAAATAATCTCTATAGTAAAAATATTAACCCAAACAACCGGACAAAACAAGCAATGCACGCAACAAGAGAGCTCAACACGACATTGAAGATTTTTATTGAATCTGTGGCACAATCTGTGGAGTGTGGTGATTTTGATTGATTTTTCGCATAGACTATAGAATGAATGAACGAAAAAAAGCTTAGAAAAACGTAGAAAGCTTGTATGTACCATGGACTTTGGTTTTGAATGGAAATTGGATGAAGCAGGGTTTATAAAAGTTTTATCAGTTTTAACTTTTAAATGACTTCATTACTAATACTGCAATTCAAGTAAGTCGTAGGGGTTGTACCCGAATACATTTTCTAAATGTATTCATTTCTAGAAAAGCTGGCATTTATCGTCAACCCTAGATCATTCACCATGTAAAGGCGCGTCCCTATTAAAACCGCGCGAAACGCGCGCCGCGCGGCCTAGTCTCGTGAGTGTGGACTTAAGCGAGGCCAAAGTCGCGCGGCCGTACAGGCCGTTGACAAAAACAAAAAAGTACCGCTAGGCTGAGCCACGCGGCTCATAATGTGGATGCGCCTTTAAAACTACTAAAGAGCGGTTGCTGTGGTTTAATGGTTTTACGGTTTTTAACTACCCTTACTTCAAGGGCACTTCAAGGGGGTGTTGTAGAGGTGGGTGGACGGTGGTAGAATTTGTTTCTCTATGGTTAAATAGTATGGTGTAAAACTCTATTGTTTATTCCGTGTCATCGGCATCGATGGATGCTTTTACAAGTTACATTACATTTTTGTAATGGGATAAAAATGGGTTGAAAATGAAATAAAAACAACGTACAGGTTGTGAAAAAGTGAAAATAACAACTCAAATTCAACTTAAAATGTGATCATGGCTACTTCTACAACAGTGTTAGTCATAACATTTTGGCTTCGGTGCACAATAGTGTATGGTTACGAGTTCATATCACAATACCCAAATCAGCCTAATGAAACATACCACTTCTTTCATCTCGCCGTGGATAGAGTCAGCGGCCAAGTATACGCTGGTTCGTTGAACTGGATTCACCAGTTAAGCCCTGACTTAAAACCAATCCATGTTATAGGCACGGGTCCGATACTAGACAACCCAATGTGTCATGCAAGTGGCTGCCCTTCAGCTGACATACAGACTACGCGGACTGATAACGTGAACAAAATTTTAGTGATAGATCAAGAATCCGGGAGAGTGATCGCGTGTGGTTCAGTGGCGCAAGGTTCCTGTTCCAAGTACAAGCTAGGAGACCTCTCTGCGAAGCCCGAGTTCGTTCCTGTGAGTGTGGCGGCCAATGACGCTGAAGCGTCTACCTACGCTTTTATCGGGCCTGAAAGGTATAATTCATGGGAACGCTCCAATGTTCTTTATGTGGGGACTACATTCACAAACAATGGAGAGTACAGGCACGACGTCCCCGCGATCTCCAGCCGCGACCTGATGACTCTCGACACCGCACAATTAACTTTTAACAAACAAAGTTCAATACAAATAGATGTTAAATACAGAGATAACTTCTTAGTGCAGTATGTGTATGGCTTTAATGCTAGTGACTATGCTTATTTTTTGATAATCCAGAAGCATTCTCACCTTGCTGGTAATGAGGAACTGGGGTATGTGTCCCGCCTAGCTCGCACATGTGTTAATGATGACAACTATAACAGCTACACAGAAGTGACCCTGGAGTGCCATGTTCGAGAAGAAACTATTAGTGGTAAGAGTGAAGTGGTCAATTATAATTTAGTTCAAGATGCTAAGATTGCAAAGGCTGGTGCAAACCTAGCTGCCCAGCTGGGTATAGAGACAGGAGATCCTGTTCTTATAGCTATTTTTAGTCCATCTAAAAGTATTTCTAATGAACCTATGGCTAAGTCAGCTATTTGTGTATTTTCTTTACAAGAAATAGAAATTAAGTTTAATGAAAATGTTCACATGTGTTTCAATGGCAGCACTAAGGCACGAAACATGGGCTACATATCAGGCATGATATCTGATGGAAAATGTCCCAGTGTTGGTTCAACAGGAAATATACTTAACTTTTGTGAGGTAGGTCTTAAAATTAGTGGACTTTATCCTATAAAAACAATGTCTGTTATTAACTGGAATGATACTTTGATTACATCTGTCACTATGTCTGTAACAGGTCTACATACTGTAGCATTTCTAGGCACAAATCATGGCATTCTGAAGAAAGTTCTGATTGATGCTGATAAAGCATTGGAATATTCAAGTGAAGCTATTTTGCCCGGTGAAAGAATCCTACCTGACACAACACTGTCACCATATCAAAAAACACTTTATGTTTTGGCAAGAAATTCAATAGTGCAAATACCAACAGAAAGATGTGCAGAACATGGAAATTGTTCCGCTTGTCTAGAATCAAATGATCCTCACTGTGGATGGTGTTCTTTAGAAAAACGCTGCACAGTTCAAAATATGTGTCAAAAAGGGACCCAAAGTGCACCAAGATGGTTGTCTCAATATATTGGGCAGCAGTGCATTGATTTTGAACAGATACAACCTGACAGAATATCTATGAATGAAGTAACAACAGTGCAATTAATCATTAGAACTTTACCAGAATTGCCCTTTGAAGCCAAATACAAGTGTGTGTTTGGAAATGCCCCAGCTATTGATGCTGCTGTTACATCAAGTGGCCTAGCTTGCCCTACACCAGATGTGAAGCACAGGCCTAAAATACCGCAAAATCAAGATCATGTGTATGTTTCACTTTCTGTTCATTCATCAGAAACAAATAAGGACTTTGTTTCCAGAAACTTTGCTTTCTATGATTGTTCAAGACATACAACATGCCACTCTTGCATTTTGAGTGAATGGGCTTGTAATTGGTGCATATATGACAACAGGTGCACCCATGATACATCTGTTTGTCAAAGGACCATAATAAGTGGTGAAAATAATCCTACAAAACTGCTAAATCATGGTATTGGACACTGTCCTAGAATAAGACAATATAAGAAACCTATTTTACTACCTAATAATGTGCCTAAAGAATTAGAACTTGAAGTTGAAAATCTACCTCACTTACAACCAGGACATACTGGATTTCAGTGTATAGTCAGTATTGAGCTAGCCAACATGATACTCCCTGCTCGCGTTGAATCTAATCACTACATTGTGTGTGACAAAACAACTTATTCATATGAAGAAGATGTGGGAGAATACAATGTGAGTGTCAAAATTGTCTGGAATCATAAACATTACATAGACACTATCAACATCACTTTGTACAAATGTGAAATTCTGGGATCACATAGAGAACATGCTGATTGTTCTCTTTGTATAACCCGAAACTCGATCTACAAATGCACCTGGTGTGGCAACTCTTGTTCTTACAGTGAAACATGCTTAGAAAATCCAGTTACAGAGTGTCCTAAACCTCGAATTGATATGATCAAACCACTAAGTGGACCAATAGAAGGAGGTACCATAGTAACCATTGAAGGCAGTAACCTTGGCCTAAGAGTTGAAGAAGTATCTGGTAAAGTTAGAATTGGCGAGGTTCCATGTGAAATAGTAGACTTTGAAGTTTCTGTAAGCATCACATGTCGCACAGGACCCGCCAATGGCTCTGCTGTAGCACCTGTTATTGTAGAAAATGATTCTGGCCACACAGAATCATCTGTTTTGTTCAGTTACAAGAATATAAAACTACAGGGTCTCTATCCTACACTAGGACCTGTTGCAGGTGGTACCCAGTTAGCTATAGGGGGACAGCATTTGAACATTGGTTCATCTATATCAGCTTTTCTGGATGAACTGCCATGTTCTGTCAACACTACACAGACATCAAACAGCAGATTAATATGCATAACTCCAAAGGCAAATGGACCCAGAGTGATTCACACATTGACAGTGGGCATAGATAATGCTAATCGAACTATGTATGGTGATTTGTTTAACTATACAGCAGACCCAACAATTATGGAAATAAAACCATTGAAGAGTTTTGTATCTGGAGGCAGAATGATAACAGTTCATGGTACAAACTTGCACACAATCCAGAAACCACTTATGAAATTGTATTTTGCCAATGAAGTGCTACCTGTGAACCATACAGCCTGTTCTGTCCTTAATGAACATCAGATGGAATGTCCCAGTCCTGCAGTCAATAAAAAATATTTCGATATTTTGCAAGCCACAAAAACTCAGACCAGTACTCCACAAATAGCAATGAAAGTTGGTTTTGTTTTGGATAATGTCGAAACAATGCATGAAAAACACTTCAATCCCCCTCGAACTCACATGGTTTTTGTTGAAGATCCTCATGTATATCAATTCCCTAATAACGGTATAAAATCATACAAAGGAGATCCATTGGTAATAGAAGGTGAAAATTTAATAAGGGCAAGTGATGAAACTGATGTTATTGTTACAATTGGTACAGAACCTTGCAATGTTACGAGTCTAACAATGCAACAACTTTTATGTACGCCTCCTGAAGTACAACCTGCTAATACGGATGAAAATGGTGTACAGATATCAGAAATAAATTTACCATTAGTGGTTGTAAAAGTTGGGAAAAACTTGCGATTCCCTATTGGCTATCTACATTACGAATTACTTAGAAACTATAATTTTCCGCCAGAAGTGATCGCAGGAATTGCTGGTGGCACTTTCGTTCTAGTGCTAATATTCATGATTGTATTGGTGATGTACAGACGGCGTAGCACAAAAGCGGAAAGAGAATATAAAAGAATACAAATTCAGATGGATACTTTAGAGAGCAATGTTAGATTAGAATGTAAACTTGCTTTTGCTGAGTTGCAAACTGATATGTCTGATTTGGCAGCTGATTTGGAACATTCAGGTATACCGACGTTAGACCACGTAAACTACGTCATGAAGGTGTTCTTCCCAGGAGTATCAGACCACCCTATATTGAATGTCCAACGTCAATTATTTATTAACGCTCCCAGAACCAACTACGATGCAGCTATGATTCAATTTGAACAGCTTTTGAATAACAAATGTTTCCTTTTGTCATTTATAGACACATTAGAGTCGCAAAAGTCATTTAACATTCGAGACAAAGTAAATGTGGCTTCTTTGCTGATGATAATACTCATGGGGAAAATGGAATACGCAACAGATATTTTAAAGTCTCTGCTATTACGACTTATTGATAAATCTATTTGCAATAAGCACCCTCAATTAATGTTAAGAAGAACAGAAAGTGTGGTTGAAAAAATGTTAACTAATTGGATGGCTTTATGTATGTATTATTATCTCAAAGACTATGCAGGTTCGTCGCTGTTTTTGCTTTTCAAAGCAATAAAGCATCAAATCGAAAAAGGAGTTGTTGATGCAATAACTCACGAAGCTCGGTACTCTTTGTCGGAAGAGAAGCTTTTGAAGGAACAGATTGACCACCAGACCATAACACTGCATATAGTCCAAGATGATTTCGATGAAAAAGTTCAATGTAAAGTTTTAGATTGTGATAGTATTTCACAAGTAAAAGCTAAGATATTAGATGCACTGTTTAAAAATACCCCGTTCTCAATGAGACCATCCGTCCATGAAGTTGATTTAGAATGGCGACACGGAAGAGGAGGACATGTTACGCTTCAAGATGAAGATGTTACCACGAAGACGATAAATGGCTGGCGGAAATTAAATACGCTAGCTCATTACGGTGTCAAAGAATCCGCCGTCATGTCCTTGATATCCCGTCAAAACGACAGTTTTAACACTCCGTATAAAATACCCTGTAAGAATTGCACAGGAATATACTGTTCTAATTCCCACATAAGAGTGTATAACAGTGACATCACAGACCAAAATGTACATTACTATCACTTGGTGAAACCTATAGAGTACCAGCATATTATCAACAAGTCGTCGGAACATAGTCACAAAGCTATCCCAGAGATATTCCTCACCCGGCTCTTGTCTACGAAAGGCACAGTCCACAAGTTCGTTGACGACTTCTTCAGCACTATACTCACTGTCAACGAAGTGTTGCCACCAGCAGTCAAGTGGCTGTTCGATCTGTTTGATGACGCAGCGCGGACACATGGTATCATGAATCCTGAAGTAGTCCATGCGTGGAAGTCCAATAGTTTACCTCTTAGATTTTGGGTGAATCTCATAAAAAATCCAGATTTTATATTTGATATAAATAAAACAGCTACTGTTGACTCTTCCTTGTCAGTTATCGCTCAAACTTTTATGGATGCTTGTTCACTAACAGAACACCGATTATGTAAAGATTCTCCTTCTAACAAATTACTTTTTGCTAAAGACTTGCCTACCTATAGAGATATGGTTATAAGATTTTATCAATCTGTATCTCAATTACCTCAAGTAACAGACCAAGAGCTAAGTACTTCTATGCAGCAACTCTCGGTGGAACAGTTGAATGAATTCGACACACTGTCTGCCTTAAAAGAGTTGTATATCTATGTCAGTAAATATAGAGAACAAATTATATTAGGACTAGAAAACAAAATGCACTTAGCTCATAAATTAGATAATATAGCATGCACCATGGAAGGGGATCCTACATCTATATGCTGACTATATGACACCAGTCACGATTTGATTGCATTTACGTAATTTATTTATATAATACCTACTTTGTAAAAAGAAGCTTTAATTTATTCTGAAAATACTCAGATCTAATAAAACTGATATGTAAAAAGACTGTAAAATATCAGTTTCATAACTCTAGTTAGAAAGTAAAACTATTTTTTTCAACGGATCATGTGGAAATACTTAATAGCTATGGACTTATTTTTTGTCGAAATACCTATGTAATAAGTATAAAAGTATCTTTTGTAAGAATTAAGTGAAATTATTGTAATTATATTGGCATTTTTTACTCAGCATTACGGTATGGGACGATTTGAACATATTTATTTTTATTTTCTCTTGGATATTTGAAACTGTCAAATATTTAAAAAATTAAAAAGTACCTACCTGTTACAAAAAACATTGCCGTCGCAAACCTTTTATTATTTATTCAAATGTATATAATTTATTAAAAGAACCTTTTTTTGTGAAATATCCCTCCCCTAAATTAAGTTATTCTAGCTAGAAGTTCAAATGGTTCCATAAAACTGAACTTGGAATATTTGTAATGCATTTAATCTCCCAGTGGCCATGCTATTTTTATAATTTTAATAAAAAGCGAATTAATGCTCTCTTTTAAGAACAACATATGATTTTATAAGAATGATAATATAAAACTGGCTCTGAAATTATTTTCTAATGTAAATGTTCTTATTTGTATTTATATCTAAATTACTTAACTATTGATGTGTATTTATGCTAAGATGTATGTGTAAAGAGAAATAAGAATTAATTAAGGAAAATGTTGTGATATTTGTATTTGGAATATTGATAGTATTAATTTATTTATCATGTTAAATACTCTAATTTGTTCAGCAGCTAAATTATTTTATAAATATCGGTATTTAATTGTCTTGTCGCAGCTAAGAATAGCTATTTGTTACTTTTCTGTCAAGAAAAAAACAGCACTACATTTGAATGATTTTATGATCTCATTATGTTTTTGCTCAACTATCTTTTATATATTGTCAATTTGTATAAAGAAACCCCAGTTTAATCGTATCTTTGTGAATCTCAAATGTATTGTAAAAAAATTGTCAGCAAACTATGTCGTAATAATATTCCATTTACAAAATATGTTTAAAATAGTATTAGTTAGATATAAACTTGCTAGAATTTAAGACAGCGTAAATTCACCCGTCTTTGAAATTTTATATTATTGACTTAGAAATATACTTATTTATCAATCCTTTTGTAATGAATAATTTCAATATGAATGGGATAAAACAAACAACCGAGTATTATTCATTTTAACGTTTATTACATGTAGGTACATAAATAAAACATAGAACTTTTAGGCAATTCAGACATACTCCAAAAGTCATTTAAATACATAATCCTTATTAATTAAAAAATTAAGAAAATGTACTGCCAGCAAAATAAGAATACATTTTGTTAATAACAGCATTGGTGTACTGCTAATTTTTTAAAGTTTTGTACTGTTTAATCTCGACGACATATTAATAATTAGCTAAATTGACAACAAATTATTACATATTTATGTAGCAATTCTATTATTTGAATCTATCACATTGAAAGCTATTAGTATCTCTATGCGTTTAAACATTTACGTCATACTCTATTTGCCTGCTTCATACAAACACTGTTCACGATAAAAAAGTAAAGAAGCCTTTCTTTCAATTGAGGTTTTAGAAAGAAATATAATGAACAGAGTACTATCTCCTAATTGAAGAGTTGAAAATGCAGAATGAATACTTACAAAAATATATTATGACATTTCGACAAGTATAGATCATTCTCATCACGCTATGCCTACAGAATCTCGACTGGTTTGAATATAAATACATTTTCACTCGAATACAGACTCGATTTAAATCTAAAAAGATACTTTCCTACAATCGTTTTGCCAACTCTCGCTCTACCTAAACACTCATTAACAAGTTTAGATCAGTGGAATTACTTGGAAGTGTTAAACTCTTACGTTTATAAATGCTCGTTTTTACTCGATGTTTACGCTCAAAGCCAATCCCCTATGGAGTGGCCGTTATAATCATGACATAACCACACACTAAAATTAGCACCGTTTACCCATAGCAATTTAATTTAATTGCACAGTATCTTTATGTCTGGCGGGCTTAGTGAAAAATATCCAACTGACTGGGACAAATCAATTAGCCATTTATTCTTCATACAACGGATTTCGGTGCGATCATACCACCATTGGAATATTCTGTGCAAGAACTCATAAATACTATAGATTATTTTGAATTATCGCAACAGTCAAACAAAAAATCTCCTCATTATAATATTAGTTTAGATTATCAAGCATTTTCAACATAAACCTACTTTCAATGTTTTGAAGTCTTACTAGGCCTTAGAAACGGTCTTCGAAAGTCTAGAAATAAAATTTAGTTTCATTACACTAATATTGTGCAGGCCTTGATATTCACAAACGTTTTAGAACGATTGCTGTTACACTCCTTTTCGACAGTGTCCCACACGAGGCCTTGCATTTGTGTAAGAAGGCGGTAACGTGTAGATACGCTTCAATACGTAAACTCCAAATCCTGTCAAACATTGAGTGAAGCCTTACGACCTTTTACACTACACAGATGCAAAGACTTTACAAACACTTAACATCGATTCGTCATTTAGCTACACATCGAAGTTGCTCGCAGTACACACTTGTGCGCACGCAACCATCCAATCGTACGTAGCATCCAATTGGACGTAAGTATTATAAAAGACATTGTTATCATCGCATATTTCTGCTAGATCGTGATATCAGGGCGTACGCTAAAACTTGCACACTACCCCACTCCGAACGTACAGTTAATATATCCTTAGAAAACCTGTGCCTGTTACCGCTTCTCATACTATTTTTCAATACAGGCACGTGAGCGTGCGACATGCGCGAATTTTAGCGTACCCTGGCATAAGGTTGCTTTATCTAGCACGCAGTACAAAGATTCTTACAATAGAAATGGGTTTCTAATATTACTGTACATGTACAAAACCATCGTTTACCCTGACTCCTTATCAGGATTTCGACCTCACCCTCGACTTATGAACATTAGTTTGGACGGAAGTTAAGTTAGCCCTGAATAAAGCTCACAAAACATCGCTTAGCGAACAATTCCTTCGTTAAAGTTTCTTAGGAACAGCACAAACTTTATTACAATGTATAAGGTTAAAAACCCATTTCTAACTAATGCCGTAATATTTATTGCAGTGCTGTGGTATTCAATTAAAAAGAGTAATAATTTATTTTCTCCCGCTTACTCATGTATTAGGTATATTCTTTGCAAATACATATTAATATAATAACAGGAATCATAGGTCATCTTGTGAAATTGACAGTACATAAAATTATGTATAATTTGCACTGAATACCATGTGCTACCTACATAGGAACATTAAAGGAATCCAATGCACGGAATGAAATATATTCTAATACTTCGTCAGTAAAATATTAGATTGACAGTGAACTGTTAATTGTGAAAATTGGTAGGTATTTGTACTATATATTAATTAAATATCAGCAAATATTGAACATTCAGAATTATTATGAAATAATTATTATTCAATAAATATCATAATATAAACTTCATGTACTCGGTAAATTCTCACTCATAGTATCAAATAACAACGTTACATAAAATACATAACATACTTGACTTAACCGGGACTAGAACCCAGGGCCGTTGCACTGAAGTAGCTGTTTGCACGGCCGTCATCATTTCCACACAAGTGCATATCAGTTAAAATGTACAAGTATTTAAATAATCAGCTATAATATATCACAATGTCAAAAATAAAAAAGCCCGTGTTTCCTCTGCGTGCATTCGAATAAAATTAGCGAAAGGCGTGGCATAGTCCGTACAAAGATTCAAAACTGGAAAGCAGTATTATAAATGCAAAAACTTTTTGTGCAGGTTACAACATATCGCATTTCAAAGCCGCATGTTGACACTTATGACTATAAATATACTGATATAAAAGTTTTGATGACATTATTAATTATATTACAATATTCTCAACTACTACATTGTTATTTACGCCACGCCTAATCGCTTAACTAGTCACAACATAAACAATTAACATTAATTCACATACGTTTTGACATATAGCCTGGAAAACATTTAAAACGAGTTCACAATAAATATTTACAAAAAGCTCACGTGCGGTTTATAATAAATTGCCTCTTAGGTCCTGCCTAATATCTTACTTGGGGCATAACTGGAACAACGCGTTCCCTTACTAGGCTTTGGTAAATACGGTTTTGCCTACGATATCAATATAGCAACTATTTATTAGGACGTATAAAAACATGGTGGAGAATCGTTACCTCCAAAAGATGTACTTACAACACAATTTAAGTACTTTATAAAAACGTTACTGCTGCTGATGAAATGGGCTGCAGTAATATATTATAGTTTTTCTAATAAACATTAGACATATAAGTATACCAAAGAGCTCTACGAGCCACGAGTTAATGTATTATGTCTAGTATGCATTCATGGATAATTTTTCTAATGGATCGCGATAGACGATGGTGGCTGATTTGATGAGGTCGGGCTCTTCTTCCGTGGTGAAGCATTCGACGGAGGTGTCGACGTCTTTCTGCGAGCACTTGTTGTGCGCCATAAGCAGGCCTCCTTTCAGTCCCACCAGTGCACGGTCCAGCCAGTTCACCGGGTTGGCGTACACAAGACCTCCTTCGTAGAAACCCAAATGCCCACCGTGTGCCAATTCGAGAAACATTGCCTTATCGTGCGAGCCTGTAAAAAGAAAAATATTTATGAAACATTAGATAGATACGGCGACTAATTTAATAGGACGCTCAAATTGTAGGAGATAACCTCAGCCTACATAAACATTTTTTTTCAAGTTTCTTTATCAGCTATTTGCACGATCAAGTGGCGTGAGAGATAGTCACGCCACTTGATCATGCTAAATTTATTTAAGGGTAATCTTTGTTTTTAAATTAATATCCGGCTTTCGCAGAAACTTCTTCTATGTTTCCAACTGCTAATATTTCCAAGCAAATGCAGTGACAGAAATTGTCTTGGTAGGGGGCTAAACATTCAACTTGCGAACAGCTTCTAAACTCAAACGGAAATTCTGAGGAAATGTAAACCTTGAAAGCAGAATTATGTAAACTTAAGACATGTATAAATAAATATGGAGATTTCCAATCAAGTTCCACTGGTTTCGTTCAAATATAAGGACAATGGTAATGACCTGATTTCTGTTGCGCAATGTTTTCATTAACATGCAATTAAGCCGAAATTAAATGGAGAAAGCCCACGCACTATGAATGATAAACAACAACAAACCACACTAAATTGTCTGTAGGTTAAGGCAGAAGTGTGTTATAATACTACTGTTACATGCAAGTCCTACGTATGTACTGTGCCACTCGAGGGCGAACCTATTGCTATTAAAACTGGGCACAAATGGATCAACCAAATAACTCCTAGTTCATATAAATTGACCTCCGAACCCCACTGGCAGCAATCTTGCTTGTTTGTCAACTAAAATACCAGACCAATTAAGCAGCTAAAGCTTCAGGCAAGCCGTTATAAACACATAAAACATATGTAGCAAACCATGTTTAATTTTAATGGACTTGTCATAATTTACATGCAGACGACAGGCAACACCGTCATTCATCATCATGCCTTACCTTTTGGGAGCACCTTCATTAATAATGTAAATGAATTACCGAAATACCGGTGACGCGACATTACCAAATATTGCCACGGTGTTTGTTCACTATGGAACATTCCTCTTAAATAAATAACTGTCGAAGTGTCGAACTACTAATGGACGACTGTTTTAACAAACACAAGTCACCTGAAAACACCTAACAACAGGTATGACCTTGCAACACCGGTATACTAGATAACTTGTTGGAAGTCTGGTAGTCATTTGTCATTGTGTCTAAAAAGATAGATAAAAACATCCAAGCTATGATAATATTTGTAGAACTTCTACTTACTGACAAATTCCCTGACGATTGGTAAAAGTGGCTCCGGTACTATGGGGTCATCGCGGGCATTGATGAATATCATCGGGGTTTTTATATTTTTGAGGTAGAATGCCGAGGAACTCCATTTATAGAGGTCTGCCACGGATTCGAAGCCGTTAATCCTCCTGAAAACGTAACAAAATTGTATTAAGTCTCGCGCTTGGTAACAAGTTGTGAATGTTATGGTCACCATTCATTAGCACAAGTTTGCGCGTGTAAATTCTGTTGATCTTCCAAATATGAACTGTATAAATGTAAGCCAGATTGCGATTTCTCGAGGGATTTTTGACAAGATATATTGAGATATCCCAAAGCCCTCCCCCCTGAACGTGCGACCGCGATCAACACATTAAACCGCGTTCAAAATGTGACATTTCTTGAACGCGGGTCAGACATGCTGATTGCGTTCAGTTTGGTTGGTCAAATTTGCCCAGGTCTACGTCGAGTTGAAGGACACGGCTAGATTCAGATTGTAGCTGGTAAATATTTGCATGTGTAGGTGGTCCACTAAGCGGTTATCGGCAATGACCCGTCTTAGGTCAGTCGCAAAAGTGCGTTGACACGTGTAACGTTAAATGTACAAACTTTAAAACCACAAAAAATATTGCAGATGGCGTGATCGGTCAAAGATCACAGGAACGATAAATTGGCGTAGGAGCACCACAATTACCTATTTACCCCAATAGACTGTTTCAATATGTACAGACCACAAACATATACGTTTACTGATGTATGGAAGTTATACAAAAGGTAGGTATTGTTTTTGAAGAACATGGGCATAAAAAGACCACATACACAATTTATGATGTAAGTCAATTCCCGGTTTTGGAAAAATCTGAAATCAAAACTCAGCTCCTCCTCCTTACTTAGCTAAAAGAAGAGGTTCCTGCTTTTGAGTAATTATATTCGATTTTATGCGTGTTAAGTAGTCCTCAATGTTTTACTTGTCGGAAACTACACGGCTAATATATCAATTTAATACGTTTTAATTACGTAAAATGAACACGAAAGTAATCAGCATTATGTAGGTATACTAGAAATGTCTAATATATTTTTGTTGAATTCACGTATCATACTGCTAATGTGGGCCAGACTTGCTTTCACTATTCGTAAATGTATTATTTTTCATGAATGCTAAACTAGAAGTAGCAATTGCTAAGTATTTTTATGGCTTGTGTTTAAACGCCTACCAGAAAAGAACCTATTTTACTACCAAAAAAATTCGAAATGCCGGCCAAAATGGATTAATGCTCACTAAATTGTGTTTCCTAAAGTATTATAGGAATGAACCTATTTTCCTTTTTATTCTATACCATAAAGATTTATAAACGCCTTTAAAGTTAACTGCAGACCAAATATTTTTTAGTATCATTAGCTAAATAGATGTCACCAATATTGTATTTCACGACTTTCAATTTATCTCCATGACGCGCGCTCGCTTCGCTCGCATATTAAATAGGTAACACTAATATCTTCTGTCCCCGAAGTGCCTGGCCTCCGCCGGCTTCCTTCGTCGGCCTACGGCCCGGTGCCCATGCCGCCCATAAAGGATACTGTCGCGAGACGATCGTGTTATAATTTTGGTTAATTGATTTGGTGAGCATTTATCCATTTTGGTAGGCAAAAAGAATATAAATACAACACGTACACACGGCTACACATCAAGCTATACATTTCCAGTGTAAGCTGGTCTAGCATTGTATAGGATTTCCGTACAGTGCGAGACCAGCGTAAACTGGAAATGTATAGCTTGATGTGTAGCCGTGTGTACAATTATTCTGATGAGTGTCTAATTATTTTGAAACTTAAAACGTTGTTCTTTAGGCACCTCAGTATAGAGTGGGTTTATTTTATTTGAAGTTAAAATATTTTATTTAGTACTTTACTGTACTTTAATCTAGGGTCTAAAAATCTTTTTTGGTGAGCATTTAAATTGTAGCCTATTTTTATTAAAGCTTTTAGGCTAACTATATTTTTTTCACACAGTCAACTATTATAGAGGCATATCCCAGCAGTGGGTGAAGTCAGGTTGTGAACGATGATTTTTTCAAGAATTTTAGACACCTGCATAGAGTTGTGAAGCAAAGGTGTGTTATGTAGCGTTGTATCTCGACCAAACAATAAGGTGTCGTAGTAGGTCTAGGCGAAAAGCGAAAGGTCGATAAGTTTAAGGATATTTGGGCACAATGATGCGGAAGATCATATTGCTTAACTGAATCATTAATTGCTTATGACGCTATCAACATGATTTTCGGAGAAAACTGGAAATGCCCAGTAGGTGTTCGAAACTATGATATTTACCAGACCCCCTTTAGATACTGCTACTGTAATGTGTTACATACAAACTGTATCACTTCCGCAGTATTAGTTAATAAACAAAGCCGATCCGAATCCATTACGACACATCATGAATTAGGTATGTTTGGAACGGCTCGGCACAATCCAAGCTAACCCGAGCAGCTTTTTCCTGAACGTATCTACATATAGGTGTACCTATTTCATTTAAGGCGAGACCCAACGCACCCGTTCGACTATACTATAGGCGTAGTGCTACACTCCACCTTAGTCGGATTCAATAAGGTTGCTTTTTGGGCGTACAGTGTTAGGCTGGCTAGTCTTTGTTAGGCGCTTGGGTTTATTGATATTCAAGGGTTTTCCTTTAATTATGATAAATAACTTAACATAATTTGAAAAAATAACCGGTATTAAATTAAATAATTGTATTCTTTATTTATTTCTAGAAAAAAATACTGTTATCGCTTAAATTACGGAGATTTTCGACGATAAAGTTAAAAAAAAGAGGCAATTGTATATTTTTTTTTTATAGAGTTAGTAACTTTATTCGGAGATTTGATTCGGTATAACGCAAGTTTAGTTCTTTCTCTTTACAGGATATTTTTCCCACCTCGGTACTTCAAACCTATAGTTCACACTTGACGTTCAAAGACAGTACGTTTTTGGTAAATCCTGGTTGGGTCTCGCCTTAATTTAGACATTGATGCCCGGTTGTGGCAATCATGCCAAACCAAACATTTGTGTGCTAACAAATGGATCTTCAAGTGACGCTGGTCTTTGCATCTTCAGACTTTTTGCTTTCCAGTTATCAATAATTCAAGGATCAATTAAACCATTCAGTCTTACCTGGAATAGGCCTCGTCGAGATCAGGCAGTGTTCCAGCCGACACAATCAACTTATCATCCAACGTATACTTCTTCTTCATTTCGGGGCTCAGCAGCGTTCTTTTGTGTCGCGTTATGATGTTGCGGTAGTTGTCCGTCATTATGTACAGGTAGAAGCGCCGGAAGTTCTGCCATTGCAGGAGGTAAACCATAGTGCTGGAAGTAATAAGGCTTCTTATTGCATGTTCAGAGGTAATTGAGTGATGCTGAATGATGATTGATGAGTCATGTGTGTATAGTCGGCAAATCTATTCGTATTTTAATGAAATAGTCATCCTGGGTCTATAGGTCATCGTGACCAATTTCAGCTGAGGCTATAGTCATCCGTGTAGGAAATATTATAGTGCGTTTAGTGTGTCCACAAACACTGGTGTACTCTCTTCTCTCACTCTCGTAGTCTGATGGGTCGGCAACCCGACACGACCGTGGAGAGACTAGGCCCACCTTTGCTTTCCGAGAAATGAAGATTTTGTACCGCCATATTTCAATACGTTGTGTTTGGTCATTTTTGCGGTCGGTATCATAATAATAATTTTAATTTTGACGAAATATTAACATTCACTTTAGTGAGAGTCAGAGGTCAGATTCAGGCGGATATTGGCTAGTAAAATACTGATATTCAGCATGAAAGAAGATAATAAATAAGTAGATCAACTGTTCGGACCTCGATTTGCTCTGAAGACACAAGGTGTGTCAGTCATAATAAACTGCTGATTTAAACTATTTAGGTCAAGACATTTATAAGATATAAAAGTCACCATTCTATAAGAATGTTATTCTGCGAAATTAAAATAATAACAAGATAATAAATAAAAATAATAATGTTTACGAGTTTCGCAATCAAGTTCCGTCTTCACTAGAAAATTAATCTGAAGGTTCTTTTTCTGCAAGAGCCAGCCTAATATGTGTCTATTCAAGGCAAAGAAATTAAACAAGCGGTTTCTACGTTTTAGATACATTTAATATGTATATTGCAAAATTCCTCATATTATATTAGCCTCTCTTTTAATGATGACCATACTCGGTTGCATGATCTGTATGTTTTTGAACCAAACTGCCATTAATCCATACTAATATTATAAATGCGAAAGTAACTCTGTCTGTCTGTTACTCTTTCACGCCTAAACGGCTGAACGGATTTTGATGAAATTTGGTACAGACATAGTTCGGAACTTGAGAAAGGACATAGGATAGTTTTTTTTTTTTTTTTCGCGAGATAAACTAAAAATCTGCCGGAAGTCACTATTCCACGCGAACGAAGTCGCGGGCAAAAGCTAGTTATGCCTAAATATAAACAAATCATGTTATCCCTATTTACGTATTACCTCTCCGATTTCCATAATCATTGAAACCCACGTAACATTTTCCCTTAATTTTTAATCGGTGTACGTTCGACAAAGAGATTTAATGCGCCGTTCGACAATGCTGATAACCTCGACCTCTAGCCGGGCAAATAGCTATAAAAACTTGATTAAACAATTGAAGACATTCATTCAGTACTTACTCTATAGCGTTGTATCCCTGGCATATTGAAATCCCGCCAATTATATTGGTAGGCCTCTTCCTGTCCTCTCCCAGGTACTTGGCTATGAGGTTGCCACCGAGACTGAATCCGACTAGAATTAGTTTCGTGTTTGGATACCTCTCCATGAGGTTTTCCACCATATAGTTGTAGTCATCCGTATGCCCTGGAAATAAGAAATATACTACTAAAAGAATGGAAGCCTAACCTCCCTTGCCTGCCTCGTTGGTGTAGTGGCTGTGGGCTCAAGAGTGACTGCTGAGCGCTGAGGATCCTGGGTTTGATTTTGGAGTCGGTCAAAGTGTTATTATTTCCCATCAGGAATTTCTCAGTAACTGCCACGGAGCCTGGAGTTGTGCCCGCTTGATGGCAATAGGTTCGCCCCCTACTACATGGGAATTAAACATAACTGGCGAAATGTTGGTGTACTATTAGCTACACCTCTGCCTAACCCTTCGGGGATTACAGGCGTCCGCGTGATGTAATATCTAATTTACATGCTAATAGCTAGTCAGTCAATATTTGAATGATTACATCGATGTCCTAGATTTAAATAGTGGCGTAGTTAAAGGTAATTAGGGTTAACGATCACAGTTTGTATCTTGTGGCAATAAATCAGCGGTCACACTGGGTTATTGACCTGTCTCACATTGCCTTTATTACCCCTAGCACTTGGCAGGGTACAGGACCTACTTCCCTTTTGTTTTGCTATTGCCTCCCCTATTTCACCAGTAATTTATAAATCAAATACCTACATAGGGTCGGGTGTTGTCGATGGACAAAAATCCAGTCTCTTCAATAACACTATAACTTTACCCAGCCTCATGCTCGGCAGTTGCACTAGCCAAACAAAACAGTCATTAATTATAATAATAACCATTGATATTAAAACTATTTTCAGAACGAGATGAAATCATAACCGTCAATAAAATTACTCAGCTGTACTAAGCCTGAATATTTATTTATTCCCAAATCGAACATTCGCGAACCATTAGCGTCTTTAACATTCACCGTACCGTCCATACCAAATGAACTTGACCATTTTCAGGGCCATAACCAATATTCGGTCAATGCTTTTTTTTTTACAAGTTTCAATTGGCATGCAGAACAGAGTTAGATTGCACGTAAAGGAATATAATTCGCTAAGAGATTTCGACTATAGATCCTCCAATAAAAAAAATATGCTTGAGGACTTAGGACCAGGAAAATATAATTAAGTAGGAAGCGTTTTATTCTAATTATGTATTCAGAGCTTAAAGCCCTTATGAATGAGAAATCGTCAAATTACTCATATTTAAAAAACAATTCTGACACTTCCTCTGCTTCGCTCGTTTTATTCTAATTAGGTATAAGCCTAAGGCCCATATGAATTGGAAATCATCAAATTACTCCTTCCACTCTCGGTGAACCGGAAGGGAGTGTCAGACTCTAACTGACAAAAACCCATACGTGTTCCTTTATTGCCCTTTGCTTTCCAGGACCGTGGTGACTCTTCCAAACAAATTGCGCAACCCGGGCAGAACATAGAGGCCCTAAGCCTGTGATAGCCAAATGCAGGAAAAGGGCTTCCTTCTTTCCACATTTCTTGATCTAATTCTAAAGCGAACTCAAAGGCCCTAAGCCTGTGATAGCCAAATGCAGGAAAAGGGCTTCCTTCTTTCCACATTTCTTGATCTAATTCTAAAGCGAACTCCAAAGGCCCTAAGCCTGTGATAGCCAAATGCAGGAAAAGGGCTTCCTTCTTTCCACATTTCTTGATCTAATTCTAATGCGAACTCAAAGGCCCTAAGCCTGTGATAGCCAAATGCAGGAAAAGGGCTTCCTTCTTTTCACATTTCTTGATCTAATTCTAAAGCGAACTCAAAGGCCGTAAGCCTGTGATAGCCAAATGCAGGAAAAGGGCTTCCTTCTTTCCACATTTCTTGATCTAATTCTAAAGCGAACTCAAAGGCCCTAAGCCTGTGATAGCCAAATGCAGGAAAAGGGCTTCCTTCTTTCCACATTTCTTGATCTAATTCTAATGCGAACTCAAAGGCCCTAAGCCTGTGATAGCCAAATGCAGGAAAACGGCTTCCTTCTTTCCACATTTCTTGATCTAATTCTAATGCGAACTCAAGGGCCCTAAGCCTGTCGGGGCTGCGGATTTTAGTACAGATGACGTGGCCTCGGCACAAGGGCAAAGAAGGAACATGGGTTCGGTTTTTAGTCAGTAGAAGTCTCGACACCTGACACTCCCCTTCGCTCTGCCCAAGAGCGGGGGGGGGGGGGTCATTTGATGATTTTCCACCCTCCAAAAAAAAAAAGTTATATTTTCTGTGATTGTATGTAGAGCAATCGGTTTGTTTAATAAAGATTTGCGTACACTATAAATAATGTATTATCCTTATATTTATTGCCTTGATATCACCAATTTTTCCTACTGTATTTTTCATTATCTGTCTTTTGTTAAATAAGAAGTGTAAAGGTAAACACTACGCCATAATTAGTTTTATTTTTTTTTCAGAAAACGTAAATATTCCGATGAAATTGTAATTTTCAAACCGTTTATGAGAACGAATGTTTATTGCTAATTGATAACAGCTCGATATTATTTATTTTCCGTAGGTAGCTAGATTACACGTGCCGTTTCAAACCATGTACTTTCAAATACATAACATCACCTTGAAAAAATTGCTTGCTTTATTGATCGAAGCTCAATTAAATTGCTCCTTGCAATATTTCTCACGGTAGGGCTGCGAAAATTGTGGGAAATAGCAAGTGTTTCGGTTTCTACGACGACAGGCGTATTCTAATGATGCACTAGTGACTAGAACCAATGTTTTACTGACGACGATGGCGACTCGCGACGGTATTTTCTAGGAAGTTTCTTTCCGTGCTTTTAAATAACACGGAAAAGCATACCGGTCTTGTTTTACGGGAAAGTTGCACGGATGTCGTTTGTCGTATTCCGATTGACGTTATGTACACACGGCTACACATCAAGCTATACAAAACCAGTATAATCTGGTCGTTCATTGTGCGAAAAGATCTAGTAAAGTGAGGCCAAGATTAACTGGTTTTGTATAGCTTGATGTGTAGCCGTGTGTACTTATGCTTACTAACATTGCCATAAGTGCGTATGAGTAATGTGATGTGCTTCATACTTACTGAAACTGAGGCCCAGATTCACAGACCACACTTTGACTTTACTAAGTAAAGTATGATTTTTGGAAAGTAAATAACAGCTTGACAGGACTAAGAAATATATTTTTGCGTGAAAGTAGATCTTTCTATCAAAGTAAAGTCAAAGTGTGGTCTGTGAATCTGGGCCTAAGAAATATATTTTTGCGTGAAAGTAGATCTTTCCATCAAAGTAAAGTCAAAGTAAAGTCAAAGTGTGGTCTTTGAATCTGGGCCTGAGAGCAGATTCTAACGCTAAAGAGGCTACCCTCTGAATTCTATTAGTAGTAGCAATGAGAAATAAACCGTAAATGACTTCATTCTTATTTTTTTACTTATGATTAAATACCTGTTCTTTCTGTTCTGTCATCTGTGAGTAAATACATAATATTCTGTTTTTTATAGGGGTTTCCTTAAAACATAATACTAGTAGCAAAGTTCAAAGAATCTATGTTTCTTCTAGTTATGATGTAATGCAACTTAGTTGTAAGTATCCAAGTGCAAAGTAATGTAATAGTGAATGGCAATGACCTCGACGTGAAAGTCTCTACATTATAATATGTACAGCCTATGTATGTAGATATAGAATGCAGATAGTATCATAGATAATTAGATATATTGCGGTAGACCTAGAATACTGAATGTAAATAATGGTAGTCGTCAAACTAATAATTAACTTTTTGTTATCAATTTTATTTACAGCAGTCGTTTTACGTAAAATACTGGTAGGTTCACGCACGGTGTCATATCAAGCTATACTGTCCGAAGATGATGATTAATCAAAATATTCAAGTAGGTATGACATTGGATCTTGACTACTGGTTTTGTTTGCCTGGCTCAAACTGTGAATCCCGCATAAAGTTAACTGGACTGGCAAATATCACGAGCAGATCATAAAGATTGATACAAGATTTTTCATAACACGCATTGTTTGGCCAGCAATGTCTGCAATACTCGTACTATCCTACACCCATGACTGGTCGGAAGTTGCAAGATGGTCTACATAACGTGTGAAAAAGTTAAAGGAATGCAATACCATTTATGTTATTTTAGTCTCTATTCGCTTTTATCTGTTTACGAACCACAGGATAATATTACCCTGACAGAGAGTTACTCTATTATTCATTTTTCCGCGAAACAATAGCTTTGTTTAGTAAATTGTTTATTACTTCGGAACATGGAACACGTGTAAGGACTTTACATTTACTCAGAATACAAATATATATCCAATATATAAGGTCCTATTAAAATAGGTGGACAAAATTTCAGAAATCATTCAGACCACCAAAATAAGGACGATGGTAAAAAAATAATAAGAAAAACGCATTTAAGTACCTACTCATAAAAGATGAGTTTGTTCTAGAGTGCCGGCAATTTATAATCGCTTTATTTCATATCTTTGGTTAGACCTACTGAACGCTGTGTTAAAATTTGTCCACCTATTTTAATGGGACCTTATATACTGTATATGTGTATCCAATACACAAGCTATGTATGTATCTATATAGGTACTTGTACAATCGCTAATTAACGAAGAATTTAGAACGGTGTTCTTCAAGCATATCCACGCGTTTGCGCATAGCCGTCAACGCATGCGCAACGTAACTCCTCAATAATTTTTCTATTATCCTTGCTCATTATATGACTAATTTCCGTTTCCAGTAACACGAAGCAACATCGAAATAATTAATTATTATTGGGATTTTCAACTCGGTTGGATTGAAAAATATCGTCATTTCGCGGAATTTCCTATTTGTCAATTTTCCAAATGTCTTCCTCAAAAGGCCCAAAATCAAGCAGTGTTCGCATTTATTATCCGATTCTCAAAATGTCAAGTTTTTTAAAATGGCTCTAATATGCAATCGTATTCATGTTTGATATTTTATTCCTAGATATTCTGTTTGTAGTTATAGTTATGTATTCACCTAGTGTTAGTATAAACAGGCATCCGCACAAATCTTACATAACACAATGCAATTGGGGGCCATAAATCGTACTCAATTTCGCAGAAAGTATTACTTATTATGCTTTTGGATTACAAACAAACGCAATTGTTTACGGTGTATTGACTTTGAGTCATTCTTGTTTATATTTGCTGGCATATAGATCTATGTAATTTTATATCTTCCTAGGTTAAATCAGCGCTGCCAAGGTGGTTGCAATGAATTTGGAATATTGAGGCATTTATTTGAGAATAAATTGCGCCCAAAAATTGATCCAGGCATCGAGATTGCTTTTGGTTCCACCCTGGTTCTTTTCTTAGCGCGAACAACACAACTACCTCCTGCACCCATTAGGACTTAAATTAAGTGAATGACAGACCTGCACATGTTGCTACGTACAGAATTCGTGCAGAGTTGCAGACAGTACACAGAAGTACAGTGGAAAAGTCCTACCGGGGCTGCGGGTTGTTCGAACTTCGAAAATTACCGCGGCTTCGACACAAAGGGCTAAGAAGGAACATGGGTGGTTTTTAGTCAGTACAAGTCTGACACTCCCTACCACTCTGCCCAGAGCGGGAGAGTCATTTGATGATTTACCAACCTCCAAAAAAATAAAACAAAGTGCAGTGGAAGAGTCATCGATTCGAGAAGTATAAGAAGAACGGCACAAACTGGATGGTCTGAATTTCTGTCATTTTGCTGTGTAGATTATAAAATCGTTTTTATTTTGAGTTTGACAGTCCTTTTCAGCTCTTCCTATTCATCTTGCCGAAGATGACGTTTGCTGTCACTATGATAAAATAATTATGAGCTATTCTTACCGTAAGAAAATATCCGATTGCCAGTAACTGGGACGCTATTGAGAGCCCCTATATGGTTGAGGACAGCGCACCGGTAGCCGTGGCATTGTGAGTAGTGCACGTATGTTCTGATGTAGACGCTCTCCGATGTGTTGCCGATGCCGGGACAGATCGCGACCGTCACGTCATCTGTGGGGGAAAAATAACGTTAGGTGTTAGGGAAAATGCAAAAAATAGAGCAACTGTGGGTTCGTATATTTTTTTTCGGCTGAATCATCATTATGATTCGAGCCGAAACAGCTGCACTAAGGGGTCCGGTTCCGTGCGTCTCACATCCAGCGGATCCCCACAACCTTCACCAGGTCATTGGTCCACTTATTGGGAGGCCGTCCAACGTAACGAAATAAATATGTATTAAACGTCCCCGATTTCAGATTTTTCCCGATTTGATTCGAGAACGTCCAATTGTTAATATGGGTCATGATGATAAGGCCAACTTCATGATTGATGATATAGGTGACCAATCACTAGTAGTAGTAACGCTTTAAATAGGCTGACTGGTAATTAGTGACCGATACCGAAATACGTGATTGTACTCATGATAACAAACAGTTAACAGCTTTTACTGTAGGACTCAAAATGAAATCGCGACAAATAAATCATCAGAATCTGTTCAGTACATTTTGACCAGGGCGAACATAAATGTACTGAACAGCAGTTTTTTTTTCGATTTCAGGTTTGGTCCCATAGTAAGAAGAGTTGTTTATTATTATGAGTACAATCACGTGTTTCGATCACTAATTACCTGTGCTAATTACCAGTCACCCTATAAAAAACGCCATGAAAGGAGATTTATGCATTGCATTTGCTTGCTTATGGTGATGATCTCGGAACAACAGACATGTAATTTTGACAACTTTTGGAGAACGGGAAACGAGCATCATGAGATCATTCTTTAAATCTGATGTGAGGTTCAGTAAGTAGGTGAGCAATCGAGGTCAACAAGTTAGAAGGGCCTCCAAAAGGGCGGTCCCTTCCTACATGGTTGTGTTGTATTAAGTACTTTATAAATATATGAGTCAAATTATAGACATGAATCGTAATGTTTTTCAAATAACTTCCTCACTAACGTGACTTGAATTCTAAGTTGTGTCAAGGCTCATCAGCAATGAGTGCCATTGGTTAACTTTTAGTCAGCATCTAAAGAAGTTATAATTTTGAAACTTATTTTAAAGTTTTTTAATAATAAACACTTTTATTTTCCCTCCGCCTAATCCTTCGAGAATTACAAGTATGATGTTATATTATAGATTACTTTATCAGTATTACCTATATGTATAACTATAAAATCAATTAAAATCATATCTATTCCTACAAAAAGCAATGCCTACAAAAACATTTAAAACATTCATTGACCCGATGATGTTGATTGAACATCAGTGCCACATTCCAGGTAGCTACGAGTAAATTAGCCGACTGGATGTGCAGAAATAATCAACGGCCGGCCACTGTCCCCCCCGATTAGAATGACCATAACCACCGGTTTCCGCCACTTGGTTCTTCACAACTTCCGTAGGATGGCGACCAACTGATTCATGCTTTGTTTTTCCTTGACGACAGCATAGAAACAATATAAAATTTGCAAACAATCACATTACTAAACAATGCATAGGTATCAGTCGTATTATCTATTACGTTTATGACAACATACGACGTCGATTAATTAGTTCAAAGATTATTTTTGTGCGTATATCGGGCACGTCAAAAGACGTGCAAAAATTATTTATTGTTTAAGTACCGGATGCATCATCGATGAAATTGAACGATATGGCCTGCTCATGCTCAAAACTCAGACTTTTTGACGTGTGTCTGGCTCGCGAGTTCGGGACATTCCCGGCTCGGGATTTCACATCAGTAGCTCTACCATGAGTTGTCATCGAAAACTTAATCGCTAGCGTTGTACTCGCTAGCGTGCTAACGTGGATCAAATAGATTACGAATATGTTTGCACCATGAGATTTACGGAGTCTTACGCAGGCGCTAAGGTAAGCTCGATAGATTGTGTCGTCTAGCTAACTTCACTCTACTCATGTTTTGTTTCTTTCTTTCCCACTAATAAGAAGAGAGAACGGTATCTACACAAATAAACCGACGAAATTGAAAAGTTGACAGATAGTAGACTACACATAGTGTTAAGTGGTTTTTGAATTTTTATTCCTTATAATGTGTCACTGTCGTGTATTCAATTTATAATTTTGATAGTTGACCTTGAGTGACAGAGCTGCGTTGTGTAGTTTAAAAGTATACTATAGATTCAAACAGATTGTTTAATACAATGAGGACCAGTGTCACACAGTTCCAATTGTTGGTAGAGTTTATAGAAAGGTAAGTTTGAACTTTCGTCAAAATTATATTTTCCAATTGGTATCTAACATTTTGGCTTGAAATTCATGTTATTAAAGTCGTTGGTCTTCAAATTTAGCGACCACTAACATATTCCATGCTAAATAACCACTTGCAGACATTATTTTGACTATATTAGACTCAAAAACGTATATAATTTTGATGTAAACATATGTTTCACACGCCAAAATGCTAGTGAGCTACGTAACTACTAAAGTAAGCGTCTTACTCGATAGGTTTAGTGAAATTAGTGACTCATGGTACCGTTTTGTATGGTGACAGTTGAACAACGTTAGTGACTATCGAATAGATTACGCTAGGTGTTAAACCTTTCGTAATCTATAGCGCTCATGGTATGAATTTTAATTCATTCTGTGAGCGCTAGGGGCGCTGTACAATATTTCATACAACTAATTTACGGAGACGCTAGCGAGTTTTTGCTGTGTAAACTCATGGTAGAGCTACAGACCGCATCAGCCACATGGAATTTGATTTCTGACCGGTTTGAAGGCAATGGATTAGCTCGCTATAGGTACATGATGGGACCTAACGTAACTAATTGGTTTGTTCATGTGTGAGCGAAAAGCGACTAACAAAAGGTATACATAGAAGATGTGACTTGCAACGCCGGGAGGGGCCACCCTAGAATGACATCATCATCGCCCTGCCATGTTATTTGGGATCGGCGCAACATGTTTTATCTTTAACCCTGTAGAAACTCTGACACCAGGTTAGGCCAATCTATTCTTTGGTTATCTCTCTCTCTATCTATCAACATTTATATTGACGACTCCCTTTTATCTTTACTGCAACAGGCGCTACTTTCAAACTTCCTCTTGTATGCTCATTTCTAATTTTATCCATTTTAGTTACTCCACACCGAACCATTCTGAGATTACAGGCGTGATGTTATGTATGGTCATACTTAATGTGCAAAAGGCTGCCCATAGTAAATTAGTAACTTACTAATGGGGGCATTGTGTTGACGTTACGGCAATCTTCCAAGTTGCACATTATAACTCGCGTGACTAGAAAAGCGTTTCCATTACGTACTAATTTCGCATAATAAAAGGTTTATGATTTCTGTGGAAACTGGCGGTGGTACTGTTTTATTTTATGTACCTACTATAAGTTCTCCTATTTGTTTCTGAGGTAAAACAGTGTATTCTCTATTTCTTCTTTTTGTTAGAACTATAATCATCATTATAATCGTCAGTCTACATTAATATTCTGCTGGACAAAAAGCCATTCAATTCATCATCCTCACATAGAATGATGTCATCAATCTGAGGTCATTATTGATCGAAGGTCACATAAAGTATTAAAATTAATAAATGAATGTTGGATTATCAGCTGAAAATTTCTCTTAGTTGTACTGCTGACTCAATTTAAAACTTCCTGTTAGATAAAGAGTTGATAACGCTATGTACATTTGGAAATTATGACTAAGTCGCTTTCATGTTTCATGACAGGTTTATCAGCATCAAATATTAGCGTATAGTATGCGAATTTGTTCGCTGTTATCTCTGGGGACTGAAAACCGATCCGACCATGCTACTGATATAATAATTAGTATTACAACATGACGTGATATGATATGATGCAATATCATTTTAGCACGAGTTCTAAAACTTTTAGGCAGTTTCCTTTGTCTAAAGGTCGCAGGCACGACTTCTAAGCATGAGATACTGGATTTGATCTCAGATCAAATTAGTTTATCCTCAGTTTATCGCAAAAGGTTCGCCCCTATCTATCCCTTACCACATGGGGCTTCAAAATTATCGGAGAGACATGAATTTACGTTCAAAGCGAATGGAGAATTTGTGATGCCGAGATTTCAGACCAGGGGGGAACGGAAAAAGAAAACATGTTGCGCCGACCCCAAATAGAATGGAACAAGGGCCGGAAGATGATGATGTCAATTCACATTCTCTCATAGGCCTAAATACTTTGGAAAATACATCGTGCATAGCGGTATGCTGCACAACTGGACCACATCACTAGAACCGAAAAAGTTAGTAATAAACCGGTTTGACAAGAAAACTAAGCCCAACAATGCTTCATGTTGCAAGAGATGAACCAATCGAGTGGAAAGACATTCGACTCGCGAGTATCTATGCGACCTTGCACCGTGTTGATTTACTCAGGCTTTATCTCTAATATGTATTGTTGTGACGCAGACAGATCAGCCGGTACAGTAATGTTATTGTATTGCCGTCACGCCTACGATTCCCAGTGGAAAGGTGCACCCACTTTCGAACACCTACGCACACTCCGATTTCAGTTATCTACACATAACACAGTTGCCAATGCGATAGGGTCTAGACAAACAAACCAATTTATCATTTCTCGGGAAAATAACCAGGAAAACCCAATCATAAGGAGTTTATGTACTTGAGCCCTATCCCGACGATGAATTATTTTGCAGATTGTAAAGGTGACGTGATTGCAAGACGGGCGAGTTTCGCCTATCCTTATCCCAACTAGATAATTATATTGGATGTTCGGTTGTGGCTTCGAGGAGCTGAATGAATGCACCAATGCTATTTGCAAGCGTCTGCCTAAGAGACCTCGATTCTCCGCCTATCCCGTGCAGGAGAAGAATTGCGAGTAATCGTGCCAAATACGACGGAAAATTGGAAACATTCGCTTTGATAACAAATCTACACGTGTTTTTTTTTCAAGCTTTGGAATTCATGATTTCTAAAATTCATTTTCAGTTGAAATAAAACCTTACCTTCATGCTCATTTCCAACCGGTTCGTACAGGTCATAGGTAAGGGTGGATTTATCAGGCAGCACCAGTGACACCCGGCCGCCAATAGGCCAGGGGCAACGGACACGCCCGATTAGACTGTGCAATATCGTCTGAACGTGGCCGCTGAAGCCCCACAGCCGAGTCGGTATGTATCTGAAATTAAAAAGCTTGGTAAACACAACCTGTTGAACTAACTAATTATAAACGATTTTTATTATGGAAAGTTTTTTGTGTTTTGTTGTGACGAGCGCTCGAATTCTTTAGATCCCATACGGCGCGAAGTATTCGGCGAGTATTTTTGTTTCTATTTTAAAACATGTTGCCTTTCGGTGTGAGGAAATAGGAATTTAGTTCGGTTTTAGAACGGGGATTAGTAGGGACCGAAATTGACCGAATATCTATGCAGTTTTTCACGTGACTGTCCTATCTACCTACTTGAGAATTCGATTGGGATGATCAATGATATTATAGATGATTACATTTAGCTAGAGCGTTGTGGTTTCGCGAAAAGTACCTGGTACTACTTACACCTCGATGGGGTAGGTACTACTTATATCTCGATGTGGTCTACCTTATTATAATCAGTGACTCAACCGTACAAGTCTAGCATGAATCATTCTTTTACGTGCTCGCCAAAGCAAGGAGTTTTTATTCCATGTACGGAAACCGTATGCCGCGGTCAGCTTGGATCGATTGACCTGTGGTTAGGTTAGGTCACATGGTTCCTTAGTCTAGAATTCTAGATTCTAGAATTATTATATCCTTAGATTTATTTATTTTTCTTTTAAGTTATAGTTAGGAGCAGAATGTTTTTATCAAAGAGATTTACGTCTGTGCAAGGAACCGTCGTTGGAAGGAATGGAGGGAGGCCTTTGCTCAGCAGTGGGACAATAAGGGCTAGCTACCTATAATAATATAATAGGGTATTTCACCAAAAAAATCTAATTAGTCCGTCTGATAGATTACCAAAAAATAATGGACACGTATTTTTTCTTTTTTCACGTAAACAAAAGATGAAGACGATACAGTGCTTCGAAAAGTCGTGTCAAGTCGTGTGACGTCACAAGGTTAGTACTTTTTTTACCCACTAAGTGACGCGAAAAGCCCCACTCATGATCTTTGACACGTTTTATTTTCGTCATTTTTTATTAATTTTATAAAACAAAAAACACGTATCCAATATTTTTCGATAATCTAACAGACGGACTAATTATATTTTTTTGGTGAAATACCTATTTACCTCTCAGACTCTGAGAGGTAAATTATTATTACAGGCAAACTTATTTTTGTAGATTATTCTGTGAGTCATAATTAATATGGAGTGTAGTTCAATGCCATTGGTATCAGTCATGTATTACTTATTGTATACATCGTTATTTATAAAATTGATTCATATCAGGATAAAATAAAGATTAATCAACAATGGCTTAGGTACCTGCAAGTACGAGAAGGTTTAATATAGTTAATACTATGAGGAGCCAGAAGTTTTTAAGTTAAAAATAATAAGTATTTATTTTTTTTGAATTTATTTGACTTCAATCAATTGAAATTATTCAACAAATACATATGTATTTATTGAATAATGATAAAGCATACCAAATTAATTGATAAGAACAAATAAAAGGTACATTCAAGGTAAGTATTTACTTGGCTTTTAATTAATTGCTACAACTTTAAATATAGAGTAGGTAAAACCAACTGTCTATTTAAAGTAACCAAATGCTAATGCGATGCATGTGGACCAATTATTGTCTAGAAAAACAATACTATTACGATTTCAATGAAGCAATACTGATATTCAAGGTTGTAGTCAAGTTAGTGAATGAGTCAAGATTGTTTTAAATACCTATTGACATCAGGGTTAATTTGTTAATAGATGCCGGTGGTATTTTTAACGAAAAACTAAAACCTTACATAGTATTTATGTTTGAAGATGTGCTAATTTGTATTAGATCATGTATCTGTTGAATGAACATCGTTTTTTCTTCATTATCTAGCAAGAGCCGGTATGTGTAGGAAATTGAACCTTATGGAAGCTTTTTAAGAAGATCTCATGTTGAAAACTGTTATAGATGATAGGTATCGCTGTTTGCAAATTTTTCCATGAGACATTTCAATGATACAATGTTACTTGATTGTGTTAAATTGTTTTGATTGCTTGTTATTGCAAACTTGTAGTCAATAACTAACTGTGACTATCTTTTGCTCAAAATATGAGCATTTTACTGTCAGAGATAAATAAACATTATATTTATAAGTATTAGATACTTAAACAAATACAGTGTCACACTTAGACACTCTAATTATTACTACATGACCTTGTTAGCATTAGCACCATATTTGAATGGAGGCATGTGTTGTCTGTTAACAATAAAGGTATTGTACATACATTATATAATAGACAATACATGACTACCATCAAGACAATGTTTGACTAGGCTTTCATGAATATTAAACACTCTTTTTACTCAAGTTAATGAACTCTTGACACATAATTAATAACAAAATAATGTTTGTAATTTGTTTACAAACAAATCTTGATGTAATTATATATATGGCAATTTTCTTTATTAAGTTTTCTTTTCATTTAGGTATGTAGTGAAGTGTGGGAGTTTATCTTGACTAATTAATATAAAGGTAGTCCTGACATCATACTTATAAAGGCAGCGAGACAAGTTATGCAGTCATGTGTGACTCATAAATACAAAAAAAAAACCTTAGTTTAACTTGTATTGATACAGGTATAGATGTAACATTCTATAACTAAATGATACTAGAATCTAATTGGGACTCTGAATTAACAATGAAGGTACACCACATAGTTTTTTGTAAAAAATATGGAAAGCCCAAAGAAAGAAATGGTTTTAGCAGTCTATGTGTGAATGTTTGTAGCATACCCTAGGTTCCACCATAGTGCCTAAACTAATTAACTAATTTTATTCTGTGAGGATTCAACTAATGTATTTTAAACAAACTTAATCAATATAATGACTCTGTTACTACATAAAAGTGGGGTGGGATCTTAATCTTTTCTTGTTGATATTCATTCTTTGGAACATTAAACATTAGGTACTATCATGTTTAAGTTATGTTTTAAAGAAACTTTCCACATTAACAAACAGAGGTTGTCTTTGCCCTGCAGTCAAACAGTAATAGGAGGTAATAAAATCTTTTTCTGTTGCCTACAGACTGAAGTAAATAAACTTTAGAAAATAATAAGGTCAGAAGAGTAGTTAACAATGGTTTACAAAAAAGATAAACAGAAACTTGTATGAGATACACAACAAAACCATGATTCATTTGGGCAAAGACCTATTGTTATTTCTGGCTGGTGCTGTATCCGGCATCAAATAGTTTATCAAACTTACATTATCACCACCAATAACTAATGGCAATAAAACTGGATATCATATCACTACTTTTAATAGTGATTTTAACTTCGAAATCTAGTAAAAACGAAAATCTAAATTATTACAAAGATATTTAACGAGATAATTAGCCGTGAATCAAAATGTAAGACTCCCGTGGTAACTAATGACATCATCAAGCTAGACTCATGCATGGCATGGACACAGGAATGTAAATAAACGAAACTATAAATGAAAACAATACAAACTAAAGCTGGAATACTTACTGTTCATTTAGGAATGGAGATATAAACAAGATGTTCTCAATAAAACTCCTATCTCTCCCATAGATCACAGGTTTTTGGGGCTGACTGTTAACGTTCAATATTCTGAAAAGTACACACAGGATGACCGCGATAACTGCTAGCAGAACTGTCGACATTTTGATATATTTTAATTGGAATCAGATCGTGGCGTTCGATATTAGTATTAATTTTACATAATAACGACTAAACCTTATTCCTCGTTACGCGCGAGGAAATAACAAACGTCCGCCCGCCGCACAACACATCAGACTAAAAAAATAATCACTATATTCACTATCAACATCTCACGAGTTCTAGAACCACAATTTTAAGTATTTACCATTGGTCGATCAGTTAACTGTCATTCTATGATTGGCTTCAGGACGAAAACGTCATGTTGGCATTGGTTCATTGTGTGTCACTGTGCATTGAATAACCAATCAGAACACTCAAATAAAAGTAGCTGAGAAATAGTGAAATTCATTGATAAATGAGCAATAGACTAGAAAGTCTAGAACGTCCAGAGAGATTTTTTTTTTTTTTTTCGCCCATCGGGCAGGCTATAGTCTTTCAACCATACTGCCTTGTCTTTCGTATATATTTTTTTCTAATGTAGAGAGTCTAAAACAGAGAATTATTTTTTTGTACCCCAAAGAGTAAAATAGTTGGTACATACAATAGTGTACTCTGTCTGTGAGAGAATCTCTACCTTCCACTGTTATCTGTATTGTAGTTTCCTCCTTGGTAAACACAGTAATATTGTTTCTATTATCGTAGACATCTGGGTATATATAATGTACTCTGTGACATCTGCAGGGCTATTGGCTATCTCTGTTGACAGTTGTATTGATTATCACTAATTTCGCTCTGTGTGCTTTCATTAACTGTCAAAAGGCTATTTTGGTATCGGCTAAAAGCGCCTACACACGGCCCTAAAATCAGAGGCAATATCGGGAGAGTGGTGGTGGGGATGAAATCGGGCACTACTCTACACACGTCCCTGCCAGTTAGTTCGTAACCCATCGTGCAGCAAAGCGCTCTTCGATCCAAGATGCCGCCTATACTCTCAAAAAATAAAAAAACGCAAAATAAATAATCAATAATTTTCTTAAAGTTGGCCGTCGTAGTGTCTTTACCGACCTTTTCATTGTACACTTGTAATAGCATTTTATAGGCCTCCTGCCTCATGTCGCGGTTAAATGCTTTTTATGTTTTTATACCATAAATACGACAAATCCTTAAAAATATCAATTGTTTTCATCCAGGCCTCTCGCTCCTTCTCCTTCGCCAGATGTCTGCACGAAATAAAAATTGATTTACAAAAAACACGTCCTGTTGCCACTATAGTCGCACGCGCATTGCGGTGAAATCGGTTCCGATTTCGCTACACACGCACGGACAACGCTCCCTAGATGATAATCGGCCCTAAATCGTAAGCTCGCCCGAACCAATTTCTGAGTTAGGGGTAATAATAATAATATTGATTACGATTTGCCTACTCATGAGACGATCAAGGGAGCGATCTAGGGCGCTCCCCACCACTCTCCCGATATTGCCTCTGATTTTAGGGCCGTGTGTAGGCGCTTTAGGACCAGTTGTACAACGCGTATGACGTCATCGGAGACCATTGTCGTTGATGGTCACTTTAACTCATTTTGACAGAAGTTTCTGTATCGATATTTTTAAAATTGCGATTGTCTAAGCTTATTTGACATTACATTGTGTATACACAGAGTTTAAAGTGACTTTCATGAAAGACGCTGCTCAAGGGTAGTGTTTTTGTGATGATATGACGGTTGATACTGGTACTAGTTTCTATAAGTTCCGTATTGTTGGAGCTACTAAAGATTTTATAACTTTATTTGCATTATCTAAACTCAATCTCCATATATAATTATATTCCTTGATTTATAATTGCATAGCTCATATTGTGTGAATACTTTGTACTTTAATAGAAACCTGTCTTTTCTTGATTTGGATTTTGTTTTTACAATGATGGTTTTTTGAGACAATCTGTAATATTCTTTAGTTGGTGAAGTGTATTAATGGGTACCTAACCCTTCGGGGAATAAAATGTTTTCCTACCTTTGTATAGATTCATTTCACGTTGAAAAAGATGAGGATGTGGGCTGTTTTCCTGGAATGAAATACTTACCTTCTAATAAATATATTTTATTATTTAAATCAATACAAAGAAAATCACACCTTTTGACAGCAAAGCAGAAAACAGAAAGTAAAGAAAAACAATTTAAATTTGAAATAATAAAAAAAGTATAAAAGAACCAAAGAGTACGTAACATCCTGCCCCTCGTGCAGCACTGCACCAACAGTGAAGGGTTAAAGAAGCCTTATGTGGCAAGCTTTACAAGTTTTTTGAGGGGCCGGCGTAACGTACCATTGAGGTATAACGTACTAGAGAAGCTATTTCAAACAAAAAATGTGCGCGCACTTGATGACAGCGGGGAAGGCGGGGGGGTGTCATGTTCTCATAGATTACTATCAATATGTGCAGATGCGACATAATGTTATTATTCTGCCTACTTGATATTGTACGTATGTACTTAGAAAATAAATAAAAATTTACTTATACTGTAACAATAATTTTTATTTTTTCTGTGATTGAATGTTGATGGCTGATTCAGTAAATGTTGATTCAAATTTGCAAATACTTCTTTCCTAATTAAATGCTTTACGGTGTTTACGGACATTTAACTAAAATCACATTTCAGGACAAGACCACTTTGCCGTATTAAATTACGTACACCTATGATAGATGTGTGAAGTGGAAGTTTAGTATATAGTCAAACTATCAATGCAATCTTCACATTTTAACTTTTTTATTAATTGTCTTGATACATAAGCAAATATTATACAACCTACTATCAATTTTGACTCGCATGTAGAGGATTCGTGGCCAAGCATTGAATACGTCGATAGTGTCTGGTCTGAGCATTTTATTCTTTGACATTCACGTAAAAATGGCCGACGCGATGACATATTGCAATGGAAAAAATATAATTAAATTATGTGTGTTTTAAAGATAATAGTTATATTTACTGGTGAAAAGTTACTCCTTGACTTTTACTTATATTTATTGAATTATTTCTACAGTATCTAAATGCACACGAAGGCATAATTTAGACAAGAAAACTTTACTCAAATATGTCATGTCGCAGCAACCGCTCGGCATAGACTAAATGAGGTTCAGTGCACGAACCGAAACGTGTGTTACAAAAAATCTAGTTGAGGCGTCTCCTCTAGTGCGTAGTACATTATACCTCAATGTAACGTACCTCCGGCCGTCGCAACGTCCACCACCCTATTAACGCCGTCTCTGCCAGGGAAAACCTTCACTATACGGCCTCGTGGCCATGTCCCTCGTGGTAGCGATTCGTCGACGATTATAACCACGTCTCCTATCAGAAGGTCTTGACCACGATCTCCCTTAACCTGGGTTCGTGTTTGCATAGTCGGCAGCACTTCGCGCACCCAGCGGTTCCAAAAGCGATCCGATAGCTTTAATGCTTTCTTCCATTCAGAGCGTCCGATCAGGTCACGGTCTTCCAATGTCTTTGGCAGGGTTTGGTTTGATGAAGACCCGATGAGAAAGTGGAACGGTGTCAACGTGGTTGGGTCATCTGGATCTGTGGACACATGCGAGAGTGGGCGTGAATTTACGATCGCCTCGGCTTCTGCTAACAAAGTTAAAAATGTTTCCTCTTTGGGATATCTTTCGTTCAATGTAGCGTTCAGCGCTACTTTCACCGTCCTGACGAGGCGTTCCCAGCATCCTCCGAAAGTAGGCGCCGCAACTGGGATAAAACTCCACTTAATGCCCTTTGTGGCGGCAAAATCTTGCACATCATTTGTGTAAAATTCGCGTAGAATCCTGTTTGCGCCAACGAATGCGGTTCCATTATCCGAATATATAGTCTGCGGAATCCCGCGTCTGGCAAAGAAACGCCTGAGACCCATGATTGCAGAGTCCGCTGATAGGCTGTGTACCAGTTCCAAGTGGAGGGCCCTGGTCGTGAGGCACGTAAAAAGGGCTACATATCGCTTTTCATGGCGGCGTCCAATGGTTATGTTGACAGGACCGAAATAATCTACACCAGTGAAGGTAAACGCTCGCTGGTGATGAGCTAGTCTTTGTGGTGGAAGATCTCCAGTGGTTGGATTAAGCGGCTGTGATTTACGAATTCTGCAGAAGAGGCATTGGTTTGCTACAGCTCTGACCGTGTCGCGAAGTCTCAACAACCAGAATCTTTGCCTTATCTCATTTATCACGGACTCATGATTTGCGTGACCTGCTTTGCGATGGTAATATTCTACCAATAACCGTGCGACTGGGTGGCGACCGTCAAGTAGGATCGGGAATCGGGAGTCGGGATCGATGCCTTCTACGGCCTTTATCCTTCCAGCCAAACGCAAAAGATTATCTTCTCCCAGAGAGGGCGATAGTTTGATGAGGCGGCTGCTTGGAGAAATTGGTTTCTTGTTCAAAATGCAGAGAATTTCTTGCAAAAAGCTGTCTTGTTGAACCCGTTGCAATATGTGCCTTTCAGCGGCTTTTATTAGGTCGGCATTCAAGGGTGTTAGAGTGGTCGACGTTGGTGAAAAGTGGGAGCAAGGGTGAGCTATCCCACTGTTTGATTTAAAATTTCGAATGGTTGCCAAAATATTTCCAAAAACAGCCGCAGCTTGGTGAACCCGGGCTGTGGCACGCAACAATCGTAGCCAGTCACTGAAGCGAGCTAAATGCGCCGTGACAGGAGTAGATAAGGCTGTGCTTAGTGAAGTCAGTCCCACCAGCTCGTTTCGCTGACACTTAAGCTCTTCTCGAACTGGTGCGACGCTAAGTGGCTCCGTGGGCCAGTCATCTGGGGATTTTAAAAGAAACGATGCGCCGCAAAACCATCTGTGTGAAGGTTCCAAATGAATTGGGCGCAATCTGGTTGCATCATCTGCGACATTCAGATCCGTCGGTACCCATCGCCAATCTTTGACCGAAGAATTTTCTAAAATTTCACCTAGCCGATGGGCAACGAAAGGTCTAAACGCTCGCGCATCACTGCGCAACCATTGGAGGACAGTCATCGAATCAGTCCAGAAGAATGTACGAACTGACTTTTTTCGATGGCTCTCCTTAATAACAAGTGCCAATCGAGAAGCTATCAAAGCAGCTTGAAGTTCCAAACGTGGGATCGACGTTGGTTTCAAGGGCGAGACTCTGGCTTTGCTTGCGACGAGAGTGAGCTTGATGCTGCCGTCAGGGTATATCAAACGCCAATAGGCAACGCAGGCGTAAGCAAGCTCACTCGCATCTGCGAAGACGTGAAGTTCTCTGTGGGAAGGCTCGTAGCCTTTCGCATTTGCATACCAACGCGGTATCTTCAGTAAAGAGACTTTTTTCAGGTCTTGAAACCATTCGAACCACTTGGATGCTTCTGTTTGTGGGAGCTCCGTGTCCCAGTCGATATTAGATCTCCAGGTTTGTTGAAACAGTATCCGTCCTTTGACGACTATGGGTCCTAATAAACCTAAAGGATCGTAAACGCGCATAACGTGTGACAGCACCTTACGTTTTGTCAGTGAACTAGAGACTGTTTCAATTAAGCCTGTTCGAAAACCCAAAACATCAGCGGTGGGGTTCCATGCAATACCTAGGGCTCGGATGCTGATAGTAGATTCGCCAAGATCAATTTCCAACGGTTGAGTGGCCCTGAGCTCCTCCGCTACAAGGTTTAGTGCCCCTGGCTCATTGGAAATCCATCCTCGCATCTCAAAGCAAGCTGCATTGTGCACGGTCACAATATCTGCCGCTAACTGGGCCGCTTCGTCAACGCTATTTTGTGAGTCGATGTAGTCGTCCATATAATGACTGAACAAAATAGCGTCCACGGCTCTTGGATGTGTATGTGCGTGCTCTTGAGCATTTTTGTTTTTTATAAACTGTGCTATAAAGGGGCTACAACAAGCACCGAAAATGACAGATGTCATCCTAAACTCCTTTATGACATGTGATTTATCAGGTCTCCACAGATACCGAAGAGCGTCTCTGTCCTGCTCTCTAACCCTAATCTGAGGAAACATCTCTTTGATATCCGCGGTTATTCCGATGCGACCCTCCCGGAAACGAAATAGAACCTTAAGTAGCGGCTGGAGTAGGTCAGGACCGGAGAGCAGTAAAGAATTCAGGCTGACACCCTCATTCCTGGCTGCTGCATCATGAACCGCCCTGACTTTTTGTTTTTGAGGGTGGTACACACCAAAATGTGGTAAATAAAGACGAAAGCCGCCAGATTTGCTGTCACGTAAGCCGTCAGGTTTGATACCACAGTGCGTGTAGTATGTATCTGGAGCACATTCCTCTGCATAACCCTTCGTGATCATGTTGTTCATGAACGCATTGTATGCTTTAGCAAACTCGGACTCTTTAGCCATACGTCGTTCTAAACTTAAAAAACGTGACATCGCCTGTGGGTAGCTGTCTGGAACACGCTGTATATCGTCGCGCCACGGCATGCCTACTTCAAACCGACCAGTAGGCAAACGTTTGGAAGTCGCTTCCAAAATGTTGACTGCGCGCTGGTCTTGTTTACTATGCAGAGTTTCCGTTTTAGTTATGCCTATAGAGTCGAGTTTATACTGTTCCTTAATCAACGATTCTAAATTGTCATCATTGTTTGTATCCATGTGCGAATGGTTAACAAACTCAATTAACTTCGTTTTGCTAGAAGCAACGCCGTATAAAGTCCAGCCCAAAGCTGTCAAACAGGCAACGGGTTCGTTCCTTCTACCAACTCGAACTTCGCGGTTGATTGACAAATGCCAATGTTCAGCTCCAATGAGGATAGTTGGAGTTGCGTCGTCGTATGTCAGAAAGTCAACCAGATCGGACAAATGTGAAAAAGACTCAATCGTTTCACGCTTGACCGACTGCGGACGCAAACACAAAGACTCCATAGATCGAGCATTTTTTACTAAAAATGTTTCCTGTGTGTGCCTACCTTTAATGAAAAAGTCTACATATGATATTGTGGTATTTCGCTCGAGACCACCTATGCCATTTACCGTTATGATCTGTTGTGGCCCGGTCGCCCCTATCAGTGTGGCGATGCTGGAATCTATGATAGTCGCGGTGCTTCCGTCGTCAAGGAGCCCGTACACGTCGCAGGTTCCAGCAGGGCCCGAGACTGTAACTGGTATTATTTTTAAATAAGCACGAGGGCGAAGAGCTAAAATAGTATTCGGTTTTTTTGCACCTGTCAATGTTGCAGACACTATCACTTTTTCACCGGTCGGTTCAGAAGCATTTGACGTAGGGTGTGTATTATGTTCAACAGATAACGGGTGTGTAACGGTATCTGTGGCTTGCTCGTTAAGTGTATTGACGAGCGGTGGTGATGGCTGCCGGTGAAGAAGCGCGTTATGCCGGAAAGGGCAGCCATCAACGCCACACGGATTCACTTTGCACGTTTTCCACAGGTGTGAACTAGCCTTTAAGCACCTATAGCAAACCTTTGCTTCACGCAACCACTGCCATCTATCGTCGATGGACAAAGATTTAAATTGTGTACACTCCTTAATATTGTGATCTTTTTTGCAAAATACACACTCTCGTTTTGTTGTAGACCCGGCTTTAGGAGTATGTTTTGACTTCATAACAGCATTATGAACATTTTCACGCTTTAATGGTTTGTCAAAAGAAATATTTAGTTGCTGTTGTGTCGCACTAAACTCGGGTGACATACCAAAACGAATGTGTTGATCTAACTCACGCTTTAAAAAGTCGGACAGAATTTCTAGTTTCGGGCGTCCTGTAGTGTCCTGTGCCGCAAAATCTGTCCACCGAATTTTCATAGTGGGGTTAAGTTTTCCAAGAACAGCGTGGAACAACTCAGGTGAACTCAGATATTCTAAGTGGTTCAATAACTTTATTGTGGATATCGAATTACGTACCCGATTAGAAAGTATTCCGAGTTCTTTGAGATCGTTACCTAGGCGTGGAAGGTTTTTCAACGAATTAACCTCCTTGTAAACGATGAGCTCGGGGCGCGCGAAGTTATCTTCGAGGGCGCGCATGACTTCCTCCGGGTCACTCGTCGACATCAACAGCGCCGCCACGGCCTCACGTGCGGGCCCACGCAGCGCAATGTCAAGTCGGTTTATGTTATCTAGTGGAGAAAAATTAGCTTTTGTAACATTGTAGGTACGTTTGAACTGTAGCCAATGCAAAGTATTGCCGTGGAACTGAGGCAATTCCAGTTTCTTAACACCGACGGCAGAGGCGAGAGCCTTTGCGGCTGCCGCGGTATCAGCTACAGCTTGTAACAGTGTGACAGGTTGGTCAAGCTCCGTGGAAATGAGCGGGGCCGTACAGGCAACCGCCTCGGATGCTTTAGTGACATTTCGTAAGAGTCGTGTTTGTTTAGTGAGAGGGTTAATAGGGAGTGCAGTTGTCCGCGTGGTCATCGGTGGGTGTACCGAGTGACCGGGGGGTGTGCCAGGAGAACCTTGATCACATCCTACTGCAGTGACGTCTCTATCAACACAGCTGTCAAGATTGTGATTTTCTATCCACTTTTTAGTTCTATCTACGCTCACCCGTGTAGAGCTCCGATGGCTCGCTCGGCTTCCTGCGCTTGTAGCGTCGGCATCGATAGCCGCCAGCTCGGCTTGCAGCTCGCACTCGTCGACCTGGTGCTGTAACGCGGCGAGTTCACGTTCGCGTTCGCGCTCACGATCTGCGAGTACCTGCTCGCGGTCGCGCTCACGTTCGGCGAGTACCTGCTCGCGGTCGCGCTCATGGGCGGCGAGCTCCTGCTCGCGGTCGCGCTCATGGGCGGCGAGCTCCTGCTCGCGCTCCAGGCGGCGACGTAGGACGAGCGCTTCTGCCGCTGCTTTTTGTGCTCTCACAGTTGCCGACGAATGTGATGAGCGGCTTTGCGCGGTGTGTTCACTGCGTACGCTTTTGGTCGGCAAACCGGAGCTATGAGGCTGAGGAATAACTGTGCCGGGGCCGGGATTGGCCGACATAATTTTGCTTTTGCAACGGGTGATCATACCTAACTACGTGGATGAAAGCTAATGGAACGAAATGAAAGTAAGTGGGTGATTAAGTTGTGATGAAAAATAGGCACTGAAAATTAAAACGAAGGACCAATGAAAAAGATGAGGATGTGGGCTGTTTTCCTGGAATGAAATACTTACCTTCTAATAAATATATTTTATTATTTAAATCAATACAAAGAAAATCACACCTTTTGACAGCAAAGCAGAAAACAGAAAGTAAAGAAAAACAATTTAAATTTGAAATAATAAAAAAAGTATAAAAGAACCAAAGAGTACGTAACACACGTATTGTTTTTGAATATGTGAACATTGTGGCCTTTTGTGTCGTGCCCTGCAATGTTCTGACTAACAATTAGGGTTTATTTCATCAAAATCGTCTCACATATGCAATAGCATTAATTATTAAAACTTAATTAGTAATCTCGAGCGAAATATTTTATTTTATTTTCCTTTTGTCTTTACTTCTTCCATGCAAAACATGAAAGTAATTAGTACTACGTACAACAGCAATTTCTTACTGGCTGACAATAAAAAATGACATTCAAATATTACTTTTAAATCTCTTTGACAATAACCAATGACATGTCAGGTGCCATAAAGCGGCTAAATATAAAATATATCCTCAATCAAGTATTGTAACGTTCAAGCAGTACCTGCTTAACTTAGCCGTATAATAGTCGATAAAAAATAGAGGTGTCAATTGCTGGGATGTTATTCACCCTATAATCACTGTCACGTGATACCCACATAATGAGATACGCAATACCAATTTTATGACATTAGCAGTTAACAACAAAGTTCTGTGGACAACTGGTGCTTGTTATCCACTGACTTTTGAAAAGATAGACAATAGCCCTGCTGGTTGGCGCAGTGGCTGAGTTATTGGACTACTGCGCTGCGTGTTAAGGTTTCGATCCCCGCACGGAACAAATATTTGAAAGGCCAGATAGTTGTTTTGTGTATGTGAGTTTAAATGTTTGTGAACACACCACGATACAGGAGAAATCCCTAGTGTAATTGGGTGTGCATCGAGTTTCTATTGAAAAATACAGATGGCATGGCAGCGTTAGTTCCAGCTACGACCACGCGTAATATGATACAGCACTTTACACCAGGGACTGAAAGCGGTTACGGACGGTTAAAGGTTAAGATACCTCAAAAATATACCGGTACCGGTTTAAAATAAAGGTTGAGCTATACCGGTACCTTATAAATAAAGGTTGGGTTAAATTGTTATTTAACCCTTACACGATTTCGGTACCGAAATGAAGGCGCGGCGCGCGTGTGTGCGGTGGTAAACGTTAGAAATTGAATAGGTAGTTTATAATATAATCATGTGTACAGTGCGATCAAATTATCTTGGCAGCTCTGAACATAGGCTTTGCGAAATTTTACGCATGCAAACTTGGGAATAAAACTGTTATTGCCAGATAAACCAATACTTAAACGATCAGAAAATATCTAATTTAAACAGTGAGAAATACCTACAAATAAAATAAATATCATAACACTTTTATACATTCGTTGTAACAAAATGACCTGCACGAAGTTCGGAGCTGCCAAGATAATTTGATCGCACTGTAACAATCGGCAAGTGAACGACAGACAGAGTGGCGAGGCGGTGCGTCAAAGGAAACCCCTATTTATTAAGGTTTAGGTACCGCTCCCGATACATTTAACGGTTATGGTACTTCTACCGAAATATACCGGTATGCATTTCCAACGTCAAAATTCCACTACCTACCGAAAAAAATTACGATATCGAAATATTATGTGGCTCTGGTCCGCTGGACAAAACTTCAAAACTGCTCGCATTTACAATAGGGCAATAGGGCACTTTATGTGACGGCTAAACACCCTTATTTCAGAATAGGTGACGCTACAGAATCTTAGATAATCGATCGAAAGCGTGTCCAGCCAGCTTGAAAAACCACTTTTCGCTGGTCTCTCAATCTCTTTATCAATAATTTTATATGCTAAAAAATATGCTTTATGCTAAACAACTAATAAGTTTGCTAAACAACATGAAAAAATGCTATTCTTATTATTCTTATTCTTTATTGCACACATAAAATAACAAATATAAACACAAATTACAATAATAAAGTTAATGCTAAATTGGCATCACTGAGTGCAATGCACTTTGTTTTTTTTTGTTAGTGTTTTTAATTATTATTTAGAATTAACACATACTTCCCCTTTTTCTGCAGTAAAACCTTTTATTCCCACGGAGAAATCAAATACAAAGCTGGCGTGGCTTGGCTGCTACCGGCCGATTAGTCGATTCAAAAGAAATCCTATAATTATGTAAAAAATATGGTCACCTCACAATATTAATGGATGTTTGTATGGGAAAATTTAAATGATCAATATCTTTGAAACTACCCAAAGTTTCTCCGTCACTAATTCAGGTTATCATTATCGTCCCCGTCACAACATTTTGATAACATTTTGAAGGTCGTAGATCATCAGGCAGCGGAGATACACGTGTCCAGCCAGCCTGAGTTCAAGATGGCTGGACACAAGTATACATTAAGTTTTCATTGATATCTCGTAAACCCTTACATGTGACGCCATAAATCAAACGTTATTACTGTCACACATTGCGTCACCAAGTATTAGTAAAGGAACCATAATCGAAAACGCTCCCGTTAAGTGGGATTCGGAAGTGCCAGCCAAAAGTTTTTTACGTAAATTCAAGATGGCTGGACACAGTTTTTTGCATTCTTCTACTAAACCACTGTACGTATTACAAAACTTTTAGCTTGATGCCTGTCACATATTTATGTGACGCCCGTTGATATGCAAACAGTCGTCAAAATCACTTCCGTTACCGAGATTGAGAGACCAGCGAAAAGTGGTTTTTCAAGCTGGCTGGACACGCTTTCGATCGATTATCTATGATTCTGTAGCGTCACCTATTCTGAAATAAGGGTGTTTAGCCGTCACATAAAGTGCCCTATTGTCCTATTGTAAATGCGAGCAGTTTTGAAGTTTTGTCCAGCGGACCAGAGCCACATGAAATATTTCGGTAACCCTTATTTAACGGTATGACGTCATACCGAAATTTAAAGGTACCTACTGTAATTTTTGGGTAATTCAGTCCCTGCTTTACACACATATCGTAGTTTTGCTCCCTTCAGTGAATCTTTCTACCCTCTACTTTTAGCGCCACTCATAAAATAACATCACGCCTGTAATCTCCAACCGAAGGGTTAGCAGAGGCGTACCCAATAGTACACTCACATTTCGCCAGTTTTAATTAATAAAAAAAAAAATTGCCATCAACCGGGTCCAAATCCAAACACCGAGGCTGATAATGAGAAATTCATAGTAGAAAATCTCAAAAACACTTTGCCTACCCGGGAATCAAACCCAGGACCTCATGCTCAGCTGTCGCACTTGTGACCACTATACTAGACCAACGGCATTCCAATTTTTTCAAAACAAAAGCAGACGTCCTGAAGGAGCGGGTCTAGCAAGGGTTGCTGTACACAATATTTTCAAATTGTTGGTAATACAATAGGGCCCCCGCCCGACTCCATCAGAAAAGAGGAGACGTGCGGAAAACGACCTATCGACATTGGTTGATTTGATTGAAATCACAATAACGTCTTTGTCTTTTGGTTGTCCGTTTTGGTTAGAATCTGGGCCCTAAGGCCAGTTTCCACTAAGCGGATGTCCCAGGGCGCTCTAACCATAAAGCAAGGCAGGGATTAGGACTAAGAAATAAAATATTTATATTTATTTATTTATTTTATTTATTTATATTTATTTTTTATTAATAAAATAACAAGGTTGTCAACTGAGGTTGTCAAATTAAATAATTAATTATTTGCTGTTGGTTGATAAAAAATGCTATGCAATAGCTTTACCGCGGCAGTCTTGTTAGGAAGAAAAGAGTTTCGTGTCCTAGCTTTTCTACCTCTTTATTAATTTCTTCTTTTGATATTGACTTTATTCCTAGATTCCTTTTGACATGTTTTTCCTTTTACATCCTCTCTTGTTTTTTACGCATTACATTCGACCAGGTATAAAACCTCCGTTCGACGGTAATATCTGAATAGTACACCGACATGTCCGGTCTCTGCAAGACCTGCGGAGGCACGGACCATACGAGAGTATCTTCAAAGAAATGTAAAAAATATCTGCCGTCGATTCGCAAGAGGAGCCTTCCCATCGCCGTGGACCCTGGCTCGAGAATTCCCGTTGCTGCGGTAGAGTCCAAGTTCGGAGGCTTCGGACGGATTACAAAAAAATATGTGCGTTCCCACTAGGGTTGCCAGACGGTCGGGAATTGGCGGGATTCTCCCGAATTTTTGTATGTCCTCCCGACTCCCGACAAAGCTAATAATCTCCCGAAAAACAAGTTCGATAATTTTAAGTTCACATTTTCGTCAAACGAAACTTGCAAACCACTTGGGCGTTTGGCGCAGAGCGAAAAAACATTGCAATGCACTCCGTCTGAGTCGAGTCGAGTCGAGTTGTATGTTTTATATTTTCAATTCCAGTAAGTAACGCTTACTGCGAACGCGTTTTTAGTGTACTTAATAATTTATACTCAAAAGAAAGGAACCGAATGAGCATGGATTTAATGAAGGCGGAATTAATAATTCGCTTGAATTTTGACGAAAATTGTTTAAATTTTAAGACCTTTTTGAATAGCGATAAAGCTCAAAAGTTGTTAAACGCGGTAAAAAAAAATGACAAATACTTATGGCAAGAACAAAAACAATAAACATGCTCATTCGGTTCTTATCTTATGTGTCACAAATACATACTGTTTTTTTTTCTTATATCTACAGTGCAATGCAAAAATATGTTTGTTTACTTAATATAATAAGTATAATTAATATTATTAACTTATTTTTTATTTCTCCCGACCAAAGCTCTAAAATCCCGAAAAATCGCTTATTGATCCCGATAACAGGATGAATCGATCTGGCAACCCTAGTTCCCACACACTCGAGTGGAAACGCGAACGTGTGAGAAACAAACTCTGCGCTTCTGTTGAGCGAGCTGAACAAAAAGACCGAGAGAATCTATCATCTTCATTTCCAATATCCTCGAAGAACACCAGTCATGTAATGGAATACACCGCGTTTAGATTGAAATGGTTCGACGCTAGACAACGGCCTTACGAAGAACATTCTAAATTAACTCGCTTGCGATTAGACAAGTACATGCGGACGGCCAAGTGCGAAGAAAAAATAATACATGAAGTCTTTACTCCAGGTGGAAGGAATGAGAAAACTCTGGTATTGTACGGTGCTGGGAGTAAATTTATGAACACCTCAGACTTTAGTGGACGCAAGTTCAAACACGGTTCTCTCATCAAACGCCTGAGAAGAAAGAAAAACTTTAACGTGGACATCGTCGACGAGGCGTACACTTCGCAGGCTTGCTCCTCGTGTAATCGTCGGACCGGAGAGTTTCATCGGGTGGTCATGAATCATCGACTTCGCTGGGGAGTTTGCCCAAACTGCAACAGCGAGTTTGATCGTGATATCAACGCAGCGACCAACATCTTGATCAACTATACGTCTGCCCTCTGTAGGCCAGGATGCTCCACGAGCGGGGCATCGTAACTTTCTAACGTTTTTTTTGTAACTCGATTGCGACGACAAGGTTCAATTTACGAATTGAGTCGAGTCGCGATCGGGAGTTAGGAGGTTAGAAGAACATAATTTTATTAGAGAAAAAATGTTCATGAGCATAAAATAACTAATTACCAATAAATAACAATAATCCGACAATTCCACGACAAAAAGAAATTCACAATAATCAAGAAAAAAGAAAACAGAGTCATCTATAAAAGTCGTTGGTAGTTCCTAAACATTATGCAAATATACCAATGTAACTTTTCATATTCAATATTTTTATTCGAACACTGTTAATTTATTGCGTACCGAGATTATGCAATTCTTAAACTAAGTACACTATTAAGTATTACAATTCTTTCATACAATTCTAAAAGTCCCAATAGTTTTCATATAAAACCTCCATGAAACGTCTCAAAACCTAGACTGTATCTAGTTTTTGTGACATGTATACATAGATTTTTTAAACATTTATAGATAATATGATTTAAGCTAAAATATACAGATATACATTTGTGATTCAAACATAGTGAGCAACACTTGTATTATTAATTATCTATTATAATAATCTATGAATATATAATCGTAACTTAAGCATCTGTAAGTCGTCATGTAAGGCATTGCTATGTGAATAAACTAGGCATTGCTGGAGCAGCGTCAGCGTCGTCAACTATCTAAACGTTATTTGTTGATAATCAGTTATTTACGTTATAATATATCAATGTTATTATAACTATTGTACACTACACCCAATACGCAATAAAAAGGTCCATAGTACACAAGTGGGAAGATAAAAGAAGAGATCAGAAGGAGATTATAAGGACAATTTGGATGTTGTTTGGATACATATTACAAAGAAGTCTTAAATTAGCAAAAAGCTATTTCTCAATTTGTAAAAGATTCTTATAAAAATATTATAGACAACTATAAATATATTGCATAACTTAGTGTCGTAATAGTGTACACGCCATAATGAAAAACTTAAATATAACAAGTAATGTTCTATAAATACCTACAATAAGAGTCCATCCGATGTTCTACCCACCAGACTTCGCGTATCAATAAATATCTGTACATACTCTTAAATATAAATGTTATAAATAGATGGGATATCAGATGGTGCACAAGTATTTTAATTACTATGCCAATATGAAGCTTTTACTGACAAACTACATACAAAATAAAGTCACGAAATGGTAAAATAACACTAAAATTAATATAACAGTAGCGTAAAATTAAATTGTGATGATATCCTAATACTAAAATATAATGGCAAAAATGAAATCCTCAGCCCAGCGACTATTCTCTCATGTACTGTATTCTTAACAACAACGTTACTATATTATTTGTATCAAATAAATGTTAACAAATGCTACCAAGTTATCTGCTATATTTCGATAAGTTTTAAAATATTTATTCGTAAGATCTAAATAAAATACGAGCTATAGAACGAATTATATTGTGCTGTGTACTAGTTCTCTGCATTCGTAAAATATGAAGTAATATTTTCAACGTATGATCTGTAAATATATTTGCTGTTTGAAGAATAACTAACACTTTAACAAGAAAATCACTAACATGCATCGCCTCTGCCGCCATTTGTCAAAATGATCATTTTTCAACTTTAGGACAGGAAATGGATAATTCTGCCTTTTAGACAGGAATGGATTTGAAGTACGAGACTGAAACGAATTTTGTTACTTACAACGTATATATCATATGCAAACGAATTGCAAAGTATCACATCAGTAAGTTGACTAACTTAAGTTCAGCGATGATGATGAACGATTGGGTAAATTTGACCTTAGCGCGACTTCCATCCAACAAACATAAAGCTTCACATTAAAATCTGCAAAAGCGCCCAACGTATCTCAGTTTGTGAAGTACAAAATACTGTCAATATTCGTACACAGTTAAGAAACTAAATATTTTCGTTTATTGATACATTCAAACAGATAGCACCACCATTCCTAACAACCATTTACTTTGTTCACACACACCTCAATCCTGAATTTACTTGATTTCAATTTTAGCTACGCTGAACTAAAGGTATAAAATATGATTAGGGCTGTAGCTAAATTCGATCTATATAAAAGTTACTTGTAAGGTTAATGCTAGCGAGATAGCAAGGGCCGCGCGTAATGGGCCGTAGCGGATCGGTGAAGGTAGGGTCAGCGTATGAGACAAGTGAGGCACAGCTCTGCTGATCCGATGCAGTCGTCGTGGCAGAAGGCACCGCATTTCTTGCACAGTATCATGGCGCGCAGGTTGCACACGCAAGCGTCGTCTGCGCCCACGCTACGGCACCGCGCAACGCTCTGAAATTTAACATGTACAGATTAAAATGGGCCATTGCTAGTTCTGAAATAGGAAGAATGCTTGTGTGACACTTTGTTGAAACCAATGAAGTAATAACACATGTCTAACTGCCGTACTCAGATTACTTAGGCTATCACTAAGTTAAGGTTTTGACAGTTTTTGTATGACAAAACTGACAAAACCTTTATTAAGTAATGTAAGATAATTTTGCCGTATGGCGATTGGCGAGTACACATTGACTGATCAGTAAAATTTGTAAAAGAGTATATAAGAGCGGCACTGCCTGATTGGTGGAGTGGTAGCAAACGTGACTGCTGAGCTTCAGGTGCTGGGTTCGAGTCCCAGGTCGGGCAATGTTGTCGGATTTTTCCATCAGGACTTACTCAGTAGCATACACGGTGTGTTGATCTGTATCTGGTTGATGGGAATAGGCTCGCCCCCTATTACATGGGGCATAAACATAACTGGCGAAATTTTGGTGTACTAATGGGTTCACCTCTGCCTAACCCTTCGGGTTTTACAGGCGTGACGTTATGTCTACTATAAGAGCAAAATATGATTAGAATGAATACTAACCACATTAGTATTCTGGTTAGCAGGAGGGGCACTGGACGCTCGCGGCGCCACGTTAGGAGTCCTTTGTACTAGGATGTACTGGCCCACGTTATTAGACCGATTCTCGTTCATCTGAAAAACATTATGTTTTGTTGATTTATTTTATTACAGCCTTGAATTTTAAGTACTAATAAGTATGGGAATAGGCCTTTGTTCAGCAGTGGGAGGCTAACAGTATGCAATCATTAGAGTGTATAATTCTTGTGTTTTAGGCATATACGTCACATGAACGTGCGCAAGAAGAACGCATGTTTTACGTCACGGTATGTTGAACTAAACCCGGCGATACGCTTAGCTGACACACCGAAATGCGAGTGGCGTAGCTTTTTGTGAATTCGTTCATATGCTTAGCTTATTCACTTTAATGTAGACAAAAAAATTAAGTCCAAGTTCTAAAAAGTGTGTAATTTTTTTATGCATTTCAAATGTTTTTTTTTTATGTGTATATGTATAAGGTCGATAAATGAAACTATGTGTAGTTCCCGGGCGTTAATATGGCAAATCTAAAATAAGAAAGAGACAGATATCGATAAGACCGTGTCGTATAAGGGTAATCCAAGGGCGGATCCAGCTTTGGTGCCAGGGGGGAGTCACATAGTCGTTATCAAATCACAAAAAATTCTAATTTAATTTTTATAATCATAGATACATATTAAATGTAGGTATTTTTTAATGTTTATAACTAGGTATATCCCTAGAACTCTACAGCGAAATACTGAAAAACGGACCAAAGTTAAGCAAGAAAATGACATCTGAAAAAGACAACCGAACTCCAATATCTGACTATAAAGGGCCTCAAAAAGCACACACAAAAAATTATGAAGACATCACGCAGTCTCAAAGAACACACAACATAGAGTATGAGCTACAGAGAACTCAACATAACAACGAAGACCATCCAATGTCTCAGAGAACACATAGCATAAAATAACAACCATGACTATAGGAAACAATCAAGAACGGATGCTGAAAATACCTCCAGAGAACACAGACTAAGTCTAGAAGACCTCGTAATAACCCAGACGGAAAAAATTGACAAGCTCATAACTCAACTTAGCACCATGATGAACCTTATTTTCACCCTGATTAATAAACTACCATAATGTTCTCGCTAAGAATCGCCACCTGGAATATCAATGGTTTAGTACCAAATAAACAAGAACTGGAACTCTTAATTAAAATCAATAAAATAGATATTGCCTTGATCTCTGAAACACATCTCAATGACCGAAAAAGTTTTAAAATGGATAACTTCAAAGTATACTGTACCAATCACCCCGACACCACGTCGCACGGTGGAGCAGCAATTATTATAAAAAATAATATAAAGCATCATCTTCATAGCGCGTTCGAAGAAGACTGGATGCAAGCTATAACCATCACCGTAGAAGAGAAAATGGGCCCTATCAATATAAGCGCCATCTACTGCCCTCCGAAACACAATCCAAAACAGCTCATGTTTGACCGATACTTTCAGACCCTTGGGAACAGATTCATTAGTGGAGGAGACTGGAACTGCAAGCATACGTATTGGGGATCGAGACTGACCACTACAAAAGGACGAGAACTAAAAAAGAGTATGGTCAAACTCAAACTTACAGCACTAGGAACAGGCGAGCCCACCTACTGGCCAACTGATATAAACAAGACACCTGATCTCGTAGACTTCCTCATTGTCAAAGGCTTGTCCGACATGCACTTCGAAGTAAAATCCTCACTCCATTCAGTTTCTGACCATACACCAATCATAGCAACATTTAGTGCCACTGCAATATATAAAGAACCAACACCAACTTTATATAATCACAAAACAGATTGGGAATCATTCGCCAATTACCTGGAGAAAGAAGTCAATCTGAAAGTCAAACTCAAAACAGAAGAAGACATAGACAAGGCGACTTTCTACATAACAAACCTCATTCAAGTCGCAGCTTGGCGTGCTACCCCAGAATTGAACGGCACCGCTCCAAAAAATAACATTCCACTAGAAATACGCAACAAGCTAGAGGAAAAGCGAAAACTACGAAGACAATTACATCTAAGTAGGTCAGCTACAGACAGAGCAAGATATAACAAAATATCAAGGGATCTGAAAGACCTCATAAAAGTAAACCAGAATGAGACTTTTCAGAGTAAGTTATCAACTCTTTCCACTCATAAAAGAGACAATTACTCACTGTGGAAAATAACAAAGCAGTTTAAAAGGCCTCACATTCATACCCCGCCGTTGAGAAAATGCCCTAATGATCCGTGGGCCAGGAGCGGTAGCGAAAAAGCAGAGCTCTTCGCCAAACACCTAAGTGAGGTCTTCACACCTAACGAGTCACCATTGACGGAATTTGAAGAGGAAGTTGATAGAATCGTCAACAGTGATCAACAACTCTCGTTGCCTCTATCACCTACTACTCCCAAGGAACTTATAAAAATGATCCGCAACCTGGAAAACAAAAAAGCACCAGGCTTCGACCTTATAACGGGAGAGGTACTTAAACAATTACCTAAAAAAATAATAGTATTTATAACAATGCTAATCAATGCTATCTTCAGAGTGCACTACTACCCCAAGTTGTGGAAAATTTCACAAATATGCATGATTGCAAAACCGGGAAAACCACCAACTGACCCAAGCTCGTACAGGCCAATAAGTTTGCTCCCTGTCCTATCAAAGTTGTTCGAAAAACTCTTCCTATGCAGACTCAAACCTATACTTGAAACCAATAAAATCATACCCGACCACCAATTTGGATTTCGGGAGAAACACGCTACAGTGGAACAGGTGCATAGAGTAGTTCATTCGATCAGACAAACGTTAGAAAGAAAAGAGTATTGCTCTGCTGTGTTCTTGGACATAAAACAAGCGTTCGATAAAGTCTGGCACAATGGCCTATTGTACAAACTTAAAACATTGCTACCAAACTCATTCTACATGATACTTAACTCATACCTAGCACACAGACGATTCCAAGTAAAATATGAACAAGACTACTCAAAATTATATGATATAAAGGCATCAGTACCACAAGGATCAGTACTTGGCCCAGTACTGTACTCCATATATACGGCAGACTTGCTTGAAACAGCAGATGTTATAACTGCAACCTATGCGGATGACACTGCATGCCTCTCAAGCGATGTGGACCCAAAAAAGGCTTCCACTAGATTGCAGGCCCAGCTTGACAAAGTAGACATATGGTTGCAAAAATGGAGAATTAAACCGAACGTTACCAAATCAACGCAAGTTACATTCACTCTTCGGAAAGGAGACTGCGAACCTGTCAGCATGAGTGGCAGTACATTACCAACCAGCAAGACCGTTAAATATCTTGGTCTGCATCTGGACAGAAGACTCACCTGGGCAAGCCACATCAAGGCTAAAAGAACAGAAGCGAACTTGCAACTCAGAGGTCTCTCCTGGCTACTAGGACGACAGTCCCGTCTCTCACTCAGCAACAAACTACTGGTCTACAAGGCAATCATCAAACCAATCTGGACCTATGGCATAGAGCTCTGGGGATCAGCTAGCAACTCCAACCTTGAGATCCTCCAAAGATTTCAGAACATTGCTTTGAGAATAATATCCAGTGCACATTGGTTTGTAAGAAACCTGGAAATCCACGAGTACCTCGAGATGCCAACAGTCAAAGAGGAAGTTAACAACTACTGCACAAAATATAAGGAAAGACTCAACAAGCACACTAACGATTTGGCTAAAAATTTACTGAATGACCAAAGCACAATAAAACGCCTTAAGAGATGGGATATTCTCTTGCTGGACCAGAGGAACTAAGAAGTTCATCAACAGTAATTAGGGCAACTCAATGGAACTGCTCCTAAATCTCGTCCCCCCAGAACACATCTGATTATGGCTGACGAGCCGATGGCAGATAAATAGAGAAGAAAAAAAAAAAAAAAATAACTAGGTACTTAAAAATACCTTTATTTAAATAACAAAATCAATTTTTGTTTTACGTCTTCTCCCGAAACGCATTATCACTTTATCTACTTCAATGTGTTCGTTATATTGGACGTGGAGAAGTGTCAGTCCGGTTTGACGTTCTTAAGCCATTGAAGCTCTTCGCCACGATTCTTCGATGTGCTATGAGCCTTATCCAGGGGGACATAGCGTTGAACAATTTTCCCTGGATAGACGATTTAGAAATAGAAATGAGAATCGAAGTCGAGCGCTTCAAGCGAGACGAACGGAGAAAAAGCAAAAGAAAGGCGCGAGCGTAGCGAGCGCGAATTTTTTTTTGTATTTTGGGGGGTAGCAAAGATATTGTCATTGGGAGGGAACTTGAACGTGCCCTTTGTTTATGTCGGCTACTGAGTTTTTCGTCTCTAAAAAGTGTAGGTACCATTCTGACCTAATCTTGTAAGGGATAATAAATCTATTAACACTATGATACGTAAATACTTACATAATTATAATATGTAAAATATGTTAGTAGGTACTTAGTTTTACATTGCCATTCACATCACAGCCAGAGCAAGCTGTGATTTGTACATCTTTAGAAGTCGTTGAGTTGTCACACGTAGTCAGTTGTCCGAAAGTCTGATAACCAGTCTTACTAAGGGATATCTCATCGTACCCGGTACTAACAGGGTTGTGCAGTGTGCAGGTGAAAAAAGCAAAGAATCTAACGATAGTATCAAACTCGGTTCAGACGTTTATAAGTTATGGTGGAATAAAGAAACTGACAAATAAACATACATGAACCCTAAAAACACTCTTTTTGGGTAGTTGTGTTTAAAAGGATAATTAAAACATTGTTTAACAATTTTAATTAGTGGTCCACCTAGGTACTGGACTCAGCCCAGGGGGGGGGGGGTCATGACCCCCCTGACCCCCCCCCCTGGATCCGCGCTTGGTGTAATCACTACATGACTACATATTATAAAACAAAGTCCTCCGCCGCGTCTGTCTGTCTGTTCGCGATAAACTCAAATACTACTGCACCGTTTTTTATGCTGTTTTCACCAATATAGAGTGGTCCTTGAGGAAATATTGAAAATATTTTCGAAATTCAACCCAGGGAGTAAAATAATGGATGAAAGTTTTATGGGATATTTTTCGACATCCACGCGGGCGAAGCCGCTGGCAAAAGCTAGTATATAAAGTAAATAATTGAATAAGGATGCATACTTCATTATGAGGCATCACAGACACCGGCATTTGCCTCACGAGTACGGGAGGCGGAGGAGGTGGCGGCCTCACAGACCGCGCGGGACGCGTCAGCAACGCTGGCGGCGGTCGCAGCTGACCGCGCAACGCGTCGCGGTTCGGACTGTTCTGTATCGCCGCTTGGCATATCTGGTAGCTGCGCTCTAGGTTCACCGTCCCAGGCGGCACTTTGTTTGAACTTCGACTTCTGAAATACAATAAATATAAATGATTAATATTATTCTTCTTTACCCCAAATAATATGGGACAAGAGCAGAAAGATGATGATTATTCTTCTTTGAAACCTTAAGATCTATGTGAGGAAATTTAAAAGGAGTAGCATGATGCAAGATGCTTCAAATAAGCAGCTGTAGAGTTAATTTTATACAGAATCAGTACACACCTGTTAGAATCTTTCCCCAACTTCGATTTTTTCCCTCGAGCCCACATACCCTGTGCAATAGTAGTAGTATTCAAAGATGGGTTCGTAACAGCAGCGCTAGGCATCAAGCTGGATGTTGCATCTATTTCTTGCTTTACAGATGCATCCTTTATTGACTGACAGCTTTCAGATGAGTTAGAAGATTCCATATTAAAATTAGCATCCCTATCTTCTTTGTACATACAGTTTTCATCATTCATATTTATATCTTCCATGCTCGTTTTGGAGTCTTCACTAACATATTTGGCGCTTTCTGTACTTAAGTTTGAAAATGGATGTAATGTCATAACATTCTCGCTGTTTGCCCAGTCACTGTCAGTCTTCCAAGACACTGCCGATGCTTTGGGTTTAGCTGCATCTTTCATGTTGTCATCCGGGTAAGAAACAATCTGGAATAAGAAGTAAAGTTACAGAATAAACAAGTTTTTCAAGTGATTTTTGGATTTGTGTAAATTATAGTAAATGAACTTACGGATGTATTAGTGACTTCCATCATTGGTATTGATGAATTGTGTGTCAAAGGCATTGTAACAACAGCAGTGACATCTGGAACAGTTGACAAAATAACAATAAATTACATTGGTCTGCTTGGGTAGGCTATTTAAAATAATTAGTAAGTTAACAAATGTCAAAATTATAGTCAGATTCTACTACCCTCAATTTTCGTTGTAGTTAAACAAGCATACTCACTTGTTTCACTCATGTAAGATGACAGCTCCATCAAGTTAGGATGTGGTGAATATTTCACATCTTCATTCTCTGTGAAAGTAAATAGAAATCAGAATTTGTTATGAACAGAACGGGTATACTTGAATAAACTGCCAGGATTTAAGTACCTACAAGTGGCTAATACTGCTCCTTTGAAATTACCCAAATACAATTTCCACATTAAAATAAAATGAATTTATTTACCACTCTACCTACCTATTTACTTGTGAATAACATACCAATAAAAACAAATTGGTTTCAAATTGTAGGTATTGCTTGGTGAGTTAAGAATTAGTTACACAACAATGATGAATGAGGACAAAGAATACAAAAAGATTACTGATTAGTTTTACTACAAAAACTTCACAGGCAAAATAAAATCAAGTTTACACTCACGAGAAGTAAGTATTGAAAGGCTTGTCTCCAATATAAAAGACTCAGCATCCTTGAAGTGCTCATCATAATAGTTCTGTGTCATGTTTTGGGGAAGGCTTTCTTTCTCACATTTCTCAGGACTGTTCACATCATCACTCTTTGGATGGGGCTGGTCAGGTTGTGCTACTGGACACTCAACCTCCTGGTTATAGGTCTGACATACATCCTGTTCAACAACAACCTCTTTGCTTTGCTGAGGTGATTCCACATCAGTGTCCGACTTAGCACATTCCTGATATGGTTCTGATATATATTCTTCTTGTGTTTCCTGTGTTATTACATTTGGAGCAGAATCTTTGTCAACTTCAGGACTTTCCTCCATCTCTGTGACAGTGGGATCATAGGGAATAGACTCAGTAGCACCTGTAGACTCATTTTCAGTCATGTTTTTTACGTTCATATCTATCTTCAGACTGGACACTGAGGATTCACTCCTTGCATCATATTCATACACAGATGCAGTTGCTTTACTGTCTTCACTGTTGGTGTCTCCATGATCTTGTCCAGAATACAGCAGTTCATCATTAGGACACACCTGTTCATGCTCACCAGTATAATTAGTCTCCACATCTGAATAATTATTAGGAGTATCTGCATTATGTACCAAGTAACTTGAATCATGTATTTCATAATCATTTTCAAATTTAATTCGCTTAGCCATTGAATATTCTTCATTTTCATTACTTGATCTCTTAGAACATTCAAGTAAATTACAATCTGAATCTGTTGCTTTATCTTCTTCACCATCTTTCGAAGTCTCTTCTATAGTAACAACACTGAGATCTAGTTCTTGCTTCACATCACTGCGTTCAGATTCCCCATCAGGCAGCAGGAGTGGATCAACAGGTGTTGTCGATAGTGATTCATCCATCCTCTGAGTTGAAGATGAATCAGAGAAACTAAAGTCCACTGGGTATTCCTCATAGTTGGAGTGACTGTGACTTTTTGTGTGTTTCAGAGGCAATAAGTCTGGCACTGGTGCAGACTGTTTACTGCATACACTCACTGGTTCTTCTATTACATCATCAGCTCTGGCTGATGATCTTGTCACTGCACCTACTGATCGCATTCTTTTACTAGTACTAGAAGATTTACTTTTTTTAATTTTGGGAACAGTACTACTGCTTGTTATTGAAGCTGTTGGTCTTAATTTTATTGTTGTTTTAAGAGAAGGTCTATCTGAATTTAAACTGACAGAAGATTTTTCCTTTCTTGATTTCTCTCCCCAAATAGGCTCAAAATGTTTCAATTTCCATGGATCTATTTTGCTTTTTTCTTTTTCAGCGTCAGTCTTCAGTTTTTGTTGGTTTTCTGGGGTTAATTCCCCACCAGAGAGGCTGTCTTGCCATTGTAAGCAGGCACGAGCAAAAAATTCATTATTCAGACTAGAAGAATTTAAGCGACCTGAAGGACTTAACCTATCCACACTTGGAAGTAGCTGCCCAAGTTTATATTGGTATAAAGGTGGAAGAAGTGAAAATGTATGTTTATTTAGTAATGCCCTAATATTTGTATTTACTAATATTGAATCTGGTGTCTCTAAGTCAATGCACCCTTCTCTAGTTTGTTGTAACTGTGCTGCAGTTGATAATTTTTTACCACTTCGTTTTCGAGGTTTCAAACAAAACCCTGGAATGCTCGCCAATACTTCTCGCATGGTAGTTGGTCGGTTAGTGCTAGAATTAGTTTCTGTGTAGGATGTAGCTGCTGTCCATTCTCTGTTTTCAGGAGGAGGTGGTGGTGGCAAGGGCTTCACTATAATCCTAGGAAGAGGCCGTGAATGATTAGAATTCTTCTTTCTTCTCTTTGACTGCTTTCTTGAGGAGTGCTTACTTGACTTTTCACCATCTTCGGGAATGCGTATGATCGAGTACTGGTCATTTTTACATGGCGTGTATTTACTGTCTGTTGAATTATCTGAATATTCCATATCGTTGTCTATTTTATCCGCAGGTGATACGTCTAGTTCCATTGTTATGTTATAGTGTGTGTTTTATTACCAAATAATGAAATGAGAATGAACTGTTGCCGATAGTAATCACTATTTCAACCCATCGTGCGTTTCTTCGCGGTGCAAAAGTTCGTTTATTTTATGATTAACAATACAAATAAAATATCATCACTTAATTGATAGTGCAATCTTCAATAGCATGACAATATTCATACAATTTATCTCTTTTTTTCTCATGAATAGTTGGCTGAAGAGCAAAACGCAAAATGTCACAACAACGCAGAAAATGGATTCCGACACAGATAAAAAATGAATTGTTATTAAAAAACCGAAAACGTGAACCGATGTTTTTAAATATAAACCGAAACGTTTCGGGCAAAAAAGTTTTTATATTTATGGTAAACTGCGGATCGTGTACTGCCCAAAAATAAAATAAGTTCATTTTCTGATCGGTATCTGTCGACGGCGTGATCCACAGGACCGGTCAAAATATTAATTATTGTGAGAAGAGAAAGAAAAGCTATATAAAATGTACAAGATCGTAACCAGCCTATGAGTCAAGGGTCGCAAGGCAGATAAGTCCGACAGAAGATACGAATAACTTCTGTAAATAGTTAACTTAACCCTTACAGACGACAGGGTTAATTTCGGAAACAGGTCTATCAAGAGGAGATCTTAGATAAATAAAGAATAACATTCACTTGGATCACTCTTCCAGCCTTGCTCAGTTAGGTCTGTGAATGGGAATCATTTTAAATCTTCGATATTTTTTTTTAACATTGTTCTTAAAGAAGTAGAAGTCTGGTTCAGTTCAGGTCAGGTTCTGCTTTTAGCTACTAATTTGAAAAGTCTAAGGACGTCCCGTAACAAACGCGTGGTAGCTGGCGCATGTATAAAATAAACATCACGTTATGTACCTACCCAAAAATAGTTTATTAATGTAAATAGTATGCCATGTTGTTATTTATCTAGAAACACCTCGAATGACACAATTATTGAAAAATAAAACTTGGAACTCAAAGACAATATCGGTTATATATCTATATGTTTTGGTTTAAATTGAGAGCAAAAACCGACTAAGCTAAAAGACACGAAGTCAAAATTGAGGAACCTACTTTAAAAAAACCTTGCTTTGTGGTAAATGGTAATGAATAGTAATGATGCCGCTTCAGTGCTGCCAACTTAGCGCTTTTCGCGCCAGATCTAGTGCGTTTTTTGTGTCGAAGCGCGTTTTAGCGCCTAGCGCTAAATCTAGCTCTTTTTAAAAATACTATATTACAGCTAAACTACACTACATAGCAGCGTAAACATAATAAATTACTAGTGCTAAAATAATATAATTATCACTCCCTACGTCCTACTACCAACATTGACTAAAAAACGTTGTCTATGATTTCAATGAAAACATAGACATTGTTTTTTAGGTAAGACTCTATGATAGAACTACTAGAGTCTATGATGAAAACGATTATGTCTCGGGGATTCCCCGCTTATAATTTTGGATTTCTCCGTAGCGAAGTTACATTCTCTTTATAATTTAAGACCTATGGTTTATAGTTTACACAGTTGCAGTGCTTCATTACATTACAAAAATGGATTTGCCTTTATTAAAGCGTAAAAAAAGTGCTAGATCTAGCCCCGAAGAGGCTAAATTGGCAACACTGGCGCGAAATATTTAAAAAAAACTATTTTAGCGCTTTCTAGCGCTTTTTTACAGCACTGACAGCGCGTTTTCGCTAAGACAAGTTGGCAGCACTGTGCCGCTTGCTTCCGCAGACGCCATCTTGCTTCATTCGAGTTGAATGGCGTAGTGCTTGCAAATTGTAAAAACTGAATTAGTTTCTGTGTAATTGTTATATTGTGAGTGACTTGTTAGTATTAAAAGTTTATCTTATTTATAAAGCTTTCAAACCAATACTTTAAAGTTCAATCATGGGTCGAGGAAGGTATGTAAATACAAATTGAATTACACAGCACATTGTTAGGTAAAAAAATGGTATTTTTTCAATCGCACATTTTTCCATTCTTAGAGATCGTAGTCGTGATAGACGCCGCAGTCGCAGTCGAACCAGGAGTAGGAGTCGCAGTCGCAGTCCTCGATATGGTCTCGGATCAGGAGGTGGCGGCGGAGGCGGAGGCGGAGGCGGCGCTTACGGCGGCGGCGGGCGTAGGAGTAACCCCGGTGCAAACTTGCGGAAACCAAAATGGGATCTAAGCAGGCTGAAACCATTTAAAAAAGATTTTTACGTACCACATAATGATGTAGAAAACAGACCAGAATCTGACGTTGAAGCTTGGAGGAGTGACAATGAGATTACGCTCAAAGGGCGCAACATACCTAAACCGACTATGACATTTGAAGAAGCCGGTTTCCCAGATTATGTTATGGATGAGATTGATAAAATGGGATTCTCTAAACCAACTCCAATCCAGGCTCAGGGTTGGCCTATTGCTCTGAGTGGATGTGATATGGTTGGCATTGCTTCTACTGGTTCAGGAAAAACTCTTTCTTATATTTTGCCGGCTATTGTGCACATTAACAACCAGCCAAAATCTAGTCGAGGAGATGGTCCAATGGCTCTTGTACTGGCACCAACTAGAGAATTAGCACAACAAATTCAAGAAGTCTGTGACAAATTTGCTAACACATCCAAAATTCACAATACTTGTTTGTTTGGTGGAGCTCCAAAGGGACCTCAAGCTAGAGATTTAGATGCTGGTGTTGAAATTGTTATTGCTACCCCTGGACGACTTCTAGATTTTCTGGAAAGTGGAAGAACTAATTTGAAAAGAACTACATATTTAGTACTTGATGAGGCTGACAGAATGTTGGACATGGGATTTGAGCCACAAATTAGAAAGATCATTGAACAAATCAGACCAGATCGTCAAACTCTTATGTGGTCTGCTACTTGGCCTAGAGAAGTTCAAAGTTTGGCTTCAGAGTTTTTGAAAGATTACCTTCAAATTAATGTTGGTTCTTTGCAATTGGCTGCTAACCACAATATTTTGCAAATTATTGATGTTTGTATGGAATATGAAAAAGAAACAAAACTGAGCACACTTCTAAAAGAAATCATGGCTGAAAAAGAAAATAAAACTATAATTTTTATTGAAACTAAACGTCGAGTTGATGATATAACAAGAAAAATGAAGCGAGATGGGTATGTTTACATATTCTGTGCTATTATATAAATAATATTCAATCTTTAACATAATTATATTGATAAACTATATTAATTAACATATTTTTAACTTGGGAACAATGATGTAATTTTTATTTTAGGGAAACCTATTTTCCATTTGGTATTTTTTATTATTTTACATTTAAATAAAACATTTGACTTGTGTCTTAATGCAGTGTTTGTTCCCCTTACAGGTGGCCTGCAGTGTGTATTCATGGAGACAAATCACAAAATGAACGTGATTGGGTCTTACAAGGTAACGCTGAGACAAAACATACTTTGTTGATATCTTATGATGATTTGATATTTAATTTATGATTTTGACAGTAATTTATATTATACTAGCTCCACAATAATAGCAAAACTGATTTCATATCGAACTGGTGCTGTATAATAATATGCATAAAAAATAGCACGAGTAGTTTGTCGAGAAGCGGTGTCGGACGTAAGACGCGAGCGCGTTGGGTGTAGCGCAGCCAGTAAACATTTTCTGAACCCGTGTCTGCATGTGCAGGCTGTGGAGAGCTGCGGCCGTGCGGCGGGGCGGCAGCGCGCGGCTCGTCGCCGCCAAGCTCGCGGCGGCGACAGGCCCGCACCGCGCCCGCCTCTCGTTGTCGGGGCTAAGCCCTATGCACTCTGACTCGCTCCCGCGGCTAGTCTGAGCCGCTTCTCGCCGGCGCGGCGGCTGGCATCTCGCGGCGCTCGTGTAGCGCGGCCCGCGGGTGTCGCCGCCGGCGCTCGCACGCGCCCGACCACGGTGGTCGGCACTCGGTTCTCGCCCTCGTGCTGATGGGCGACCTCTCACCTTTCGCTCTCAATTTTAATTTTTTGTGCGATATATGACACACGGAGTCGATATTATTAGTAAGTTTACTAATACAATAGTGAATGGAATAAAATTATATTTACGTCTCTCATTAAACCTCCTAAGGTTGCCCTCAATTTTTGCATTTAGTTCCATTTTTCATGTCATTCTCCTTTTCTACATCTTATCCTGTGATTTTTATTATTGTTTTCTTTCTATTATTCTATGTAATTACATTGCCTATGCATATACATTTTGGTTTTCCATATTAATTTAATTTATTCACTATCACCTAATAACATATAACACAATCATTACTGTAAGTACATAAACATAATTGGTGACCTAGAAGGGGTGCAATGTGAGATGACTGGTAATTGACTTGAGCAAGATAAACATTATAAAGCTTGGATTGATACACTGGGAATATCTATTTGTTAAAAGAAGCTTTGCCGACATTATTGTGGAAGCGAGAATACCTGCAATGGAATATGTTTCTTTATTGAAATATTAATAACTTTTCTGAAATATTTGTGCAACATATCTTCTGGAGCTTGTTGATTAAGCTTTTCTTCATTGTCTCATAAATAGCATTTGAATTAATATAAAAACTGCAACGGTTTGGACGGTAAGAATTTAGTAAAAAAATTTATTAAAAAATTCATGAAATGTCATAGAACATAATAATTAAATGATTTTCTAGTTAATTAATATGATACAATAACAAACAGTGAAAACTTATAACAACCATTTTCAATATTTCAAGTGTAATATTGACAATATTTCAAATGTCTACAAGCAACATTGTTTTTAATGTTGTATGAAACAATGAATGATAATGGTGTGTTGAAGGTGCTTATACATATAATTTCTTACAGATTTTCGTAGTGGGAAAGCTCCCATTCTAGTAGCTACGGATGTTGCTGCTAGAGGTTTAGGTATGTATCTTGCAAAACCAATTCTAGACTCAGCTGTATGTGCACACTCTTCAAATGAATAATTTATCATTTTCAGATGTTGATGATGTTAAATTCGTCATCAATTTCGATTACCCAAGCAATTCAGAAGATTACGTGCATCGTATTGGAAGAACTGGACGAACAAATAAAACTGGAACAGCGTATACATTCTTTACGCCTTCTAACGCAGCCAAGGCCGCCGACCTTGTAGCTGTACTGAAAGAAGCCAAACAAGTAGTCAATCCTAAACTACAAGAACTAGCTGAACGTGGTGGTGGCGGTGGCAGACGTAAGTACAAATGATTAAAAAACTGGCTCGCAAATTCATAGCAATTAATTCTTTAGTCTGATAAATGATAATAAAATAAAGATATACCTATAAAATAAGATTTATTTTTCTCTAAATATGTAAACTACAATGATTTGAACACTTTGCAAGCAGGTCACCGAGGTCGCGGCGGCAGATATCGTCGCGGACGCCGCTCTCGCTCCCGCTCCCGCTCGCGCCGCCGCCGCTCGCGCACGCGCTCTCGCTCGCGTGACCGTCGTCGTAGACGTCACAGCTCCTCCAGATCATCGCGAAGCCGGTCGTCGAGGTCTTCCAGAAGTCATTCGCGGTCCCGCTCCCGTTCGCGTAGCCGATCTCGCTCAGGCAAGTGCAGCCCCCAGAAGAGTACTACGGATTCGGGCCAACAACAGGCGCCCCAAGCTCTTCTTCCTACGCCGAAACCCCAGTCCCTTCTGCCGACTCCCATCGGCCCCCAACTCCCATCTCATGTCGGCAAAGGACCCTCCACTCCTCCTATAGAAAAAAAAGTCACTGTCCCCGATAGAAATATTATTCAAAATCAAAATAATCTCCCAAATAACGGTAATGCAAATTATTTACAGCAAACTAATCAAATACCACCTTTGATGGCTCTTAATCCCCAAATGAATATGTGCGCTCCTCCTCCCCCAATAAATGGGCAAGGATTCGCTCTGCCTCACTACTTCCCCGCCGACCAGTACGGCATGATGATGCCGACGTTCTCCGCGGCCATGCTCCCCCCGGGCGGCTGGGCAGCTCCGCCGCCTCCCCCGCCACCTCCTCCGCCTTCCGAGTCCCCGGCTAATGGAAGTCACGAGCAAAGGGGCCCTGGACAAAGTGGCCTCGAGTCAGATTCCAGAAAACGCGGGGCTCGCTCTGGCGGGCTCGGTGGCTCAGGCGGCTATGCACCCGCTGCGGGCGGGCTCGGCTCCAGCGGCGGCGGCCTTGGGGCTAGCGGCGGCGGCCTTGGCTCCAGCGCCGCGCTCGAAGCGGGCGGTGGGCTGGGCTCCGGCGGCGGGCTCGGCTCGTCCGGTGGGCTCGGTTCCTCCGGCGGACTAGGCCCTGAAGGCCCGGCCGGCAACCGCTCGCGAGGAGGCCGCGACAGGCGACGCCGCGGCAGAGGACGCGATCACGACGACTTAGACTCGGCCGGCTCGGGCTCAGGAGGACTCGGCTCGACAGGGCTCGGTGGAGAGCCCGATGGCGGCGGGCTGGGTCAACCGCCCGGCGGCTACAGTTCTGGCGGTCTCGACGTACCTCACGGGAGCCTCTTGCCGCGCATGCTTCCTCCCGCCAGCGGCGCCGACGGTGTTGCACCTCACGGCGCTAATTTTACTGCGTTCGGGTCGTATGGATCTAAGAGTATTAAACAGAATAGTAATATGCAAGGAAACGAAAGTAGTGAGAGTTACAACGACCCTGCTGGTAGAATGGACTTTTATGGCCAGCAAAACATGGGACCTGGCCGGCCATACGGTCTCGGTATGGATCAGATGGGTTGCAACGGTGCGCAGGCGAATGGCTCCGTGGGGTACAATAACGACCGCCAGAGGAATCGCCGGCGATGATTACGACTGAGGTTTGTTACATTCAAACCAATGCCAACTCACCTATTTTAACCACTCCATTACTCCACTATACATTACACTGAGACAAGCTGCTTTGCAGGCCTCTCAATCGAAGATTTTATTATACAACTGTATAATATACACCTGAATTATGGTTGTTATATTATTGTAATCTGTGCTCTATAAAACTTGTCACAAGAACATAATATGTAAAACGCGTTTTAAAAATGGTTGTCTTTTTTTCCAGAAAACGGTTACAATGGGGACTCTCGTCGACGCAGGAGACGTTAAACTCAAGTGCAACATAAGGAGTAAGCAACTTAGTTACATAAGATTTCACACAGACTATTTGATTTCCATTCCATGTTGTATTTATTGAATGTGTGACCATTAGTGCAGTGTCACATGCATGACACATGTGTTATGTATTCTCCTAATTCTCACTGTAGACCGTACTCCTTTTAATTAAAATAATGCATTGTAAATAAACATTCATTAAATTGATGTTTTAGATTATCTAATTACATAATATAACTCATCTGATATTTAACTGCATATAAAGTGCCAGTATATTCATTAGAACAAGACTATTTTTTGTTACACAATATGTACTACAACACAAGCTTCGAGGCGTCACCTATAATTTGTACATAAAATTAAATGTCGAATATTTATGTCGTCACTATTATGTCTTAAGAATATAGCATCAAATGTTTAATTATCTTCAATATTAAGCTTTTTATCTAAAGCAAGCAACATTATAAACGTAGGTATGTAATTAATAATGTTGTGTATTGATAAGCCCTTTTTGTACCTACGAGTGTGAAGTAAATGAAATGTAATGGGTCAGTACTGTCATTCAAGTATATATTTACTTGTTCAAGAGATGACAGCCCTGTGCCAATTATTTAAACATAAATAGGGTAGGTACTTAATAAGCTCCCTTGATTTGGTTTTTGTGTTTTAAGTGCAGTTGTGATCAATTTATGTTCTTAGCAGGACATTAGATTATGTTAAGTACCGTTGTATGAAAACAAAGCAATTACTTTAGGTATTCTATTCCCATGAATCTTTGACTAGTGAATTGTATCTTGTAATATCTACATTGTATGTCAACGAAATTAAAGTTTTTCACTAATAAACTGACTTTGTTTATGAACACTGCCCTTTCCCCAAACCTGTGGCTTTGTGACCACAGAGATGCAGGTCTATTGGCTATATTTTTCATTATTTGTCAGTGAATAACAGGCTTCAGCTGGACCCTGAACTTGGATGACAACTGCGAATTTCTTGGACCATAATCATCATTTATTAGGCAACCAGACTGTCTCGCAGGTGTTCGACTTCTGTGCATGAGGTCCTGGGTTCGATTCTCAGGTTGGGCAAAGTTTTGTTGAGCTTTTCCATCAGGAACTTCTCAGGAGTAGCAGCCACGGAGTCTGAATTTGTGCCCGTTTGATTAAACAAACATGGAAATGGCGAAATGTGGATGCACTAATGGGTACATACACCTCTGCCTAACCCAGGGTAGACAATCTTAGTAGTGGCAAATGAGTAAAATAAATAGTTCTCAAACTGAAAAATACATTCAAGCAACGGCTAAAAATACAAGTACTATGCAATGGGGGCGACGAAGGAAGACGATCACAACCACGATTTTTTTTACACAGTTGATGACAATTTATCATGAACTGTGTAAAAAATCCAAACCATGGGCTGAGAAATACTAATCACTCATGCTTAGGCTGCGGTTCCACTGAGGTGGAGCGGAGACGAGCTGTGCCGCGATTTACCAATCATATGGCTTGATTCGAAATCCACATATCGTAGGCTGCGGTTCCACTGAGGCGGAGCGGAGCGCGATTCACCAATCAAATGGCTTCAAATCTACATCCCTCCAGAGACATGTGGATTTCAAGCCATGTGATTGGCGTGATTGGCTCAGCTCATCTCCGCTCCGCCTCAGTGGAACCGCAGCCTTAGCAACTATGTGGATTTCAAGCCATGTGATTGGTGAATCGCGGCACAGCTCGTCTCCGCTCCGCCTCAGTGGAACCGCAGCCACACGCTCACACTTCCCCACAGTCTTGCCTGCGCGATTACACGATGCACACAGTACATCGCGCGTGTGGTTTGTAATGGTAATACAGTTTTACCAACCATACGCGCGATGTACTGTGAAGTGTGAACGAAAAGTGTGGTGAAGCTTGAGCGTGTGTGTAGTAGGCCCCTATGAGACGTACACGCGACCATACTCTTTGCACGCGACCCAACACTAGTTTTCAACGAGATGCTATAGATCTGTGCTATAGATCAGGGATGCACAGACATATTGAGACCAAGGGCCACTTGGGCAAATGATAAACTAATCGCGGGCCACCAGTAGGTACAAACTAAAAATATAAAAATTGCCAAAAATGTAATTAAAAAATAATCTAAGTACCTACTAGTCTGAAGCGTGGCACTGATTTGCACATATAATCTTTTTACCCGACTGCGGCGAAGCCCAAAAGTAGGGTTATGCGTTTGGCGTGTATGTATTTAACATTCGTAAAATATGCATGAAGCTGCAGACACTAATTCGAAAATTTTTGGCCTTTACCTAAGAAAGGTGATATAAATTATTAAAATTTGATTTTCATTTTATTATTTAAAAATTGCCTATCTAACTTACTTTTACTAGTAACGTATTCAAGGATTGGATACCCGGAAAACGCGGCGGTAAGCGCGAGCGTAGCGAGCTAGAAAATTTTAGTGGCATGCAGCAGACCCAAATATTTACGTAGGGCTTGTTCGAAAAGCCGCCCTAGGGCAGCGGCTTGAAGTAAGAAATACACCACTGCTTGGTTGTCCTTATTTTTGCAACATAGTCCCGATTACGATTGTTGATAACCATGACTTGATCTGTAAGGACTACTAAAAAAACTTAATCACACAACCAATCAGGATTTTTGTGTTGTTACATGAACATTTCTGAGTACGCATCATGCACCTGCACAGCGAGCCCGCTTATTAAAGCGCCTACACACGGCCCTAAAATCAGAGGCAATATCGGGAGAGTGGGGAGCGCCCTAGATCGCTCCCTTGATCGTCTCATGAGTAGGCAAATCGTAATCAGTATTATTATTATTACCCCTAACTCAGAAATTGGTTCGGGCGAGCTTACGATTTAGGGCCGATTATCATCTAGGGAGCGTTGTCCGTGCGTGTGTAGCGAAATCGGAACTATTCGGAACCGATTTCACCGCAATGCGCGTGCGACTTTAAGTGGCAACAGGACGTGTTTTTTGTAAATCAATTTTTATTTCGTGCAGACATCTGGCGAAGGAGAAGGAGCGAGAGGCCTGGATGAAAACAATTGATATTTTTAAGGATTTGTCGTATTTATGGGATAAAAACATAAAAAGCATTTAACCGCGACATGAGGCAGGAGGCCTATAAAATGCTATTACAAGTGTACAATGAAAAGGTCCGGTAAAGACACTACGACGCGACGGCCAACTTTAAGAAAATTATTGATTATTTATTTTGCCTTTTTTTATTTTTTGGGAGTATAGGCGGCATCTTGGATCGAAGAGCGCTTTGCTGCACGATGGGTTACGAACTAACTGGCAGGGACGTGTGTAGAGTAGTGCCCGATTTCATCCTCACCACCACTCTCCCGATATTGCCTCTGATTTTAGGGCCGTGTGTAGGCGCTTTTAGTAACGCGCGTGATTCAAACACCTATTATAAGCCTCAGCTATATTTTCCTTCAAATGCACGAGGGAATATTTTTGCTGGCGGGCCACTGACATAGTACCGGCGGGCCGCATGCGGCCCGCGGGGCGCGGTCTGTGCATCCCTGCTATAAATCAAGTCAAACTGAATGAAGCATTGCCAGATTTTGTTGTTGTTATGGTAACAAGGGTAAACAACTTCTTGCCAGAGTTTTAGGTCAAATTATTTTTGTTGTGAAAATAAAGAACTTATTATTTCGGCCATTTCAATTTTGAACAATACAAGCAGTACTTATTTTCTAATTCAAGTGTAAAAAAATTGGTGTCATTCAAAATGAGTTTTTGTGTGGATCTTGTATCTGAAGATTCTTTTTATGAAAATATTACTTTGGGAGTGACAAAATTATTAGGTAAGTATGGTACGGTTTCTGCAGGTACTTACCTAATAAGTAAGTACCTGCTTATTTTGGAGATGGTGCCTTTGAGGCTTACAGAGACCAAATAATAATTATTAAATTTCTAACATTGACTGTTTCAATTCTAGCATTAGGGGACATCTCCTTGGTACTATGGATAACAGAATTAGCAACTAATATTGTTTTTATAATTATTTATTTACATAACACAGTATTCCTAAACTTATAACAAATTAATATTTTAAATAAATAATTTTTAATATGAATTAGCTCTATGTTTTGGTAAGAAGTTAAATCCATCAGGTACAGGGCCTAGTAACATTTCACTAATTTTTATCCAGTCAGAACAATTGCCTGATGCCATCAATGTTTCCAAGTCATCTCTACCAAAATATGCAGGTGGTCTCTCATTAATTTTTTGAGGTGGTTGTTCCAGTAACCCCACAGGTACATATCTGTACAAGAAGGATAGCCATTCAAGTAAAAATCTGCGTGTGTTCTCCACACCTTGCATGTCCGAGCCCCAGTGCTCTAAACCATAGTTTGTGTATTTCTTTATTATCTCAAATCTTTCGCTACTCCTTATGTCCCATATTCGCTTCTCTTTGATCTCGGTAAATATCCAGGGTTTGATCAGTGCCCCCCTTCCAATCATCACCCCTTGTACTGTGGGAGCAATTGCCCTTTTCTCTGCATAATCCTGATAACTCAATATATCACCATTTCCATATACTGGACAGGGTGCTGCTGCTTTTGCACAAGTTTCAATGTATTCCCAGTCAGAAGACCTAGTGTACCTTGCCTCTCTTGACCTACCATGCACTGTAATGAGTGATGCACCCCATTCAGACACATTTGGTACTATTGTATGAGTAATTTTTTTATCTTGATAAACACCTGTCCTCATTTTAATAGTAAAAGGTATACTTAGTATTTTGGAAGCACATCTTACTGACGCCTCCAATGCCCTCAATCTGTGCATCATACCACAGCCACCACCTTTTTTGTATATCAAATCAATAGGACATCCTAGATTTAAATCAATGAAATCAAGTTCAGTGTTCTCTTGTAGCAATTGAGCTACTTTGGTGATAGTGTAAATATTACTTCCACATATTTGTGCTCCAAATAAGTCTTCTGATTCGTGTCTTTTAACTAAAGCCCATTCTTGTTTCATTCCTTTGAGTAAAGATTCACACAAGGCCATTTCTCCACATGTTATGTCTGCCCCGTACTGCTTGCAGATTCTCCTGAATGGTAGATTTCCAACTGTAGTCAAAGGGCTGAGATATAGTTTATCTCTCCAGTCTATAGTTTTCTTTTCTCTAGGTAATAATTTAATCAAGTCTTCATCAGTGATGGCACCACTATTGGTAACTTTTGCTTCATCAGTAGTCTCCTTTTGTTTTTCATTGTCATCTGTTGGTCCTTCAGTGCCTTCAGTAGGCTCCTCTTGAGTTGGTTTCTTCCTTTTATCCATATGTTTTATAAGATTTTCAGAAAGATTAAAATCATACTTTTTTTTCTGTAGAGATATTTGAAGTACTGGGGAAAGTGTGTTTTTAACATCATCTTTCCATTGATTCCATTTATCCGAGTCAACTTTGTTGTAGCCTTCTTCAGTGATATGAATAGCTCCGAAACGACAACCAATACCCCTAGGACATTTCCCACGGGTATCATACAAGTGGCATGTTTCACCTAAATCCTTGGCTTTTGATTTTATATAATCAAGTGGGTTATGAATATATTTACAGTTATTGTATTGACATGGATTAATGAACTCTGCTGCTTCTGCGTTGATGATAGAAGGGCATGGTTTACTTTCTTTTTCATCTTGATAAGTTTTTGGTCGCGCCTTATTTTGACCTCTTTTCTTTGACTTTTTGGATTTCTTTTCATCATTGTCATTAGTTCTAGGTTTCTTATTGTCCACAGAACTTTTTTCTTCGTTATTATCATCTAACTTACGTTTAGAATCAACGTTGTCTTCAGCATTGCTGCTTTTAACCGGCCGCTGAATCACAAATTCTTCTTTTATGGCACAAACACCATCCATCGACTTCGTCATGTTTATACCAGAAATATACTATATTAAAGTTAATCTCATTTAACAGTGGTTAGGAGTGTATTATTATTTAATGTAATTATTGTTTTGGGTACTTTGAGAGAGGTTATATTTTTTCACAGAACACATTATTTTTTCCACGAGTTGAATGAAGGATGGGCACGAATTCAGGATGACATTGACGTTATCTTATCTGTCAATTTTGACTTCCCATCTGTCAAAATTGATTAGCTAGGCACAGATCTGAATCATTCAGCCTTATCGTTAAAAAGTATATAATAATATATTTACACTGGCTTCCTTGTGGTTTGAATGCATGGTGTATGAGAGAGAGCGCAATTTTATTATAACATGCGTTAATAGAATTTCGTCTTTCTACACATACTTTCCAAACAGAACATGATGGCTTGATGATATGCTTTTTGAACCACGTCTCATGTGAAATTGCATTCTTCAAACCACCGGTTCAATAAAAATAATTGTAATAGATATCTGACACCTAGGTATTACAATTATTTTTGCTTATTTTCATGTTGCAGAATCGGATCCAAGAATATGCAACGTTAGTGTAGAACGTAGACCGCCCTGTGACCGTGTAGCTATTTCTACATGGGAGCAGAGACATTCTGCCGTACTTCCCGAGGATCTCCGCAATTTATATGCTTCGACCGATGGATTTCAATTAACTTGGCATTATAAGTACTCAGGTTTGTGGGTATTTAAAGAATTCAAAGCAATTTCAAACGTAATTCATAGATTACTTTTGGTCGTAAATACATATACGAAGTTAAAGTCGAATCATCGAATGGATGATCAATAAACCTTTTCTAAAAAATTACAGCCGATGAAATTTTACCTGTTGGATCAATATGTGTGAATCCTTTGAACGAGTTGTGTCTTACACCGGCTTTGAAAGACTTGTTAGATTTTTCGCTTACAAGGCAACAAAGTGGACCCCGACCAGTGCTAAATACCAAGAGCAAAGTATTTGAGTTGGATTCATGCAGGACTATTGGAAAGGTAAAGCTATTGTATAGGCACACACCGACCTGCCCCATTCATTGTCGTTAAGAGATAGATAGTTATCTAGCTGTATCGTGAAGCATACTGCACTGACGGCCGACGGCTATGCTGCTACTAATAGAGTGGAAGGTACGATAGTGGAGTTATTTTGAAGAACCAAGATTTTCCCCTAAATTGAATTGGTTCCTAACGTGAGATTGAGTGATCGTGTCACCGTGCATGTTATTAGTACATTACTGCAGCGGCCAGCAACAGAGGCATTGATGGACGAACGTGTAAATGTGGGCCGAGGCGAAGCCGAGGCACACATACGTAAGTCCATCAATGCCTAGTTGTGGCCAAGGCTTGTATAGTACTTTTCTCAAATAATGCGAGGAAATTAAATACAATTTACTTTTCAAAATCACATACAACAATAATTTTTCACGCGTTGAAGAGTTCAGCCAATTCGAAATTTAAATAAAACCTTTAATAAGTCACCTCCTTGGTTGCTATGGTTCAGAGTAAAAGATCGTTCCATTTTTAAATAACACGACAGATATGAGTTTAGTATGTAATTTATTTGGCCGCTAAACACGACAGATATGGATTTTCATACAACTTTTGCCGGCCGCTGGTCGCATGTATCTGGCCAGTACAGCAATTTCGATTTATCTCGAAGAAGGTTGTCAAAATAATGCTCAAATTTCCAAGCATGTTTGAGAAAAATAATTAAGCCATTCTTTTTTTCCAGATATGCCTGGTGTACACAGGAGGGTTGTGGTCAGTATGGCTGGCAACTCGAGAAGGTGCCTGGGGCTGGCTTGCGGATTCCTTTACGCACTATTTTAGAATGGCCCTCGTGCATTTAGGCCTTCCTGGATGGCAAGCAGCTTTTGCTAATCTACCACTTATACCTTGGGCTGAAGTAAGAAATGTATTGAACATTTTTAAAGAGCCTCATAAGTACAGACGGCACATCAAGCCCAAATCCAATCAACGTTTAACCTAGTGCATGTCTGTCCGTCTGTTCGCGATAAACTCAAAAACTACTGCACTGGTTTTTATGCTGTTTTCACCAATGGATAGAGTGGTTCTCGAGAAAGGTTTTAGTACCTACCTATATAATTTGACGCGGGCGATGCCGCGGGCATCAGCTAGAGAGATAATGTAGAAAATCTATTACAGTAATTTGACATATTGCAGTAGCTTGAGGTCGGCCACCACCTGCTGTACAAAAGAAAACGTTACACAAACTATTTTTTATTGCAGCAATTGTTCCTGTTACTTGCGCCACACCTATTAGAGAACACTGATATCGACCCCGGTATGGCGACAGTACCAAGTGAAACTGGATTTAATCATATTGATCCTAATATATTCAAGACATCGGTACGCCATCACAAAAATATTACGCGACCAGCTAACACGTAAAACGTAGTAGGTAATGGGTTTTGGGTAACTTTGTAAGAACCAGTTTTTTATCTTGAAATATCCTAGTTCCGATGCATTTTGGGAAAAACTTGTTCATAGAAGAAAATGAATAACTTATTATGTTCTTTCTAATGAAATGCTTCACGTTAGTGGCCACAGACTTAAAAAATCAAGCGACTTTTACCCAAACTCCTGCAATGAGTAGAAACTGTAGAACTAATAAAATATTCAAATATCCATGCGCAGAGTTTTTATTGAAATATTAAAGCATTGAAATAAAATGAAGCAATGTAGGTACATAATGTATATTGAATAATTCTTGACATAATAAAATTTACAGCTAAATAACAAAACAAAATGGACGGAATGTGAGATTCTTAATGAAGTACAAGCTAGGTTCATAGTAAAATGTAGCTTGAATAAGTGATACAATACTATGTAAGCAAATATTGAAGTTGCCTTGTCGGCACCATAATATTAAACAACATGCAGTTTTGCATCCACGTCAAAATTCAGGAGATTGTCATATGTGACATAAATAATCAATTAAAATTACGGAATAATCCCCGCGCCGTAGTGTAGGGAATAACAAATTATCGAATAATCGTTTGCGTTTGTTTGTGTGTGTGAAAGAGAGGTTTACGGGTGAGAATCCGACGGGCCACGTTTTAAAGGGTGGTTCACACTTACCAATTTCCGCTAACAAGACAAAATCGAGTCGAGAATTGTTACCTCCTTGAATTTGACGTGGATACAAAACTACAGCTTGTATAATTTTAAATATACTTCTGAACCAGCCGTCTTGTTTCCTTCTTCACAGAAATATACATACACTTGACATTAAAAAAAAAAAATCTTAAAACTAATTACTAACTATCAGTTGTTACAATAGTTAACATAAATTAATTTCCATGATTCTTAATATTAGACACTACTAGACAATAATTTCATTAGTGAATAAAGTCTGCATAAAAATAATATACGTAACTGAATTGGTAGAAGTTTCTTTAACAATAATTTTAATACTTGAGTTCGAAATGTGATTATAATACTTGAGTTCGAAATGTGATGTATTTTCGTGTGATGCAATAATTTCCAGCGTTGTTCTTGAAATTCATCAAGGAATATGTGATAATAATTTAATGCATCATTTTCTCAGCATAATTTAGTTTATGAGAAATGCATATATCTTACACTGACTAAAAGCGAAGTGTTAACTACCATACGTCCATCAATTCGTACAAAATATACTCAATACTTATAATTTAGGCCATACAGCTGCACAAATTACTTTTAACTTATACTAATAACTTAATACGATGCTCGATACCTCAGGTGGGAATATAATTGAATTTTTTATTACATAAAATGTACTATAATTCTTTGCATTCATAAGTCTTTAGTCCCTCGACTGATGAGCAGGTTTTACATTTCGTTACAATATTTTAATCTAGATTTTAAGAAACGATATTGTTGGTAAGAACACAGAATCTGAAAACTATCTGGGGCTGGATCCACCACTTCTTATAGCAAAATAACTTGAAGGTGGAAGCGGTAGGGCAACCCGCGAAATTCATTGATTTTAAAGTTTTTTGGATTTTTACCCGACTGCGGCGAAGCCCAAAAGGAGGGTTATTCTGGTCAGAGTCAGGCTGTACGTTGAACAAAATAGGATTCGCGCACGTAATACGTAACTCAGTAAAACCATGTTTCTTACGTTCGTGAATCATATTTCATCAACATAAAACCTGACACTGACCTGCAAAATGCTGCAAAACAGTAAAATAAGTAATTTTAATTTTACGGGAATACTTCGGTGCGGGAAAGAGACACGGGCGGGAGGTATCTCTTTACTCTTTCCACGCAAAAAAATACATGAATACTGGTATGTATAAGAGTTGGTTGTAGGCCCCACAATATTATTATTAGCCATTATCTGTACACAAATGGTAACAAAATGGCGAATTTTACATTAATTGGAATGCCTTGTTTAAATAAATAGCAACCTTGTTTTCTTGTCAGCAAAGTTCATTGTGGCACATTGTTTCAACATAATTATTCCATTTTAATACATCCACACTTACGTTTAGGCTAAATTCATTTACATAACAGTTTTAGACCAAAATATTATTTATAATTTATTAAGCAAATACAACCATGTGATGTTTGTTTTCTCGTATTATTAAAAAGGTTCCAAGTTAAAAATTGCAGCAATGCCATTTATTTAGAGAAAAGTGATGTAAATGTGATTTGATAAAGCTTTCATTTGCCTGTTTTTGTCCCTGACTACTGCTAATACATTTTATTATTGTCTTATCGACTCGTTTTTAACATTATTACAGTGTTTATTTATTAGGCCCACGTTTTATGACACAGTTATCGGAGTTCGATTGTTTGAGTTGAAAAGCTTAGATATGTTAAAACATTTTCATGCAACTCTAAGGGCAGATTTCACTAGAAACTAATCGCGATCAACACACTAAACAGCGTTCAGCTCAACCCGGCAGTATTTATTTCAAATAGACCTGTGATAGGCATTTTTGAATAGTCTGCAGCCTAGCCACAGGGATAATAACTGTGAATGAGCTGCAGTTATCAATAGCTGTATACCATAGCAATCATGACACGGGCCGCTCTTAAACGCGGTATAGTTGTGCTAATCGCGTTCAATTTCTTCGGTGAAATCCGCTCGGGAAGACGCATGTACAATGGCGGCGCTAGCGTATCCGAAGCTGTAAGTGCAAACTGGAATGCGCCTTTAGTACTAGCATCCTACCTTCACGTCTTAAAGCAGCATTGTGAACTCCAATGTGAGAAAGAGATGGAAAACAAGACTTGTTTACCTATCTACTTAACCTTTTCTCAGCTATTTTAGGGGTTGGCTTTCAGCCTAATCGGATGCAGCTGAATACCAGTATTTTACATGGGGCGACTGCCTATCTGACCTACACAACCCAGTTAGTACTGGGTAATACGATACCCTTTGGTAAGACTGTCAAAGATGTACAAATGACAGCCGGACAGCCGGGAACAACGGCTAAACGAGCTTTCCGAGGCACAAAGTTGGTCACCCATACACTGACCAACCTAGGCGCTTCGTTGTCACTAGTACCATTAACAGTACCATGAACGGTCAGCTCATTAGCAGGCAAAATAGCATAAGAGATTTAGGGGTAATCATAGACAGCAAGCTTCTGTTCGATCAACATGTGAATAGTATAGTTGCAAAGGCATCAAAGGCTCTGGGATTTATACTACGCACCACGGCTTGTTTCCGGTCTCTTAAACCAGTTAAGATCTTGTATTGTTCGTTCGTGCGCAGCCATTTAGAATACGCGTCTCAGGTTTGGAACCCGCAGTATGAGACTTATAAGTCCCGTATTGAAGGCGTCCAAAGAAAATTTTTACGTTATCTAGATTATAGGGCTCAGCAATACTCAGATGACTACGAGCACCGCTGCAGACGGTACCACTTCCTGCCTCTGGAGATGAGACGTTATATTGGGGACATGAGTCTACTTTTGGGTATCGCAAATGGCCACATCGACTGTCCTGAACTCGTTGCTAATCTGTCATTACGCACGAATCTGATGGGATTACGTCAACGGCCAATATTAAATGTACCTTTCGCAATGACTTATTATAGGCGGAATGTATTCTCAATAAGAAGTGCACTCGGTTTCAATAGGCTTCCTAGGGACCTTAATGTCGACTTGTTCTGCACTAGTGTGGCGACCTTAAGACGGCTATTGGCACAGTCATTTTTCAAGGACAGTTAACTTTTCATTAACTTGTATGTATATTTTTTTTTTTTCTTCTTTTTATCGACTTTTTTTGTTAACCATATGTGGAGGCTTGTTATTAGCAATTTTTTAATTTTATATTCTTTATTTTATTGGTTTGTTAGTCTGTAAGCCTTCTTTAAAATAAAATAAAAAAAAAAAAAAAAAAAAAAAACAGTATAACAGTTCCATGATGGAACTACTGATTGATTTTTTTTTATCACTAGTTCCATTTTAAAAGAATCTGAAGATAATGGAACTAGGTAACTATAATGGAAGTAACTTATTTAGTAAAGTCCCACAGTCTACCAGGGTCCAGGAGAACAGAAGTAGGAAGGAGGTATTGTATTACAAAAGAGGTACCGCGGCAACGAAGCAACTAGGCAAGTGCGCCTTCCATCCACAAACCTGAAGATTGATCAAGTTAGAAGTCTTGTATAGTTCCATCCTTTGCTCACACTGAAGTGATACTGCTATAAGAGGTGCCCTGAAAATTGGTGATGCTAGTAAATCCAACTGACGGGAACCCACTGGTGGTCAGTGGACAGAGAATGCAAGGCGTCCATGATTTTAGAGTAAGTCGTATCGGCATTATTGTTGGTTATAACGAGATCTATGTACTTTTCGTGTTGTCGCTTGATGCGGGCGCTGTCTTCCAGAGTTTGCTTCATGTCTTCTTCCTGTAAGTTATCATGGGCTATTTTTAATGATGGTAAATGATGTTTATTTTGAAAATAGGTGATTACTAACTCTTTTTTTTTAAACAAGATAGTGTCCGGGTTTTCATACCGGACTTCTCTGGTGAACAAACAGCCGAAACAAACTCAGAGGTCATAGTCACACATAATAGGGGATCGGACGGGGTCAAAATAATATGATTCTGTTTAGTCCGTAAGTTAGATTATCGAAAAATATTGAATACGTGTTTTTTGTTTTATCAAATCAATAAAAAATGACGAAGATAAAACGCGTCAAAGATCTTGGAGTGGGGCTTGAAACGTCACTTGTGTCGTCAAAATGTACTATCATATGACGTCACACGACTTTTCGAAGCACTGTATCGTCTTAATTTTAAGTTTACGTGAAAAAAGAAAAAAACGTGTCCAATAATTTTTGGAAATCTATCTGACGGACTAATTAGTTTTTTTTTGTCCGATATGGTCAACTCACATGAGGATTATGCAGATTGCAATATGTAGTAAAAGTTGGTCTACACAGATTTATGTGGATCTGTCCAGTCCTATTCAATGAGAAACTAACACCGGAAATTCATCACAAAGCTTACATCATAATGCGATAAAACTATTCTATCTATTTGTAACTGAGAAACATTCCGCAATTTTTTTTTTGTAGCTTATTATATTCAGTTTCGACTACACTAGACCATACAGGGCAAGGTCTGAGTAATGTAGAATAGATAAGGAGATTAGTTAGGGGGCTGAGAATAGATTCTCGACTTAAAATAGGTTTTAGTGAAATAAGGGCTTTCTTTTGGATTATTAGATAATATATTTTGTTACATTAGATTATACATATTTTATTGATAAGATAGTCCTAACTTATTGTAACCGATAACTTAATGTAAGGTAGGTATGTACTATGTGTGTCACAATTATGTAATCGGAACGAAGGAGCCTGAAACTCACGACACAGGGATTCCTAGTGTGAGTTTCAGGAATCAACGAAATGACTGTAATTTTTAAACAATAAAATTATTCTTATTCTTATTTTTGTATCGTCAGTCTGTCATTTATTATGACCACAGTTATGTCTTTTTCCTACATACATATCTAATAGCTGCATCTCGGTTGTCACACTTTTCATCAATTTTACTAAGCATAGCACTATAACTGATTCATTAATGATATTGATGTACATGCCTTTAACCTTAAAAACCATTCAAACTTACCTCGTACAGCGACGCAAGAGACTCGAGCGTGCGCGCGCGCCTCGAGCTGTAGCGGATGGAGCTCTGCCTGTCGAACTACGGAACGCATGCGCAACAAACGTCAATGCATATCAACATATTCCAAAAACAAAACAGGAAAATACATGCTCTATTAAAAAAAAAGATATTTTTTTGTAGAAAATAAATACTGATACGCCTAATTTATACGCCCCATTTGCAAGCCGGGCTTTCTAAATTAAAAATAAATAAATTTTATAATGAAAAATCATTCTCTAATGGGCACATCAACTCTAAAACTAGTTTTAAAAAAAATCGTAATAATACTACGAGGCATTCATAGAATCTAATAAATACACTCGGCGGTAAAAATTGTACATGGAGTTTTAGAAAAAGCTCTGCTTTCTTGTAGCGTCATCTCTGTCACACTCTTACTGCCGCACTCAGAGAGCTTTAATGATTACTTAGGCCATCACTTAATAACGGTTTTGACAGTTTTTGTATGACAAAACTGCCAAAACCTTTACCTTACCTTTACCTTTACTTTTAAGCGACGGCTTAAGTAATCATTAAAATCTCTGAGTACCGCAGTTAGTGGTCTCTTTCTAACGCTCGATGGGCCAAACGTCCAAGTATAGTCATTGTAAACCACAAGCGATCGTCATGTGACTTTTATATTGTTGGCATCAAGTTCAAATTGCAATGACTGATGCTCGCTGGTAGAATGCAAGAACTGTCCCTATTGTTTAGTTGCCACGAGCGAGCGTCATATGACTTTTATACCGTTGACATAAAGTTCAATTTACAATGACTGATACTCGCTGGTAGAATCCAACAACTGGACTGTTTAGTTGCCACGAGCGAGAGTCATGTGACTTTTACGTCGTTAACATAAAGCTTAATTTACAATGACTGATGCTCGCTGGTAGAATTTAACAACTGTACCGTGTTATTCGTTTTCTCACCGTTAAGTTACGATTGGAGGCGTAAGTGAGGTTCCTCAGCTGTTCGATGCCCGGCGCTCCTATCATCACGACGAATGGTAGGAATTCGCCACTGTTATGTAGCAGCTTCAAAGATTGCGGGGCGCAGTCCAAGATGCACATTTTTCCTGGAAAAATGACAAAATCAGTATTAGTTACACCAATAATGGATCCTAGTCCGAACCGAATTTTAAAAAGGAAAAGTCAACTATAGCTAGTTTTATTTTATCATGCACTAGCACTTCGCCCGCGACTTTATCCATGATAACTCGGTTAATATAATTTATAACATCCACCATCATCGTCATATCAGCCCGGAATCACTGACTACTGAGTATCATCATCATTTCAGCCAAAAGACGTCCACTGCTGGACATAGGTAGGCCTCCCCCAGGCGTCGCCACATTGACCAGTATAGACCACCCCTATTTTCCATTGCTGAGTATAGACCTCCCCTATTTTCTGCCACACTTTCCGGTACTGTGGGTACCTTATCCACGTGTTTCCGGCGACTTTGACGATATCGTCAACCCAACAAGCTTTAGGACGACCCTATTTTCTTTGGCCTAACTCAATAACATCCACCTATACTAGGTAAATATAAAATACTTGAAGGAGGACCCGAGGAATCTACAAAACTAGTTGCGAGCCACAAGAATGCAGACGGGCCTATTTTCAAGTGAATACCATACCTTTTTTTTTTTGGTGGGTGGAAAATCATCCCCCCGCGAATGACCCCCCCCGCTCTTGGGCAGAGCGAAGGGGAGTGTCAGACTTCTACTGACTAAAAACCGAACCCATGTTCCTTCTTTGCCCTTGCGCCGAGGCCACGTAATCTAGTACAAAAATCCGCGGCCCCGACGGGAGTGAATACCTTACCTTCCTTCATTACAGCTCTGATAGAATCAAGATGGGTTCCATACAGATGTCCGTTATGGTCTCCGTACTCGAGGAACCGCCCGGCGTGTGCGTCGCGCTCCATCTCCTCGCGAGACACGAACCAGTACGATTGGCCGTTCTCTTCCATTGGTCGCGGGGGGCGGGACGTGTCTGAAAGATACAAATGTACTTTTATTTTCTTGTGAATGGCATTTTGCAGTTCAAGTTGAAAGGTAGTCGTCTGTCTTGGTATGAACATGTAATGAGGAGGGATGATGTAATGAGGAATAGATGTGACTAAAAAAAGTGATGGATATTAAAGTTGATGGATGCACATGGTGAGGGAGAGGAAGGTCAAAGAAAAGATGAATGGATTGTGTGAGAAATGATATGAAAGAGAAAGGAGTAAATGATGCCGTGGCGTCTGACAGAGGAGAAAGGAAAATGGAAGAAGAAAACGTGTTGCGCGAACCTCAAATAGAATAGGACAAAGGCAGGAAGACGATGATCTCGTAGTTCAACCTATATAGGAGGTTGTTGTCTGCTTAACCGGTCTATCCTGGGTGCCTTGAGAGTAAGGCCTCCAGCCCAATATCTTACAAACTAAGCGACTACACGTAACACGCTTATAGCCTCGGCTTAGTGCGTCGCTGGGGCAAGACAGCAAGGGGAGGCGGGATCTGAGCGGTATCGTTATTTGGGGGCTGGCTGGGCTGGTGGTTCAGTCACACAGGTTGGCTGGAGTGAGGTTCGGAGAGGCTAGAAATGTATATAGTTATATTTTTACACGAAACAGGCATGCGTTTGGCCGCAACCGATTTTGAACCGTATGATTTGCATTGCTGCAAACAGAGGATAAGGATACTTACGAGGCACAACAGCACCAAATCTGTCAGCATGTTCGGCAATCATTCGGTTCTTGATAGTCCTTCGACCCACGCCCCTAGTCCCCACCAATGCCAGCACTCGGCGCAAGAAGGGCGGCGTACGCGCAACCTCTTCGTACAGCGCTAACTCAGCGCCCTCTAGCTTCACGCTCGATCGGGACTCGTATACGAACTTCTTTTTCTTCTTTGATATCTGTAATCACACTAATATTATAAAGGCGAAAGTCTGTGAGTGTGTATATTTGTTACTTCTTCACGTCTAAACGGCTGGAGCGATTTTAATAAAATTTGGAATAGAGTTAGCTGACACCCAAATACACATAGGATAGATATATTTTATACCGATTTTATCTTCCCGTGGGATAATTTTCGAGTCGTAGCGGAGTAAGCCGCAGGTGATATAAGAGTAAGTGCAAATAATCACCAGTACCTAAAACGAAATGGAGGCTATTACATTTTTTTTTGTTTTCATCTTTCTAATACAGAGTTTATTATGGTCGGTAGGGCAGTTTTTAGTGTTTTTACACGGAATCATAAGCGGGGCTCAAATAAACCCTACTATGGGGAATAGTCGACTTTATGTCCTGAGTTTTTACAGCCATATTGCAAGGTGTAATTACCTTGCAATGTGGTTATGGCTTATTATGACAAACTATGAAGTAAATAAAAAAAGTAGCCGTTTTTATTATAAACGTCAATACGAAAACCAGAAGAAGAATTGATTCAAAGATCTATGTGTAAGCATAATATCAAGTGGCATTCTCTAGTTTCAGTCCTATCTCCCTACCTCCACTCCACCGATACCGAGTGCGTTGACCTCAGGCGATGACCTAACCACTACAAAACACAGGTTCTCCATAACCGATACCTAAGTCCACAACAAGAACCGTGAGCAGTGGGCGGTCTTGTTCAATAATAAAGTGAAATCGTTAACCCCGGGCCTTACTAATCGATCGCCACGGATGACCGATTCTCGAACAGTTAACTTGTTTAGATGATAAGGTAAAAATTTAACTAGACCTGAGAAGATTTTCTCGATTTATTTTAGCATTTTTCTTATGGAAAACGAAAGTACCTATTATTAAGAGGATGGTTGGTTTGACTCCCACTACAACTGGCGGGGATCCGCTGGATGCGAGACGCACGGGACCGGTCAATGTGGCGACATTTGGGGGAAGCCTAAGTATGTCCAGCAGTGGACGTCTTTCGGTTGAAATGATGATGATGTTGGCTTGGACTACAGGCTGGTAGGGGAAAGTGGTCTGAGACGGCATAGCGGCTGAGATGGCACAGTCTCAATATCTTTGCCATTTGTAGTCCAGTGGCGCCCCCATATGCACCCGTGCATCCCTAATGGAAACTCGTCGCGACAAGCCGCCCGCCAGTGCGCGACATCAATCGAGGCGGTCACTACGTCGGTTTTGGTAAAAATTGCTCTCGAAAAATTTTATTTTTGCAGAAGTCAAAACGTGATTACAGTTGTTCTACATTTAGCTAACAGGTAACTATCAATGTTTTCTTTTAGAGTAGAGTGTAAAAAATATATTGTACTAAGCAAAGTTACGTAGCTTGTCAAACAAAATAAATTTGATTTATTTTCTAGTTTATGTACCTACCGGATGAGATGGCATAGTGTGTATGCCATCTTCATCATCATCATTCGAAAAAGAAGCAGCCAATATGAGAAAATCTGCCCGACAAGCTAAGAAAAGAATCGTGTTGGCAGTTTCCAGTGATGAGGAAGAACCGGTCGCCTCAGATGAAGACCCATCCTGCATATACTGCAATGAGCCCTGGAGTCATTCTCGCTCCAGGGAATGGTGGCTTCAATGTCAAGTCTGTCGCCAGTGGTGCCCATGCAGAATGCATTGGGTTACCAAAAACTACTAAAAATGTAATCTGTGATGTTTGCAAATAAATTAGCGCTCCAGTTTGGTGTATGCCATCTTACCTACAGGGGTTGGGTGAGATGGATTTTAAAAACATTTTTATATTTAATTAATAACCAAAGAAAAAATTGTTCTATTTCGTTTTGTTGATTGTTTTTCTTATGATAATAAACCACTTTTTAATACAAAATTGCTATTTATGTCTATTTGGTTACGGGTTTCCTAAAAATCAAACTTTTCAAAATCTATGCCATCTCAGACCACCTTCCCCTAGTTATGGTAAGATAAAGGTTGAAATAAAATAGAGGCCTAGAGTGGAATCGAGCACTGTGGCTTAGAAATAGGAAAAGGCGACAGAAAGGCTGTAGGGACCGCAATTTTGTAACTGGGAACTTTAGGTATGTGTTCAGCGGAATTTGTCACATAAAAAACAAAGACACAACCAAATATTAGTCATCCGAATATTTTAACGCGATCAAAATACACGTGGGTAGAAAGTGGGCGATGTCTCATTCCTAATAAGAATCTTAGGTTCATTACTTTTATGTCTAGACAACTATGTAATTAGAGACCTCTGAGCAATATTCAGTGACTCATAAAGACAGTATTTCATCAAAATGACGGAACAATAAGTGTTTTGTTAACACGACACGTCTGTGAATCACAACAATGAAAGTAAAACCGCTGACATGAAATGTTCGTGAGAATCCCTTGATTCATAAATTGACAATGAAAGGTAATATTATAAACAATGTGTATTATTTTCGTTTAGTCATACAAATATGCTGATGGTGGACAATTCCGGGTACATTGACTGGGGTCTATAGTTTGCGAAACAGCGATTATTTGATAGTAATTGGATGCTTCCAATGTCAACTTCTAATGGTTAAATAATTATTTCAGCTGTATGCCTTATCAGAATCAGGGTCAAACGTAATTACGTTTGACCCTGATTCTGTTTACCCGACTGTGCGACGCACTGGAGGGTAATGTGTGTTATTTCCTAGACCTACTGTTTGAATCATTATAGCTATATCAAGCAGCTATCATGGCAAGCGTTACGAGGGACGTCCCTGATCTGTTAGACCATGTCCTTAAATTAAAACAAATTAATAGGAGACTGGGACTAGTGAGACCTCAGCATCAATATTATGCCAGTGTTGATGAAAACTAAAACTGCATTATTGGATTTTTGGAAAATCAATATCCCTAGCCAGAAGGTGAACCCTGAATTGTTACACCACTCTATCACTAATATAATTTCCCAGGATTTGATCCTTAATAGCACCGCCGCTGCTATTAAGGATCAAATCCTGGGAAATTATAACATATAAAAAAAAATAAAAAAAGAGCTTACCCTTGCACCGCAAATACTGATTTTATGCACGAAGTCAGCTTCAGGTGCGACATACGCTTTACGCCTCTCCTCTAACTCTGGCGAAGGTATCAGCCCCACTGTATCTGGGTTCTCTACATGACTTGCTTGCCACCAGTTGGGATCCTTTCTGTCTGATACCTGAAGAGAAATAAGCAAATAAATATTATGGTAGACAAAGACGTAGACACAAGGTATTCGATATTGGTAATTGCATTATGGAACTCAAATGGAGTTAGGCAGGACACCTAGCAAGGCGCAGTGATGACAGGTGGACTAAAGCTGTTGCCGAATGGCGTCCAAGAACTGGCAAAAAAAAATTTGGTCGTACGGCAGCGACATGGTCAGACAACATAGTCGTCATCGGAGGGAAAACCTGTACGAGGCTTGCACAGGACCGTGGACGGTGGAGATTGGCACAAGAAAAGAGACACATATCCAGTAGTAGGTGAATTCAGGCGGCGGATGATGATGATGAAATCATTTGGATTTAACACGACAATGCTTGGCAATTATGAATTTATGCACAATTAAGTCAATCAAGATAAATCTACATCTACACTATCTACACTAATATTATAAAGAGGAAAGATTTGTACCTATTTTTGTATGTTTGTAATGAATAGGCTCAAAAAGTACTGGGCCGATTTCAAAAATTCTTTCACCCTTGGAAAGCTACATTCACCCTGAGTAACATAGGCTACTTTTTATCCCTGTATTCCCACGGGAACGGGATCTACGCGGGTGAAACCGCGGGACGTCCGCTAGTGTTATTAATAAAGAGGATCTTGAAAGACTGTCAGATCTGGATTGGATGTCTTGCAGGTGTTTCAGAAATTACTTGAAGATCTCAGGACCTTGGCCATTTGCCAGGTGGTTAAGCCAGAAGTTGGTTGTAACATTAACATAATAGTATTCTTTATCGTGTGGTTAGTGCCTAACCTGGCGTCAGATGTTTTTATGACGGCCACAGCCTCTGATTTGGCTTTACATGCTGTCGAGAAATATCTCTCAGACATGCTGGTTTCCTCATGTACATAATAGGGGATCGGACTGGGTCAAAATAATACGATTCTGTTTAGTCCGTAAGTTAGATTATCGAAAAATATTGAATACGTGTTTTTTGTTTTATCAAATCAATAAAAAATGACGAAGATAAAACGCGTCAAAGATCTTGGAGTGGGGCTTGAAACGTCACTTGTGTCGTCAAAATGTACTATCATATGACGTCACACGAGTTTTCGAAGCACTGTATCGTCTTCATTTTAAGTTTACGTGAAAAAAGAAAAAAATACGTGTCCAATAATTTTTGGATATCTATCTGACGGACTAATTAGTTTTTTTTTGTCCGATCCCCTACGCACTTACATGACTTTGAAAAATTGAGATGCGTGTCTTGCATTCGAACTTGAGATCTATGACTTAACAGTCCGACGGTATTGAGAGATGTCACTCACAAATTGTTATGACTAACTGGATGAAGAAAACTTACTTGTAAAATATCTCCTCTTTTGAACTCTAGCCCAATTTCCTTGCATGGCAGTAGTGTGTCATCCTTGGGGTCATAGTCAAACAGGGCTCTCATGTAGCACTGAAATTCAAATAGGAAATTAATCTTACATTCTTTTACATTTTGAAGACTGATCGCAAGTGCGTCTACTTGGGATTGTCTTTGGATTGGATTGGAAGTCTCTAAATAGACTCCGGACACAGGTAGGCCGAAGCAAGGAAAACCTGTTCAGGTGGAGATTCATAGATGACTCTGCCCAGGAGTGTAAATGTGGTCTTGCCCTACAAACTATGGGGCACCTGATATCGTGTCCAGCCTGTCCCGTTACTTGCACTCCACAGGAGCTGATGGAGGCTACTGAAAGTGCCAAACTCGTCGACAAATTTTGGGCCGACTCAATTTAAATTGTCATCGACACGCTAAGAAGAAGAAGTGCGTCTACTGAGCATGACATGAGGCGTTTTGTTCGATTTCCGGGTCAGTTCAATGTTATTGGGTTTTTCCAATAGGAATTTCTTAGCATCAGTAATAGTCTAAATTTGTGCCTGGTTGATGGCAATAGGCTCGTCCCCTATAAAATGGGACTTAAACTTGTCCAGCGAAATGCAAGTGTTCTATTAGGTACATTACTATGGCTAGTCCTATGGGACTTATAGGCGTGATGTTATGTTCTTTCACATTTCAGTTTGGTTATCATTTGAGTATAATATTTTGTTATGTATGATTTTGTAATCATAACATAATAGATGTTACAATAATTACATGATATAATTATAATGTTTCTTTGTTGGTTGATTAACTTATAATGACTGCAATGCTTATTATGTCAAGCTTCTCACAATGATAATGATTACTACAATAATTATGTAAAAGATTTCTGTCTGAAATAATAATTGTCTCAAACATAAACAGTATAACTTTCTATGTTATTTACAAAACAAATCTAAAGAACAATTTTTGAGTTATTTTCATACATAAAATCAGGCCTGTAATTCCCGAAGGGTTAGGCAGAGGTGTTTAGAGTTATGTTCAAGTCCCATATAAAAGGGAGCGACCCTATTGCCATAAACTGGGCACAAATCTCCATAGCTACTACTGAGAGATTGCTGATGTAAAAGCCCAAAAGGACTATGCCCGACCAGGGAATTGAACCCAGGACCTCATGTACAGCAGTCGTGCTTGTGATGACTTGACCAACAAGGCAGTCCTCAGTTATTTTCTTGTATCTAATCTGTTTTAAATAATATTTTATACTCACACTAAGCTTATTAGATAACTGAGCAGTCTTCTCTTTAAGATTAGGCCCAACTTTAAGGGTGATCCTGTCATTGGGCTTCGCTACGGCTTCCTTGAGCTGGTCCTCAGAGTCTATGTGGACGCCATCTACTTCTAATAATACATCTCCTACGGACACCAATGCTTGTTTAGCGGCAGCACTTCCTGCTAATATTCTAGCTACTATGAGCTGTCCATGCTCATCTGTTGTTACCTGTTAATATAAAAAGGTGGGTAAAGAAAAGGTTTACTTATTAGTTTATTGGTAGAGAAATCCTACTTGCGCACTCACTCATCCTGTAAATCCGTAATTGGCTGTAGGTAGGCTGTAGGATAAGTTTATATTTTTTAAGCTAAGATTTCAAAGAACTGTAAATTTCGTGAATAATTAATAAATAAATCCTTGAAATATAGGATTATCACCATTGATACAGGGTCAAGTCTTACATATAAGGCTAGATTAAGATTCAAGGTTTTGTTCTATATTTGGACTGAGTCAAATTGCACACAAATGTTAAATATTTATATTGCAAGGCCAGAATAGTAATGTCTTGTAGTTTTGTTAAACTAAAAACAGATACAAGTAAAGTAATTGACTTATATATTGTCCAATTGTCTTGTACTGTATGAAAACCAGTTATTGCAGTGGATTGTTCAATTTTTTCCTTATCCTGTTAACTTTCATCGTATACTGGTTACTGGCACAAAACAAAACTTGTTATGCCCAAATAAGGTTCAATATTACCATAGACAAAAGGAATTCATTAATATCTTCTTATATTCATACTTACAGTTAATCCTAAAGGCTGGCCAGGCACTTTTCTGAGCCCCACAACTTTCACAGTCTCTACAGGCATGTCACCGTTCTCGTCTGTGGTTCCCTCAGCACTGTCCTTGTTTCCTTCTAATTCTGGCAGCAGTGGCTTTTCTTCTATACCAGAACCTCGGTCTACCCAAATTGCACCTATTTGGTCATGAGCTTCTATTAGAGCCTGTAAAAATGGGTAGAGTTTGTAGTAGATGAAATTAGACAAGGAATATTACCAATATAACAATACAGTAATGGCTACTGTTTTTGGCAGCTGTTAGGTTTTGTTATTTACTTGGTATCTATGGTAACTGTTTACTGCAGCAATATGTTTTGAATGTCCTAATATTCATTAGCAATCATAACAAGTGCAGTATATCTGCTGAAGAACTCATTAAACTGGCGTCTACTATTAACAAGCCATGCAGTAAATATTTGTGTTACTTTGTAAACAAGTCGCTGAAGGCTGGCTAATATTGGAAGGGGCGTACCTACCTTAAAGTGTGACCTGGACACAATAATAGCGAGTTCGGCTTGTTCAATAGTCCGTATATTGTTGCCACGGTACTCGCTTAGCAAGCGTATTATGTTTACGTTGCCCAACGAGACTGGTTTTACGATCAAGTCCTCCTCCGAATCGATAGACTGTAATAACAACACTCACCAGTAATTAAAATAGAACCCAGGAACGGCTGTTGGCACTCCAGAGTAAGATCTACGAGCATTTAAAGGCGTGGCACTTGTTGTCGTTATATTGTTGAATGAAAACTACTATATTATCGTGCAGACACCGCGTTGCATTTCCAATAAGAACTAAATAAACTATTTACGAGCTAATACTGTGAAGAGATGCAGAAAACAGCTACATTTATGTACTAAATCTGTTTTTGTTGTAATAAAAGAACACACCCAAACGAACACTGGCACGATTTCGCTAAATCTTGTTTTCCAACTGCGAGTTTTTGACAGATACTAGTAAGAACTGCATTCAATTTTTAACCTTAACCCATTGACTTAGCGTTGATAGTTATGTCATTATTTATTGATTCTCCGTTGCTGTGTCGCTGGAACACTGTATCTGTCAGTCGAAAGAAAATGGAACCATTCTTTGTTCCGAAGCGACAGATTAGAACATTAGAAAAGGATAGATATGTTATGTTTAGGAGGACAGACACGTTCTGAAAATTCCTAAGTTTTTTAATGTTTCTTTGTAATACTGCGTAGTAAATGATTATAAACTAATAGAAAGTACTTCTAATTAAAATAAAACAAATAAATTAGTCAGCGGAAATGTTTCAAGACGAATGAGTGGGGTAGCTCGAGGCAAGGCAAAATAACGTCATGTTTCTAATGGTAAATGTTTATTTAAATTAGAATATTTTACCTCGCATTTTCTTCCGAAATCAGGACTCTCAACTATACTTTTAAAGAATATTAATTCATGATTAGCTAAATCTTCTTCAGGTTTCGGCTCCTCCTTTTCTAAAATAAAATAAATCTGTTTTAGGAAATACATAATTAATAATATCTAACATGGAGTGGTTTAGGCGTTTGCCTTGTGACCGGTGTGACCCGGTGGTCGTAAGGTTTCAATCAAAGAGTATGTAACTGTTTCAATTTCCACGGGAAGCAAAGGTACAGTGCGATCAAATTATCTTGGCAGCTCTGAACATATTCCATCAAAGGCCGACACCTCCACCAGTTCTTTCCATCCGTTCGTGAGCGGCTGGCCAGGACATAGCTGGAGGTGGATCACTGTATCGCCCAATTTCTCACAGGTCATGGTAACTTTAAAAGCGGCTACACACGGCCCTAAAATCAGAGGCAATATCGGGAGAGTGGTGGGGAGCACCCTAGATCGCTCCCTTGATCGCCTCGTGAGTAGGCAAATCGTAATCATTATTATTATTATTACCCCTAACTCGAAATTGGTTCGGGCGAGCTTACAATTTAGGGACGATTATCGTCTAGGGAGCGTTGGTCGGTGCGTGTGTAGCGAAATCGGAACCGATTCCACCGCAGTGCGCGTGCGACTGTAGTGGCAACAAGACGTGTTTTTGTAAATAAAATTTTATTTCGTGCGGAGATATTATGGCGAAGGAGCGAGAGGGCTGGACGAAAACAACTGATCTTTTCAAGGATTTGTCGTATTTATGGGATAAAAAACATAAAGAGTATTTTAACCGCGACATGAGGCAGGAGGCCTATAAAATGCTATTACAACTGTACAATGAAAAGGTCGTCGGTAAAGATAATACGACGACGGCCGACTTTAAGAAAATTATTTATTTAGCCCATTTTTTTATTTTTCGAGAGTATAGGCGACATATTGGATAGACGAGCGCTTTGCTGCACGGTGGGTTACGAACTAAGTGGCAGGGACGTGTGTAGAGTAGGGGCCGATTTCATCCCCACCACCACTCTCCCGATATTGCCTCTGATTTTAGGGCCGTGTGTAGGTGCTTTAAGAGTAAATTATTTTCCTTCAAGCTTGTTGCCTCGCCTTTTTGTCAATGTTCTACATCTGACTGCGAATTTGAACAAACTGCACATCACATTTTATGGGAGTGTAGTCTTTGGCAGAATGAACGTAATATTATGTTAAATAGTGTACAGGTTACATCCGGAGTTATTTACTATACGGACCTTGTAGAAACTAGAACAAATTTCCGTGCGTTCAAGCATTTTTGTCATACCTATTATTGGAATCAAATATAACAGCTCACAACTTAGGACCCAGTAATATTAATGACAATAATATCCGTGGTGCTAGGCAACTGGGCTTATCCCAGTTGTATACGTCCCTGTGTGCCTATTGGCCTTGTTCTGTTCTGTCTCCTGCTGATATGGAGGGAAGTGGAAATTATGTTTTTTCCTACTCCTCCGCTATTCTTTTCTGATTCATTTCGTTGCGGGATCCAAGACAGTTAAATCGCTTCTCTGGGACTTCGTCGAGCTTCATTGTCTCGGCGCTTTTCTTGTGGTCGCCACTGTTGATTCTGGCTAACAGGAGTTACAGTGGTTTGGGAATAGTGTGGCGGGCTTGTCCCAAAAAAAAAAAAAAAAGCTCTGAACATAGGCTTTGCGAAATTTTACGCATGTAAACTTGGGAATAAAACTGTTATTGCCAGTTAAACCAATACTTAAACGATCAGAAAATATCTAATATAAACAGTGAGAAATACAAATAATAGTAGATTGTACACCAAGTGCATAAAACGCACCATTTTGCGCGAGACGTTTATCCATCCGATGCGAGCTTGCGAGCGAGGATGGATATAAAGTAGAGAGTAAAATGGGTTTTATGAACGAGTTTTACACTCTACTTTTCACTTCGATTGCGAGGAAATGCAACAGCAACTTGTAAATATTGTAAAAATAATTGTGGTTCCCACCAATTAACTTATTTTTTTCAGTAGGAAACTTGACTTATCACCTGACTTATGTCGTTACTCATACTGCTCAGTTATAAAAACATTTTGAGCAAGCCTATTGCCATCAACCAATGTAATTAGGAGCAAGCCTATTGCCATCAACTGATGTAATTGGGACCAAGCCTATTGCCATCAACCAATGTAATTAGGAGCAAGCCTATTGCCGTCAACTGATGTAATTAGGGACAAGCCTATTGCCATCAACCGATGTAATTAGGAAAAGCCTATTGCCATCAACCAATCTTATTAGGAGCAAGCCTATTGCCATCGACCGATGTAATTAGGAGCAAGCCTATTGCCATATTTGCCATCCACTGATTTAGGTAATTGAGAGCAAGCCTATTGCCATCAATCAATGTAATTAAGAGTAAGCCTATTCCCATCAAATGATGTAATTAGGAGCAAGCCTGTTGCCATCAACCAACCTAATTAAGAGCAAGCCTATTGCCATCAAGCGATTTAGGCAATTGGGGGAAGCCTATTCCCATCAACTTTCCTTGTATTCGTAATGAAAAGCAGTCATCCCTTGTTCTTAGAATACTAACGAAACGAATTAAAGAGGTTATTCTATGAAGTTGAAGTTGTTCGTGTGGCTGTTGGGCCGATTACCTGTGCCGATTACCGTGGTCTTCGACGAAGATTTTACTTTATGCTCTAGAGCATAAAACGCGACTTTATGTCGCCTACGCACGACATAAAGACGAATTTTAGAGCGAGAGAAGTGAAAAATAAATATCGTAACACTTTTATACATTCTTTGTAACAAAATGACCTGCACGAAGTTCGGAGCTGCCAAGATAATTTGATCGCACTGTACTTTAATAGTTGTTTCTAGTTTGGCTAGGGCAGGGATGGCGAACCTTTATGGATCAACGTGCCATTTTTTCTAAAGAAATTTTTATTGAGACCTTACATGTGCCATCAAATAATATTGCTTAGTCTGTATTGGCAGTTAATTAAACTAAATATTTTCAACTAAAAGCTCAAGCTAAAAGAAAAAACTTGACCTATGTTGTAATAAATGTTTCAATTCTACGTGTTATTCAAATTAAAGTAAGATTGAATCTTGGACTGGACTCCTCTACCAAACGGTTTCTAATCGAATCTTATGTTATACATCTCTGAAAATAATGACTCGTAGGCATAGTGGAAAATATGGTTAAAAATTCGGTGGCGTGCCTAAAATATTCTGCAACGTGCCATCAATGGCACGCGTGCCATTGGTTCGCTATCCATGGGTTAGGGCATTGCAGTCTTGAATCAACTGATTGTCTAATAAGAAGATGATTCCGTGCTTCGGAAGGCTCGTATAAGCCCGTGGTTCCGGCCGTCAAATGGCGGTCATTAAACCATGTCAGAGGCCCTTGAGACGGATCATTCCCACTAGTTCTACTGCACAGTCCTACGATAGAACTAGTGGGAACTTTTTTTAATTTTTTTTCCCACTAGTTCTACGATTCAATGTGGTACGAAATCGTAGAACTAATGGGAACGAAAAGTCAATGGATTTTTTCGTTCCCACTAGTTCTACGAGGATGTTACAAAATCGTAAAACCAGCGGGACTCAAGTTTCTCATTCGTTCTATCACACAGTTTAGGGTACGACTACGGGACAAACTACCAGGAGAATAGAAGTAGGCAAGAGGTATTGAAAATATTTTTTTTTGGATTAAAAAAAAGGTTATTAGTTCTACGATTTCGTACCACATTGAATCGTAGAACTAGTGGGAAAAAAAAATAAAAAAAGTTCCCACTAGTTCTATAGTAGGACTGTGCAGTAGAACTAGTGGGAATGATCCCTTGAGACGGTCTAGAAACTCTGACACTAGATGGTTCTTTGGTAATGGTAGTATTTGGCGAGACATAAATAGTAGGTTTACTTTTAAACTTGGTTTGGGGTTTTTAAACTTGCATGATCAGTAACACTATCTCTCCAGTGTACCTCCCCGTAATGTGCATTGAATTGACTCAGAGCTGATACAGAGTGAGCAATATACCTCCAATGAAAACTTGAAGTCCTCAAACCAGCCTATTCTTCAGGGGTCTGGCGGGTCATGCAAGATAAATGTTTAGGTAAAGGGAGAAACGCTGAAAGCCCCTGAAATTATCTCATTTTTGCAATTTGCAGCGGTTAAAAAGACATGGATTTCGAAGGTTACACTGTTTTAGTGTAGTGGCATTTAAAACCTGTGCTCAGTGATCTGTTTAACCTAACGAAGAGTTCGTGGCATTTCATAACGGTAACGGGAAATCTGACTCTGACTCATTGATTTTTTCGTTACTTTATTGACATATGGATGAAAAGGTCACGACTCACGCAAACATGTATTTTGTCAATAACACGTGTAGGTAGGGGATTTCATTTGTATTCCACCCCAAAATGAACATAATATGTCACATTATCGTGACATTATGGTGTTTGTTATTTTCCAGAATACCAGTAACCTAAATGTAGGCAATAGATTTTATCGATGCGACTAGTAGTGTTTTGTCATTTCTCTCGTCGTTTCTTTTATTTTCAGACATCTTTTTTTGTTCGTCGTTTATGGACTTTCATAGGCTATTTTTCATCACGCTATGATCTAAAGAGCTTAGAAGTAACCTTCATCAAGAATTGGGCTATCAAGTTTTAATCATCATCATCATGAACAGTCTATTAATGTTCCCACTGCTGGGACACAGGCCTCCTCTCTTTGAGATGGGAATGGGCTATAATCTACCAGTTACCACGCGGGCCCAGTGCGGATTGGTAGATTGTGGTCCGTCCAATGTCTTCGAATTTTTTGGTTCTAAGACATGCTGGTTTCCTCACGATGTTTTCCTTCACCTTTTTGAGAGCAGCGGTGATGAAATAAATTACACAAAGTAATGTGCCTGCCTGGGTTTGAGCCCACGACCTATACTGTTCGTTAGTCAGGGCCGCCACCACTGGGCCACCGCTGCTCAAGCTGCAAGTTTTAATGTTAAATAAAAAAACTATCAAAGACTAGTTAGTGATTCCAGAGATTAGTGCGTTCAAACAAAGAAAACAAACTTTTTAGTTTTATTGTATTAGTATGTATGGATAAATGAAAAAGACGTGTTGAGGTTACTAGACAACGCTGTTTATTTACTTGTCTGTCTTCTTATTTTCTAATGCTATTACGCGGATCCGAGTGCCTTGAAGAAAGATAATGTTTTGCTAACGTTTCCTTCCAGGAAATATTTATGTTAAGATTCTTTAAACGACTGAAAAAAATGAGTTTCTTTGAATCACTCTCAAACCGCATCCATTTGTGTGGTGAACATTAGGACAAGTTATCTTCTTTTGTGGGAAAATATCAAATCAGTTTCCCTAATTTTTAATAACTTTCATTAACCTTTTAAGTGACCGCTAAGATTGGCGAAAACGGGCTTACATACCTAACAAATCACCCTTTCTACTAAGTAGGCAGGTACCACATCATTTTCAGGAATTATATCGGAAAATATGACGTGAACTTATCCACATATAACTTCTTTGCATTTTTGCACTGAGTTTGCTATGTAGTACATGTTTTTCTCCAATAAATAAATGGTGGGATGAAGTTCGAGTGGGCTTACATACCTACTAGAGTAGCAGTGGACGGCAATACGGGGTGGCGCCAAATTATAACTACGTCGAATTCAGAGGCCCACCGTAGTGGACCTGGTGATTTTTAAAGGTCATCCTGCAGTTTGAAAGAAGCCCCGTATCAGTATTTCTGAGGCACATAGGCTATATAGTGCCCTTTTTAAAGTTTTTTTTTTTGGATGGGATGGCTCCTCCGGCTCTGGGAAGGGAGTGTCAGACTTCTACTGACTAAAAAACACCATGACTAAAAACCACCATGTTGTTCTTACTCTTTGTCTGGGGCTGCGATTTCTCTTTCGAATAACCCGCAGCCTCGGGGCTACTAAGTGCCCTTTTGATGCTATGTATATCTGTTATTGTAAGTTTGGGTTATTTCATAGGTTTTGCTTTTAGCATGTACTTACTCGTATCAGCCTATACCCATCTAATTTTAAATAAACATGTTCGATGTTCCATTTGGGTCCAGGGATGTATGACATTTCCTGGTAATAAGTACTAGTGTACTAGTAGTACTAAGTACTCTTACTTACTTTGCTAGTAGTACTAAGTACTACTAGTACTACTTACTTACTTTGCTAGTAGTACTAAGTACTACTTACTTACTTTGCTAGTAGTACTAAGTACTACTAGTACTACTATAACAATATATAGTGCCATTAAGAATGCATTTTATCTTTGTTGTTGTCTTTACTTCCAGAAGATCTAGCCTTTTCGGTCAATTAACCAACTCAGTTTACAGCAGGCCACTACTGGACATACGTCTCTCTCTACTAAGCTGTGCCAGAACACCGTGTTCGCTCTCAACCTCCAGTCAGACCCAGCTACCTTTTAAAAGTCTGTCCATTTATCTGAGGAGACAACGTTGCCCCCTGCAGGACTCGTAGCCTTCTAGATATGAAATATGTATCATTAGTGACATGAAGGCTAATAAACACGGACAAGAAATCGCAGCACCTAGGTGTTTAGATTTACATTGCTAATTGCGACAGACTAGCGCTGGCCAGTGGCCGGACAACACGCAATGTTGCCGTAAAACATGTTCCCTAGGTACTCGTATTATTCATGTGCCGTGAACAATGTAGGAACTTGTGCTGAAAAAGGAAATCGGAACATTAACTAATTTGAAAAAAAGAAAACTTGCATTGTTAATGTCTATGCGTAAAATTAAATTATGTATGACAAGATGGTAGGTCTTATTAATTATATCTATGGTATTACCTATAGTTTACCCATGAACTACCAGAGAAGTTGTTGGTTATAGAAAGTATAGAAACTGCTTTTGTTTTGATATTAATCTGGCACGGTTTATTGACTTTGATTTAACAATCCCTTTCGGGAAACTTCCAACTTGTTTCCCTACCTTTGTCTCCTACACTAAAATTTAAATATAACTTGAAATTGGCTAAGTGCAAAAACCGTGCGAAGCGAGAAAAAAAAGCAGTCCCTTGAAGTCGGTCCTTCAACGACGAAGTGATTCGATAATAATAGTCGATATTCTGTACCTTCTACTGAGGAGGACCTTGGTTTGAAGGTCGTGGCCACTGACTCCATAAAGCAGGGCTTATGACCTGTTATTAATGGTTTCGGAGGTATTAAAAGCTTTATGAAAGGACTTGAAAGGATCTTTAGAACATTAATCACCCATGGCATCGCTGTGAAAACAGCCAGATGTTGCAACAATAGTAGCTATGTTAGCGCCAATAATAATAAGTATGGTTAGACATTCGACGTATAATGAATACGACATCATTAGAAGAGAGGACAAATAAGTAGGTACTCCTAAAGATGCTGGTCCGGAACTTCAGAGAGACGTAACTGTATTATGGTGAAAGTGGTAGATCGAGTGACAAGAATGATTTTCGTTCATAAAAACCACTCATGCAGTTCACTATTGTTCGATAAAGACTTGTCGAACAATGCAATGTTCATGCAATGTTCATGCAATGTGCATCTGCATCAGCATAATATCCCATACTTTTTTGTTCATGAATAGGTACCCTTATGCAATAAGCAGAGCAAGCATTCCAGCATTTAGCTTGCTTAAGCAATATGGTCAGAAATTGGCATCGTTTATTGACCATTTTTGTGAATAATAATTGTTCTTCGTTTTCTGTTAGTTTTTCAGCGTCTTTCGGTGAGACAAAAGCAGGCTGGTTTACTAGGTGAAGTTTCAATGGCTTGTTACTAAGTAATATAAAAATTTTAGTACACTGGCTTTAGGCTTTACTTTATGGTAACAGATGGTGACGGGGCGAGGTTTAGCGCAGTAGATATATTACGAGCCCAGCCTATTTTTCTGCGCAAAAAGATAAGACTTTGTTCGAAGTAAAGTTTGTATGGCTTAGCCTAGACACATTACGAGTAGTAGCCAGTCTGGGGGTTTGGCCAAGTTAGACTTGTGTTGTGCCTATAATTTCGCCGACAGGAGTTTTTTTATATGATAGGGTAAGGATAGGGTGGTTATTTTCTGAAAATACCACGCATGGATTATGATGATTTCAAATAACAACTACATAGGTAAAGTATTACATTTAAACCAACCGAACCCAACCAGAAAATAATTGTAAGTTATGAAAACTCAGAAAATTACATTACTCACACTTGCTTAGCAATGTCAGATTTCATAAATTATGAAATAAAATAACTGTCTTCTGAGGCCTACATAGGTACAAGTGTTTTTACTGCAAGTACAGTAAAAATACTTTTATTTAATGCACCCAGCGCTGTGATTCATGCTCATGTCATGCAGGATTTTCGCTTCGGGGTAAAGTACCTACTTGACCTACATACTGAAGACTTTGTCAAGAAAACTGTTCTCTTTACAATTATCAGGAAGGAGAATCATGAAACTAGGCCCCGAATTTATGATCCATTCAACGCAGCGGTGAATATTAATGGGCTGGTATTAACATTGTCGGTAATATGCAACCAGTTTATTACTCATTGCATACATTTATATTTATTTTATTATAGGTATTTACTATGATGGAAACAAATTAACCGAATAGATAGTATGGGTAGGTGCCAGGTTTATAGAGTTAATACTGACATTTATTATGCTACATTGATGATCGCAGTTCATGAAAACGTAATGTTCATTCTGTGCACGATTTCAGTTTGGTCGGCACTATTATTTAATAGTAAACTGGTCGTGTATAGAATTCCACTTCGATACCGGGTCAGCAGTTTCGGGAAAATGCTATAAGTATCGCACAACCGGCAGAATATTATCTTAATTTTCTCCGAAGCACACAATTTTACGAGGTTATACGCGATTTCAACTCTCGAGAATTTCAGACTGTTTGTTTGCCATATTTCACACACCGAAACACTCTTTGAGGTTATGCCTTGTATTAAGATTTTCACCGATACAAATCCGAGGTATAGGTACGCCTACAGACTGAAACTCACCTTCGTCAGGAGGTTTATTTCCGAATGCGAAATCCTTAAATCCTCGCCAATTAACAGTGTACCGTCCGCTGCGTCGCACCATCATCGGTATTTAGGTAAACACGGCACGAAGCGTGCACTCCCGAGCGGCTAACACGTTGCTCACTAGCGGTGGACAGCGTTCCCCGGCAGTCCCGGCACCGGCAGATATTCGCAACAGACGTGCGGGATCGATGCGTGCCGGCGACGCGTCACCGCCGAGCCGCGGCGTCAGCTGAGCCGCACGTCACGGCGGCGCCGCCCGCCCGCCCCGCCGCGCTTGCGCAAACCCGCCCGCCCTGCACTCGCCGCCCGCCCGCTCACAGTTGGCATGTCGTCTACGACGCTACGGCTCGCTTTTAAACACGATTAAGCAGTCGCCACTTCCTTCAATGATCGCTCACTGAACAAAGATATGGTGAGAGAAAATGATGACGGATGCTGGACGGATTTAGTCACTGAGGCCGACGTTCTTTCGCAAATAATACGTTGGCGCCAAGCGTTGCGGTGGAATGTTTACACGCTTCTTGAGTGGTAGACTGAAGTTTACTAGCACGCGATGTCTACCGACAATAGCACTCACTTCACAGATTTAGACTTTTATTGCGAGACTAAAATAAAAATTACGGAAATTGGCTTCACACTTTATTGAAGCTCTAGGAAACGCTGCGAATAACATCCTCGCTCATAAAATTACTCTTAGGTATTTATTGGGAATGGAAGTTCTTCGCACTATTATATACCTACGATGTATATAAAGATGTCTTATTTAAAGCTATGAAAATATAGCCATAAAGCTACGAGCATAAAATATTACGATAGAACTATAAAAATTGCGTGCCACTCACAGTCGATACTTCACGTACATTTAAACGTTAATGTTACGTCCTCTTTATTTTTAGAACAAACGGGATATGAGACGTGCGTATCATAAAGTGTCGGTACATACCTAACATGCGAGCAATTATTATTATTAGTTTGATTCACATGTTGTCTGATGACATCGATGAAAACTTTCAAGAAGTTTTTGCTCACGAGTTCACGTGCGTAGATTTCTACTTAACAGATTATTGTGTAGCTGTTGCCATATACTGTTTCATCAGTAAAGTAAATAAAATATTTCAGTTATGTACCTATATCGGGAATATATTAAATCTGCGATGTCCTATTAACCTCGTTTCTTATTTATATTTGAGTGCGAAAAAAAACAGGCTGTGCGTCATTTTATCAAGTTTTTGTTAAAGTCGCGTCATTGTTTGTCAGTCGTTATCATTTGTAGTCTTTTTAAAACGAATAATATTAATTTCAATTTTGTTTATTATGTCCGGCGTGACCAGATGTATGAAAAAAATATGAATGTGAACGAGGCAATAGGAGTATGGAAGAATCGAATTCCGCCTCGATTGCAATAACAAACTTTCCCCACTTATATCTAAATAGTACTATTTCAATAAACATATTTTTAACCCGACTTCCAAAAAGGAGGAGGTTCTTAATTCCTCTGTATTTTTGTTTTGTATGTTTGTTATCGGATATCTCCGTCATTTTTGTATTGGAAAGAGTATACTCGCGAGGTGGTCCCATTGTCACCAAGTTAGGATCTGATTATGGGATCCCAGGGAAATCGAGGGCAACCCTATTTATAGACACGTATTACCTACACGCATCTAGCACTTATCACTCCATAATGAGCTGATGATGGAAGGTACAACTCCTTAACGGTTAGGAATTGAAGGATAATTCTTTATTAAAATATTATAGGGACGTATAATTATACTAGCTTTTGCCCGCGACTTCGTTCGCGTGGAATAGTGACTTCCGGCAGATTTTTGGTTTATCTCGAGTTCCAAACTATGTCTGTACCAAATTTCACACAAATCGGTTCAGCCGTTTAGGCGTGAAAGAGTAACAGACAGACAGACAGACAGACAGAGTTACTTTCGCATTTATAATATTAGTATGGATGGATGGTTGTATTCTTTCAGGTTATATCTAGTTGAGTTGATTATGGAAGTTACCGAAGGTACCTACTACTCCTCAATAGTTAGGAGTTCAAAGCAATTGGGAATCTTGAAGGCTAAGGGTTTGGTTTCTTGGTTGAATGTTAAATGCATAGTAAATATTTGTATAGAATACCTAATACAACTAAAAACGAAAATAATAAAAAAACAAATTCACAAAAAAGTGGAAATTAAACTTCAGAAGTAAAATTTGCTGTTGAAGTCGGTGTTGTTTGTTTAATTTCGTTTTTTTTTGGCCACCGACTTCAGAAGCTATTTTAGATAGATTTTTCTTCTGAAGTTTAATTTCCACTTTTTTGTGAATTCGTTTTTTTATTATTTTCGTTTTTAGTTGTATTAGGTATTCTATACAAATATTTACTATGCATTTAACATTCAACCAAGAAATTTGTGTTTTTGAAATCGAATGAAATGTTTTTTTTGCAAAAAAAGTTTGTTTTTTTACGATATTTGGATGAGAATTATTGTGGTTGCTGGCGCGATCGTAATAAAAGCATCGTCACCAAAAATAACCCACATGACTTTTAAAATCTGTAATTACATTTTTTCTCCTTGGTCCCTCGATTATTATGTTTTACAGCACTTTCTGGAACATTTTTTGCCACAGCGATAAGTCCAGCAAGAGGTATCTGCACCGAAAATGAAATAAAAATCATCTAAGTATGTATATTTACTGTTTCCAGTTAAAGATTAGGAGACCTCCCACGGCTCCCACACAATCTCTGCATGTTCCTAAACGTGTTGTTAAAAACGTGACTTGTGACTATGTGTAAAAACATTATCCTGTATTTACACAGTCGGCATATATATAGATTCCGTCACCGTTATCGCAAACCGTAGCCGAAAAGCCTGACTTTTAAGGAACTGTATGAAAATGCAGGGACCAGCGATATTGCTGTTGTGAAGCTTCATTGTCTCGGCGCTTTTCTGGTGGTCGCCACTGTTGATTCTAGTTTTCAGGAGTTGCAGTGATTTGTACTTAGTGTGGAGGGCGCAAAAAAATAAATACCTCGTTGAGGTTTCACATATGCCTTTGCTGCTGCAGTTTGCAACGTGGTTGCAAGTATACTTCAAACTCACTGGTGAAGCTTGGTTTTATGTTAAGAAGATGAGCAGCGTTATCAAAAGACAACGATCACCAATCCGGGTAACAACTCAAGCAGTCAAAAGAAGGTCTCCGACCTTCTTTTTAAATAAAGAAGCGTAAGTAAAGGTACAGCGATCGCCAATCTGTCTGTGAACTCTGCCAAGCGTGCAGGTGATTAAGCTGTTGGCAATTCCCACTAACCGTTTAATCACCGCGGTCATTACCTATCTGTTAAGCAGTAGATTAGAACTGACTGATATAATGGTAGCTACTTATCTTTTTGCTCATTTCTCTTGACGAGGTTAACAGTGCTCACAGCGATATCACTGGAGAGTACGTTGGCACCGGCTGAAACTAAGCAACAGTTGCTTGTTAAATTGGGTATTTCACGTTTTTCATGTTCTATCGTGTTTAAGTAATGGGAACTCGTTATCTCTTCTGTTGAAACTAGAAGTACAGCAATTTGTTTCTTTAGGCGGTTACTGGCACGGAAGAAAAACGGCAAATTTTGTAAATGGAGCTACTTTTTTGTTAGACATAGTACTTGCTATTTACATGATTCAAGAATGGGTTTTGACTAGGAGGACCAATGATCTGGTGAAGGTTGCGGAGATCCGCAGGATGCGAGACGCATGGGACAAGTCAATGTGGCGACTCTTGAGTGAGGCCTATGTCCAGCTGTGGATGTCTTATTATATATATTTATCTATTAGACAGGATACAATGTAGTTTAGTTAATTATGCCTATTTTTCTTATTATCTACCTAATTAATAGTTAAATAAACAAAATCTAAATAAGTTATTTTTATTACTAAGCGCAAAAGGATTCAATAGTTGATTGTATAAAAAATATTGTAAAGTACAGATAACCTTTTACTTATCCATGTTTTAGCAGTCACACGATAATTTACGATTAATTAGAATATTAGTTGTTATGAGAAAAAAATAAAAATATATCCGTATCTAAAGAAATTACCTACTCAGCAAATTGTTTGCTAGGTTGCTATGCCATCATCTTCCCTACGAATTTTGACCTCCAACGTCAGGATGTAAAGTCAAGGTGCCACTTATAAAATCAGGGATTTACCAGTTCATCAAAGGCAGGTCTAAAGTCCCTAGTGTGTGAGGAAAGTAAGCGAGTGTGTACCCACACTACCCACGCTTCATGTATAGCACGGTATAGTTATAAACACTTGATAAATAGCAGCAGAGCCGTATTCAGCTTGCTCAGGGCCATAGAAAATAACATTCAATAAAACCAGAACTAATTAAAACAACTGTTTTAAGGCTAATTAACGATATTGGCGTGGCAATGCGACTGTTAGCAGAACATTGAAAAATAATTTCATATTTACAGTTTTTGCCCTTTTCTAGAAAGTAAGTACCTAAACAAACTGAGCCCTTAGTATTTGTTGTTTAATTGTATCGTCAAATCCGACGCTGGACCGCATTAGATAATTAATGAGTGTTACAATATCGTGGCGGCGCGGGCGCGTGCTGGCTACTGATAACGCAGGTCACAGGTTACTCTTATAAGTGAGGGCAGCATCTCTGCCGGAACAGTCAGTACGTTGGGCTATGCGGCGACGCAGTTTCCTACATTCTCTCAAAATTAAGTGATTTAATCGTTTTATTGGCTTGAACCAAAATGCCGTGGGCAAGCATCAACAGGTAATTAACTTTGATCGTCAAGTTACTTAATGTGTCAATTTGTTCGTGTATGTGATCGTAAATACGCAATCCAACCATTTGTTTGTTAACAATAAATCAACCCAGAATCGTTATCTACTGGTTCTCAATCCCAAAATAGACTATCACGATTAATTAATGTTTAAATTAAATATGTTTTCAGAATTTACGCGAAACCATCAAACACGAGTTCCATGGAATCTCCTGGGACCAGTAGCATCACCGCTGGTCCAGCTTTGACAGCATCTGCTGACTCCGGTGGTCGCTTTGAACTGAGCGACCACGGGTACGGCAAGAGCGCTGTCAAACTCCTCCATGTTCAACGAGATGCAGAATACCACTCCATCCGAGAGTTCGAAGTGTTCACAGAATTAAAATTGCACTCTGAAAGCGCCTACGTGATCGGAGACAATAAAGACGTGGTTGCGACGGACTCTCAGAAGAACACGGTGTATCTGTTGGCGAAGAAGCATGGAGTGAAGACGCCCGAAGAGTTCGGGGCAGTAGTAGTGGGCCACTTCTTGTACATGTACAAGCAAGTAGTAGAGGCCAAATGTAGAGTCGTCGAATACCCTTGGGAGCGACTCCAGGCGGGCGCGCCTCATAATCACGCATTCGTATTCTCGCCGACAGCGACCAGATGGTGCCAAGTGAGCCAAGCTCGACATGGTTAGTTGTGCTTACAAGTATTAGTTTATGTGATTGTTTTAGTTATGATTTCACTTTTTTATTAATATTGTGTTTCCTTTGTTGAACAGAGGCAGTGACTGTAAAATCCGGTTTAAGTGGCCTTCGTGTACTTAAAACAACACAGTCGGCCTTTGTCGATTTCGTCCAAGACGAATACACTACGCTCTCCGATGCTGCCGAAAGAATATTCAGGTACCTAATTGTTTGATTATTTTATTTGTAATTTATTTATTGATTCTGACTTGTGTTATCTTGTTCTTAGTCAGAGGTCTTCCATTCCTCCTTTTGTAATAATTCAATAACTTGGCATATAATACGTCGAAGATTGTCATATATTGTAATTTATGTCTTTATTCAATTAGTGCAATATCTTTTTTTTCTTGTTCAACAGTACTGTGGTGGAAGCAGAATGGATATACGACAACATGCGGACAGCAGACTTCGACAACGCCTGGCTAACTGTCAAAGACGCTATTTTGGACAAATTCGCCGGCCCTGCAGATATCGGCGTTTACTCGCCATCAGTGCAGCATACATTATATCAAGCACAGAAAACTGTGCTGGAGAAAGTACCAGAGGTAAGATTATCTTTGTTTTCTTATTTCATACGGTAAAAGGTACACGAGAATATTCAAAATGTTATAAAGATCAACGCTTTGGAATGGGCAACTACAGTACTTTCGCAAGTTATAATGCTTTCTGACTATAACTTCGCTTGCATTGTTATTATTGACTTTTGAAGTGCCTGTTATAATGATAATTAGTTCTAGTACTACTAATTCAAAATAATACTTTTTGAATTTTGAATAACCAGCCAGCAAATTAGCTATAAGGTGTAAACTCATGACCATGGCGACGCTGACTCCCAAGTGCTCAGACTGAGCTAATCGTAGCTTTGAATAGTACACTAGGGAGGGTCCACCAAAGATCCTTTCCTGAATTGATCAGATCAGAAATGTGTCATATGGCTTATCAGGTTCTCTTTATCATCAGCCACTCATAAAGACCCTGCTGTGCAGTGAGCAATTCACCTTCAGAATTTGACCCCGTATTGTTTTCTGATATCCATTGCTGAATATTTGCACACGCCCATAAGTTGAAACTATAATATGCTAAATATTGTTATCAAGAACCCTGATAACATTTGCCATTTAGGTAGCTAGTCTGTTTATCTATATACTGAGAGGTTGATACTGAGACACGCTAGCTTGAAGTTTGTATTAATTCACCCTATTTTAATTAGACAAGTAATGTTCGATGTAGGCTCGTGTCTAGATAACATCCTTTTACAACTTACTATGTCAACAATTTGCTTAATGGCTGTATTTACTATAGATTTAATGACGTTCAATTTGTATTTTCGCTTTATGTAACGGTTACTAATGTTTCTTTTGATTGCGTGTACGGAACAATTAGGGAATCTATTTTTGGTTGTTTTTTTAACATTAGCGGTGACCCCTGTGATTACTTATCAAAATTGTTTTTTAGGCTATATTTTTTACTGAGTTATTAACTTGAAATAGATACAAAGGAGCGACAAATATAACATAACATCACGCCTGTAATGCCCGAAGGGTTAGGCAGAGGTATATTATTACATTCACATTTCACCAGTTATGATTAAGCTTCATGGAATAGGGGGAAACTTATAGCCATTAACCAGGCACAAAAGCCTATTATTTTTTTGTTAGTGTTTTTCAATTTTTATGTTTTAAGAAATCCTCTTTTCTCTCTTTTGTACCTGTTCAAACGGACGTGAAATGTCTTCTTAGTAGTACAGAAATAAATACCTATTGCAAATTTCTATGTTTAGCTGCGGCGGTCAATAGCCCGCAGTTTTCCCGCAGTCATGATTTCTCTAGGGAACCTTTCCTCAGGATAAAATAACGTAGCTATACAGTATATTTTTGTGAAAAAAAAAAACAATAATCACATATCAAAGATGTCGTTTTTAGGTTACATTTATTTAAAAAATGTAGGATGAGGATTTAGCTTTCTTTACGACTTAGTTATTTATACTAAGCAATTTTATGGCTTTTCGGGGTTTTGTGACTTGCCAATTTGCATATTCTACACTATTAAATGAGCAATACAGTACTTACATATTTTTAATCACGTTCCAGAAAACGGCTCTAACGATTTCAACGTTGTAATATACCGCTGCATACAAATATTACGGGGGTGAGAAATCGATCTAGTTAGGTCGCATATTTATGACAATTAGTTTTTCATATCTTCACCCCACCACTAGGTGGACCGATGACCTGGTCAAGGTTGCAGGAACCCGCTGGATGAGAGACGCACGGGACCGGTCAATGTGGCGACGCCTGGGGGAGGCCTATGTCCAGCAGTGGACGTCTTTTGGCTGAAATGATGATCTTCACCCCAAAGTTCGGGAGCCTGGGAGTCCGAACTTTGGGCCGAAATTATTAAAAATATGCTAGTCATATAATTATAGTTTACTATTATATTTTTCGGCTAGTTATTAGGCATGGCACGTGCCAAGATATTATTATTTACATTCACAACCTATCAATCACGACCAGTCGACCATAATCAGTATCATTATGTCCAATGAAGTTTTATATCACTACCCTAATTTAAGTACCCTACTTTGAGTACCTTATCCTAATTAGCCATATAATAATTTAAAAGAGTTCCTACGCGGAAAAGAATCCAGTATACCTACTCACATATTCTGGTACATAACAATACGATATCGCTGATGACGTCATATTTGGCTGTACTTGTTTTCGAACCGCAGTCACGTGAGCTAAAGGTCATGAGATATCGAGTTCAATTAGAACCTAAGGCCCATTCGATTTATTTTATCTTTTTTTTTTTGGATCAAGTAATACGCAGACATTTTGTTTTTGGATTTATATCAAAGAAATTACCTGAAAAATATAATGTTAAGTGGTAGTGTAGTAAGTTAACAGATACAGGATCATTTTATTAATAATCTAGCTTTTTGAAAACGCTTTTATAAGCTGCTATATCGATCCATACCACACATTCCACAAGTAGGTACATTTCTCTGCATTCCAGGCATTCAATTAGTCATATCGATTTTACGAGCACTATAAAGTCTTCATGATATAAAATGGCTGATACATAAATGTATGATAATAGGTTAACAATAACAAACAACCGCGATCTCATAAAATCGTAACAACAAATATGAATTCCACGTATTACTGTCATCATGATGATTTGTATTATGTATCTGCCCGGATTTGATCCCGCGACATCGTGAAGTCGACGTCAGCTGTTTAAGATACGGTTGCTGTACACAACTTTTTGGACCTTATCGTCGTAAATAATATGGTTACGAGGACGACCTTCAATATTTCATAAGACAGTTTTTAATTTGTATTTTCTTTGCTCACAGATCAATTGGATCAAAATGGCGATGCCGAACAAGCACTACCTCAACATCGATATGTCTAAATTCCCCGCAAACGTAACGAAGGGCGACCCAAGGCACGTCATCTACCAACCCATCGACAAGCCAGCCGGGCTCATCTACGCGCAGCTACGCCGTAGACCCAAAAGTCACTTGTGACACCGTGCCGCTACGGCGTAGCGTTATGATTTTTTAGTTTTATATAATCGTCTCATTATCCTAGTTGTAATAAACAAGGGGACGATTCTATTAATCACCCCTAACTCATCTTTAAGAACTCTCTGAATTATAGACAAATAATGCCATTGTAAGTTCATTATTTCATAAAAAAACGTTAATTAATTGTATCTAAATTTAAACTACTCGTTATGTAATCTAGTCAAGTTCTTATTATAATATTTTGATTAACTGTACTAAATGTATATTGGCTACAGTTTCAATGCGGTTTCTAACCATATAAGATTGTTACAAATAATCTAATAAGTATGACTAAGTTAAATAAACATTCAAAGTATTAAACTTGCTTTTGAATTTATCGTGTTTAAGAGTCACTGAAAGAAAATACATTTTTATGGACATTTATTAAATATAAAATACATATTGCTTACTTTCACTAAATTGAAGTTTACAATGTTTTTAATTCTCGTAAAGAGACATAAATGGTTTGATAATATAATATACGAGGACTGCCCAACGACATATTATTACGTATATATTGATTTCAGGTACATCACGCTAATAAATTATTTCGTTATACTTAAAAATAAAAAAATCCCTTTTACAGACGTTTGGTTCCGATGATCTTGTCTGCCAAAGCGTAAAGCTCCTCGACCGTCTGTAAAAGATAGAAAAGTTGTTTAGTAATGAATTCTTAGAAAAAGATACGACTTATTATTGTCATAAAAACAAATGACAAGTATTTTCTTAAGAATCTACTGATCGTCGAGTTTAGACGTAGAACTGATTGTTTATATATAATCGAAGTTTTGCAGTTAGTATTGTAAACACAAAACTGTAAGTAATAGTATTTCCTACAACTACACAGATCGCAGAAAATGATTGATAAGAAAAATGACCATAGAGCGTACGAGTAAGATAGAAGAAGCCTTTGGCCGTGACCTTCATGTCTCCAATCAAGACATATTTATGCAATTGTGTGTGCGCAAATCGACCTCCCTCCATGGATAAAAATATTAAGGAACCTTACAGCTGACGAAGAATGGTTTTACTTTTATGAGAAGTTTAGTAGACGTTGAGCAGAAATGTACCTACCCACGTATGACGTCATATCCTATTAAACTATCACGCAATATGATGTGACGCAGAAACTCTGAAAACGTAAACAATATCAGTTACATGATTGATACGGAAGTGAGTCGAACAGCGAAACTTTTTCTTTATGGTAGGTACCTATCAAAACCTTCTATTATTTCCTACTTTCCTTCTTATTTGTTCCTAAAGAAATATTGATCTTGTTCTAGCCAATATATTTTGATTATCCAAAGTTTTAGTGGCACAAACAACTCATTTGTCACCGACTACGGTTCGAAATGTCCCAATGGTGCGATCCACTATCAAATTGAGTGGGTAAACAAAAGACTGTGACAGTAATGATGAACTAGACTTATTGTTATGTGAATATAGTGTGTACAAACAATGTACATTGAATAAATGTATATCGAAGTAAGTAGTATTTAGTGTTACCCACAAAGCAGTTTGTTCAAACATTACGTAACGGATAAATAATTTAGTTTATGTTCGAATCATTAAGTAATCGTGTAACTGGTTCGGTGTCAAAACTATTTTAAATAGGGGAATAACTTTGGGATACATGTTTTTATAATGTACCTGCCTGTTAAGTTATTGATTGTATAAAATCGCTCTTTGGCATCTTTCAGAGTTTAAATCCTTTACCGGTATTAATTACCGACGTACTTATGAGGATCATGGGCGCCGCCAGGACCAGTTAAATGGAAACAGCTCGAATTGTTTTGAAGTCCACCTCAGATATGTTAGATTAAACGAGTAATGTTTTCGATCCAAACAGAAAAGCCCGTCTACTGAAAAAAATAAGATTCAAGAGCGAGCGTAGCAAGCTTGAAAATTTTAACACCTATCTTGAATTTGATAGGCGAATAAAATTCCGACTGCATATTTGTAATGAAAAGCTTATGATCGCAAAGGACAAAAGAAAACTGAGCGCGAATACATTAAGATATTCTCATATAATTGGGTTATTTTTGTTCATACATACAAAAAATAGGCATGCCAAATAGGCGTATTTTTGCTTCGAATACATTGGCTTCTCTATAGTGACTCACACGCTGCCTACGGCCCTGACGATGGGAGACTCGAGGCTAAGCGGTGGTACATGCTCAGCGTTCACAGGAAAAGAGTACAGTATGACACTAACTTTATTAAAGAGGTGATGAACAAATTTCGACAGCAACCTTTCAAATCAAATTTTTATTCAACAGTAGTAAAAAATATTTATTCCTTTCTATGTATTTTCTTTTCCGACACCGGTGCTAGCGGACGCCTTTACTCAACTTACACTTAAAGTAAAAACTTACCAAAGACGTGAGATCGACTTACAATTTGACTTTCCTTATGACCTAGAACTAGATCCTTGATATAATATTTAACAACCTTATAAAAACATCGAACTGAATTCGCTTATAAATCAAAGAAAGGCAGAAAAACTTCAAAGCGTAGAAATTGAATTAAGTACGGTATTTTCAAGTCTGTAAAGTCTGACCTTATAATTCCTGGTTTCATTTTTGTTATGATTCTGGTTAAACATCGATTATATTCTATGAGTAACAAACGTTTGGATAGCACGAGTGTGTGGCGAGGTTAGGTCATTATTTATCAATCGTGTTCTAACGTGATTCATGTCCAGTTTCAAACTGGTTTGAGCCGAATTTATTAAAGGCCCAGACAGATGGCTCGTTTAACGCGTGAGTATTCGTTGGCCGATCCATAGTTACGACGCGTCTACTGCGGTCTTAACAATTTTAAAGACCAGAGAGAACTGGTTTATTGATTGTTCTTCCTAATGTACAGTAATTTCTTCATCGACTCAAATCAGTGGTGTGCATTAGCTCTAAAAGGGATTTTAATAAATCGTTTAGGCGTATTTACATTAGCGCCGGAACAGTTAATGGACAAAGTTTGAAGTTCAATGCACCAGGATCACGCGATTTTGTATTAAAAGTTCACTAGGTATTTCAAGTAATCATTTTAATTTGCGAAGGAAAGGGGAAAATTGGCAATTTTATAATAGAAGTTTTTATCACCTTTTCGTGGCTTGAATTTATGAGAATTTTTGTGGAGAGCATTTCAAGTTCAATATCATTTCATATTCAATAATATGAAGTATTGCCACTTCGTAATTTCAAAATTCCGAATAAAACGCCGGATATTTTATATAATTTTGTATTCTTTATTTTTTTCTATACTTATTCATATATTTCACTGTGAGACATGAGTATTTTACGTTAAATTATGTTGGTCAGGCAATTTGAGATCCGGAGATCTATGGAGCCTGTTTTTGAAGTACATGTTTTTAGATAGTAGGTATTATCATCGGCACGATTCTTGAGCGCTGACGCAAAAGTGAGTTATTGGGTCCCTTTGGTGGTATGAAGTGAGACGCGGGGCGGGGAAAGTGCAGTGATTGGCCCGTAGCGCATCGCGTCATAGCCGTCACTCCGTCACTCGGGATTTGTTCTTTACTCCTGCTGCACTTACCTCACGATTAATACATAATAAACGGGTGTGCGTTTTACTTGTCATAAAGTGTACGATGCGCACAGCGATCCCCACTCTTCCGCCGAGCGCCCAAGAACCGTGCCGGGTATTATAGGTATTTTATAGTTAAGTATAAATTTAATATTTGGCCACTTACTGGGTCTATGCAGAGATAGAATAAAAAGGAGAAACAGAGAAGAAGCTAACAAAATGTTTTTAAAATAATATCATTTTAAAACCCTTCTGTAACATCGAATCTTTCTGAAAAACTAGAAACTATAAAACGAAATGTTTCATGAAAACAATTTTATGCGTCCAACATTAAATATTGCCAACAAATATCGAACTCAATTTCAATAAATGGGACTTTGTCCTACTCCGAGGTATTGTGTAAGAAGAAACTATTGGAACAAAGTATTAGGCAGCTAGACTGGTGACAGCCTAGCTACGCATCTGATAAGAAATAACGCGAATCCCCACAATAATGTGTACTCAACACGCACCAACCAAAGTATAATATAAACAAAGAAACTTCAGCCATAGTTTATTATACCGTACGTTCGTTATTATTCGATAGTACACTCGAGAGCAATGAATCCGGGTCACTTAAAGAATGTTAAAAATCTCGGAAACTAAAAATGATACATAATGCAATAAATTGTATTTAATAGACAATGTAATACTCCTTAAATGAAAGTAAAAAAAATATGAGTCACCATACATTTTATTAACACAAAATTACATAAAGAAAAAACCTGCTGATCTCTCCTTAAAACAAAAATAGGAAACATGTAATTTTTGAACTTTATTACGATTTTCTTGAATTTTAATACTTAGTATTGCCTCCTCGTGCTTCCATTACTGCGTTTACGCGGTTTGGCATGCTGTACACCAAGTTCCTTATACGATTTTGGGGAATATTCTCCCATTCCTCTGTGAGAGCAATGTTGAGCTCACGAAGCGTGATTGGGGGAGGGTTTCGTTGTTTTACGCATCTGCCTAGCTCGTCCCAAGCATGCTCGATCGGGTTGATATCCGGGCTGCGCGCTGGCCACTCCATACGAGTAATGTTCATCTCTTGAAGGTAGTCATTCACAATCCTACCTGTATGAGGTCGGGCATTGTCATGCATAAATATAGCATCCTCACCTAAATTGACCATAAATGGACCAACGTGATCATTGAGGATTTCTTCCACATATTTTCGCTAGTTAAAGAGCCGTTTTCTATGATCACCAGCTCTGTGCGACTTTCAGAAGAAATTCCGGCCCACACAAGTACAGACCCACCACCGTAGGCTACTTTTTCTTCGATGCATGCTTGCTTGAAACTTTCCCCTGGTCTTCGATACACTCTGTGTCTTCCATCGTGCTTGTAGAGCATAAATTTTGATTCGTCGGAGAACATAACTTTTGACCAATCTTCAATACTCCAATTTACGTGGCTCTGGGCATATCTTAGTCTTGAAATACGATGCCCACGCTCCAGTTTAGGGCCGTTTGCAGGTCTAAGGGGTTTTAAGTTAGATTCAGCAAGCCGACGTCTTACTGTCCATGCACTTGGGTTACTTCTTCCGAGGCGTCGAAACTGATTTGTGAGTTCAGTTCCTGTGAGAAAGCGATTACGAAGCATGGTGTTCACCAAGTATCGGTCTTCTCGTGCTGTGGTACACCTGGTTCTGCCCGTTCCTGGTCTGCGTAGGTTAGAACCAGTTTCTTTGTAACGTCGGAGAACTCTTTGTACTGTTGACAGCGACACACCGACAGTCCTGGCTGTATCGCGCTGACTCCGGCCGGTTTCCAGCATTGTAAGTATTCTGGTGCATTCTTCAGGCGTAAGCGACATAATTTCAGCTTGAATAATGAATATAGAGCACTATCAACATGGTTTATGTACACACATAAATGACAGATTACAAACAAAAGCAAAACCAAATGCTGTAATTACGTAGTTCCATCTTCGAAAGTGGCCCTTTTTCAAATTTGATTTTTTTATGATATAACTTTACAATAACTAAGAAGTTTTAATACCTTCATTTAAGGAGTATTACATTGTCTATTAAATACAATTTATTGCATTAACCTATCATTTTTAGTATCCGAGATTTTTAACATTCTTTAAGTGACCCGGATTCATTGCTCTCGAGTGTATTTCGACTACAATTATAGCACTCTGTAATATACATAATAAGTTGTAAGATAAGACCGATTAAAAAGAATATACTCGATTAATTTTCTAGTACAATTATGCGTCGCGTCAGTTGATTGACTTCTGTATGATTACATGGTCTGGTAGTGTCTGTGTGCAGCTGCACTCTTACACGAGCGCAAGATGAGTCCAGAGGTCCAATATATCACGGGAGGGCCCCAGGTCACGCTAAGCTGGAGTCAATCCACTGCGATCCGGTTTACCACGAGCTATCATTATTGAACTAGACTATATAAACAAACTATTATGAGATAGCAACTTCAAGACCCGGTGACACGGTGATATCCACGCATTTAGACAATTCTTGGTAACTACGTGCCAGCTGTCTTGGAACCCAATGGCTTGGCCCACGTCGATGGGAAGAGACCAGGGCCCCGAGTCTGCTATTCAATAGTGTCAGAATGGTCGATCATTGATCTCATAATGGTTGATTTACGACAAGCCAAAAAGTACCTTAAGTCGACAGGCATAAGGTACTTTTTGGCTTGTCATCAATCAACCATTATGAGATCAATGATCGACCATTCTGACACTATTGAATAGCAGACTTGGGGCCCTGATGGTATGACCATAAATAATGTAATGGAAGTTGGGTAGACCTTTGGTGTGGGATGCAACTTGAACGACACCCTCGCAACATCCCATCTTTCTAGCAAGGGCGGCTGAGCTGGGGCGGCTGCTGCATGTGCTGACAACCTCGAACGGCGCAAATACAATAGTTATTGTTTGAGCTGTTTGGGGTTGAACACTAGGGCCGATTGGTCGGTTGGTAGGCTCTTCAAGTGACCAGAGAGCTGACCCATGTTTTGGCCAAAGAATCAGCATTTTTATCCAACGTGGGTAATGTGGGTATGCTGGCAGCCTTCGGCACACTTTTTCTGTTGACCTTGTCTTGTAATAGGGTAGTTGACTAAAAAATCTAATTAGTCCGTCAGATAAATTTCCAAAAAATATTGGACACGTACCTACTTACCAATTTTTTTTTATCACGTAAACAATATAAATGAAGACGATACATGCTTCGAAAAGTCACGCGACGTCATAGTTTGGTACATTTTTTACCAGAAAGTGACGTCACCAGCCCCCACTCACGATCTTTGACACGTTTTATTTTCGTAATTTTTTATTTTTCGTTAATCTAGCAGACATAATCATATTTTTGTAGTCAGTCAACTACCCTATTATTTCCTTTTTTTATTTGTATGTACGTATTTAATTAATTATACCATACCTATAAATTGTAGTTTATAAAAAAATAACAATTGTATAATTACCGTGAGGTTCTTCAGGTGTTTGACTTCGTTTGTCTCGTATTTGAGCTGCGCGAACTGCTCATCAGTGAAGCGAACACCTTTTTCGAGGTCAAGCTGCTTTTGCTCTTCCATTTCTGCACGACATCTCGCCAGCAGTTCTGCGGGTGTTAGCTTATCGCCTTCTCCCTCCATTTCTTCTTCTGGCATCTCTTCCTCTCCAATGGCCTATAAAAAAGTAATGCTTTAAGGACTGAAGTTTTAATTTAATGTTTCAGTCTAAGTTTAATCAAAACCGTCGTTACCAGGTCCGATTTCTGTGAAGCTTTCAATTTTCTGTAGTAAGCTTCAGCACGTTTCTTGGATGCACGGTTAACTTCGCGGTTGACCATTCGCCAAAACACGAACACTGGGTGATGGAACAGCTCTGGTGGACATTCTTTCAGTGGCGTCTTCCCGACTAGGATTAGTCGCTTGAGCCTTTCCATCTCATCCATCTGACAATAAAACATGAACTACTGTTTAAGAAACTATAAAATGCACACGTTCAAAAAGAACCATTACGTAAGTAGGTCTATACGGTAATAAAAGTTATGTTGTTGCTCGTCGCAGGTTCCTAATGAAATCGTAAAGTTCTTAAAGCAATGTTTGACTGATGGGTGGGTAATTAGTTTCTAGTTGACTGGCGTTTAATTAGCAAAATACACGAAAGGCGTCTGTCAGTGATGATTGATTGGCGGAAGGTTATTTACTTTTGTCCCTGAAAAGAGTATATAGAACCAACATTATTTTGCAGAAATGTGATCATGTCTGTGATCGATCAACGTGCTGAAAAAGCACATAATGGTTATTAATGTAAAAACAACTCTAATAAGGAAATCTGAGGAGAAGATCTCGTATTCGAGAATGATGTCTCGTCAATTTTTTTTTAATTATTTCTGACATTTTTGATCGTAAACGATTTCAACTTGAAAGTCGATAACGGCGTAGGTCAACATCTATCTCGATTACTGATTAATTTTCAAATTAGTATTAAAACGTTAAAAAAAGCGGGCACGAAACCAGGGGCGAAGTACGGTGACCGAAACGGGGCATGAGCACATAATTGTTACGTCTCCACTGACCAGTTTGGCCACAGGTCAGGCCTGGTTTCCACCAAGGTGACCCGAGAGGAACCGTTTGGGAATCGACCAATGATATTAGTTGAAACATCACTCGTTCTGTGATTGGTCAAGTATTGCTCGTCTCCACTTTGGTGGAATCCGCGCTTCAACGCTGGTTTCGCGCCTTTATACTTAAGTCATAATCTACTCACCACACGCGAGTTGATCCTCCTGTTGAGGGTCTCCTCATTGACCGCCCGGATCCTGTCCTCGAGTTCCGTCATGAAGGCTTTGTCTGTGAGCCGCACCAAGTTGGAGCCCATGTGCTTCTCCAGCCGGGCACGGACATGCGGGTGCGAGAAGCTGAACAAGAAAGGATTTAAAAACTCATTTCTAAGGAACCTTTTTGGAATTATACCTTGCCCTTAAATTGGCCATGTGAAGACGAGTTACTAATCTTCAACAGTACCTAGATAACTATATCTAACACCGATTTACAAAACAATTTTTTTTATGATAAACAGATATTTACAAGCGACCGAAAACCAGATATAAAATGAATCGGGACTCTGAACGAAATCTTTCGAAATTATCTACAATCAAATAAACTATCATTGAATATTCTAAAATCACGAAATAAGTCAATAAAAACCTTTACAAAATTACATTTGCCTGTATGTAACACGAAGAGCAGAAACATTGCTAACAATTAAATAAAAAGACGATAACAAACACACACAACAATTTTGGCGCGAATTCACCACGAAATAACCTCACTTTTTCAAATCATTCACTGCACATAAAACAAAACAAGGTAAATACGCATGCTAATGTGTGAAAACAATAAAAACGGAACACTTGATAGTGAGCAACAAAGCGTACGTGAGCATAAACAATTACTTAAGTTTTTTTTATAGCCAAGTAAGTTACGTACCAGAGCCGCGAGGATTCCGTGGAACCTCTTTCAGTACCCGTTTTGGCGGTGGCTCAGGCAGAATGGGTAAACCCACCGGAGCCGGCCAGACGTCTCGCCGTTGCCGTAAAGTTTTAGTAGTTTTGACGCTACATGCTTTGTGTCATAGTTGGGACCTTTATCGTGGTGTACGATGGGCCTGGCACGGTATGGCACGGCCCCCACCGACACCACAATATGTTGGTACAAAATTCGTGTTAAGAAGTATTCACACCTTTATTAACGCTGGTGTTAGGCGGGCAGCCATCTTTTTTTAATAAGTTTTTAAACTGACTTGGTCACTAACACTAACTTGATTTTATTTTTGTGTTTTAATGACCTGGTTACTTGGACCTTTAAGTCAAGACACTAACTTGACAATCACTTAACAATCTTGAACACTGAAAACAGGATATTTTTCTTGTTTACTGTTTTTTCGAGCTCCCGATGTTTAGGCGCTCTTACAAGCACCACGACATGATAAATATCCCGTTTTCGATGTTTTTTTCATGTTTTCCCTTCGTAGATTTATTGATTTATTATTCTAATAATTGTTATCAACATAATTTAAAGTTAAAACGATTAGAGGTCAGGGATAAGAAATATTGGTTTATTTATTTTTTAGCTTCTTTGAGGTTAAAGAGTACTTCCAGTAATATCTATGAACAGATGAAGTAAAGATCAACGTAGCAAGGTTAACTGATTGATATGTAATTGTATGTGAAGACATAATATAGGTATTAAACATACCTAATATTTGAGATGCGATATCATTATGTTAAAATACCACCCAAGCACCATTATTGTTATTAGCCTGAGTTTTCCCATTGCAGCTTACTCACTCAACTTCCACTTTTCTCTAATGGGCTATTCAGTATGTCTTTGAAAAAAAATCCAAAAGACAATTTTTTGTTTTATTCGAACAAAAAAGTTTGTTCTACAAGGTTCTTAAGCTCACATGACTGTTGAGAGTTTAACTCAACGCCATACATGGCACCGGCATGGCAATTTTGACTTACTGTTTATCGAATGCATAAAGTTGCATATATTTACGTCTATTTGTTTCCAAATAGTATTAACCTATATAAGTATATACGATATTAGCACATTTTGGCAAGGAAAGATGATTGGGTTGGTGGAATAAATCACTTTATTTTGCAACCTTACACTGGGGAGGGCGTGAAGCGAAACACATAAAAGCACCATTACGTGGGTGCAAATAATTACTTGTAGGCTTGTAAACAGGCAGACGGGACTGTTCATTTGGAATACTGAGCTCTTTCATATTTAATTTGCCTCCAAGTTATGTAAGTGTAGGAAAAGAGAGCAGAGAATGAAACAAGAGGAATGGACCAAGGATCTTAGCAGCCGTAGGCAGGACTTAGTAGGTACTGTAGTTTCTGCCTTACCCATAGAGAAAGGCTTCAGTATCTTATTTTCATCATTAAGCCACTGTGTTGTTTAGATATGGTAATGGTGTGGTATAAACTGGTATCTATGTAAAAGCGAAATTACCCAAGAAGTATTAACAATTCAGAGATGTCCGAGTACCTATTCTTAAAATGGCTTATCATCACAAGATAACAACTGACAGGAAAATGATTTATCGTTGTAAGGGCAAATAACCCGGATTATATTTTATAACGCGGGCTGTGTGTATGCTGACCTGGGTTTACACATTATCTTCTAGATAAGATGATCATATTATAGGTAGTTTGAAAATTAATTCTTCCTTTACAGAAAATAACAGTGAAGCTCTATTGACATAGTTCCAGATTAGAACTTCCGGGATCTGGGATAAGAAAGGTGATAACGGTCAGTGTAGATCTGGTTCTTGCACTAGGAGTTCCTGAATCACAAGAGAAAAATCCACTGTCATACTTTTTAGCAGTAAGGTGTTGTCTTTTTGGGAAAGGCCCTGACTAACCATGCACCACTGTAACTTTTGAAAGCTAGTATTAACTGTGGCCACACGAAAAGCGTCGAGGTAATGAAGCAAAGAGGAACTCTCTTACACCCTCATTGGGGGAAGTCTGGCTGTGGATGATGATGAAGGAAGCTAAACTAGTTCGGAAGAAATAATTCAACTGTCTTGAATTCCGCAATGAAATTAATCAGAAAAACTGCGGATGAGTAATTTCTACTTCCTCTATAACAAGCTGATTGCTTATAATAAACATAAAATGTGTCATCATTAACACTGAAAACGGGGTATTTATCGTGTTTACTAAATATTTGTAAACAAAGTAGTAAACGTGGTAAATATCCTGTTCAGTATATGTAACTGATATAATGTTAGTGACCGTGTGAGTTTGAAAACTTATTTAAAATAAAACTAGGTGTTGCCAGCGGCTTCGCCCGCTACAACTCGAAAAATATCCCACGGGAAGATAAAATCGGGATAAAAACTATATCCTATGTGTTTATCCAGGTTATAAACTATCTGTATCCAAATCCGTTCAGTAGTTTTTGCGTGAAAGACTAACAAACATCCATACATACATATTTACAAACTTTCTCGTTTATAATATTAGTAGGATGTGTCGTCCATTAGTTTTCCATGTTCTATGGTGTAGGGTGCACAGTTGCTAGGTAACGGTCCACCCCGTTTCCGAAAGTTTCCGCCGAGTCCGTGGATGGTGACACGTAGACACGGCTCCAGGGCCGACATGGTAAACATGTTGTTACCTATATGAGGGGTGTGTTTATCTAATATTGACTAAAATATCGTTTGAGAGGCTAATAAAAAGGATCGTACAAAAGCTATTACGTTGAAGCTTAACATTTTTCAAAAAATCAATTGAAGTGTAGGGCGTGGTTTTTCATTATAAGTAGACGAAAATGATTAGGGACCTTATTCCTCGAAATGGGTTTTTGCAATTGGCACAATTATTAAGAAATGAACAATCCCTACTAGGAAACTACTTTTAGAAGTATTGTGTGTTGCACACCCGATTTTTTTTGGAATTTAAATGGTGTAGACTACTAACCCATTTCTGAAGCATACTCGTAATAAGTGCAGTAAAATCGTAAAAAGTGCATGTTAAAACACGCACTGTAGCTTTTTTGTGAAAACAAACTACTAAAGTAAAGTACCCTAACCTAAAGTACGGTAAGGTATAACGTTTATACAAATCGTACCCAATCAAGTATATCTCTGAAACTCCTACAAATTACCATAAGTTATCTTCGTGTATCTTGAATCTATGACTTTGTACGCTCATTTGAATTCATATCGTTCTCGGTAAGGAGGGTTGAGTAACAACCCAAGAAACACGTAATCTGTATATTCACTGAAGTAAAGACTGATTTACGTTTTAAAGTCAGACTATCACTTTAAATCAGTTTTGACTTAGTTTAAATGCTTTTGAGTACCTTATAAAGCCTTGTAAATAAGAAAACCTAATACCTACATTAAATAAATGTTGTCGAAATATTTTATAACACATTTTTAAGATTAAACGCATTTTTATGATCTTTTCTTATGCTTATTTACAGCTAAGCATTAGCCAAACCTTTACTAAAGTTTTAGCTCTGTTATCTTCTTATTTTATTATTACTTTAAAGCTTTCAGCACTATTTAGATAAATAAAAATGTAATTTTATGATTATTTGACTTAAGGGATTTTTTAATACTTTAATAAGACTGACAACATTAAAAAACACTAGTTGAAAGATTAAAACATTAATATTATATGACGCCAATTGCTTTCTGGTTTCTCTAACATAAAAAATAAAATTATAACACACTTACGAATGAAATACTACATAATATGTTTTTCTTTTAAGCGAAGTATCCATAGAAGAAATTTTATAGGTTAAAATTAATCAAATCGTTAAAAAAATGACAAAATGTGTCAGATGTCGATTTTAAATTTGTCCCTATTTTTATTAAAAAAGCATTTCTGTGAGGGCGCGAGAATAAAGCCACAGACATATATATATTTTCACATAAGACTAATACCCCCTGCTCATTTGCATTCAAAACAAAATAAAATTGATGATAAATTAATGATAATAAATAACACTACAATACACTTAACAAAATAATCAAATCGGACATGTTTCGATAAGTTTTTTCAAATACTTTTATAGAAAGAAAAAAAAACGTTCAGCTTTAGAATAAAACGTTACTTTGGCATTGTAATTCAAAGTGACTGTTAAAAACTGTATATAACGTCTAAAAAAATTATTTTTGCATTAGAATATGCTGTCTAACAACTTTACTAATGTCTGTCTTCAGTAACATTATAAGCGCTGGTTAGCAGCACTAATATATTTAATAATGCTCAAAGCCGTATTATTTGGGGCCCAAATTGAGCTTACAAGACACTTATAAACTTTTATACGGCTGATATAGTGCTACATATGCTGCCCATATACTACTTTGCACGCGTAAGTCCATGCTGTTGTACGCTTCTTATAATGTTGTTTTGTGTTACTTGGGAAGTAAGTAACATCGTAAGTTCATGACAGTATTACCTATTAAAATAAAAATTATAAGTACCTTATTAACTTTTATTTAACAATAAACAGTGTTACCAGACGCTATGCAATTGTGCTGATTGTTTGTACGTTTCCTTGGCAGGTTTTCGTGAAAATATTCTACAATATTTAACTTTTGAGCGAAGAGGAGTTTGTGGTCAAATAATAACAGCCGTTCTGGTAGATCTTCAGGTTAACCCGCGCTTGCCTGGGTTGGTCCGAGGATGAGTGACCACCTATCATATACTGAAATTCCTCCGTGCATCAGAAAGTACAAATAGCCGTGGTCCGTCAATTATAGATCTTTAACAGTCTTTGGTTACAGGAAGTCGGTGGCCCGAAAGTCTGCCAACCAGTCTTATAAAGGGGTCAGTTAACTGCCTCCGTGGTCGAGTGGTTTAGGCGTTTGCCTTGTGACCCGGTGGTCGTGGGTTCGATTCCCACGGGAAACATACTTTGTAAAGTTGTTTCCAGTTTGGTTAGGACATTGCAGTCTTGAATCACCTGATTGTCTGCTAAAAAGACGGTTCCGTGCTTCGGAAGGCACATATAAGCCGGTGGTCCCGGCCGCCAAATGGCGGTCGTCAAACCATGTCAGAGGCCCTTGCGGCGGTTTAGAAACTCTGACACTAGGGTGTGTAGGGTCGTAAGACCTTGCTGCCCACACGATAAGAAGAAGAAGAAGAAGGGGTCAGTTAAGCAGTAGCTCCATATAATATTCTGGTTTTCAGCTGTATCCGGTTAGACTGGAAGCTGAACCCAAACATAGTTGGGAAAAGGCTAGATGATGATGATTTAAAATTCTATCTAGCCTTGGACCAAAGTTTCCGAAGTCAGTTCGTCCACGTGAATCATGGATATTGTGCCACAGAAACGTGTTACCACTACAAAAGTATCGGGTCTACCTGTACGAGTGCCAAAAAAGTATCAGACGTATGTACCTGCGCTTGTGCCAAAAAAACTATTGGTACTACCTGTGTGTACTAAATTTAATTAAAATAAAAACTTTTTAACAAAAAATAAAACCGACTTCAAAAAAAAAAACACGAAAAAGTGAAAAATAAACTTTAGAAGAAAAATCAGTTTCTGAAGTCGGTGACTTTTGTGTTTGATTTCATTTTTTTGCCACCGACTTCAGAAACTGATTTTTCTTCTAAAGTTTATTTTTCACTTCTTCGTGTTTTTTTTTTAAGTCGGTTTTATTTTTTGTTAAAAAGTTTTTATTTTTCACTTTTTAGTGGTTCACATTCACGTTTTTTGAGTTTTGTTGATTTTTCAAAAACCGCTTGTCCGATTTCGATAAAAAAAAAAATATAGGACCATTTGGGAAGTACACCCTTTCCAACAAAAAAATATTTTTTCAAATCGGTTAGCAAGTGACGGAGTTATGCCCGAACAAACACAAAAAAAAAAAACTAAATGTGGCACTCGGAGAATGCCGCGGTAAATCTATTGCATAGCATTTTTTATCAACAGCAAATAATTAATTATTTAATTTGACAACCTCAGTTGACAACCTTGTTATTTTCCGTAACCATAGCAAAAAGTACTGAATCCTGAATATTTTCGTTAGGGAATTTCTGGATTCGCTCTCCACGCTCAAGGCCCGCGATAGAAGCTATGCAATAGCTTAAAACAAACATTCGAATTGAGAACCTCCTTCTTTTTTTAGAAGTCGGTTAAAAAATCGTCCCGCGCGAAATAGTAACAGACAAAGTTTAACATTTATCTGTGTGGACTATGGAAGGTACAGGCGAACAAGCTAATAAGTGCATATTAATTAGCTCAAAAAACTCATCAACATCTGTATAATCTTAAAATTAAATGCAAGTTAGCTGGCTGTATACTTATTAGCTTGTTCGACTGTACAAGGTACACATTTCTACAGACCTTTTGACCTCTACGATTTTGAGATTCTCTAAAGATATAGGTGAAATATGGTTGGTTGTAAATTCATGAATAATGAAATCTAGGTTTCGTGACTACGTTTCAGGTCTTTTTTTTTTTTTTTTTTGGTGGGTGGAAAATCATCGAATAACCCCCCCCGCTCTTGGGCAGAGCGAAGGGGAGTGTCAGACTTCTACTGACTAAAAACCAAACCCATGTTCCTTCTTCTTCGCCCTTGTGTCGGAGCCGCGGTAACCTTTCGATATCCACAGCCCCGACGGGCGTCGGCCCTTGCGGGCCCCTCCTTGCTGACATCTCTTTGAGGCGCGCGTGGAACACGTACGCGCCGCCGACACGGTCTGTTGCCGTCATGACGACGGCCGGACGGCGAGCTAGCCCGTTACTCACCGTCCACAGGCCCGCGTCTACGGTGGCCGGAGGTCATCGCGTGACCCCCGACGCCCGGAGCGCCTTCCGCGGCGGCTGGGACGTTGAGAGGTTCTCTCCCTCTCTCGTTCCGCCACCTCCTTCGCTAGCATCACTGCTTCGCAGAAGGAGGCGACGGCGTCCCATTCCTCCTCGCCCCGGACCATGGCTTGCACCAGGGCCGGGCGCGAGAGGTCGCTGCCGCCGATCGTCGCTACGAGAACACGGCGGGGCTCCGCCCAAGCAGGGCACGCCTCCACAGTGTGCTCCACCGTGTCCTCCGGTCGATCCTCGCAGTGGAAGCATCCGGGCGTTTCCTCCCGCCTGATTCGGTACAGGTACCTCCCGAAACACCCGTGTCCGGTGAGGACCTGCGTCAGACGGTAGGTGAGGGCGCCGTGGCGCCTCTCCAGCCACTCCTCAAAGAGGGGACTTACCGCCACTATCGTGGCGTGCCCTGCGCTGGGTTGCGACAGTCGCTGTCTCCATGCCGCCATGAGATCGCACCGGAGGTCTGTCCGCCGCGCAGCAATGTGCCGCGGCAGCAGAGTGACCCCCCGGTGAAGCGCCTCCGCGCGCCACTCACGTAGGCGCGCGAGGACTATCGCCTCCAGATCCCACGGCGGCAATCCGGCAAGGAGAATCGCCGCCTCGCGGGAGATCGTGCGGTACCCGCGGACAAGCCTTACGGCCATGACCTTTTGGGGCGCGTTCAGGTAGTGGACGGCCCGCTTTTTCACGGCACGCGCCCACACCGGGGCCCCGTAAAGGGCCATGGACCGCACGATCCCCGCATACAGCCTACGGCAGGAGGCGTTTGGCCCCCCCAGATTGGGCAAGAGCCACCTAAAGGCAGCCGCGGCCCGCTCCAGTCTGGGAGCCAAACGTCGGAAGTGCTCCACGAAGTTCCACCGGCTGTCGAGGACGAGTCCGAGGTACTTTAAAGTACACTCGACGCCGATGGAAACCCCTCCCACCGATAGCTGGGATCCCGACGGTGGCACGTTCCCACGCCCATAGAAACACATGGCCTCGGACTTGTGAAGTGCCACCTCGAGACCCAGCTGCCGGATCCTCTCAACGACTATCGCAACCCCGCGTGTCATGTTCGCGGCCGCCGCCTCGTGCGACTCCCCCCGTGCCAGCACCAGCGTGTCGTCCGCGTAGCAAACGACGCTGACGCCGTCAGGGAGGTCGGCACGCAGCACCCAGTCGTAACCGATGTTCCACAGGGGCGGCCCCAGAACCGAACCCTGCGGAACACCGCACGACATCTCTCGCCGGTTCCATTGTCCGTCTTGACCAGGGTAGATGACAGCCCTGTCTGTCAGATAGTCCCCGACTACACGACGAAGGTAGGCCGGCACCCGGTGATACCGGAGTGCCTCCTTGATGCAGCTCCAGGGCATGGTGTTGAAGGCGTTGGCGATGTCGAGAGACACCGCCAAGACCACACCGCCCCGAGAGACCGCATCCCCCGTCGTGAGGGCTCTCACGCGCATGATGGCGTCCACCGTCGAGCGCCTCTTGCGGAAACCGAACTGGTATTCCGCAAGATCCGGACCCATTCCCTCAAGGTGCTCGGCGAGGCGGTTTGCAATTACTCTTTCAAAGAGCTTGCCCACCTCGTCGAGCAGCACAATGGGCCGGTATGCGGACGGCGAGTCCGCAGGGCGCCCGGGCTTCTGAATGAGGACCAGCTTCCCCGTCTTCCAACGACGCGGGAACTGGCCTCTCTCCATGCACGCGCTGAAGAACCCCTCCAGTCGGGGCCCAAGAGCCTCTGAGGCCAGGGCCCAGGCTTTGCCAGGCAAGCCATCGGGCCCCGGGGCGGTATTTTTGGCCTTAAGCCTCCGTACCGCCACTCTCAGGTCTACCCCAGTCACCTCCGGAATGTCGTCATCAGATCCTGATTGGTCCGCTTCCGGCACCGCAGGTGGCGGAGCCATTGGCGGGGGACGATGCTCCCCTGACTTGGTAATTAGTTTAAAAGACTTAAATTTAGGTATTTCCATCGCCACGACTTATTATTGTGAGACGCATTTTGGCAACTTAATTATACCTGCAACTAAACCTATTTACCTACCTAGCAAGCTATAATAAGTACCTAAGTATTTAGCAATTCGTAGCTGATTCGTAGCAAGCTACGAAAAAGTGCTACGAACTTTTACACCATCATTATGGGAACTGAGTTATGCATAGAAACAGAGAATAGCTTGAAAAAAGCTGATAGAATTCCATATCATTTTCCATGTCCCAGCTCGCGAAGGTGCACACTTGCACAGAACATGGACGTCTTCGTCCATGTTCTGGAATTGGAATTTCTCGAATCAATTTTTTTTTTAAACTGTCGTAACAGCCAAAACTTGTTCTGTAAGTTTACATTTTGTAGGCATTGTTTTTATTATTTGACGAATGTTTAAGAAATTCAAAATTCCAGACCCATAAAATATATGGAAGACAATAAATAAAAATATTGTGTAACATTCAACAGACGATTTAACTTTTACTATTCGTATCACCTTCAGTTATGTAACCAGAATTTGTAGATATTATCTGGTATAATATGTCTAGGTAGTCTATGCAGAATTATTATCGTTCTGGATAAACAAGTACTTCTTCATAGGAATTAACTGCATAGCGACCCGCCCCTGTTTCGTAAGGTTTTTACGACTTGATAAAACATCGAGAATTCTTCTTATTATATAAGCTGATGACCGTGGTTTCACCCGCGTGATAAATTATACACTAAAATCTTCCTCAAGAACCACTCTATCCATTGGTGAAAACAGCCTTGAAAATCGGGGCAGTAGTTTATAGTTTTTGAGTTTATCGCGAACAGACAGACAGACGACAGATGCGGCGGAAGTCTTTTTGTTTTATAATATGTAGTGATTGTATTGTTTAACGGGCTAGTATCCGCAGCTACACATTCAAAGTGCATATTTTCATAATATGTTAGTTGTATATCAATATTATAGACACATACACCCACCGAGACATAAATATTTTCTAAATGACAGCAAAAATTGCATCAACTTGCATCAGATTAACATTATTGCTATCCGCGATAAGACTACCGTAGTAACCGTCTTGTAAAATAATGTAATATTGTAAAATAATAACTTTGGTGTCATCATCGGCCTTTTTCCAACTATGTTGCAGTCAGATTCCAGTCTAACCGGATGCAGCTTCATACCAGTATTTAACATGGACCAACTGCCTATCTGACCTCCACAACCCAGTTAGTACTGGGTTATACGATACCCTTTGGTAAGACTAGTTTCAGACTTTCAGGCCACTGACTACTTGTCACGACTGCCAAAGATCTTTAAATGGCAGCCGATACAACGGCTCAACGTGCTTTCCGAGGCAAGGAGGAAACTCGGTCGGTATGTACTGCTGTAAAGCTACTTTAATACTTTATAATGATTTATTTTATACTCCAGTTACATTCAAAATGGTCAAGTATCAAAATGAATGATGACTGCAGAATCTGTAATGCTTCAAGTAAAACCATCATGTACAATGTTTATGAGCAATGCTGTCTGGTTATTAATACCTATGATATCTACGTTATAACTAAACCCAGTCACACGCAGTCTGAATTTCAGCACGATTAAGTAAACATTGCATCTCCGTAATATAACAAACCATAACAGAAAATAGTTCTTAGTTATCTGTGCCATAACCCATAACGTAACGCATGCCGTCACGTTAATGTTTACGAAGCCCAAATTACGAGTGACGATACGTTCACTCGTCACTTCGGTTTTCAGTTTCAGTGTAACCGCCAAAAATTTCGACCAGAGTGTATGAATGTTCTTTTAAAATGTATGTGATTAATGCCAAGTGTGAGTCATGTATGTGACTCAGAATTTTAAAAAGATTTTCTTTATCTTCTGGTTGTTTAAAATATAAGCTACGTTTTGACGAAACAACTTTGCTAGCGCAATTACCATCATCTGCATGCCTAGCCTTTTTCCAACCATCTCAATAGCGTTAAGACATAGTTTCCGCAGAATTAGCAATATTGTAAAATAATAACTTTGGTGTCATCATCTGCCTAGCCTTTTCCCAACTATTTTGGGGTCGGCTTCCAGCCTAACTGGATGCAGCTGAATACCAGACTTTTACATGAACCGACTGCCTAATGCCTATCTGACCTCTACAACCCAGTTAGTCTGGGTAAACGATACTCTTTGGTAAGACTAGTTGTCAGACTTAAATTCTAGTCCAGAGTCCGATTTATAGGTATCATAAATCATACTACTAAATCTTCTAAGTTACAGATATTAAAATATTAGAAGCTATGTTTATTGCCTATAAAATTCGTACTTTCTGTCGAAGAACAATATCATTTTTATCGTTATTCAAAGTTGAACCTCATTTTACGTTGCTAGACAAAAACTTTGTCGGCAACGAACAGAGTAATAGTCCCCTAAAGTTCTGCTTTTGTGGTTATGTATACTAACAAATAAACACTAAAACAGCATGATTATGAACCATGGGAGCGCTTACAATAAAAGTTTATTTTCCCCCTTTATTATACCCTCGAACTGTAAGGGCGTGACCTCATGATACTACATAGATATGACGTAAAAGCTTTCAATTGTTGGTACATTATCTACTTAATTGTTTATCTGAGAAACAATATACTGAGTCATATTGAACTAGTTACTAGTAGATAGTTCAATATGACTCAGTATATTGTTTCTTTTGACACATTTTTCAAGTGCTTTTCACACAATGTGAGGGTACATCGGTACAGCCAGCAGCACTAATATAAACTGTATGACATAACGTATAGGAAAAATTTACGCCTACATTGATTTCATTTTCATGTTACATAACGGAACTAATATTTTGGAATCCATATATTATCATAAAGTAGGTTAAAATATTACTTAATTCGTAAAAAAAATATAAAGGAAAAAGTACTGAAAAACAGTTTCGCTTCTGAAAACTGTCCTGTAGTTAGATAACTGCTAAGTTTGCTTTTATCTGAAAGTTAGTGTTCAATTTAACAAACGAAGTTTTTAATTACTAATACTGAAAAGCGAGAATTTACCACCAATCGAACAAATTGTTAACTACAAGTTGTACACGAAAACGCGGCAGTAAAGCCGTATTGCGTGATATTTTTACAACCAGTAAACGTCACGGACATCGAACGATTTTAGAATTTATATACTTCACGGTTCTACTCTCATGAGGATTAGATTTTATGTTTTATGCATAAAAATGGATGATGTTATTCCGTGTGTGAATGGGCGAGAGTCCAAGGTGTCATTAATGTTATTTATGTTATTGTGATCGTAGTTTCAGCGGAGATGTGTAATATCCCGTTAACTGATGTAAGGAACATGGTCGCGTGGTCAGTACACTGGGAATTCTGGAAACTGGGAAGGCACACGTGTATTGCGGCTTTGTTTGCTCGGTAACGTTGCCGCATTGTACATTATTAAGTGTCAATGTTTACTGGGGAGAGCTGCCCACTCTCCACCTGTTTCATTTATGTATTGGATTTCATCTTTGCAGACTTCAAGTTAGTATTTAATATTTAACGTGGCTTCACGGCATTCTAAACTTTGTCAAGTCTTTATTCAACTTAATTTTTCAGTTTTGTCCGGTGGCATCGTTAAAATACAGAAATTAATGATATGGATTGTACCAGAAATCTTTTTATAATGTTATTTAACTTCTTTATTCGAAGAAAAACAGAAGATTTAGGAAGTTGTTCACTGGCTGACGATTCCAGATGTGGGTCTGCAAATTAATGACATGAAATTAATACTAACCAGGTGAATGTATTCCGGATCACTCAGCTAGGAGTGATTTATATCCTTGGAGATTCATCCGCCACGATTTCTGTGAACCATTCATCAGCTGGGATCATAAATTAGGTGTTAGTCATCAGACAATCTTGGCTCACGGTAGAGTGATTCTTCAAGTGGTAGTGGCGCTACATGCTTTGTCATTCTTCGGAGTATTCGAGCTATATGCAAATAGTTTTTCATTTACTGGGCTCTTAGTCATAGTATACGAGGTACCAGAATTGATTGCCAATATTGCTTGGCAATTGACAACATTAGGTTAGATTAGCATTGGAGTTGAAGCTTTAGAAAGATACAACTAGGCACTAGCAGTCTACTAGCCTAAACGTAGCCTTACGCATTCAAATATCTTAAAAACCGATCAAGTGCGATCTGGACTCGTGCAACGAGGGTTCCGTATAAACTTGTAGGTATATATATATCGACGGGGAAGTGCTAACAACTCCTAACTTACATTTTTTACGAAAACGACTTATGAATGCAGTTTGATAAAGAATGAAATTGCGCGTCTACTGTTAAATGAATTAAGTTGAAATTCGCAAAATTTACGTAGCTAGGCACCGAAGAACAGCCTGATAAATTTTGGCTAACTTACAAATGGAAACATCTCGTAACTTACGAGAAATGATTATAATTTTCAATGATTTCTGTTACTTTTTTGAAGTATGGAAAGTACTCCGATCTTCTCAGCCACACATTCATTTCATTTCATTTTATTTCATTTTCATTTTCAGGTGTGGTTGCAAATTTCACATTCAAATCTTACATTATCTCGCCAAATACTTACTTATTCCAAACAAATTTTGATTATTACCTTACAAGCGGGTTCATTTAAGTATAAAATTGCCATTTACACATTTTTTCTTAAATTTCTGAGAAAAATAAAAAACGGTTTTTTTCGCCTCCTGTAAAATTTGGTTTTTGTAAGTTAGGAGTTGTTAGCATTTCCCCGTCGATATGTAATTATTGACTCGGTATGGTTTTCAGATTTTTTCTTTTACATGTGCTGCAAGTGCTGCAGAACATTGCTTCTTGGCAAATTTCATAATTCTAGGTCAACGGGATTCGGAACGGGAACGGGATTAGATCAGATCAGAGTTTTGATCAGCTTCGCAGATCGGTCATGTCAGTCATCTGTTTCAATCGCATTGACTAACATCTTTGATTTTGACTGCTTCAAGGGGTGGCAGGCCGACCCTAGTATTCGATATTAATTTCAACTTGATACGAGTACCTAACTCCACGCGGACAACAATTAATGATCCTATAAGTATAAAGGATCCGTTTGTGCTAACTGAGGTACGGAACCCTAAAAATGAGGTAAAATGTAAGGCATCTGTTTGAACCCTACATAATTGTGTTATGAAAATCATATCAGTTTACTGGTTTTAACCGCACTTACGTGGTTCGTGTCCGCAAACCTCCAGTTCATTAAGATAAGTAACTATATTTTATCGTATTACACATTCTTTGCTCAATCTCCTGTTTACAATTTTGAAAGTATGAGTTATGAGCGACCTCTGATTATAGTACTTTGATGACATGTTTTTGAATTAATTGGGCACGGGTTGGAGACCGAGATAACGAGATACCTACGTGGAGCTAACACGGCTACTTTTGGAGATAAAACAATGCCTAGTTTGATAAAGACGACTGAAAAATTTAAACTTATTAGCAATTTTATTAAAAGTTCGAAGACCTGAGATTACTCAAAAGTACCTATTTTTATTTTTCATGAAAAAAAAAATTCTTGTCGTGTGGTCAGAAAGGTCTAACGACCACACACGAAGGAAGAACCTCAAAATATTTATTTAATGTCAAGTGTTTTGGGATGTAATAAATATTTTTTCAACACACTTGCTCGTAAAGTGAGCCTTATTACATCGTTCTTAGGGCCATAAACCGAACTATAACTCACACGTGCATAATAATATTATACACTAGTGCATAATAGAATTATCACTACAAAGTTAAGTTAGTAACATATTGCAAATTATACGCGAGTAAACAGAGCATTTTCAATTTAACCGGGTAATACCGTTTTTTTTTTTAATTTTATTGGTTGAGTTGCTATGTTCTTAAAAAAGTTTCGATACAAAAAAGATCGTGTTCAATAGTAAAAATAAATTAATGTACCTAGTGCTTGCTCATTTCATGCAACTTTGAATTTAAATAGATAAATTTAACTTGTACGTTTTTAATAAATGAAACTTTCACTCAAATAATATAACTTTTGTAATATTATAAATATAACTTTTTTTTTAAATAAATTAACCTCATTCTTTTAGTCTATGGTCGATCGTCATTGTTACAGTATGACCATTTTAAGTTTGAATTTCATGGTGGCGCCACTGGTCAAGAAATATGCATCGCCACGTCAAACTTAGTACATTTATTTTAGTTCCGTGTTTTCCCGCCTGCACAGATAAGTTGATCGACTGAAGATGCGCGCGCTTAAGAAAACCGATAATTTTTTCCCGCTATTGTGAAAAAAAAATTCAGAACTCGCTCTAACTGTTGAAGATGACTTTTTAGTATTATTTTCTTCATAAGTGTGTTGAAAAACGTCGTATGATACACGTGTGTATTGATGATTACCGTCCTCGGCTATCTTAAGACCCTCACCTGACGGCTCGGGTCTCAATGGCGCCTCGGCGGTAATCACCAACATTACACACTTATACCATAATGTACACACGGCTACACATCAAGCTATACAAAACCAGTATAATCTGATCGTTCATTGTGCGAAAAGATCTAGTAAAGTGAGGCCAAGATTAACTGGTTTTGTATAGCTTGATGTGTAGCCGTGTGTACTATGAGTCTCTTTCTTAAACCTGTCGTAGGTACATAAACGCAGACCCTGTAAGAAGACGTATTAGCGACACGTATTTTATGAAAACGTCTACAGAATAAACACGGTTGAACTGCTTATTTTCTTTTGCGCTAGAATTCTGTCTAAAGTAAAAAACGTAAAGGTTAAAATTATTGGACAAAGAGGTTATAATGATTGTGTGTGTTTTTAAGTTTGCCTTTGCATTATTTGAAAGCTGCTTTGACTCTTGACTTCCTATTTTCGGGTGTTCCCTGTGCGTTCGCGATTGTATGATACTTACATGATTCGATAAGTACCTACTGACATTTTGTCGTTGATCTAAAGTTAGTTAAAAAGAAAAAATAAATAAAGTAGATTGATAAAACTGTATCCCTAATTATTAATTATATAATTTGTGTTCACTTCGAATTAAATAGATACCTACGTCTAGTGATGTGCCTGGTGGCAATATTGCCACTGCTTTTAAAATACCAAAAATGCCAGCAGCATTGACAATATTGCCAAAGTTGCCGGTCAATGTAGATTTAGGGCCTATAAATGCTAATTATAAGTATATTACATATAGTTTCCGTACTTAATTTGACTTATAATTAAGAAATATTCCCAAATATTTCCATTTCCGGCAATCTTGCCACCAAAATTCCCACTTCGGGCAATATTGCCGGCAACGGCACATCTCTAGATACTTTGCTTAATACTGTGATCACCGATGGCTTGGCATCGTCTCTAAAAGAGGCTAGCATTTAAGTCATACATCGCCCACACTATTATGTAAATATTTAGTATTCTTAAAATTATCAAATATCAGTATGCGCTAATTAAGAGACTTGGATTAAAAGCTCATTTATGTCACCGCAATTAAACCTTCTATCTATGTAGGTAGTTATAACAGCGCGTAAGTTTCTTGAAATTACTAACGTGGTGTTAGAATTTCAACGATTTAATACTTAGGTATTGTATTTTTAGGTAGGGTCAAATAATATCATTGAACTATTTCCTCGAGGTTCTGTATTTTAGCTCTATTAAAAAACACGGAACGGATTTATCACGATATGTATAAATGTAAACAAGGAAAACACACAAAGATTTGTATATATTATATTTTTGATAAGCTATCAGTCAATACGCGCAGTTAATTTAATACAGAATTTGATGACGATTTGACGCTAATGCCGATAATAGGGGATCGGACAAAAAAAAACTAATTAGTCCGTCAGATAGATTTCCAAAAATTATTGGACACGTATTTTTTCTTTTTTCACGTAAACTTAAAATGAAGACGATACAGTGCTTCGAAAACTCGTGTGACGTCATATGATAGTACATTTTGACGACACAAGTGACGTTTCAAGCCCCACTCCAAGATCTTTGACACGTTTTATCTTCGTCATTTTTTATTGATTTGATAAAACAAAAAACACGTATTCAATATTTTTCGATAATCTAACTTACGGACTAAACAGAATCATATTATTTTGACCCTGTCCGATCCCCTATTATTGCTGATAGATGACCCCTTTGACAATGATGGTTTTGTAAATGTAAACATGATTATTTCCAATGCTAATCGGGCTCGGAACACGAATTCTTGATAGTAATGCGTTGCCAATAACATTGGACAGTTAACATCTGTATTATCAAAATAATTAAATCGAATATAGAAAGCTTCTTTCTGATGTCTATCTAGCTAGTTCAAACTACATACTGAAAATTTCAGGCCTAAATGTATTAATATATTCATACAATTTAAATATTTTAACTGTGCGAGATAAGGTGCCGAATCATTTATCTAAAGATAAATTGTTATTTTTATAAATTTTTATTCTTTTTCGTTTGAGAATGGTGTAGCGGCCAGTCCAAATAAAAAAAAATGCATTAATTTTTAACAATTTCTTTTTGCGTCCGTTTCCATGAATTCCCTAATTAATATTTACTATATTGTAACTCCAAACTCCATGAAATATTCAAATCAGTACGCAACAAAAGTTCAAAGCTATTAAAAAACGATAAAACCGAATTATCAGCTTTCAACATATTACGATTTTGTTACTTCCATCAACATCTAAGACTAAAAATGGCCTCCGATATCTCCGGAATCCAATAAAATGTTTACATTAAACCAATATAAGAGGGTGCGAATGACGCAAAATACTTGGCGATACGCAATATTATCATCCGAGTACTTTGAACCATAACAATAGCGTGTCTCGCCGCCCCATCCTGCCAGATAACACGCTAAAACTTGCTACACTGATTTATTATCCCTGTAAAATTGGTCACAGTAATGCCAAAACATACCAATCCAAAATATTTCAAGAATAATATGCCAAATGTGGTATATAATTATCCAGCAAAATAGTCCAGTTTACATGCAAAAATGTTGCTTAGATAGAATACATTAAAATAAATCAATTTTCAATTATTCAAAATCAATAAAATTACTTCGGAAAATGAAGAAAATGCGAGCTGGTGAGTTTCGGCATAATAAGGTCCAATTACCGGATATAAACAAACTTGAAATTCATCTCTCTTGTTTTGATTCGCCGCGTGAAGTGCAAATATTTTACGAACGTGATTTATTACTATCGTTGTTATAAGACGCCCTTAGTGAAACAACTAAAATAGCACCGACGATTCATTGATATAAAATTATACGATTATAAGCAGATCGTGTGTTTACTTCAAAAGCTATTGTGTGTGGGTGTAATTTGATTTATTCCGCGACTGTGCTGCATGCGATGTTGATATCCGGTGCGGTGATAATTGTAACTGTAATTGTTGGCATCCTCAACAGCTGATAGTTATCAACAATACCTACTTGTGTTGTGCAAATGAGAGAATAAACAATGAAGTGTTTTGAAAAGATAAGAGGTTTTCTTAAAGTGGTAGGTAATACAATCTCAACCTGAGCGTAGATGTTCTTCTGGCAGGGACATCGAGTAAGGTGTAGTCTTCAGCATCAGCAGCAGAGCGTCTTCGGCCACGGCCCGCGAGGAGTTCTATGGTCGTCCAGAAAGAGCCTTCGGAGGCACTCGACGGCGTTCGCTGCATCTTGGAGTGGTAATGATCACTGTTGCATGTTGCCCGACCCGTGGCTTAAGGTGCAATAACTGCCGCCGCTATCATAGTTTCTCTGCCACCCCTTCCCCCATAGATTCGACACCCGACGTGTGCCACACGCGAACATTAATCTCTCGCCTCGACACCTTTCATGGCTAATTCCCCTCGTATTCACTGATGTCTATAGACACTTACAAGACGTTTTAATAGTTCTTTTGCAAAGTTAATGGTTAATTTGCTAGTCAATGCAAAGTTGTGAATTTGTTTTAACGTTTTCTTTAAAAGCTCAATAAGTCGCGAGCTTCACAAGGTCTTCTTTACGTTAAAGAAACATATACCTACCTAATGGGTGTGCAGATTTTTTTTTACTTTTTCTGAGTTTATTATTATAGGTTGTCTTCCCGTCAAAAATCGTGTTTGTCTAGTGGACACTCGATCTAACTGCGGCACATTTGTGGAGCCAGTTCATCCGGAGGTGACCCGGATAGCACCAACGTCGCCGGTCGCGACCGGGTCAGCCGGATGCCTCAGCGGCGGCCTTCGCAGACTCACGACAATAATGTGGCTTTTAGGTTAACACACCATTTTCTTTATGTTGGTTTTACCTACAAGTTGGAATTTAGAAATAAAATGCTGAAATACACCTTTAACACCGTTAATGACTAACTACGATGACTTGAAGTTTTGATTAGTCAGTCGCTAGCTAATAATTACTTCTAAGTACTTTTACTTTATGGATTCCTTTAATAAGATATAAGTAGCTAGGGTCTTTGCCCCTTAAAAGTATCATCAAATAATTATTTCCGTTGTCACATCTTGTTTAGATACCAAAACCCAAAGCACCTGTCGAGTAAACTGTATAAGAACATTGTATAAGTATACTGTATAAGTACACTGTATAAGTACCCTATATAAGTACCCTGTATAAGTAAACTGTATCTGTACACTGTATAACTACCCTATATAAGTACCCTGTATAAGTAAACTGTATCTGTACACTGTATAAGTATACTGTATAAGTACACTATATAAATAAGTATACTGTATCAGTACACTGTATAAGTACACTGGATAAGTATACTGTATAAGTACACTATATAAGTATAATGTATAAGTACACTATATAAGTATAATGTGTAAGACCACTATATAAGTATAATGTATAAGACCACTATATAAGTATACTGTTTATGTATACTTTCACAGACAGAAGTGGAATCATATGAGCTTCTAATATCGCCGTATATTTCAAAACACATGATTTATGAAAGCAATCGCCATGTTAGGTGGCAGGTAACGTCGTTTGTTTTGAGGCACAAAAATGTGAAATAAAGATGTTTCGATACTGTAACTGTAGGAGGTCACGTCACCTCCTGGCACGTGCTTTATATCACTATGTTTACTTTATATCACTAGTGTTATAAAAACATATGATTAGACTACTGCCTACTGGCTGACGTCAAGCAATTTGGAGGTCTAATGAACTAGTTGAATTTATTGATAAAATTATATTTCATGTCTTAAAAACTTTTATGATTTCTGTTGCTAGGAATGATAGTAGTAAATATGGAACGTTATGATGACTACAAAAATAACTATGTTCATGTTCTATGACACGGTGTGTGAGTGACGTTTTGAGAAAAGCTTTTACCATAAATTCAGAACATGACTCTAAGCCTCTTAAGTTGTAGGTAATATTTTTACTAAATATTTTTTATTCGTTGGTTAATACAAAAGCTGCTCCATGGATACATTACGAATTTACAACCCTGTGTAATGCTTCGATCAATAATAGTAGTAATGCAATACCTATACTGTCGAACCTATGTATGTACAGCTGTTTTTAGGGTTCCGTAGTCAACTAGGAACCCTTATAGTTTCGCCATGTCTGTCTGTCCGTCTGTCCGTCCTCGCTTAATCTCTGTGACCGTTAGCACTAGAAAGCTGAAATTTGGTACCAATATGTGTATCAATCACGCCGACAAAGAGTTAAAATAAAAATTGGAAAAAAATGTTTTATTAGGGTAGCCCCTATATGTAAAGTGGGAAGTGTTTTTTTTATAAATTTCAACCCTAACGTGTGATATATTGTTGGAAAGGTATTTAAAAATGAATAGGGGTTTACTAAAATATTTTTTTGATAATGTCAATAATTTCGGAAATAATCGCTCCAAAAGTAAAAAACAATGTGTCCCCCTAACTTTTGAACCATAAGTTTAGAAAATATATCCCATCATAAAGCTAATTAAAGGATCACACAGTTTTGTTTTAATATCCAAGGGTAAGTACATCGCTTTGTATTTGCACACATGCACACACTTAGAAACGTTCAAAGTCATTTTCGCCTACTGTATTGATTTCATTTAAATGTTACGTAAAGAAAATAAGCTTTTGAAACCCTTATTACATAAATTAGGTCATATCTCAAACTTGCAATTGTTATTATTTTTCGAGAAATTCGCGTTTATACTCTGAAAAGTATAGGTAATAATTTTATTCCTATAATACTACGATAGACATTCCATCAACAAGTATATAAATGAATCTCTGGACGAATACGCCGTGCGAAGCGACACCATAACAATTAAGGTTCCAGTGCTAGGGACACAAATCCAAATAGTGTTTGCGCAAAATATTTTTCAAAGCATTTTTTGACATTGTTTCGGTAGACATTTCTTTAGGTAATTCATTTAGCAATGTTGGAACTAGCCACTGCCGCATCCTCTGACCGAAATAATTCCTCACCTTAGGGACCGAGTATTTGTTTTTCTTTGTCACTTTACGGTTTGGTCGGTTATACACTTTTTTTACTATGAGTGAGTTCATTTTTGTTGTGTTGTTCTAGAATTATAGTCAGTTTAACTTTTTTCTGTATGGATAATATTTTACAAATTTTAAATAACTTTTCGTACTCCTTATTAATGCTAACTTTAGTTGCCTTGTTTACAAGTAATTTTAACAGTCGAATTTGTAACAGCTTAATTTTATTTAAATGTACCGGAATCTGGATTTGTGCCCGGTTAATGGCAATGGGTTCGCTTCCTATTACATGGGACTTAAACATAATTGACGAAATATAGGTGTACTAATGGGTACACCTCTGCCATAGGCGTGATGTTATGTATACCTACATTACGTTTGGCTATCATTGATACCGTATTTCCGAAGGCGCCAAAACGCCAACCCAATTAGATATTATCGAAACTTATAACTCCCAACAAAGTAATTAACATAAACTCGTTCACCGCATTGTTAGTAATATCTTCACTAATTATGTAATATTTAGTAAAGCATTTAGAAACGATTTAGTTTTCATTAGGTAATGCATAAAATAGAGGTTAAGTGAGCAAAGAGGTCGTGCTCCTGATGTACGTCAAATAAAAAGCAAACCAGATCACTTCCAATGTGTTTAAATGAGATAAATAGAAATAAATAAATTGAATTCACTCTTCACCTACGGAAAAGCATTTCGACATTGATAGATGTAAATTACGATGAGACGAAGATTTAAATGTTAGATTTGCTCTACCGCGTCAAAAAATTATCACACGATCTTTTGTGTTGATATCGTTGTTGTCAGCTGTCACATAAATTCTTTTTTTTAGCACCTATTAAGCCTATTTAAGTAAAAAAAGGCTTCCAAAAATTACGGAAAATGCTTCATTTTTCTGACCTTGACTACCAGACAAACTCAAAAACATTTTCTTTCTCAAAATTTTAAAAGCCAAAATTAATAGAATCGTCTCAGTTTTCGAGGACAAAAACGAGGAATACGAAACATCGATATCGTCAAAAATATTGTGATAAATCGGTGCGGGCTGTCTCTATCGCACTCTACGGGAGCAGGCTTGACGCAGCACGACGGCAACAGTTTCTTCAAATACCAAATATTTTACCCTGTTACCATAATATAGGGAGAGCACATTTTACAATTTAAATCTTTACGAGTTTGTGTAGTAAATATAAATCAGTTCGACTCACGCATATTGAATGATAACAGCTTGCCACCATCGCGGTAGATTTGGCAGTTGAAATCTTTTCATTTGTTTTCGGCCCATTTCAGTTTCCCCCGTCTCATCTTCACCTTCAATCTGGAATCATAATATTGTGACTTTACATGTTTTTAACAAATTGCATATACATTTAGAGGTGTTAACAAGTGGCTAGAGGTTTACCAGTTTTAAGACGAGTAGTGTGATTAAACAAAATGTGGAGAATTGTATTTTATTTATATTTGTAGAAAGCTTACAAATCCTAGTTGTAGTATCCACTTTAGCAGAGCTATAGCTTGATAACAATACTTCCTAACTATAACAGCTGCTCAGCAACACCACCCATAGCCCCAGTCCAGGTTGTAACCAGTTGCCCAGTTCGCCTTGCAACTTCCCGCCATCCGTGGTGACTGACAGTTGACATTAGTGACAGCTACCCTACATGTGGCTATGAGACAGTGTTTACATGTCTATTAAATAAATAAATACACACAATATCCTCAAAACACAGCATTATTGAACGACGGTCACATATCTGTGTGCATAGGTACGCCTTGCCTTGCATTGTCTGGTCAGGACACACTATAAGCAGGACCGGTTGAAAATATGAACCGGTTAACCTGTACAATGGTTAACCACCTGCAGTCTGGGTCAGGGCTCCGCAACGTCCAACGTGGTTATTTTGGCCTACAACTCGTCGGACACGGCGCATAGGTACGGCGAACATGGCCAGCCCAGTCCCACTTCAGCTAGTAATTTGTTTTTTTTTGGGGCGCAGTGTGGTGTGGTAGAGTATGGTCTATATATGTACTTGTACTTACATTAATTTTAACTCTTTTGTCTTTATCTTCTTCATCGTTGCCGGCAGTAGTGGCAGCCGGGCTGGCGGTTGGGACGTCAGTCATTTTCACAATTTTGAGGAAAATAACTTCGAAAATACAACTACTGAGAATTTAATTCGTGGAATATGAAACAATCACTTAAACAATTTTAACAAGTACCAACATGTTATTGTTACAATAATTTTAAACAAAAAAAAAATTAAAACCTGAAATTAAAATTTTGGTCGGCCACGCCAAAAAATGACAGTTTTATGTCATGGCAGTGTTGATTCTGTAAAATATTTTTTTCTCTTTTTTTTGCAAGTGGAGTGGCCACTCCAAAAGAGGTTTTTTATCCTTCTTAATTTTGTTGTAAGATTTTTTTAACAGGCTTATAATAGCTTTCACCGGTAACTATGTAAAATAATGGCTCCGAAAGATTGCCGACTAGCTTTATTTATGCACCTTTCGGTATCAATAATAAAAAAAAAACATACCAATCGAATTGAGAACCTCCTCCTTTTTGGGAAGTCGGTTTAAAAGAGTCTGAGAAGAATACGTTAAACAAAAATGGCTACACCCACATTTAAAAGCTTGTTTTAAAAATGTTTTTTGTCTTTACATTTTTAGATCAGGATCTGCTTGCTTCAAGCTCTCAAGCCAATCGTTACTCATCTACTTCGCAGCTGAAACAACAGCAACAATATTGAAATGAGAATAGCGAAGGAGAATAGGGATGGTCGTGACTAGGGTCACCACCCAACTGCAGCCTTTTGTAAATGAAAATAAAGCTCTATTTGATTTCAAAAGTGACGCAAATAACTGTGTTTATGGGATTAGTTTCTTTGAGAAATTAGTCTTTCACATAAATGAAGGTAGGAAAAGGTTTACAAAAATGCTGAGTTCAATGTACTAAAGATGGCTGCATGAAAACGATGGATGGACTGTTTGAAGAATGATATGGGTAGAAAGGAAGAGATTGCTGAGATGACGAGTAATACAGGTATGGAAGAAGAACATATGGACATGGACTTCAGATAAATTGGAAAACTAAAAAAAAAAAAAATTGTAATGAGGGAAAAGGTTAAGAAAACAACTGTAATGTAACAAACAAATTTTAATGTTAGGACTCATTAAGATTATTTAGTTTTATGTCTTTCTTATTTTGCTTGTTGATTGCAGCTTTCCACAGGTGACGCATTTCAGGATCCGCTGGACCCCAGTCATTGGTTGGGAGACAGCTATCTCGGATGCGCTACGGAAGAAATTACGATAAGTATATTTTCATTACATAGAACAAAACAAACTATAATATTATATGTTTAACATATTGAAAAATAAACTACGAGAAATTCCTGATGGTAAAACCCAATAACACTTTGCCCGACCCGGGAAACGAGCCCAGATGCACAGCAGTTACACTTGAGACTACTACACCAACGAGGCAGTATGTTTTGAGCTAAAATATATTGTGACACAAAAATGAGTGATTAAGATGATGCTTTCTAAAAAGCTGAACTTTTTAAAAACTGGATGTGCAATATAAACAACCGATTGTTAAAATTACGAATAAGACAAATCGCATACATACAATACAAATAAGACAAATCGCATACATGTGACGCACACGAATACTCTCCGAATTACTCGAAATACTTAATAATATTAATGAGTTCAAGTAAATATTTTGCACCAACATATACAGCGATTGCGATTTTATCGTAGCATAGTTCTTATTTTGAGAAGGTTTATTTTCTTGTCTAATTTTATTAGTGGCATATGTTTCTACAGGTAACAGCACAGAATACGTAATAGTACTTGGTAACAGTTCCGACTTACGGCTGTGGCTTCGAACCCAGGGTAAAGATGCGTTGCTTTGTCTAAATTATTGCATCACCACTGCTCTCAAAAATAAAGTATTGTGAGGGAAACAAATCGTCCTCATCATCAGCCCCACCACGCGGGCCCAGTGCGGTTTGGTAGATGTCACTTATGTCTTCGATTTTTTTGTTTCTAAGACATACCAATTTCCTCACGGTGTTTTCCTTCCCCGCTTTGAGAGCAGCGCTGATGAAATAAATTACACAACCATCTACCAACTCGTGCTGGGTGCTCGCTGCGCTCGCTCGCTGGATCCGCTGCCTGGCTGCTGGATGGTCTGGATCCTAGTAGTGGAACCATAACTCAATGTGACCTAAACGTACCTGTGTGAGTGTTCCTTTCGCCCTGATGAGCAGTTGAATAGCGTGTATTGGTATACAAAGAACGGAGACGAGAGCGACGCACCAGCCAGCCAGTCCTGAAGCCTCTCTAAGGCAATATACTGTTATAACCTGGAAATTGAAACACATAGGTATTTTATTTTCAAACCAGCATGATTCGCCGAAAGTGGATTTTGCTGTGCTTTATCTTTAAAACTCTCAATTACAATCTACTTTATTAGAATAGATGTCTATCTAGCTGGCGGATCCCATAGTAGCACAGGGAGTGTCCCTCGCCAAGAAACAATAGACAATCGATAAGTAAATTGAACGATAGCTAAAACGGAAAATGCCTGCTGCCAAACACGTGAAATTGTAACAAGTGGGTCTGTGCAATAGACAGGCAACAGTACCTTTACTATGCAGAAAATAATTACATCACAAAATATCAATGACTCGACCATGGACTCGACTCATTTCCCATCGTAATCTTGAAGTTCATCAAGTAACAGGGCCGCATGGAAATTGCAGAGACTAATAAAGAGACTGTGTAATTACTAGAGTGCCATAAACAAGGTTTACTATTCATTTTACTGCTTTATAGACTAGCAAGCCCCGCGGATCCACTTACATGCTACGCAACTACAATTTCATGTCTCGCCACTTTGTGAAAATGTCTCAAGGTTTGTCTTCTATTGTCAGAAATAAACTTAAAAATTCATGCGTCGTCTACCTTGTCAAAAAGTTTGACAGGCACTAAAATTTAGGTCGTTCTATTCGACCTGGTTCGACCTCTTCCCTGTCGTCGGGATAAGATAAGTCAAGAGTCATGTTTTATTTAATAAACCTATTCTGTCCTACTGCTGGGAAAAGGACTCCCCTATTCCTTTTCAATTCTCTACGTGTTTTGTGTTTTCTAGGCAATGAGTCAGATAGATACTTAGGCCAGAATTTTTACACAGTGGGTGCCTGAAGACGGTCGTCGTCGCGGAGTCAACCCGAGAAACGCTGGTATGACGATTTGGACTCGTTCCTGACTGATTGCCCAGAGAAGGCCCAAATAATATAAAAGAAGAAATATTTTAGGATTTCTTCAGTTTGATGCTGACTGAACATTGAATTAAAAATATATATTTGATGTACTGTCATTGCTGATGGACTGCCGAGGGAGATCAGACATAAGTACTTATGATTCATATTATTCTGTTTAGTATATTATCCAAGGTCTTTTTACTAGCCTCCTCATTTCCTGCGACAAATTGGTCCATTGCTATTACTATTAGGTATAAGAAAGTCCCTTCTATGACAATCATCAGTTAACACATTGGTACACACAGCGACTCATCAAACGATACAATACTAGCATAACTGACCTCACTTTGTTTAGATTTAGCGTACCATGAGAATTCGCGTAAACTGGTAAGTATTGGATGGCTTGATAGATACATATATTTTTACAGAAATTTAAAGCAGCCGCTTTGAAAATAGTCCTTAAAACCTCAAAAATAAAGTCCTACCACTAGTATAGCAGGAACGATATATCTCCACAAGATCAGCCATATTCTTCCCACAGGTTTGCCCGTCATGAACAGGATATCAGCAGATAGTCTCTTTGGTCCATAAGTATATACTGCGGCTATGATCTCGAGGGCGCAGACGAGAGGTATACAGGCTATGGCCACGTGAGCATCCAGCAAACCAATCACGTGCAGACCTCCCTGTTGACGACAGAAATTGATTAGAAGCTGGGAACAAATAATACAAATAGTTTATTTCTTTACCAATTTTGTACTACCTAATAATGACAGAAGTGTCCCTATAAGCAAGTAAATGCCTGTCTAGGACACTCCCCTCTTCCGTAACTTAATTTATTTACGTAATGTACACAAGAAATGCCAGTGTTTACTATTTATAATTATAATTAATATAATTTAAGAAAGTAGATTAAAAATAAATAAAATTATTTGTAAATTAAATATTTGTATTTATTTGTACGTGAGCGTCCAGTAAGCCAATCACGTGCAGGCCTCCCTGTTGACGACAGAAATTGATTAGAAGCTGGAAACAACACGTGACCAGAAACGCGAGGCGGTCGTAAGGATGCTTACGAAAAGATCCGAATTTTAGTTTAAAAACTTTTTAACAAAAAATAAAACCGACTTCAAAAAAAAAAACAAAAAAGTGAAAAATAAACTTTAGAAGAAAAATCAGTTTCTGAAGTCGATTTTTCACTTTATATTGGTTCACATGTTCATGGGTCAATGTACCTAGTTCTTTTTTGAGTTTTGTTGATTTTTCAAAAACCGCTTGTCCGATTTCGATTAAAAAATTATGGGACCATTTCGGAAACTGTATATACCCTTTCCAACAAAAAAAGAATTTTTCAAATCGGTTGTCAAGTGACGGAGTTACCTATGCCCGAACAAACATAAAAAAAAATAATATAAACATCCGAATTGAGAACCTCCTTCTTTTTTTAGAAGTCGGTTAAAAATAAACCAAGATTGATTTGATTGATTGTTTGATTTGAACTGCCTCGTTGGTCTAGTGGCGCATGCTGCCCTGGGTTCCATTCTCAGGTCGGGCAAAGTGTTATTGGGTTTTTCTTTTTTCCATCAGGAATTTCTCAGTAGCAGCCACAGACTCTGGATATTAGTGCCCGGTTGTTGACCATTACATGGGACTCAAACATAATTGGCGTGTGACCTGCGTGTGGGTGTAGTAATGGGTGTAGGTACCTCTGCCAAACCCTTCGGGGATTACAGGCGTGATATTTTGTATGTTATAGTGCGTATTAACCAAGATTCAATAAACAAAATTGATCTACCATTTTAAGGTTTGAATCAGAAGAATCATAAATATACGATACTAAGCAGCCGCCTGAAAAATCATGTAAAACTTTCATGGCGCCCCATCAAACAAAATGATCGACTCGTAGCCATTTCAACCTTGCAGTATAATTAAAACCCACATATCGTGAAACCTAATCGTGAATACTACTCCAATTAATTAACCCATTATTACTAACAATCCGTTGTTATCATAGGTACCTATTAAACGAGTTCGCAGTCATGCATGTGAAGCTTTCAAGCCCCGTAGTCACGCGATCACGTCATTCAATTGCAACTTGTACCAAGAACTTGCGAACTATTTTCAAAGTTACAATTTTTATGTATTTTTCATTGTGATATAAAGACATTTGAATGCAAACCTCTGTATTGCAGATGATTGAAATGGCGAAAAGTACCACACATGTGAGGAAGGTGATGAGTCTTTTTCGTGCACGAAACGCTGGGAATTCGTCGACTAGACCCGCTATTATTGCTTCTATGGTGACAAACTGTGAACAGTGAAAGGTTGTAAACACGACACAAGTAAAATCTGCCTTATTTGTAGTTTGTACATACTAAAGGACATTTTTCAAACTTTTCTCAATATCAATAACATCAATCAGCAGTATCTTTAAATAGCATGTTTTTTCGGGATTCGTTATCATTAAAAGCTCAGCACGATTGAACTTATCTTCTTGAAAGCATAAATAAGTACCTAGAATGTTACGGAGGCAATGAAAATCTAGTAAAAGCTTTGTACCATTGAATCAATTCCCAGGAAAAAGAGCATGATAAAGAAAGTAACTGCCCAAAAATTGGGCGCAGGCATCATTGCTACTGCTGCAGGGTAGGTGACGAAAGCCAGGCCAGGTCCTGCAGTGGCAACTTCACCCACAGGCACACCTGACCGTTCAGCTGCAAAACCCAACACGGAGAACACCACGAAACCGGCCCAAATACTTGTGCCACTGTTCACTAGCGGAATTATTACTGAAGACCTGGAACATTTCAATACTCATATTGCCGTTGTTTTTGAAAATATCATTAAACCTAAGAAATGAGAAAAAAATAAACCTTAGATTCCTATAGTGGAATTTATTGAAACTAGCCATACTGATCAAACCACCCCATCCAGGACCTAATGAATAAAAGATCTGCGTAGCTGCGTCTGCCCATACCTGTGAACAGAGATAATAATAAAAATAAAGTAGGTAGACCAAGAACAAAATAAGAAAAGTAATGTAGGTGAGACATTCATGAACTTGGCCTCATTGATACTTATAGACACGTACTTTTGGCTTCTTCAATTGCCCCCAATCCGGGAGGATATAGAACATTATGCCCTGCCAAGCGCCAGGCAAAGTGACACCGCGAACAAATAACACACAGAGCACCACGTAAGGGAACATCACCGTGAAGTACACGATCTGCGAACGAAAATACACAACAATTCAAAGAACTGAAGGTTTGAGGAAAAAGTATTACTTACCTATATTTATTTTGTGACTAACAAAACGGGAACGTGCCAAGAAAGATCAATCGGGAAATATTGGAAAGCTCACCTTTCCGACGCTCTTGACACCGTTACAGATGCAGAGATACACGATGATCCAACAGATGACGTTACACCAGAACACAGGCCACACGATGCCGCCGATCTCACCGATGCTAGGAGACATTCGTAACAGGCGAATGCTGGAAGTATTAAAAAAAAGGAATTAACAAACGCACATCAATCATCGGATAAGCTTTATGATACAGTAAAATATACTTACTGAAAAAATTCATCCTCCGGCGTAGTGATAGACCCATTCGAGGTAAAGAAACTAGAGTTACCGCTTATCTGGAAATAATTCCTCCATTCGTAAGATACGGTCATATAAACAAAAAGCTTAATCCATAAAGCTAAAATTACCCAACCTCGGTGCACTTGTCCGTATTCCAGGAATTGCCACAATTTTGCCAAGGCAAGGGTGAGCTCATTGAGTGATAAATGTACAGCACTGGATATGACATGATGGCTGAGAAGTACGTTACACCTATTACGTTTGCTATTACAGCCGCATAACCCGCTCCTGTCGAGGAAGAACTAAACATAGATATTGGAATCGTAATCAAACTCAATGCCATGGCAAATGTTACCTTTAAACAACGGGTTAATGTTGAAAACTGAAATGCAGCCGGCGCTAGCGAACTGTCCTAGCGTGGTTTCTAAATAAACAAGCGGTATGCCGCATATTACTAGAGTGAGGAAGTACGGAATGAGGAATGCTCCTGAAACGAAAAAAACATTGTTATTGTAATGACGTGATAGTTGGCTTTCTTTTACCAAAGAAATTATAATAATGAGATAAAAAGATCTTGAAATATGAGCTTTACCTAGTTTAAAACTTTGCTCATATTTCAATTTTTTTTTTTTACTGAATTTGATTAAGCAAAAAAATGATGCTGAACACTGTTCAGCATAATTTTATAGTTAAACGTTTTCAAAGGTTAAATTCGTACTATTTGCCAGTCTTTGGCAAAAGTTATGTTAAAAACCTCCGTTTTCAACCAATATTGCCTAGGCTCAAACCTACACAATATTGGTGAACAACAAAAACGACATAAGTAAGAATTTCGATTATAACATAATAAAAGGATAACAATTACTTACCTCCGCCATTCCGGTAACATAAGTATGGAAATCTCCAAACGTTGCCTATGCCAACCGCGTAACCGAGACATGACAGCAAATATTCCGTCTGGCTGCCCCAACGCTCGTGAGGAACCCCAGCCATTAACACAGACAATCGACCGCTAGATCCTTACACTGATCTCGTACTGGGACTCCAGACTACCATCCACAAATTGAGGATATGAATACTTACTACGAAACACTTCAATCCGATTAACATGGGTCCTTAAAAACAAGGTTTTGATTCGTGACTGGCCAAGCCAGCCGATTTGTTGGGGGTCTCAGCAATTTAAGCTGCTGACAATAGGATAATGGGTTCTATAAATAGCGTAGTTCAACGTATTGGATTAAGGGTTCGAAACAAAACGTGTTAAGCCCAGGACTAAGACCGTGTATGATATGGCCACGATTATTAAAGACAAAGATGGTTGGCACGATTTTGCATGAGTCTATGTCTAAATGGCTTTACTTACTACTCGTACTACCTGAAGGAACATACGAGTATTGTGCAGATTGTGCTACAAAAATTCTTTGACAAAAACGCATTTATTTCCATAATTCAAGAGTAAGTTTTAATGTAAGTACATTATGTTTATTTGTTTCGGTTAAAGTAAAGTTTCAATTCCGAAACCAAAATGGCAAGTTAAATTATCCGGTACTATTTGCTGAGGACTGGTATCCAATCTTTCCGTTTTTCCCTTGAGGATTTTTTTTGTGGAGTCCAGCTGATAATACTGAAGTATCTGTGGGATTAAAACGTATTGTTGTCGTTGTATTCGAGGTGGAATTTACAACGGAGCTGCCAGGCGAAATTGTAATGGAGCCGAGAACTGTTAAGTACAGGAAAAAATAATTGGAGCCTATTCCGTCCCGCTACAGGTCAAAGGCATCCTTTACCTTTCCAGTCCTCTCTATCTCGAGTTGCTAGGGACACAGGAAACGCAAGCTAGCAAGTTTGAACTTTCTTTTAGTTTAAATAAACCAGGGCAGACAGTGCTGCTATTTCTTTCGTCTCCCTCACAATCGCGGATATTTCACGTTACTGTGACTCATTTTATCTGTCTTTCAAACTTCTGGTTGGTTTGCCTAGATACTCGTACGTATTTTCTGTATTGACCACAAAGCTTTTTGACAGAATATAGAATCATCATCTTTATTAAAAGTTAAACATTGGCCTAAAATTACAACTATATTTTATTTTGATGAGTACTTTCAAATTATTGTTATAGTCATTTACGATCCCTATATTTATGGGTCTAAAAAAGACGAATTCTTTGAAGTTATTGGAAATTGATTCATGACTATAAATCATTGGATATAATATATAATATCGCCTGTAGATATTATTTTAATGGAAAATACAGATTCTTTAATCTCGTGTCAAGTGTGTAATAATAATTATAATAAAGAACGAAAAAGCGAGTTTCTTTCATTCATTCACATTAATACTAAAAATTTTCTGAAACCTTGTCTCATATCGCCACAAGTACTCGAGCTACAGCAATCTGTAAAATTTTCAAATTTATCGCATAATATTAGGTTCACGGTTGATTGGGAGAATAAAATTTGTCAGTTTCAGGTAGTTACATATAAACCTACCATCATTCACAATACCCTTTTTAAGTATAATAGCAAAAATTTCACTAACGGAAAGGTCTCCATCGCCCCAATGCAATGCATCTTTGGTACCGAGGGTTTCATCCCAGTGGAAGTGTTGGCTGGGCTGGCTCCAGTCTGGGCTCTTCAGAGCGCACTTGATCGTTGCCAAAGTCACTGTCATTTCTTTCGGTATATTTTGCATTGCCAACTGACTCTTTTGCTTCGCTGGTTTTTGGGAACTTACCTGTACGAAAGGGTTAACGTTGAAGTGATTAATAATCTAAACAAAAAATATAAAGAAGAATGATTTCTTGTATGCCCGATTTAAAAAAATCTTTCGCCATTAGAAAGCTACATCTTTACCGACTAACGGCTATATTATGTTTTCAAAATACAAGCGGACGAAATTACGGGCGAAGTGCTAGTTGCTTATTTATATTCTCAGATCCCGCGAAAGATCGATCTTCACCTATCTGTTTACCTAATGAAAATTACTTTTTAGTAATCATAAGATAAGAATAATTTAATCAATAACAATATCGCGAATAATACGTAATCATTTTACATTATAAATTTATTTTATGTTCCATCACTACTACTCTCAAAACGGTGAAGGAAAACATTGTGAGGACCAAAGCATTCGAAGACATGCGACATCTACCAACCCACACTGGGCCCGCGGGAACATTATAGGCTGATGATGAAGCAATCATGTAACAGTATTGTCCGAGTCATACAAAATGAATACTTATAAGTAACTTACAACTGTATAAATCAGTCTGAGAGTAATAATAGTTCGGAAGGTGTTTCGCAAGGCGGTCAGGTCTGGACAGAAGATCTTCAATGTCGGTTCCTGGAAGTTCATCATTTTGTTCCACTGCACCTTGTTACTCTCAAATGTGGTGAAGTTATGAACTTCTCGAGTATTTTTCGGCATCATGTTAGAGTACATATCCGATAGAACCGACGACTCTTCTTCAATAGCTAAAATTGTTATTTACTTACATTATAACCTAAGGGGAAGATCTATAAAACAATGGTTAGACCTGCTGTCGTGTATGGATCGGAGTGTTGGGCCACAAAAGAGATGAATGAAAAGCATTTGCATTTGGCTAAAATGAGAATACTTATGGGGTTTGGTGGTGTTCCGCGAATGGATTAAACAAGAAATGAGTACAAGAGCAAGCAGCAAGAGCGAGCAGTCTGAAAGTGGCGCCGGTGATTGAAAAGTTGTATGGTAATCGGTTATCGTGGTACGGGCATGTGATAGGGAATGATGAGGAAAATGTCGCGAGGAAAGTTTTGAGTATGAATGTAGAGGAGTATAAGAGTAGAGGAAGGCCATAGAAACGATGGATGGACTTTGTAAAAGATGATAATTAAGCAAGAAAAGAGATGTCTGATGAGATAACGAGTACCTAAGTAGTAATGGAAATAGAAGACAAACTGCGCAACCCAAAATTAATTGGAATAAGGGTAAGAGAATGATGACTGTGGGCCCGGGGTTGTATGAGAAGTACTTATAGATAATAATTCTGTTTCCTGCAGGAAAACTTATACTGAATAAAATTGATCCCATACTTTATCCTTACAGTTTATATCTGCCCTCATGTATGAACATGAGGGCAGATATAAACTACAAAACTACAGAATCTGTCTCGTCAAGCAAAAAACTGAAGTAGTTAGGTTAGGTTAGTAGTTATGAAATACCTACATGGGAATCCCAGATTTCCAGTAAGGAATCTTAAAAAGAATAAGTGTCTTATAAATTCGAAACGGAGACACTCACATGGTACAAGTTTAGGGATAACGGGCTGAGACTGTTCTTGAAATATTAACTCATCTTCGGGTGGAGGCAATACTTCTATGAGTGACTCATTTCTTCGAAACATCAAGAATGTCCTCCTTACTACATCTAGTAATGGTATCTCCAATTCAACATGGAAACTTGTAACCATTCCCTGGCAAAATGGGGAAAATTAAACCAAACTTTAGAATCGAAAAACTTCTCGTAAAGCGGAGAGCGGTAAAGTTGTACTATTTAGGAGGTGCACTACGTTCTTCGTCTTGAGAATTAAGTACAGGATCCAATGATATGCTGGATAAATCGTTAGATCCCGTATAACACAGGAACTATAATGTAGCCAAAGTGACATTTCCTTGTAGAAACCAAGGACCAAGTTACCTTTTCGACCTTAGGTGGTTGGGGAGCGCCCATAACTCGAAAAACAGTGAAGTAAAAGTATGCCGACCGTAAATAATCTGGGTGTATTCCTTCTACGGGAAGCTTTGATCGGTCACTTTCAATAACTTCGCGGCAATCGAGCCATCTCAAACGAGGCAATCTTGTCAAAGTAGCAAGAGAATATCCAGCACAGACCTAGAAAAAAAATTGTTGGAAATGTTTTTAACAGCGCCATCTATGTTCATCATCACGTACTATTTAGTATTTGTGTAGCCTACCGAGCACGGGTTTCCTGATAGCTGCAGCCCAGTAAGATTTGGCAGATGTGACACAGCTTCTAGTACTGGATCCAAATGATAGATGTCGTTGTCTGATAAATCTAACACCGTCAAGTTGTGAGGCAGCAATCCTATTGCTTCGATTGTTTCTGGAAATCAGGTTAAGTTTGAGCATTATATCCTAACTTTTTCGTTATTTATTGATTTAGTAAATGTATGTTATTACCAGAGGTTAAAAAATTCATGGACAAACCCAAGTAGAGCAGTTCAGTGGGTAATGTTTCGGAAAACTTTGAAACATCGCTGAAACGATTTGATTGGAGCTCGAGGCTTTTCACGGATGGTGGAATTAAATGCGTATCTAAATGATCTAAGAAGTTTCCACACAAATTGAGTGTTATCAGTTTTTTATACTCAGTTAATCCTTCATCTAACTCTGACATCTGAAAAAAAGAAAATGAACTGAAACTAAGCATATTATTATTGCATAAAATAACTATATCCAGATTAGCGACAAACTGATGACCCATGAGTCAAATTTAGGACTCATGGATGATCAGTTTGTCGCTAAACCTTATTTGAAAGTAAAGTATATTAATAAAATAAGATAACGTATTGGAAAAAGAATTACAACTGTTAACTGAAAATTCACGACAATGAATACAATCACACTTTATCAAATTAAATTGCTTGTATGTAACTTTAAAATTCATTAGGTACAGGTTGTTAGAAACTCATTTTCAATGAAGCATTAATTAGTAATTAATTAAATAGTATGCAGCTCGAATCAATTCGCTGCATAAGACCGATCACATCAGTTTACTGCATCTTGAGGATTGTTCAGTGTTTTAAGAAATGTTTGACAGTGCTATTGCAGCCTGTTTTTCACTTGTACCTATCCAAACTTTTGCGTCATTTTTACTGTGACTTAAGAATTATTTCAGTGTTGGTCTAAATAGTCTACCTTCTCGTCTGGTTGCACTTTTCATGGATTGTGTCAAAGAATAAATAGAAACCGGCCACCAAGTGCAAATCGGACTCGCGCACGAAGGGTTCTGTACCATTATCTATAAAAATCGCGTTTGTTGTTAAATATTTAAGGAGAGCTTCCATAAATATTTATTTTATTTTGTTTTTAGTATTTATTTGTTGCGGAATAAGAAATAGGTACTTACATTGTGAAAATTTCAGATAGAAACAGCCTGGTGACAGACAGACGGACGCACAGACAGCGAAGTCTTAGTAATAGGTTTCATTTTACCCTTTGGGTACGGAACCCTAAAAAGACTAAAATAAATTGCTTAAAAAAATTCCGTAGACAGTTATAAGTGCCCGTGGCTACAGTTCCATTTAAATCTTGATCAAAACCTTGTGGAAAGGTACAATAAAAGTTCTATCATGACCCCGCCCCCATCTACTAGTTGATAGGTAATGCAGTACATGCAGACAGAATCTTTTTAATCTTTGAAAAAATACCACAAACTACTTAGCTGAAACTCAGCATTTACCTTCGAATTATTTACTCGTAACACCTGCACCTCTTTCATAGAATCTTTCAAGCTGTTTTGATCTCCTTTTTTCACTGCCCTTTTAATCATCTTAACCCAGTCGTCTGTTATACAATTATCATTCTGAAAACATGTCTTCCTTTCTTCATTTGCGAATTTCTCAATGTCCCATAGTGTTGTTGGCAACAAGAATTCCAAGCGCTGCTCCATGGTCAGTCCAGACTCCTCGTTAAGGAAACCGTTTATAATGCTCTTGCTTATTTTTTTTTCGAAAGCTTCAGAGAAGGTCACCTTTGGTATTTCTTCTCTCTTACAAAGTGCCTTATGATGGCGTATTGCGCAAGCGAGAAGTGTCCACTCTATGCCAGTTTCTAAACGCTTATCAAAACCTAGTTAGAAAAAGAAAAACGTTAGTTATAATACCTACATATGAGGTTTAGGCTATTTGGAGTGTTGATTTTAAGAGTGAATTGTGTAACTAAGTATTGAGTAACCTTCCCAAAAATCAAAGCAAGTATAGGTAGGTAAGTAACGTGGACACTGAGTGGGCTAAGCAGTTATGTTCGGAGTTTCTTTTGAAGGATACGATCCGAAATTTTATAAACCGGAAAAGAACTGGAGGCACCAACTGCTGCCTCTGTAAGCTAGCAAAGATAGCATGTGGCAATGGGCCGGTCACGTTCGTACAAGGACTAATGGCCCATTGAGCAAACGTGTCCTGGAGTGGCGACCGCTTGTCGGTAGCATACTCGTATTATAGTGTGGAACGCTCCCCAACTATCGACGCACGTAAATGTCAATCAGACGCAGAAGATGGAGAACAGGTTATTGTGCAAGGGAGTGCCCCTGCTGGGCATAGGCCTCTTCCAAGTTTAGATTAGTTACGAGTTGATCTATTATGTGAGTGCCTTGTTCCCGAAGGGAACCCGGCAAGAATTGGCTTTTCAGGTGCCTTCGGGCCTGGTACACTTGTTCATATTATGTTTGCTTACAATAGCGTCATTCAAAAGGCTTTCCAGGGTATTCTGTACATAGGCTTGAAGGTATTCAAAGTTATGAGAGAACTTGATGTTACCTACCCTCTACAACATCATCAGGAACATATAGAAGACTAGAACTACTGATTGGCTGTCGTACTTTTGGTGGAGGTGTTTTTTTAGGTGCCTCCTTAGGTTTAGGCGGCATATTTATTTTTGTATTAGTATAATAATTATAAAGTGTATTGAAAGAAATGGCTTCCTTATTAATTATTTTTCCTTCCCTGTTTTGGGAAAAGATTTGCCTGCAGTGGCTGCAGTATAGAGACCACTCACAGCAACCTCGCAAAATAAAATTTATAATAAAAAAACGTGAACTAATTTGTAAACAAAATTATTGTTAATTTGAAGTATGACAGTTTGGCTTGAATTCTACTCGTTGATTGAAATCACAGATAAATCATAGAATATAATTATATTATACTCGTAGGAGGTATTATTATTGTAATGTTCAAAAAAGGTTTCCCTACGATTTTCCTTCAGTAAGGTGAATGTCGATAAAACAGTAGGTATTGCTGAGCCTACAATGGCGAGCGCTAGATGTCGCTAGCTAGAACAAGTAGGAGAACTATTTCCATTTCGTTTCAAAACCATGTGGTTGTGGCACGTTGTGGTTTCATTCATTCAATCTGTGGCACGGTTTCGCCGTTCGCGACCGACAGCTGCTATTAAAACCTTTATTGTTATTTTACGGAATGACAACATTCAAAGAACGATAGATACAGTTTTTGAGTTTTTCTAAGATAGTCTAACATCTGAGGAAATAGCGACGTAAGATAATGTAAATATTATGTCTACATAGTGCAAAATCAATAGATTGATTTATGAAGTGACACTGACACGTGATTGCGCGTGAATTTCGAATTTTGTTGTGACCGGAGACTCCTTGGGATATTCGCGTCTGTGTTTTCTGAAGTAATGTTGAGTGAAAGTAAACTGTGCAATGCGGTTGTGTAGCTTCGGTGACCAATGACGTTGTGCTTGCCAATAGTGTGTGCATGCGCATGCCCTTGCGAGGTTGGCAAGATCCCATAAATGCGGACTATTCCTTTTGTTTACTTCCGTCACTAGTTAAGTAACTAAGAATAATTTCCTTTTACGTAAAAATTAAGGTAAGTCGATCAATTAATATTATAAACTTCTCATATTTTTTTTTAACACCTCTGTCGTTTCGTTTTGTTTTTTATTATACCATAAAAAGCCAGTTAATTGCGAGTATACCGAGGTATCGTTTAGCAAATTAATATCAATGTTTCTAATTAAAATTCTTGGTCAGTGGGTCGTCTTAGAAATTCTTTAGCTATCGTGTTTAACTCTACAGGTACGATTTATCCTTTAGTAAGAATTAGTAAAATGTTAGTCGTGGTCTTCGATTCCCAGGTCGGGCAAACTATTATTGGGGTTTTCCATCACCTCTACGTTACAGGCGTGATGTTATGTATGTTAGACATAGACGTAAAACAACAAAAAAAAATGTTAAATTAGAAAAGTTTATTCAGTATCTCGTATTTCTTTCTCCTTGGACTCAATGACTGCTTCCATGCGTTTTCTCATGGAGATGGAACGCATACGAGACACAATCTTCTGTTGTGCGATAGGTATTCTGTTTTAAGCTGGCCAAGCGTCTTCGACGCAGCTTCTCCCATAGGTGTTCTAAGGGATTAATATCCGGGCTTCTTGCTGGACCGCCCATAACCGCAAGACCGACTTCGCTCAGGTTTTTACATTGCCTTTTTTTTGAGTGTTTGACATCATCAAATGTAGAAAAAAGAAGAATGTAGAAGTCTGACACTCAGAGTCTCAGAGTGTCAGACTTCTACTGACTAAAAATCACCCTTGTTCCTTCTTAACTCTTTGTGTCCGGGGCCGCGGTATTTCTTTCGAACAACTCGCAGCCCCGACTATTTACATTGTCTGTGGTATGAACCCTGGCATGGTACTGCATAAAAACAAATCGTAGGTTACCACTTGAGGCACCAGACACTTCGACGTAGCGTAACCACAAATGACAATACGAGAGGTCCAGATACAAATTCAGTTTTTCCATCGGCGTTTATGCCTCCGCAAACCATCCATTAACTGCGGTACAGTACTGCATTCAAGAAACAGTCAGTTACGGAACTGACTGTTCCTTGAATGCAGTACTGTGCAAAATGCTCTCCCTCTCTTCGACTTCTTCGATACGCCTTTCTTCTGTAGTTCCCATACAGCATGATCCTACTCTCGAAAGAAAAGAGACCGCTCCATTCAAGGTATGACCAATTTAAGTGCTCACGTGAAAAGCTAAAGAACCCTTCGGTGGTCTGGTCTACCGACAATTTGAGGCTAATGACTCGTTTATGAGGTTTCAGACCACGCTCCGCCAATCTTCTTTTCATGGTCGAATCGTTGACTGACTGGCCTGTTGGTCTAGTGGTTAGTGACCCTAACTGCTATGCCGGAGGTCGTGGGTTCGATTCCCACCCAGGACAAATGTTTGTGTGATGAGCACGATCATTTGTTCTGTGTCTGGGTGTAATATATCTATAATATGTATGTATTTAGAAATATATAAGTATGTTTATCAGTTGTCTAGTACCCATAACACAAGCTCTGCTTAGCTTGGGACTAGATGGCGTTGTGTGATAGTTGTGGAATATTATTATTATTATTAATCGCACACAGTCAATTCTCGAAACGAACGGAGCTTCTGCTGTAGTTGTATGGTTTTTCGAGAAACTGTCGGATTACGAACGTACGTGACGGATTCCGGTCATAATGCTTATTCGTGACTTAGTATCCACCAGATCCTGGACGCCGCGTCAACAAACCAATCTCCCGATAACGTTGATACAGAGAGGCTTAGATGCAATCGTGCAGCCACGACACACTATGACCATGCCCTGAATTCAGCAACGCAACAAATTAGGGGGCTTCTGTGGGTGGCAACGTTCGCCTTTGCCTTCCTAGATCTAACATTATTTAGCATTGTGGAAAGTAATATGCTCGCCAGACGCTCTATATATACAGTGCTCGAATCAGACTACAGTGATCCGGGCGGTGTAAGGGATACTGTCAGTCATTCTACACTGGTCAACTTTGTTACAGGTACACGGAGAGTACTTACAAATACTCGATGTGTTTGTACACGTAGTTTTGTAAGCAAGTACTCTTCGTCTTCTTGTATTGTTACGATAATGCATTCCGGGAAATGTAGAATGCATATGTACTTATTTGCTAAAACGCACCACCTAGGTACACACGGCTACACATCAAGCTATACAAAACCAGTTAATCTTGGCCTCACTTTACTAGATCTTTTCGCACAATGAACGATCAGATTATACTGGTTTTGTATAGCTTGATGTGTAGCCGTGTGTACACAGCTGCTATTCTACAATATTTAATAATAATTTGAAGACAACATTTCATTACATCATTTGACAAACTAATCTTTTTATGATCATGTTAATTGGTAAAACAACGCAACGCATAAATAACACTACTATTAATATCATAAACGGGATATTTACCATGTTTGATTTTTGTTTCGAGTTCTCGATATTTCGGCGCTGTTACAAGCACCATGATCACGGATAAACAAAAACCGAAAACCGAAATATCGGGAACTCGACACAAAAATCAAACATGGTAAAGATCCCGTTTATGATATTAATAGTAGTGTCAGTGACCATGTCAGTTTAAAAGCATAAATAACGTTTGAAAAGGAGCGAGCGAAGTGAGCTTGGGACCTTTGAGTATCCTGACTCGGACATTCTTAGGTTCGAAGGGGATAGCAAGCAAGTGAACTATATGGTCCCGCTAGTCCCTGCTTACTTTAAATCCTGTACTCAGAAAAAGGAGCGCCACACAGCGAGGCTAAAATACATAAAATTTAAAGTTATAAAACCTTCGAAGTGCATATCAATGTTACTAATCAATCACTTCTTAAACCAAACCTATCGTAGGTCTGAGTTATGAAATTGGTTTTAAATCATGTCTCGATTACCAATTTTTATTTTGTTGCGCAGGCAGCATAATTATAGCATCTCGTAATTTTTTATAGTCGCAGATACATAGAAATGCGCAGTTGATCAATTATTTAATATCAATAGTCGTTTTTTTGTAAGTATATACATACCTATGTATGTCAATAGGAACGAGTTTCTTACACTCATATTTTAAGATCTAAGTCAATTAACCTTGGGTCGTCTAATCTATGCCTTGAAATAGCAAATGTGTGAACTTGATACACTACGTCGTTTTTTCGCGATGTCTCGTCGTTTTTTCGTTGCTACTTCCAATGAAATGTTTCATTTAGAGAGTTCATTGTATGGCCCTTACCTAAGTTACCTATCGGTTTGCATGGGAGTCGCTGCAGTACCTACGTGTTTTTCTTCCATATTTTCGTAACTGTCAGCTGTCTTCAATCCATCCATCTTTTCATTGTTTTGCCTGTTTCTAATAGCTTCATCATCATTCATCATACAACCTACAAATATACCTACGCTTTTCTTGTCATATATTCTACTACTTACTGTTCATATCTTATGTTTTCTGTTGCCATTATTATGCCGAACTGTTTCTGCCTGTTGGTAACTTGCTACCATACTGCAACTGAACTATACCGAATTATATTTAGAATCCGTTTACCTACTTTAGGCATTTCCTTTACCGGGGATGTCTGAAATAGGTAATGTTGAAAGTGCTATTTTGAACCCATTCCGTCAGACATGTATTGAGAGCATGATGAACGTACTTCGTACAGAATTTAATAAGGTTGTTAATGTTAAAGTTCGACGTTTTAAAACAAGTCCTCAAGGTGAGGACGGACATTATAGCGAGACTGTATCTGATTCAAGAATATCCAAATGACAATACAATAATAAAAATAAAATTGAAAAACATCGGCCAAATTACGACGAAAAATGTTTAGAAAAAATAAGCCAAAATAGCACCCACGCGTGATTAACTTTCATTGTTATGAGATTTAAAATGCATAATTTTGCCGTGTAACGATCAATTCAGTCAGAACAAAGTGCAGACAATTTACTGACTACATAGAAAATGGTAGGTACTGTTGGTACTGTATTACCATTGTTTTAAGTAGAAAATTCTATGAAAATCGACTCAGATATTGCGCGTCGCCTCTCGCTTGCTCGCAATTCTGTCGCACGTCTTTAAACAATAGTGACACAGTATTATTTTCAATGCAGCCAGTTAATTGTTTGCGCATTTTTTCCATTTTGTCTGAAATGACCCGTATAACGTAAAAAATAACAATCATGACATTCATGACGTAAACGCAAACTACGTCAGTACTTTAATGTTCTTGCCAGTCGAATTAAACCACTGACGTTCTATTAACGCCGGTATTATTTATTATGCTAACAATGCTTTGTAAATAGTAGAAGATCGAACAAATTATTGTTATGGATTGTGGCAAAAAAAGAGTTTGGAAACAAGGTTTTAGCACAAATTTTCCTACCCTTGTTTCATGGAATTAATCATAATTGGCGAATTCTAGGGTTAATAACCACCTCAGCGTACTGTTAAAGAAATACATGTATCATACGATACTGCGGTACTGCCTCGTTCGTTGGTTGGTTGTAACCGCGACTGCTGTACATGAGGTCCTGGGTTCGATATCCGGTTCGGACAAAGTGTTATTGGGATTTTCCATCAGGAATTTCTCAGTAGCAGCCACGGAGTCCGGATTAGTGCCCGGTTGAAGTCAATAGGCTAGCCCCCGTTTTACGGGACTTACGCATAACTGGCGAAATGTGGGTGTACTAATAGGTACGCCTATGTCCTTTGTCTTAACCCTTCGGGGGTGACAGGCGTGATGTAATGTTATGTTATACTAGCGGACGTCACGCGGTTTCACCCGCGTAGTTCCCGTTCCCGTGGGAATACAGAAATAAAAAGTAGCCTATGTCACCCGTGATGAATGTAGCTTTCTAATGGTAAAAGAATTTTTAAAATCGGTTCAGTAGATCCCGAGATTACCCCTAACAATTTAACAAATATGTATACAAACACACTAACTTTACTTCTTTTATTAGTATAGAAGTATAGATTTATATTATTTTTCACAGATCAACAAATAAAAATGCAGCCTGCATTCACAATGCAAGAAGGTGGTTTCGGGGTCGGTGACTACGTGGTCTTCGGCGTGCTATGCACGATGTCGTGCGCCGGAGGCCTCTGGTACAGCGCCGTGGGCTCCAAGGCTGACAAGTTGGTGGACGTGAAAGACTACCTCCTCGGTGGAAGAACATTGACCACCTTCCCAGTTGCTATGTCACTTATTGCCAGGTGAGAAGTTTGTTGATTCATTTAGTTTCGAAACATGCTTATGAAAGCGTAAACATGTTCTACTGTAAGCCTAGTAGGCATTTTTTGAGTGTACTTTTTTCATAATACCCGCTACGAGTATAAAACTAGAAAAAACAAGGCTTTTTGGTTTTAGAGTAGATTTATAGCTTTTAATTTTGTAGTAGATTTACGTTCCAAAGGGAATAGAACCGATGTGGCGTATCAACCTGTCCGCCATTTTGATTTTTTTTCGAAATCGCGGCCCACGATGAAAGTGGTATGTAACGATAGAGGACATATAGACGAACAAAAAATGTCCGGTAACACGGTAGCCAAAGTGTCACGTTACCGAGATATTTGAAGTTAAAGATCGACAAATGACTATACATCGACAATCATTAAATATTTAAAAAATAGCCTTTTTACGTGTATAGGCGTTAAATTTTTTTTTTTCCTATTAGTATGTAATGTATCTACTCTCTTTCAATAACCAGTAATAATAATAATAAACGCCTATAGACACGTAAAAGGTCTAATTTTTATGTGGTCATTGTACTCATATGTCCATCTTTACCTTCAAATATCTCGGTAACGTGACACTTTGGATACCTTGTTACTGGACATTTTTTGTTCGTCTATATGTCCTCTATCCATACATACCACTTTCATCGTGGGCCGCGATTTCGAAAAAAAAACAAAATGGCGGTGGGTCGTTAAGCCAGCTCCCATACAAAAAAGTTCAAACCCCTTTCTAAAGGTCTTTCGGTAAGTAGTTTTCATTTTAAGTTGCTTATACATAACGACCACAGGATTTAAAGGTATTTAAAAAAAATAATTCAATGGCCGTCTGAAACATTCCCTCTAAATAAATAAATCAATGGCAGGTGATGGCGAAGAATTTAGCGCTTCTGTGGTGTTAACTGTAATATTGGTAAAGAACATTTCAAACTTCTGAGCAACATGGACATTTCGCGATAGACTCGTTTAAATTCCATAATTTTACTATTTATTCCTGGTTTTGTTACCAAATTCTGTGTTATTACTCAATTCTATACTTTTATGGTTCCGTACCTAAAAAGGAAAAAACGGAACCCTTATAGGATCACTCGTGTGTCAGTCTGTCTGTCTCTCCGACCATTGGCCCCTTATCTTCGAAACTACCGAGCCTAAAATTTAGAAACAAATAAAGAAATTAAGTTCAACACTTTTAGATTACAGGAAAACCTATAAGAAGTCTATGGTGCTAAAATAACATGGAAAATCTCTCAATATCCAAGTTACTACGGTACGATTAAGTACGGAACCCTTCATGTGCAAGTCCGACTTGCACTTGACCAGTTTTAGATACTACTAGCGGACGTCCCGCGGTTTCACCCGCGTAGATCCCGTTCCCGTGGGAATACAGGGATAAAAAGTAGCCTATGTTACTCAGGGTGAATGTAGCTTTCCAAGGGTGAAAGAATTTTTGAAATCGGCCCAGTACTTTTTGAGCCTATTCATTACAAACATACAAAAATAGGTACAAATCTTTCCTCTTTATAATATTAGTGTAGATTTAACGTACCTGAACTCATTCAATAGCCCAAATATCGAAACCCCGGAGATATCATCACACAGAGATATCATTATTTCGTAAATAATAAGTTTGTGAGCTTTGTGATGGGGTAGCAATAGGTCGCAGAGATCATTTATGTAGGCAAGGAAAAGGGAAGGACCGAGCACACTTCCCTGTGTTACACCAAAAGTGACTGGTACTACTATTGCTCTTCACGTTTTCGATTTGATGAATATTTTTAAAATTATTTTAAAACAACTTACTTTTTAACTATAATCTATGCATAAAAATTAAAAGTACTCCCCTATGGTAGGTTGTTCTTCCGGGGGAAAACAAATAAAAAATAATATATTTAATGTTGAGTATTGAAAATTTGGGCATTTAGTTTCACCTAATGTTAGTGAAAACGAGTATAAGAAGAATATTAAAAGACAACGTGTAATGAAATGTTTTGTTTCAGCTACGTCTCCGGGGTGACGATATTAGGCACACCGGCAGAGATATACAACTACGGTTCACAATACTGGCTAATAGTCGTAGGAGTATCCTTGAGTTGTATTGCAGTAGCTACCATATATTTGCCAGTCTTCTGCACACTCAGACTATCTTCATCTTATGAGGTATGTTTAATAATTGTGCAGTTGCTTAGCAGTTATATTTTTGAACGCGTCGATCTTAGTATATGTTTGCATGGAGTAAAATAACCAGTGGAGAAAGTATGGGCACGTTTTTGTTCTAAATCAAAGTCACTAATGTACCGCGGGGGGAGAGGTACGTTTCGGACTCTGTGATTGGTTGACGAACTGACAACCAAATGACAACTCATTCTCTAGGGATTCCATAAAAGTAATTGAAAAAGTATCGATATCGATAATTGTTTGACTTATTAGTATTATAACGATTTGTTTGCAATACAGAGATTACGGGTTCGATTTTGAAATAAAACAGGTAATTATTAAACTTAGAAGACTGTAATTAAAAAAAAAAAAAGGTAGCACTCCGGGAGTGCCGGCAGAAGTGAAAACTTCAATATTAACTTTCAAACTCGCGTCAGGGTCACGTGATGCTGATCGAAAAATCTTACGCTTTTTCGATCAGCATCACGTGACCCTGACGCGAGTTTGAAAGTTTTTACCCATACACTTTTTCGATCAGCATCACGTGACCCTGACGCGAGTTTGAAAGTTTTTACCCATACAAAAAAAAGTGCTCAGCGCCGCTAAAGAAGTTTTCACTTCAAAGCATCACGTGACCCTGACGCGAGTTTGAAAGTTTTTACCCATACAAAAAAAGTGCTCAGCGCCGCTAAAGAAGTTTTCACTTCAAAAAAGGTAGCACTCCGGGAGTGCCGGCAGAAGTGAAAACTTCAATATTAATTTTCAAACTCGCGTCAGGGTCACGTGATGCTGATCGAAAAATCTTACGCTTTTTCGATCAGCATCACGTGACCCTGACGCGAGTTTGAAAGTTTTTACCCATACAAAAAAAAGTGCTCAGCGCCGCTAAAGAAGTTTTCACTTCAAAAATTGGTTGGATTGTGTAGCCTAGCTATGGAACGAGGACTTAATTTTTGAAGTGAAAACTTCTTTAGCGGCGCTGAGCACTTTTTTTGTATGGGTATCGAAAAATCGTAAGATTTTTCGATCAGCATCACGTGACCCTGACGCGAGTTTGAAAGTTAATATTGAAGTTTTCACTTCTGCCGGCACTCCCGGAGTGCTACCTTTTTTTATCCCTATCGTGTCAGTTTTTTCATAGGCCTTTGCCTCCATTTTTCTGCAGGCACGCCACTGCCAGCAATGTGTTCACATGCCGATGCGCGTATTGCCTGACTTTACTCCAAAACTAAAATTGATAACGTCTGTTCCATACCTACACTGGCCTCTAAAAAAACATAATTGTCTAGAATTGCAATGATTCAAATAGATTCCAAGCCACGCGTCAAAATTTTGTGTAAAAGGCAGGCAGAGATATCATACACTTACATTTTTTACTGTTATGTACAAGTTTATGCCAATATTATACACATTTGCGAGTAAAGCCAAGGGAATAAGCATGTTTGAAAATATAGCAATAATGAAACAAAAAAATATAAGGTATTTTAAGAACTTATATTTTAAATTATATCGATACCATAAACCGTCGCGATACTGCGAACTCGAACATCACTATCATGAAAGAAAGAGACAACTGCATTAGTGCAAATCAGTGTACCAGAAAGAGACAGCAATTATATGATTCTTTTTTCATTGTTTTGATCAAATTGAATAGAAAACCACATAACTGTGCAATGTTATCCCATCTTTTGTGTAACTTGAAGTTGTAGTACACTTTCCACACCATTTAATTGCACAACTAGGCATTATTTTTCGTAATAAATGCTTTCAAAACGGGAGCGCGTGACGTTCGTGCGTTAGCCTACAATTTTTGCGACTGTGCAAAATTTCGCCGCGTACGCTTGATATAGCGTAGGTTTGGCGCCCGCGGTAGCCCCCGCACGCTCTCTCCAGATATTAGGCACACCGGCAGAGATATACAACTACGGTTCACAATACTGGCTAATAGTCGTAGGAGTATCCTTGAGTTGTATTGCAGTAGCTACCATATATTTGCCAGTCTTCTGCACACTCAGACTATCTTCATCTTATGAGGTATGTTTAATAATTGTGCAGTTGCTTAGCAGTTATATTTTTGAACGCGTCGATCTTAGTATATGTTTGCAACCATTGTCTGTCTTTTGTTATGCTTTGAACTCGTGTCTTTATTTTTTACTTCTGATTATTTATCGTATTCATGTCTATCTTTTGAACTCTTTCAGGACCAATTTACTTTGGCATTTTTTTTACTTTCTTATTTCCATTTCTTTGTTGTTATTTTTGTTGTTTCTCTTGTGTGATTCCAATACATGTTTTTATTTCTTTCTTTTGGGTTTGTGTCTATACTCTACAGCGTATACGTATAATGTATGCACCACCTGACCATCAGCTTAAATTATATTTTTCTCTGAGCTATATCTTGTAAATCGTCTCATTCATTAATGTGCTGATTGATTGAGGATAAAGATAGTACAGTCACTCGGTCTAGGCTTGCTATAGACTGACCCAGAGCTAGAAATTCAATGCAACAGAGAAAGACAAACAAAAATCATGCCGAAATAACAACCAACTGGACTATGACTGTCTGAGGCTAATGATATTTCAACATAAATTATTGAAATCAATTAACTGCTTGCGATATGATGAAATATTGAGACCGTCAAACAATCATCTCGTTCTGTGCTTGAATAATTTATCTTATGTCCGGGTAGATGTTATCGTTGCATTAAGTGATCAATCTTGAAATGACAACCGTTTCGCACTGGACTTTGCACTCTTGCAAAAAATCGCGTGGGCTTACGACTGAGTTACTAGGTACAAAATTGGTACATACTTGTATTTATAAACAGTAGATGTAGTTTTATGTCTGGATATAATATAAAAATTGTGATAGTTTATTGATTTTATGTTTTGGTATTCTAAGACGAAAATGCAAATGTATAGACCGGGTTAGCTATGGTGCTTTTAGATAACTATGACGTTTTTGTTGAAGTCCTTATACCACGTCTAGTAACTCCAAATTAACATGATTAAGTGGCTTTTGAATATAAATGTAGATGGATGGAGAGGGAGAGAAAGACCAAAGAAAATATGGATGGAGTGTGTGAGGAATGGTATAAAGGAAAAGGGAATAAATGATAATTTGACGACTGACAGGGCAGAATGGAAGAAAAATACATGTTGTGCCCAAATAACATGGGATAAGGGCAGGAAGATGATGATGATGATGATGAAGTGGCTTTTGAATAAATATAGTACTTGAGTAACTTATTCAGTTTCAGGTAAGTATGATATCATGAAGAAATGTTTCGTGACTAATAAAATTGTAGTACATAATAGATAGTACTTTAAATGTGTCATCACAAAAGGGTCAGAGCCCATTCGTCCCCTAAGATTCGCACCCTGTGCCCAGTCGTCCCCTGGAACTTTTGAGGGGCCCATTCGTCCCCTGAAGAATATTTATTTTTATTCATTCTTCTAATATAAGTACATGCAGCTTGGTAGTCCTGGTACAGTCGCGCAGAAAAGGCTAAAATAAAAAATATAGTAATTCGGTAGATATCATGTTTATTTCAAATAAGATTAACACATACAAAATCACAATGTCCTAGAAACTAACAAAATACAACTCTTTTACAAAAATCAGCCTTGATTGACCATCATATAAATCAACATTAAATATAAAATATGCAAAAAAAAATTGAACACATATCAACAGTAAATAATCACTTCTTATTTTTTTGTTTTTTTTGCCAACTACATACATGCAAAATCATAATAACTTAAATCTAAAAAATTATAACAGTACAAAAAAAAATACTAAAATCACAGTAATTATTGAAGACTAGATAAATCAACATATTTTTTTTTTGTATATTAACCAACTACATGCAAAATCGTAATAACTTAAATCTAATAAATTGTAACTAGAAGTACCTACATAAAAATTGGCTAAAATCACCGTATTTTTTGTAAATTTACTTATTAGTGATTGACCGTATTTATTTATTAGTGAGACAATTTTACATCGTAAGCCTATCGACAGGTTATATTATTATCATGACGGATTATCATTCATCATAGCTCTTTTTTCAATGATCTGTTATGATTTATTAAATTAATTCCGTTAATAAACTGTTCACAAGTGTACTATGTTAACCGTTTCTTATGTAAAATATAGCTAATTTTATCTCAGGGGACCAATAGGCACCTGAAAAGGTGCCGAATCTTTAACTTATATTGTATATATATTAGAGGGGTCCATATTGGCTCACCTAAAGTTCTTTATCCGAAATTGTTCTTCCTAACGATTTGTAATCCGAATGATCACTCTTCCTAAAATTTTGCATCCTAAAGTTTTCATTCATACTATTTGTAGTCCTACCGACATGTGTCCGAAAATTGGAATTCATAATATCATTAGTGTAAATATATGAAGGCAGAGGGTCTGTCATCTTAAATGAAACTACGAAATATAGCGGTAATCAACTTTTATTCCAATAGCACGATATTTAAAATAAATCACTATACACACACAACTATATAATTCGGATAAAATATTAAAACTCTAAGCGCTACAGCATGTGCACCGGGCCAAGCCTGCGACAAGAATGATCCCCTCCACGCCGAGTGGTCGTTTATAAAGACTGGCTCGAGCAGTGGGGAGAGTGGTGCGGCCTTAGTGACGCCTGCGCTGCGCACCTGGCCCGCTGCACGTGCTGTTTACAACGGCGACGCCGTCACGGCCATACTGACGTGCGAACGTCCTCGTACGCGGAGTCTCATCGAACATAATTATGAGTGATGTTCGTTCATCCTGACTACAATCTGGTCCGGTGCATCCCTTCAGACTTTGCTTGTACTTCTGGACCGCTCGATATTGAGCCTCCAGGACATAATACCAACACCCTGGACCGCTCGATATTGAGCCTTCAGGAAATACACGAGCAACCTGGGCCGCTCGTTATTGAGCCTTCAGGACGTGCACTAGCAACCTGGACCGCTCGATATTGAGCCTTCAGGGCCTGGTCCGCTCGATATTGAGCCTTCAGGGCCTGGTCCGCTCGATCTTGAGCCTTCAGGGCATATACTAGTAACCTGGTCCGCTCGATATTGAGCCTTCAGGGCATGTACTAGTAACCTGGACCGCTCGATACTGAGCCTTCAGGACATAATACTAGCAACCTGGTCCAGTTTAACCCTTCAGTTTGCTACTAATTCTGGACCGCTCATTAGTGAACCTTCAAATTTTTGGCCCAGTCATTGCTGATCCTTCAGGTTTCTGCAAATTAATAATTTTAATTTTATTTTTTTATCGTCTTATTAATTTTTTCGATGTACGACTCTTTTAGTTATCAAAGTAATTGAATATGGGCTAGAAAACTCTTTTGATTCAAACGTAAACCATATTTTTTTTTTTTACTATCGCTGGTAGCTCTCAAATAATGGGAGTCAGCAGATATTGTCATCATCATCTGCCCAGTCCCCTCCCAACTATATTGGGGTCGGCCTCCAGTCCCACCGGATGCAGCCGAATATCAGTACTCCACACGGAGCGACTGCCCATCCAACCCCCACAACCAAGCCAATACTGGATAATACGATACCCTTTGGTAGGACCGGTTGTCGGAACTTCAGGACACTGACGACTGCCAAAAATCGACACATGACAACTGGGACTAACAGATTAACGTGCCTTCACAGGCACTGAGGAAACTCGGCATGAAATGGGTGGTCACCCATCCACAGACCCACCGAGGTAAACGCGGCTTAACCAGAAGATCTCTCTCCTCCACGAGTCAGGAGTCATTGTACTACTGTTAATCGATATAGTATCGGGTCGGCTATTCACAGACACGGTATCACTATTAGCCGAAGTTATATTACTGTTTAGGCATGATATTGTTCTCGTGGTTACTTTCATGAACAAGGATATCGTCATCATCACTATCCGCCGTCACGTCATCATGATTTTTCGCGATGTCTGCCAGACAATTTTGACCACAAGGCATTACACGAAAATATTCGTGAGAATATTTATAGACCCTATTCGTTCCGTTAATATATCTTAACTCGTACCGGTCATTTTCTAATACGGGCTTTTTTTTTTTAAAAAAAAGGTCCCTTATATTTCCGTTCTTGCACCTGGAACTGTTACTCAAGATAGGCACTTCATCGGTTTAGCAACATACTTTCGACTTTTAAAATTAATGAAACCAACAACTCTAACAACTCTAAAAGGTAATAATTGTTTGGACTTCTGAACAAGAACTGATAAATTTGGTTTTGGTAAGGGTCAAATCATTATCGCTAACGTTAAAGCATTCATCCGGTAATCCTACTTCCTACTAATATTACAAACGCGACAGTTTATAAGTATGGATGGACGTTTGCCACTCTTTCACGCAAAAATCACTGAACGGATCTGGACAAAATTCAGTACACAGCTACCTACCTACCTACCTTATAACCTGGATCAACACATGGGACAGCCTTCATACCGAGTTTATCCACCCGTGGGACAATTCTCGAGCCGTAGCGGAAGAAGCCACTGGCAACAACTAGTACATGACAGTTATTTCAAGAAAGCGGTTTTGTATAGTCGTTGGACATTAATTATTTTAATCTGTTATAGTTACGTTACAACCCAGGGTCACCGACATAGCTCTCAAAATATGCAAGTTGAAGTGGCAATGGGTGGGCCACATCGCCCGACAACCGATGGGGAAGAAAGGTTCTCGAGTGGCGACCACAAACCGGAAGACGCAGCGTTGGTAGGCCTCCCACCAGGTGGACCGACGACATCGTGACAGTCGCGGGTAACCGGTGGATTGAAACGGCAGGTTGCCGTTCGTTATGGCGATCTATGGGGGAGGCCTTTGTCCAGCAGGGGACGTCTTATGGCTGACGATGAGGCACGTTACTTTGCTCATACCTATGCCGTTATGGATTACTTGTTCATGAAATTATTCGCCGTTAAAGAGATAACTATTTTTATATGAAATGGGCATACTCTTTACCACAATCATGCCCTAAGGGCAGAGATGAGGTCGACGATGGAACTGGCTCACCCAGAAGAAACCTATTTACTCGCGACTTAAATAGATTGAAGTGATATGAACTCGGGAAAACTGACGCAGGCAGGGAGTTCTACTCCTTGGCTGTGCGCATAAAAAAAAGATTTAGCAAAGCGCTTCGTACGAATGTGTAAAACGTATAACCTGCAGTATGTCTAGTTTCCCGATGGAAGAAGGGAGATGGTGGAATCAGCTCGTGGAGCTCCTTTGCATAATCTCCAAAGTACAGTCTGCACAAGACCGACAGACATGCAACTTTGCGGCGGTGGGCCAGGATACGTAGCTTGGCCACCAATTAGCCTCTCATCGTCACCAATTAGCCTCCTGGCTCTGCACTAGATACAGAAAAAAAAGTGTCAAGTTGGTATTTGGCTGAGCCATCCCAAAGGTGAAAGCAATACTCCTTGCCGGACCGGACTTGAGTTTTATATAATATTGAAAACTGTCCAGGCTTGTAGTACCACTTAACCCTCTTTAGGATACCCAGCATTTTTTTTTTTGCCGCTTTTTGACCTTCCGACTCAATGTAGGTGCTGATGTTCAGATTTGTGCTCGAGACTGTCAGTAACTTGTACAGATGCACTCTGAAAAGTAGGAGCTAGATTTAATTAGATTGAATGGACTCCTTTTGGCGGAGAACACACACTTGTGTTTTGGTGGCGTTGAAATCAATGAGATTCTCGTCACCCCACTTGGAGACAAAACTTAGAGCTAAACTCGTTCGCTTTACCATGGCCTCTCTCAATGATCGTACTTCATCACCGCTTTTGCGCTGGTTGTATAACTCTCCATGACAGTGCTGTCATCTGCGTACCCAATAATGCCAGGCACAAGGAGGTCATTGATAAGCAGCAGGAGAAGTGTCGCGGAGAGAACAGACCCCTGAGGCTCCGGCATCAATAGCAATAAGGTCAGAGAAGTAGCCATCTATGACCACTCGGATCGACCGTTGCTTTTGCTTCATAAGGCTACATTCCGAACCAAAGTCAAATACAAAAAGAAAATCTACACCACTTATCTGTAATACTCCACGGGCTGCTCTGAAACACAGGTACACTTGCTTAGTGCTGGTGCTCCGTGTGGAGTCTTCCTTCTTCCATCGCTTTGGGCAGGAATTGGCTGTGTGCCCCTGCTCACTGCATACATAGCACGTAACGGCCGTAATGACGGCTGTCTTTGGTATTTCAGTTTTTGCAGCAGGCAGGTTTTTTGAAGAGGCTTTCTGTTTTTTCCGGCACTCATGGCCACGATGACCCATTATTCAATGTGAAGCTTCGCAAAGTACTACACCACACACGGACTACACCATCTAGTTTCTTTTCACAATTATCGTTTCACTGAGTTTACACCAATTCACAATATCGGATTCCGATAGATCAGGATCAAAAGCCACAAGCATAGCTTTGCATGACTATCATTAGTGGAAGGTGGATCCGATCCCACTTCTGATGAAGGCAGAGGGTCTGTCATCTTAAATGAAACTACGAAATATAGCGGTAATCAACTTTTATTCCAATAGCACGATATTTAAAATAAATCACTATACACACACAACTATATAATTCGGATAAAATATTAAAACTCTAAGCGCTACAGCATGTGCACCGGGCCAAGCCTGCGACAAGAATGATCCCCTCCACGCCGAGTGGTCGTTTATAAAGACTGGCTCGAGCAGTGGGGAGAGTGGTGCGGCCTTAGTGACGCCTGCGCTGCGCACCTGGCCCGCTGCACGTGCTGTTTACAACGGCGACGCCGTCATATATTTAAACTCCTACTGTTTTTTATCCTAACGCTTTTATTTCTAAACATAATTATCACAATATTTTCACTCATACAACTGTTTAGAATGATTAAAGGTCGTTTCACTGATTTTTGTCTTGAAATAAAATAAATGAATGAAATTCAGGTCAGAGTGTCGTCTTGGGGGCACTATGAAAAAAATACTTAGAAAAATTTCGCGACCAATTTCGAGGTAGCGCTCGCCGGCCGCTGCCGCGGCACCGCTCGCTTCGCTCGCTCGGCTCGCGCGTAGTTGGTCACAGTTCTAACCTAACCTAACCTATGAATATCTTTGCATAGTATATAAGGTCCCATTAAAATAGGTGGACAAATTTTAACACAGCGTTTAGTAAGCCTAACTAAAAAAAAAACACTGTTTATAAAGTGATTTTATTTTGACTTAAAATAATAAATTGCCGGCACTCTAGAACAAACTCATCCTATAAAAGTAGGTATTTTATTTCTTATTCCTATTTTTTTTTTGCTATTGTCCTTATTTTAGCGGTCTGAATGATTTCTAAAATTTTGTCCACCTATTTTAATGGGACCTTTTATAATACTGATTATTATGAATAAAAAGTAATATAAACAAAAAAAGATATGACTTTGAATAATAGTGTAAAAGATGGATAAGTTGAGAAAATATAGGAAAACAAATAATAGTTTAATAGATGTTTATTGCTACAGACATTATGAAGTCGAATGCTTCGGAATTAAAACATTAGAGACAGAGAAGTTAGGAATTGCGATTGTTAGGATGAAAAATGTTAGGAAGAACATTTTCGGATTTCCAATTATCGGAGTTGAAATTTTAGGTGAACTTTGGCGCACCCATATTAGAGGGGACGAATGGGTACCTTAAAAATAATATTTTTTATTAAAATATTAATTGGTCCCCTACCAGGAGACCAATGGGCACCTATATAGGGGCCGAATCTACAACTTTTATGCTGGGGGACGAATTTTAGGGGACGAATGGGCTCTGACCCTCACAAAAGTACCTATTACACAATTGTTGTAGGTAACCTTAATAAAATTACTGTAAGTATTGCATAGGTGATTGTAAGATTATTCACTGATTCTGAAATGTTTTTGTTTGTTGCAGTACTTAGAGTTACGGTTCAACAGGCATGTCCGAGCGTGTGCCTCTTTCTTATTTTTACTCGATGAGGTAAGTTCATATGATTAATTAATTATACTCTAGTTACAGTTAAGTGGCTTTCAATTTATGCCTAGGTAGGTAACGTTTGACATTGTATTCATTGATTTTTCCAATTATATAGTCATGGGAATTTAAATAGGTTGCCATGTTGCATGTTTTAATTCATCAAGTACTTAGGTCTATCGCAGTCTAAAAATGGACATCTAGGCCTTCTTTATGTTGTCCTACAGTATCTGGTTTCTCCAATACCGTGAGAAAAAATGCAATCATATCTGACATTTGCCGTTTGGAAACGCGGCGCACTTACCATACAATCTTTTATTAAAATGATTAGAAGAAAATGAGGTTTATCCATCGACATTGAATGCGTATACAAAATGTATTATCTGTGCTATTTGACCGTTGAGGAGTTATCTCGTGAGGAGGCGATCCTGGCTGCAGAATCAAGTCATGTCTGTCATAAAAATGTATTGTCACCAGAACTAAAGGTGTGTGCTAAATATCTGTTCAATAGGTTGCGAGGAATCGGTTTGAGTTCAGTTGCAAGATTTGACCACTAATAAGGAAAAAGAATAAATAAAAGCTTAAGTATAATACAATAGAATAGGCACAGTACAGAATATGAAAAGAACAGTTTGCCTACTCTTTCATCCATAGAATATTTTTATGACCTACTCACAACAAACAAAGCAAATGCCTTACACAATAAGTATGCACATAACTTTACTCATGGAAAACAGGAATACAATTATACATATTATATGTTAGACTCACTGTGGCCACGTGTGTGCCCTTAGTATTTTATCTTTCAGTTGTTATGCGGATAACGAAGGGCATTGAATGATAAATATACGTACAGTTACGAACACTATTTTTATGCATACCTTTAATATGCTCGTGAAATAGTGACACTGATTTCATCTTGGAGATAAGACTTATTTCTAAATACATACTTTTTAATAGGATTTGCAAAATAATATGTATGCATGAATGTGTACTTATTAATCCTATACTTTAATAATGTCATAAAGGTGAAATATTTTTTTGTTTGTGGAACCAGCTCCGACACAACTGGACCTATACTTATCATTTTCACAAAGAAGGAACACAGATTATAATTTATTTATTTAAATACAAAAAAAGCCGCTAAGCTGAAGTGGGACTGGGCTGGCCATGTCTGCCGTATGTCCAACGAGCTGTGGGCTAAAACAACCACGTTGTGGAACCCTGACACAGCCAGAAGGCTACGTGGTAGACCTCGTAGGAGATGGCGGGACGAGCTTGACAGAACCAACGACCAGTGGTCCACATTGGCTCAGAATCGCAAAATTTGGAAATCGTGGGGGGAGGCCTATGCCCAGCAGTGGGACGATACAGGCTAACAGTAACAGTAATTCCTTAACTTACGCGGGTAACAAATAACACACCCAGGAGCAGAACGCATTGTACAGATTGAAAAACCGCAACCGCGGGGCGCATCTAGTACATAATATTGATAATAATGCTTATGTATGACTGTACAAGATACAACAATTTCAGGGGCACTTAAATAGATAACTCTTACTATTAAGTCTTGGAGATACTATACTTAGATAGCAACGGTAAAAATGCGATTTAGATGGCTAAAGAAAATTTCGATAAGATAGTGTCTGACTGTCAATCAAATAAGCCTAATGCAGTCATACCTAACCGGAAATCTACCTAAAGCAGACTATTTTTGCTGCTTCTTATTGCTGGTAGGTAGATGGTATTTTTTATTCTTAAATAATAAAACGTTGTCACACTATGAATTTCTTCTGTATCATGGGTGTGTTTACAAACATTTAAACTCACATACACAAACAGCCAGACCCAAAACAACTACCTGCAGGCCATACAGTTATTTGCTATGTGCGGGAATCGAACCCACGACACGCGTGTCGTACGCAGAAGCCAATTCTAGTATATCTGCAGGCAAGACTCCCAATATTAATTTCTCGGCCATATTTTGTATGACCGAGAAACTGACTGACTGTATATTCGGCTGTCGACACGTGGTCCGACCGCATGTCCGATGAATCGGACTCATAGTAAGCACTGTAGATATTTATACTCTATATACTTTTACATTGTGAGAAATACTCTCGATTACTACGTATTATTCAGATTATCATTCCGAACCCAATGATGAACTGAATAATACAGCCTAAGCCTGTATAAAATCAACTTGAAAATTCACAAAATTACTAATACTGTTTATTCGAAATTGAAAATTGTCTTGTGAATAAAAGTCGTCTTTTACGCTCTTATACAGATTTCACTTTCACGAAATGCGTAACGCTGATTAGTAGAATTATAACATACTCCTTTAAAAACAGTAATTAGCTACTTTATAATATGGCTCTTAAAAAACTTCGTTCTAAATGATGCTTTAGTGATGATTCCAACGCTTGCGTGCTTCTTGACCCAGTAAACAACAAAAAGAAGATAAAACTCAAGCTATTTATCTATTGTCGCGTAATGTCCTAGAATACATTTCGACCTTTACTGATGATGTAATAAATCATCCTCAACGTCACTTGATGAGTTCTTGGTATCACGGAAAAATATAAAGATCCGCTAATTACTGTTAATTAAATGCAATATTGATACCTTACTTGCTCTACTTACCTTACCTTAGAGTGTCTCGTTGGTCTAGTGGTCGCAAGCGCGACTGCTGAGCATGGGGTCCGGGATTCGATTCCCGGGTCGGGCAAAATGTTATTAGGTTTTTTCGTCAGGAATTTCTCAGTAGCAGCCATGGGACTGTAAATATGTGGGCGAATGATGACAATAGGCTTGCCCTATTACATCGCAGTGTGGGTTACTATTAGGTACACCTCTGCTGAACCCTTCGAGGATCACACGCGTGATGTTATGTTATAGTGATATCTTACTATCGTAGTTACAATAATTTTGTAGTTTAAATATACCGACTTGATTAGCAAATCAAATAATTTCGTTACTTAATTGATTAATTCGTTGATTTTTCCAATTTGTTTTTATATTAGGTATGTTAGACTGATTGACATATCAAATACACTACACGTTTACTACTAACGTTTTAATTAGTACCTGTTGCTACTGTTATTTGCAGTTACATACAAAGTTAGTTATATTTAGATAATACAACATTTAGATAGTACATACGTGAAATGGCTGGGCCGATTTAGACGTGAATATAAAACTAGCAGATTGCTGATGTTACCAGGAGAAAGTTGGGGTTTTATAAATTAAAAATACAATTAGGATTCCGTGCAATAAAAAAATTAAAACGTGAAATTGTTAAAAAAATCAGACTCAAACAAGGACGTAATAATTATTTAAAAAAATATTTCACGCGGACGCAGATCGCGGGCAACAGAGCCTAGTTTTAAACAAATACACTGTACTATTAACAAGTTCCTCATAATTTCACTAAGAAATTATGAGGAACTTGTTAATAGTACAGGTGAACTTGCACTTTGTACAATGGCGTCACAAATCAAAACACAACATAGAATGACTTATGTGGTTTTAGGAAATATTTTTCCATCGTTGTCGGTTATTGTTTTTCCGTTTGTATCCGTGTACTGAGCGGTAAGAGAAAATTAAATCACTGATTGGAAAGCATTAATAACACTAACTTTTGCCCGTGGCTTCGCCCGCGTGGGTATTGAAAAATATCCCAAATAACTTTCATACCCTATTTAACTCCTTTAGGAGTTGAATTTCTAAAAATGTTATATACTTAAACCTTCCTCAACAACCACTCTAACCATTGGTGAAAAGTTGAAACAGCATTAAAATCGGTGCACCAGTTTTTGAGTTTATCACGAACTATCATAGAGCGAATCCGCAGGTAAAAGACAGAGTACCCTAAAAAATAATAATTGAAAAGGAATAACGACTAATACAACCTTAACTTTAGGACCAAAGAAGTAAATCACTTCTGTGATATTAAAGTGCAGTCTTTTAAATTTTTGTTTATTTCAATAATGTAGAAAGTTCCAGTCTAATTATAATAGCTGAGTGTAGAATGGTGAGTCGTAGTGGTCGCTATCGTAACTACTGAGCATGGGATCCAAGATTCGATTCCTGTACCGAGCTAAGTATTATTGGGTTGGTCAGGAATTTCCCAATAGCCGCCACGGAGTCTGCATTTGTAGGTCCCTGTTACATGGGACTTAAATATAACTGGCGTAATCCACAAAGAGTGAGGTAGATAGAGGTGTACCTAAGACCTTGGTGTATACGATGACATGTGACATCTACCAACCCGCACTGGGCCCGCGTGGTGGATTATAGCCCAGCCCTCTCCTAGAGAGGAGGCCTGAGTCCCTGCAGTGGGAACATTATAGGCTGATGATGCTGATGTAGGTACCTAAGTACACCTCTGCCTAATTTTTCGAGGATCACAGGCATGATGTTATATTTATAATCTAGTCAGTAAAAAATATACCAAAAATCTTAAATAATGCGGAAGGCGTCAAAGTGTGTTAGTTGCTTTGGAATCAGCAATTCCTATTAGTGTGTACATAACAGTATAAGGTCGTTCGCTTCGCCGTCACTTTGGACTTTGGACCACGCGGTGTCGATGTCACGTGTCGGTTCAATAAAATCAACATTAATTTGTCCGCGGCACTTTGGCGAAACGGTGCCGCGTGGCTTCCAACGTAACTCCCATGCCTAATATGGCGAATGGATACGGAGCGATTTTTTGACAGGCAATCTGAATTCATGTATGGGGAAATTACTTATTTAATGTTTTTTGACTGAAGAACCATTTAATTCATACAAAACAGCTGTCTGGACAACAGATGTGGGTCAAATTTTTTGGTCGTAGGGTTGGGAGGGGAGCGAGACAACATAATATTATATTTATTTAGGTTTGTTCTTTGATTGTAAAGATTATTGTGTTTTATATTATGTTTAGTTCTAAATTGTACTAAAGGTGTTTGTTTTATTTTTTATCTATGTGGGTAACATACGTTAATATCCGTCTTGCTTGACATTCGTACGTTTTTGTTTCAAGGGTTACCACTGAAAACCAGCGCTGTGCTGTGGGTCCCCATAGCACAGCACCATGCTGAGTGGTAACCTATTTGTCGCAGTTGTTTTTATTATCTTTTATTTTATGTAAACTCAAACTTTTGTTTTTTCTTTTTGTACCTATTTTTATTTATTTTTTTTAGTTGTAAGTTGTGTGTTTACTGCTTTTTTATATTACCATATTTCTGCGACAATAAATATTTTTTCTTTCTTTCTTTCAAATATTTTTATACTGCTCTTGCCTGTAGGTACTGCAATAATAAAGCCTTAACCACGCTTCTATCCTTAGATAGGCAGACATTATAGGAATACTATGTTACTATCTTGCAATACCAACACGATGATTTTTATTTATGTTATTTCAGCATAAATGGAACACTTCCTCATTTTGCTGGAAAAAGTCTGACCTTTATCTGAATTTATCAAAACATAGCACTCTTTTTTGAGTAGTTGTAATAAAATGGTACTAAAAGTAATGATATTTATAAAATTATGTTTAAAGTTGTACGCTGCCACATTTATTTCTAAAGTATCGACAAAAAGCGCATCTAAACGAAAAAAAAAAAACATTTGTTATGGTTCAAATCAATTTGAAATGGCAAATAAATAGTATACAATATCAAGAAATCGAAATTAAAAGTTACATCCTATGCGAAATGTTTCACATTATTAAACTAAAATATTGGAAATAAAATAAAAAAAGTAATTACAAAAACTGAAAAACTCGACCGCGGTTTATGTAATAGGTATGATAATGAGGTCGGTACCGTCTGTTAGTTAAATGAATAATTAAGTATTTATTCGATTAACAGTATCTATAGCCGGTCTTGTTATTTAATTCACAAGTTATTGCTTGTGGCTATTTAAGTAACAACTTTCATACGCGCAGTACCTATATGCTTAGAAAGTGGGCGTCAAACAACGACGAGAAACTTCATTCGACCACATGCATTCAATCTTTCTAACACTGTTTAAGCTTTCACGGCTTATAGCCAAACGAGGAACTTGTGGCCAAACAATAAAAAGTCACTCGGGTTGGTCTTCAGGTTAAGCCGCGCTTGCCTAGGTTGGTCCGTGGATGGGTTACCGCCCACAGTACCAAGTTTCCTCTGTGCTTCGGGAAGCACGTTAAGCCGTTGGTCCCGACTGTCATTTCAAGATCTTTGGCACTCGTTACAAGTAGTCAGTGACCCGAAAGTCGGACAACGAATCATATCGAGGGGTATCATTATTACCTAATACTAATTTTGTTGTGCAGGTCAGATAGGCAGTCGCTCCATGTAAAATATTAAGCCAAACCTAACATATTTGGGAAAAGGCTAGACAGATGATGTTGATGCTATATAATAATTACTAGCTGATGCCCGCGGCTTCACCCGCGGTAGTTCCATCATGGAACTGTCAATGGTACTAGTGACAACGAACCCGTGGATGTCGTTCAAATTATATACTAAAACCTTCCTCTTGAATCACTCTATCTATTAAAAAAAACCGCATCAAAATCCGTTGCGTAGTTTTAAAGATTTAAGCATACAGACAAACAAACAGACAAAAATAGCGACTTTGTTTTATACTATGTAAGGATAACTCAACCAGTATCCCATGTGACAGTGTAAGTTTTGAAATCTATTTCGCTTTGAGAACAATTTCAGTCAGACAAGTTTATTAATTTAATGGTTGTAAATGTACTTTGCACTCAGCAATTCATAAGCTAAATACTTAAAGAGTACAATGGTCAATTGACCACTTGGGAAAATGTGTGCGTATATGATGACAACTTTATGTTAAGGTTTAGATAGGTAGGTAGGTAGGCAAAGTGACCACTTACCTGTCTCGTGCCATCAAAATTACGAAAACGGCATACTAGTGTGTACCTACTACCTATACATATGTGCGATACTTAGCACGTACGAAATGTTCACTAGTTAAAAAAAACCGGCCAAGAGCGTGTCGGGCAACGCTCAGTGTAGGGTTCCGTAGTTTCCCGTCCGTCACAAAAAAATGCTTGCATATACGATTATACTACAAACTTAGTTGTATAACTTTTTTGTCTTTTTTGTACAATAACTGTTGTTTCCATCCAAGTTCAAAATGATTTTCCTAGAAAGTCCTTATAAAGTTCTACTTTTCAGATTTTTTTCATATTTTCTAAACTTATGGTTCAAAAGTTAGAGGGTGAAAAACAATTGTTTTTTACTTTTGGAGCATATATTTCCGAAATTATTGACATTATCAAAAAATGATTTAGTACTATTCATTTTTAAATACCTTTCCAACAATATATCACACGTTAGGGTTGAAATTAAAACAAAAATCACTTCCCACTTTACATATAAGTACCCTAATAAAACATTTTTTTCCAATTTTTATTTTACCACTTTGTCGGCGTGATTGATACACATATTGGTACCAAATTTCAGCTTTCTAGTGCTATAACGGTCACGGACAGACGGACGGACAGACAAACATGGCGAAACTATAAGGATTCCTAGTTGACTACGGAACCCTAAAAAGAACAAGTGTCATCAGTATTTTGTTTGTTTTTAATTGTTTGTTGTTTGTCGAATAATATAGAGGTATTTAAGATCATCACCACAAAAAAAAAACATCTCCTCCTAAGCTTAATTCTATCTTGTTTATTTTTTTAGATATACATAACATGACACCTGTAATCCCCAAGAGTTACGCAGAGGTGTAACTGATACACTGATCGTTTGCAACCAAATCGGCTCAACTCGTAACCTCGCAAACATTCATGTTTTATTCAAAAATTTTGAACTTTGACTCTGTGGTACCTTGACTCGTTACGAATCACCCCTTTAAAAAACCCCGGCGGTTTACCTTACCAATTGCTAATCAGAAGACGACCTATACACATACATATCCGGAAATGCATTGTTTTGCAATTCATTGTCGTCTCGTTCATTGTCGTCCGACAAAACAATGAATGTATGTAATGTAATGAAGTGTTGCATTTTAGTTTTTAAATCGCAATAGTCGACATCGGCTTTTGACGAGCGAGAAAAGAAACTAGCTTTGAATATTGCCAGTAAGAATAGATTAAAAAAAAAAACATTACGTATGTTTTTTACATTTTGATAGAAGTAGTCGCTAATTCATAATTTATTTAATAACATGATTGCTTCGACACTTGATCTTCCCCAACCACACGAGCAGGCAGGTTTTCGTCCCCATTTCTCTACAACAGATATCTCCATACTGTGAACGAAGTAAACGAAAATACAACTAATTTAACGAGCCGTTTTGCTTGGCGTTTGCAGATTATGCCAAGGCATTCGATAGCATATTCCATCACTCAGTCATAGTAGATACCTTGGAATGTCAAAATGTACCACACACCTACATTGATGTAACTGACACCATCTGTCGAAGTAGCATTACTTGAACATTTAGTTACAAATTTCTGGTCCAAATTTCAGTATAGAAAAAGGTGTTAGACAGGGTGATACACTCTCACCCAGCCTATTCACAAGCGCACTGCTTTATAACAAGCTGCCCGATTCGTGACAGTCGGGAGGCATATGTTAGCGGCTAACATCTAAAAGACCTCCACTTGCTTTGCTTTCAGCTCTAGAAGTCGACTGCTCTAAGATCTGAGCACGGCAAGTTTTGAAGTTGGACTTTCAATGAATAGATTCAAGACCCAGATCATGATCAACAGCACGAAACGAGTATACCTATAATAATTACTTAATAATTAAACGGGTACATTGGCCAACCTTTGCACCAACCAGCAAATGGCTTGGTAAAACAAATTGATGAACTAAATTAAAGCTTATTAAAGGAGTATGCGGAAACACAAGTCTTACTACTGTGTGCAAAAGTATTATTAGTTAGGGCTGCAAAAATAATTACTATGAAGTACGAACCCATAATTTTATAAACTTAAAGATTATAGGAATAATTAAGAAAACTAAGCGGTGAAAGCGGGTTATTTTATTTGCATTCCCGAAAGGTTACTTAGGTTAGATTTTCTTTTGGCCGTGAAATACAGATATATGTAGGTGGGCGGCAGGCTACAAAAATATTAAATTGTTTGCGTCTAGAAAATACGGGGCGGCAGACTGGAATATACGTAGGCCTTGTACGAACCGCCCCGAGCCACCGGCACATAGTATGGAAAATATGCCACTACTAATGTCCTTGTTTCTACAACATAGTCCCGATGATAATTATCTGATTTGGTAACTATGAACTGACACTGCCACCTGGCTCCGCTTACAGCCTCCTGGCTCCGCTCTCTGCCGCCCCCTGAAACGCGCCGCTCGGTGCCATGGCCCTTCGCCGTTTCCGTAAGTCGCCAATTATTTTTTAGTTATTTCCTGCTAGTATTTGCTAAAAACACCTCAACCATGTTCCTCCCCTTTATGGCGTTCAACGTATTTATTTAAGTTTCTTTTTCAGGTACTTTTCCTGCCGTTGGTCATATATGTTCCTGCATTAGCGTTTAATCAATGTAAGTCCAAATTCAAACGGTTTTTCTTATAATTTACGGTCGCTTTTAACTTTAAATTTTTTTCTTGATTTTTGTATGCCATTTCATTTATTTTATTTTTTATTATTTTATTTTCAGTAACGGGTTTCAGTGTATTCGCCGTAGCTGGTTGTATGGTTTTAATATGTGGCTTGTATACAGTATTAGTGAGTAACATTTTTTTTGTTTTGTTTTGCTTTTTTGTTGTATCTAAGAATTCCGCAACCATCGGAAGTGCACAGTCCACATAGCTATTGTATCAGCCGGGTGACAAAAATTATGTGCTAAATGTATTTTGTGGTTGTCACTTGTCAGCATCGTATAATTGTAACAACTGCACATTCCAGTAATCTAGAGTTAGATAAATAAATCATTAAAATCATAAATACAACTCTCTAAGTTCATATAGCAACATAACATCACGCTTGTAATCCCCGAAGGGTAAGGCAGAGGTGTATCTATTAGTACACCCACATTTCGCCAGTGTTTAAGTGACATGTAATTATAGACGGTGAGATATAATCCCATTGATTTCCTATTATTGAAAAAGTCTTTTAATGGGATTAAAATGAACTTAGTGGGTTGTATTGATGATTTTAGCTATGATACGAAGCCGTCAAAAATTATGGCTGTGAAACGATTTGTTTTTTGGGGTTAAAAATTAAATTTCACGTACTCAATGCACCAATCTCATGACATTTTCTTGGTGGATGCTTTGAATAGTAAACGGGTCATGGAGGTAATGAAAGTAAAGTTATTACCTGAAAAACAAGTATTTAAAAAAAAAACACTAGTCATAAATTGTGAACTTGGCATCTAATATCTCTGTAACTAGAAGGTTACCAGGTATGGTCTAGAACAAAATAAATGATCACAGCAACGATGGGGAGAAGAAGTGCGCTTCAGCGTCGTCAAGGGTACTTTTCCACCCTTTATTTATTTTTCAAATAAGGCATTTTTGTTACGGTCGCGAATCATATTATAACTAACACACATCATGACTATAGGAATGCTTCGTGTATTTTTTGTGCAAACAGGACTTAATTTTTGATTGTTTCAATTCTTTTGTAAATACCCCTGTACCTAATCATATGACATGTAAACCTAATCATAATATTCTGTCTATCTTAGGGTGGACTAAAAGCCGTGGTATGGACGGATACGGCGCAGACAGCCATAATGTTCATAGGGGTGTTCCTGGTCGCGGTCGCCGGGACTTTATCCGTCGGCGGGCCGCGAAAGCTGCTCAGCATAGTCGACGAAACTGGAAGATTAGAAGTAGATAAGTAAGTAAGATTACGCAGATTTCTTTGTTAACAATAATTTGTGTAAGTTTGTAAAGCTGTTGAGCTGAAAGGAGCTTTAAATTAATTTTGATAAGATAAGACTATTATGGCCTATTTCACGATATTCGAATAGCCACTACTTACCGAATATATTATTCTAAAATTGAAAAGATTTTTTGAATTCCAATACCTATTCAATGATACCCCAGTTAACAAGGTCTTCGATTTGCATGTTTTTTATTTTTCACAACGTGCTGTATGTCGCATTATTGAAGGTTTAACCACTGTCATGTCTTTAGTTTAACGACACTCGCAAGATTAATGCAATTCAATTAACGTAAGAATCATCAAAATGGGTCCATGCGTTTTGTTTAACTTAAATTATCATTCATCATTTGCTTAGCCTTTTCCAAGCATGGATGCAGCTGAATGCAGATGAATACCAGTATTTTAAAAGGACAAACCAGATAATACGATACAAGGGGTATCGTATTACCCAGTATTATCTGGGTTGTCCTTTGGGTAAGACTGGCTGTCAAACTTTATGGGCCACTGACGGTGGATCATTACCCTCCCTCAGTCAGGTAATGATCTACATGTTAAAATTTATCTGTTGATTCAAAAGCGGGTAGACTAGTCTGCATCAAAACACGGATTAATTATTGTTTACATTTACATGCAGAAAAGTGAAACTCATTTTCTTATGTAAGTATGTAATCTATAACCCGACAACTAACACACGTGGCTTTGATATAAATGGTGGCAATGAGCTCAGTTGTGATAACCTTCAAGGTCGCAGGTTCTAACCCGAGTTAGCATGCACTTTACGTACTTTGTGCAATACTAATATTATAAAGAGGTATTTGTATAGAGGTATCGAATTCTTAAGAAACATCACTGATAGAATAATACATTTTACTTGTAAGTGCTATGCATATTATTCGACCTATCACAATTTTTGCGGACCAAATCGCGGGCGAAGTGCCAGTAATTTATAAAACGAGGCAAAAATATTAGTTGCGCTTGCTTCGTGAGTACTCGAAAACGTCCCAAAATGGGGACATCATGTCTTCAGTACGCGTCAAGAAAATCATATTCTATGCTTCGACAACATTGGAATTGGAAGCAAAATCGTTCAAAATAATGATAGCTACTTCTTTTAGTTACGTGCTTATCCTATCTTTTGTGCTATTCATTAGTGGAACCTGTCAATAGTGTCAATATGTGTGCATTCGGAATAGATATGACATGTAGAGATACCAGCGCGACCAAATTTTAAACACTGACTTCGGGATCAACAACCTATTGGAGGTCAAAGGTTTTTTTTAAAATTCTTCCAGTTCTTATCACTGTCAAATATATACTTATTCATTAATGTGAAATCCCTCGTTCTAACATAATCATAAGGTCATCAAGTGCGCAGGTGATAGGGTATGTACCGTATGTAGCTTGCGGCTTGCGGCAAAAGATAATTATAATGATCAATAAATAGGTGAGATGGGCCATTGTCTGGGGGAGATGCAAGTACGCACTTGAGATTTAAGAGTTATTTTTAATTCACACGAGTATTTTTCAGTCTAGCTCAACCCAGATCAATTTGGATTGATCTGACATCCAGATTTTTCACGACAGTATACATATTTATTTATGAGAATGTAGGTACTTATTACGCCTTTATTTTGTTAAAAGAATTTCACACCATTTTCCTTTGTGAGTTTTGTATGACCTATATAAATATACAACAAGACAACAAGGAAATGATTGATTAAATTGTACGTAATTGTTGCAATAGTTTTCATTTTATAGCGGCATTGCAACGTTATGTTTGTAAATGATATAAACAGTCTATTCTAATAAATTCTATCTAATGCGCCTACCACACGCTCACACTTCCCCACAGTCTTGCCTGCGCGATTACACGGTGCACACAGTACATCGCGCGTGTGGTTTGTAATGGTAATACAGTTTTACCAACCATACGCGCGATGTACTGTGAAGTGTGAACGAAAAGTGTGGTGAAGCTTGAGCGTGTATGCATCATCTTCCTGTAGTTGTCCCATTCTATTTAGGGTCAGCGCAGCACGTTTGCTTCTTCCATTCTACCCTATCAGACTGCACGGCATCATTAATTACTCCTTTCTTTAATACCGTTCCTCACACAATCCATCCATATTTTCTTTGGCCTTCGCCTTCCTCTCTATCCATCAACATTAATATTAATCTATCTATGTACTGTATGCCAATTTGTAAGGAAAAAAACAACGTGTATTTTTCATCTACATGAAGGTTGTAAAAGTAGGTAAAAACGTCACGTAATTGTATTATATTATATGCAAACAGAAACAACCTGAAAGATGACGTATTATCCGAAATTATGCAAAAAATGGTCTAACCGTTTGTTTACTAGACAATAATTACCTTCTTGCGTCACAGAATATTTAGCGCGGAATCTTTGCTTACAGTGCGATCAAATTATCTTGGCAGGTCCGAACATAGGCTCTGCGAACTTTTACGCATGTAAACTTGTAAAGAAAACTGTTATTGCCAGATAAACCAATACTTAAACGATCAGAAAATATATAATTTAAACAGTGAGAAATACAAATAAAATAAATATCATAACACTTTTATACATTAGTTGTAACAAAATGACCTGCACGAATTCGGACCTGCCAAGATAATTTGACCGCACTGTACGTTTGGTTAAACTCCGGTCTACCTGTAACCTATGTACAGTCAAGTGCACTAACTTGAAGCGAATGTTAAGGGTGATTTTTTCCTAATCTCTTGATTGTTATTTTATGTAGTTTCGAACATACGGTTTTGGGCCCCATAAAATCGTGAAATAGATATTTTAAAGTTGCAATAGTTGTTCCGCGACAAAAAAATCATTCGATTCTTCCTTAGTGTTTAGGTACAATATTAGTGCTCGTGACTGTACTACACTCTGATGATTGATGTTATACAAACAAGTGCTTATTTTAGAGCTGAGTAGGTAAAATCCAAATATATAGAATAAATTAGTATTGACCTTGTAGAAACAGAAATACGTCGTGCAAAAAATAAAAATACTTGTTTTTGCGTGTGTTTTCAACATTATTATTTAATTGGTACACTAATATTAACTCTACTGGATGTATGTCATATCTTTGTATTAATGTATTCAATTGTTAGTGAGCCAAATACATAAAATAAACATAACATAACATCACACCTATAATCCCCGAAAGGTTAGGTTAAATAAATATCATACAAAATTATTTATTTATTCATAAACACATACATTTGTTTTAACAGGTAAGACCCAAGCTATCAAAAGTAGTCATATATTGCTAATTGCTCAGTACCAAGTAACGGGACTGGACAAGCACAAGTTACACTGTGGACAACATATCAAGTGTCACCCTCTGGAATTCCGCCAAAGAGCAAGAAAATTATAAATGTAAGGGTAAAGGTCTAGACTCTAGACCTTTACCCTTTATACATTTATAATTTAAGCCAGTTAATTTCTGAATGTCTCTAGACTCTAAAGACATTCAGAAATTAACTGGCTATTAGTAATGTAGACTTGACGGAAGAACTTGTATTTTCACTCGGGTCGATTTTTAGGTTAAGCCCCGCTTGCCTAGGTTGGTCTGTGGATGGGTGACTGTCCACAACATACTGAATTTCCACCGTGCCTCGCAAAGCACGTTAAGCTGTTGGTCTCGGCTGCCAAATACCTCGTCAGTGACCTGAAAGTCTGACATTCACTCTTACCAAAGGGTATCGTATTACCCAGTATTAACTGGGTTGTTGAGGCAGTCACTCCATGTAAAATACTGGTATTCAGCTGCATACGGTTAGACTGGAAGCCGATCCTAACACAGCTGGGAATATTTTACGCATACACACACATACGGAATCGTCATCTAAAAGTCGACCTTGCCTGATGGATGATATAACGTTAAAACTTTACTTATTTAGTAATTACATAATACGGTAGTATTCATCGAGATGATGACAATGTTGATGAATTTATTGGACTTCTGCCCAAAATAAGAGAAAATGCTTTATCCGATGTGTTACATAGTGAGCACGTTGAACAAAATTTTATGTGACGTATTCATCATCAGTATTTCAATTATTTTGTAATTCATTATCATTATTATCTTGGCTTTTACTCAATTAATTTGGGCAGCACGTCTTTTCTTCCACATTTCTATATGACTTATTCTATAATTATGATTATTGGAAAACCTGCTGCTAGAATTAAACCAGGATCACTTGCTGACGTGAGAACCCCTCGACGGTTTAGAGCGCGGATTCGAAACCTTTTATATGCGTTCAATGTTGACGAATAAACCTAATTCTTCTTTTCATTTGAAATAAAGCTTGTTTATTTTTAATTCAAAGTATTTTTAACATTTAAGTAAACCAAATCAAAATAAAATAAAATAATTATGCAAATATAGAAAAGTCTAGATATCTTTAGAGGAGGCCTTTGTTGGAAGACAAGTTGTCACAGTACTACCGTTTGCCGGTATTAAATAGTACTTAATTAAATAGTAATTTTATAAAAAACAACAAATAATGACTGGAATATTCGTTATTTTTTAAATTAGTTCATCATCATCATCATCATTTCAGCCGAAAGACGTCCACTGCTGGACATAGGCCTCCCCTAAGTGTAATTTTTGCTTAGGGGGGGGTTTGCCATAATCGCCACGCTTGGCAGGCGGGTTGGCGATCGCAGTACGGTCGAAAAAGCACAGAGAACGCTGCTGCCCATTCTCTGGTACATCCCTTAGTCGCCTCTTACGACACCCACGGGAAGATATGGGATGGTGCTATTCTTTGCGTCCGACACCATACGGAACTAAATTAGTTATGACTGGAATATTCGTTATTTTTTAAATTAGTTGATTAGGTGAAGTTTCCATTTTCCGTTTTTTTTTAACCAGTTGTTCGTTTGTCATCAGTTGGAGTTTTTCTCCGTACGAGCGTCAAACTGGATGGGGTGCGGTTGTCGGCGGGTTCATCTACTGGACTTGCTTCAATTCTGTCAACCAGACTATGGTGCAGAGGTACATAGCTCTGCCGACCCAGCGGAAAGCGATACTGTGAGTATTATTTTAATTCATAGTAATACTTGGTTAAGTTGATAATTATAATGGGTATTGTCGAGTTTTCCAAAAATTGTGCTAATTTAAAACCATTTCGAGGAAGAAGGTCTCGTATAATAATTTATTTCTCGATAAAATAAAGGAGAGCAGACCTCCACGTTGAGCTCGTCTGTGTCCTCCACTGTGTTCTCCCGGCGATCCTCGCAATGGAAGCATCTCGCATTGGAGTTTCCCCCCGGTCGGTGTAGTGCCTCCGCGCACCATTCGTGCAGGCGCGCGAGGATTTTCGCCTCCAGATCCCATGGCGGGAATCCGGCAAAGTGGCTCTCCGCCTCGCCGCCGCCGGTGTCATCAGTCCTAAAACTCTAAAATTAAATTAAACTAGATGAATTTCAAAACTATCTTATTTTCATAAAATACTATTTAGAAAATCCAAGTGAGTCCCAATGTAAATTTTTTTTTTTAGTTTGGATGTTGGTGGCTAAACATGGATAAGGTCAAACAATCGATGAATGAACTGTTTGAAGGATGATAAATTGCCGAGATGTTGAGTAATAGAGAAAAAATTGGGATAATGGCAGAAGTATGATGATGTACTTTCACTCTCTGGAAGGTGGCCAATGATTTCATTCACATGCAGCCGTTTATATACCCAATTCATGTGTTTTATAATATTATGTATTGTGTTTGTCTACCGTCGTATCACCACATGCAATTCGTTGTAGTAGGGCAAGTCTCTTGCCATGTCCTCTAGACAATGCCAATATTTGAAGAATTTAGAATAGCACTACAGTACACGCGCGGCCTACTATAGTAGACCAGGGTAACTCTTTTCCCAATAACTTTTTAGTATAGCGCGCTAGAAACTAGTGATTCCAGGTAAGCCTCGTCTGGTATATTTGTCACAGCCTCAGCACCCCGCGCGACCCCGTACGCGACGCACGCGCAAGCAATTTGGCGCCAAAACCGTGGGCCTACTAAAGTAGTCCGCGCGTGTATTGGTGTACCAAATTCATTATGTAACTTTTGATGTATTATCGATTTATAACGCTATTATATTATGCTCTAATTATTAATAATGTATTTATATGTATGTTTATACAATTGTTATTATTTATATTTAAGTTACAAATTGTAAAATGTGTTTTTTTTGCTTATTTTAGTTCTTTAGTAACTTTTTGTACGAATTGGCTTTTAATTTGATAAAACCGCTTTTGATTCGCCGGGCATCCATTGAAACACTACCACGACAACTTAAATTCAGGATAGACGCTCTTTTGGGCAACACAGTTCAAGAACCCCAAGAGTCTCAACACGACTTGTCTTCAAAGATAGGACGAGTTGGTCGATGTGCACTCTGCTCGAGAGCCCGAAATCGGTCGACAAAAAGTGGTGCAAGACTTGCAATAAATGAATTTGTCCCGATCACCAAGCAGTAGTGTGTCCTGAATGCTATGAAAACAAAGAAAATATAAATACAGTTTAGTTTTAAGTTAAAAAAAGTTACGTTGATCTCAGAAGTGCCATTTTTGTTAATTTTTCTTATATATTTACTAAATTGTTGATTATTAATACTTCCTTAATAATTTTTGTAAAAAGTAAGGTTCTAAGACTAAGTTAAATAAACACCTTTTAATTTCATTTGTCGTTTTATTCAGATAATTAGGAATATACATGTTATTGATATTTTAAAATGGCCTACCATAGTTGGCCACGCGTGTACTCAAGTAAAAAAAAGGGGCGCGTGTACTGTAGTGATAGAGCAGCAACACTGATTATGAGATCACATAAATTATTTGATAAGAACAGCATACCTGTAATAAGGTTAAGACAATCTTTTATGTAAGTAAATATTGCACATGGTAAAACTGTTTAGGGTTACCACTTACCATACGTCTGGTATTTTCCGGTACGGAATTTCAGGTCTGGTCAGCTTTTGAAGTGTGCTCCAATTCTATTACCCGAATGCGGCGAAGCCCCAAAGGAAGGTTATAACTGTTAAGTCTTGTAGATACCATCGAAATTCTGTGATGACTTATTATTAATGTTAATAACTTTAATGATTTACATCTGAAGCACACCGCAATATTATGCACAAATACGAAAAGTTCGACTACGTGAATTTACTCTGAAAGTTTTGTAGATAAGGGAACCCTAGTCTAACTAGATGCTAAAGAATAATTTTTGTCGTCGAGTGATTGTGAGATTTTCAAAAAACTTGTATTATTATGTTTAACGTAAATTCCAATTTCATCGTTTATTTTTTTCACGAATAGCCCATCGAATTGTAAAGCGTGCTTACCGCTAAATTCAATGACCTCGGATACAATCCAAATGTTCATCAGACCGAATCTAGAGTAGGTTATCTATGGAATCAAAGACTTTTGCTTTTGTGGGTGATGTATGGTGGGTATTACTCCACCGTGATCCCGTTTAAAGGATAACGCGGCTCCGACACAAGGGCGAAGAAGGAACATGGGTTTGGTTTTTAGTCAGTAGAAGTCTGACACTCCCCTTCGCTCTGCCCAAGAGCGGGGGGGGGTTATTCAATGATTTTGCACCCACCAAAAAAAAAAAAAAAGGGGTTGCCTTGAGCGGAAGAGCCGAAGAGTTATCTGCATACTAGCGTTGGATAGTTTGTTTATTATGAGTAGTGCTGCAAGGGCATACAAGGTCGTCCCACTGCTGGGCACAAGCCAAATTTTCGATCCAGGGCTAATGTGGATCACTGATCGTTTGTTCTGTCCAGCTCGTCCCGCCATCTCCTGCGAGGTCTACCGCGTCGGCTTCTGGCTGTGTCAGGGCTCCACAAGGTGGTTATTAACCGACTTCTTTTGGCTCACAGCTCGTTGGGCCAGCCCAGTCCCACTTCAGCTTAGCGATATTCTGAGCAACCGCAACGTCAATGATCTGTGTTTTGTTAGTAACTGTTATCATTTATTTTTTGTTGTAGGAGTTACGGAGAGAGTAGTCTGCTTTGATAGCCTCGGTTTTAAGTACCTATTTCAAAGTTTTTTTTTAGTGGTAGTAAAACTTTAGTAGTATAGTACAATATACTACAGTATAGTATAACAGACCGTATGCGCGGGCCTGTGGTCAGTGAGTAATGGGCTAGCTCACCGTCCGTCCGTCCTATGACGATGACAGGCCATGTTGACGCGACTGCGCGTTCGTGTTCCATGCGCGCCTCAAAGTGGTGTTAGCAACATTGCAGTGGCCCGCAAGGGCCGACGCCTGTCGGGGCTTTAAGTTGTTCGAAAAAGATAGCACTGCCCAGGACACAAAGGGCAAAGAAGGAACATGAGTGGTTTTTAGTCAGTAGAAGTCTGACACTCCCTTCCGCTCCGCCCAGAGCTGGAGGAGTCATTTCCCAAGCTCCAAAAAAAAAGATGGAGTTGCGGACACCAGACCGATACTATAGTACTAAGTAAATACCTAATATCCTACTTTTGTAACCCACATCAAAACTTCCAGTGCTCTATTCATATTCTGCATGGGCGCAATCCTGGCGATATCCCTCTGCGTGTGGTGTGGCCTGGCTGCATGGGCCGCCTGGGTCAAAGGAGGCTGCGAGCCTGGTGGCAAGCCCCTGGTGGACGACAGGCTTCTACCGGCCTTCGTGACCTACGTGTCCAAGGTCAAGAACCTTCCTGGTCTGCCTGGCGTGTTCTTAGCTGGAGTGTTCGGAGCTGGACTTAGGTAAGTTCTGTCGGTGATGGTATTTATCCTATACAAAGTGAGAAGAACTGATTCAGAAATAAACATTCCCCTTGGAATATTGGCTTTAAAAAAATCTGATCACTGATGAGGCGGACAAATGTGGAAAGCGATTAGTAATGTCGAGCAATTTCTCTTTTCTTATGAATCGAAGCTCACCGCTAGTTAAAGTATCGAAAAATAATTACAAATCTTCGATTTCCGAAAACCTTTTATTCTAATCGCGCTGAAATCGGCTGACCTTTTAAAACTTGAGACATCGACTTGGAAGTTTAACTTCTTTAAAACGTATTTTTTCTTTGTTTAGTTCACTTTCAAGCGTGTTAAACTCTTGCGCCCTGGTGGTGGTTGAGGACCTCATTCACGGCTGGTTGAAGCTGAAACTGAAGCCTTTGACTGAAGGCATCGTGGCGAGAGGGGCCACCGCTCTCCTTGCTCTAACATCTCTTGCCATGCTGCTTGTGGTTGAGAAACTAGGAGGCGTGCTCGGTAAGTAAACTTCCAAGACCTTGTTTATTATGATGATGTGTTCATGTGTCCCACTGTAGGGCAAAGGCCTCTTTTTGACCTGCACATAATACTATATTCTTTTCTAATCTTATCTTAAGTTCATTGTTCATTGTTCTTAAGTTTCTTTTCTTATCTTAAGTTCATTGTCACTCTAAGTTTTTTATTTAGAAAAGTACTTGTATGGTCACATCGATTTGCAATGCCAATTATTTTTTGTTTTTACTTCACATTGATATTTGTAGGTCGACCACCACTGTTTCGAAAAGCCAAAGTTCCACTTTTCTGACATTTAATTCGTTTTATATCCTTTTTTTCCTATATATTTACATTCTCTTTGATATTTACATACAATCACGTCTGTCTTCCAAAGGAGTTTTATTTTAATGTAATTTTATTCATACAACTGTGCAAAGAAAAATGAAGCTTCTGTTCCTTTAAACATCACCACAAATTGTACTCATCATCAGGAGTAGCAACTGCTCTATCAGCCATCGCAGCGAGTGCAACATGCGGTGTGTTCACTCTCGGCATGGGGTGCTGGTGGGTGGGGCCCCGGGGCGCCCTGGCAGGGGCCCTGGCTGGAGGCCTGATGGCCGGCACCGTGTCGCTGGGGACACAGGCGGCTGCAGCCAGCGGGTTGAAAGCCCCACCACTCAACATGTCTGTGGAATGTGCTCTCAATGCCTCTTACGTGCTGGCTGATCCTATTATTGTAAGTATGTTCTGTTATTCGTATTTAAGTTGCAATTAAGAGGACTCAGATCTATGTAGCTCATGGCACCTTAACGCCTAATCAGCTTTTCAAGGTTCAAGAGTTCTTTACACATTTGTAGAATGATTGTAAACTGGAGGAGCGGAACCACCTAATACAAGCAAATCTTTGCGTAAAATGTGACTTCTAACCTAACTTTGAAGTGGTGATATTCATTGATTCATCCTTGAATGTATGATTCCACTAATTTACATCTGATTCGATGGATTGGTTGGATATTAAAAGATAGGTACCTGATAAATATTTGCTGACAGGTCTTGCCCAGGTTATGCCATTGAACGTTTGACTTGCAACGGTACTTTGGAGCAACAGGAAAAATTGGCGGTAGCCTTAAAAAAAACAGTAACTTACGTTTGTAGTGCACAGTTTTACACGTGCTAACAATGAATGACAGTAAGGTTTACTAACACTTCTTTATAAAAAGATGTTGACTATTATGAGTATTATGACTTCTATGATAGAAGCGTAGCGTACGTGACTATCGAGTTAATTCAGAAAATGCGTGATACGAATTTTGTCATACAATTTGGGTTAGTACTAGTTAGTAGTCAGATAAACAAACAATAATCTAGGAAGCATTTAGATCTGTTACAAGAATTGTATGCATCAAGGCCTTTCGTAATCACGTCTAGAAGTTGAGAATATTTAAATGTACCAATTTTATTTATATACCGTCATTTGGCATGCCAATGTTACTCACTATAAGGAAGACCGGGCTTCAAAGTGCCGGGGGTAATTTGTTTTTCGTACAAATAGCGAACCTATGCTTTTTTAAGGGAATAAAACCTTGCTCTATTAAATAAATCTAACCCATGTTCACGCCTTGTGCCTTCTTAAATTAGCGCCTGATCGTTTGAATTCAAATATCGCTTCAGTCAGAGTACTTAATTCTCGAATTCTCGGAAACGTGCATTCGAGCAAACTCCCTGTAGTGAGTGTACCTATGTGTAACTTATATCGGCTGGCCTGTAAAGCATCGCATCTTATAAGAGACGACAGAATTTGGCATCGATACCATACACTAACTAGTAGATTGTTAAACCGGGATATTTACCAAACGAAACAAATAGTAAACATGGTAGGTAAATATCTATAAATTAAATTTCTTCCCATTTGCCCAAACAGGACCCAGAAGCAGTGTTCCCACTATTCCGGTTGTCGTACCACTGGATAGCGCCTTTGGGTCTCCTCGCCACGCTCACAGTTGGGATGATCGTGGGCTGGCTGTTCGACGCGAAAGACACTTTGAAGATGGACGCTGAGCTGTTCACTCCGTGCATGTGGCGGTTCTTGCCACAGGAGGCGATAGACAGGAAAGGGGACACTAGAAGACTGGTGTCAGAAAGAATTCTTGCACAAGCACATTCTGCGCCTCTTATACTAGCTTCGCTTGATAAGGTATTTATATAATTATATCCTACTTCGTATCCTACTATCCTACTTATACTATATATTAATGCAAAAGTTTGTGAGGATGGATGGATGTTTGTTACTCTTTACTCTTACCGTTAACTAATACAGACTCAAAAGAAAGGATATATTCGTAAGTTAGGCTATCTTTTTTTTTGCCACCGAAACATGATAATGTTTATTCTTTATTTAAAATTATATATATATAATTGTTGTTAAATATTATATTATGATCTATGAATATCAGCGTGTTTTAGAAACCCGCTGTCAAAAGTCGCTAACTGTCAAGCACTCTTATTAAGCACACTCGTTCCCGCGTTTTCTAAAAACCGTTAAAATGTGTGAAAACTATGCCTGTCTTGCTCATATTTGCCCAACGTGTAGTGGAAGAGACAAGGATGAAAATTGGTTACTCAGTTTATGATGAATTAAGTACCCAGTGGTGTAGAATGACAATAACAATTGTCATTAATCTTTGAATTCATCAAGAATATTAACATTATCTGACATTGCTGTTTTATTAAGATTTATTAATGGACTAATAGTCGTTATACCTACCCTTATTATATCCGTAGTTATTGTATTGTCTTATTTATCCATATCACTATTTGAACAGCTGATAAGAAAATGCTAATTAAAGTCAGAGCATTGACAAGAATTGCAATACTAACTGAAGGTTGTCTTGGTAACAGCTGATAGTTTGTTGCGCGCCAACTCCATTCAACAACGATAGTTATATATTTTTTTAAATATTTTATTTATAGATTTTGAATTACCTTGTTCATTTCCTAGACTTAAGTAAGACTCAAAGATGTGAATTGTGAACGTTTAACGAAGAAGCATGAATAGAAAGATACCGCTTATTAACGCCTGCGGAAATTATTATAGCAAGAAGTTACGTTCCCTAGGAACAGTTGCTAAAACGAAATATATAATTATACTGGGCTTAATTATTGTATTGAAATAGTCCGTTCATGTTTCAGTAAGAACCAAAATATATCTTATTTACATTTTTATTATTTTTTTCAGATCGAAACAAATGGCGAACCGAGTAGGTGAGGCAAGCAGATACTACCTACAACATTTTTGTATTTTTTTATTCTTATTGACGAAGAAACTTTTGTAGTCACGCAGTGATATTGTGTCGAATATAAAACGCAATAAAAGCGTTTTTCCAACTAAGTTAAATACAAATATCGTCCCTTGATTCAAAAAAATATTAATTAATTAATTTTCACCACGGGACGATTTTTACCATAGATGGCAGTATTTATAGTGATCGCAATTATAAACTTAATGACTTTAGTAATAAGGATTATATTCGGGTCATAGGTATATATTTTTGCTACTTGGTCAAGGAAATTGACACTGAGCTTTGATCTTTACGTACAAGTTGCAGTTTTGCATACTCGACAAAATTCAGAGATTGTCTAAAAATATATAAATTATTATAAAATAAATCACAGTAGGTACTTATGCAGTTGTTTTAGTTGATATATTTTTTCAGTATTTCAGAATAACCCCCGCACCGTGGTTTATGAAATAAGAAATTATGCAATAAACGTTGGCGTTTGTTTCTGTGTGTATAAAAGCATGCATTACATGGCGACAATCAGACGGGCCGCGTTTTAGGACGGGTGGTTTATACTTACCAATACACATGTTATTATTGATTCGGATAGAGAATCTTGAATAAAGTAACCTTCTTGAATTTGTCAAGTATGTAAAACGACAGCCTGTATTATCGATAAATTTCTGAATTCTAGTTAAGAAGGAAGGTCGTAGTATTATAATAAAATAATCATACCGTGTTCATACCTACATGTAAATACACAATAACATAAAAATAAAACAATTTATTAAACAAACCAAACCACAACGAATAAATACTACCGCAGTTTTTTCTATAAGAAAATTCTAAGGAGTTAAAGTGATTTTGACATTTTATTTATTGTCCTCTACATAAAACGTATCCATGTAAAACACTAGTATTCAGCTGCATCCGGTTAGACTGGAAGCCGACCCCAACATACATAGTTAGGACAAGGCTTTTAAGCAGATGATGAAATAAAACGTAACTTTTACATTTTTGTTTATTTATGTATATCTATCGATCAAATCTGCATTCAACCTAACCACATCACTAATTGAGTAGCGTAAAACTTTCGAGATCAACAATCGATTCAAAACAAACTTTATTTTAATGGGAAAAAGTTGATTTCAATTAAACATTCTATTAAATTATTATTAGTAAATTAATATAAACTAAGGTTTTTTTATAAATGTACTTTCCGATGATACGAAAACCTTCAACTTTTAAGATTCTTCTCCTACTGTAATTTTTGCAAAACCAGTAGCATTTATTTCGTTCCAAGACTTAATTCAGATTTGTGTAAATTGTATTACACAAATCTGAACGATCTGACAACATAATTTCAAGTTGATGCAGTTTAATAATACAAAATGCTTATGCAAACCAAAAGTGAATAGGTGTCAATCACACCTACAATAAATATAATTTTTAATAGCACAATAATAAATTGCTAATTGGTCGAAACTTGTTGCCAACAATCTAAAATTGTCGAACACTGGTTAAAAACTTATAAGGGTTTTACGTGGCCAACCTGGGGATCATCTCCACAACTGTACCCAATTTGAATCTCAAAGCTAGAGCACCTAGTGTAGATCTGTTTTCTCCCAAATGTTGTCGTCAATCAATATCAGAATTTGTCACTAATTAATTAGTCGCAATTTTTCACGAAGTCACAGATAGGTGTAGTCGGTGTGTAATTTTATAGATATTCTGAGGATATTAACACTTAAATCAATAATTCAATTTCTCCAAACAAGGTCGGAACCAGCCGTTGTTAACATGTTTAGTTTTTTGTTTATATCTGTTTAATGCGAAACATTCCATGCTAAATTATATTTTTGACTAAACGCACAAATATTTTTGTTTTGAGCCATTTTTTTTGTATTTTGCCGTCAAAGTTGTCGTTTTGAATTTTATCAATATTATTCAATAACAGTTTTAAACTTTTATTTAAATTACTTTTTTCAAAAAACCGTAGGTATTGTTTTTTAAATTATAAATATTTTGTTAAATATAATTCTGTCATAATACACACAAATAGAGATCATCTCGTGTACGTATGTTTGTTTTACGCGCACAAAAAATGGTTCTAGAGATACACGATTCTGCAAACTTGACAACATGTAAGTAGTGTTGTAAAAATAAAATAATAATACAAAATAAAATGTTGGGGATGCCAATATACTGCCCACAATGGACGAAAAGGTTATGATAGTATTATTAAAACTAAAGTCTGAACTATTAAATTTTAATAAGCTAAGTTGTTTCAAAATGTTATAACCATAATGAAAACAAAAATACTCTGGAAACAAATTTCGCATGAAAATATGTACATATCTTAGCCTCGATATAGTGCAAAAGCATTTAGTTTCCATTAAAGAATGAATGGTGAATTGAAGCAATATTCAAACAATACAAGTAGCTACAAAACATTGTACTTAAATGAAATTATCTCTTTTGTAAATAGTTTAAAGACAATTTTAAAACAATCACATGATTTTACAAAATGCCATTATACATAAATAGTAGTAGTTTCACTTGTAAATATAGATTTTAAGAAATGGTAAGTATCAAATTACAATAAACTTATAATGAGTACTTAGGTACTTAACGTTTACTTAAAATCGAACTTTTTTTTAAATAATTGCGTAATATTGGTAAAGAAGTATGAACAATATTGGTAAAGAAGGGGTGAAGAGGGGGATAGGGGGAGCTTTCAAGCTAATCAGAAGTATAGCTATTACTACTTTAAATCCTGAAGAATACCGAAGGGATTTGACGAGTAAAGCAATACAGCTTTGGTTCGTATAGATGGCGCCACGATTCGTGGAAGGGTCATTGTTTGCCCTGTCTATCATTATTTGAGATCACTTTTAGAACATGTTATTCGGTTTACGGAGAATTCTATTCTATGTTGATAGAATTAAGTATAATTTTTCTTTAAGACATCACAGGCATCAGCTTGACTAAACACATGTACAGTCAGTAATATGCGTTTCGTAATTGTATTAAAGGTGCTATATAAATGGTTTTTATATATTTAAAGTATTTTGTGTACTAAGTATTTTTAAGTAGAATTCGTTTTTATTTTCCCAAATTGTATCTTTGAAGCTCCTGCGTATTATCGAGTTTTACAAACGCAAAACTTTGTTTGATAACAAAGGCTGTTTGATTTTGTACTATGCAACTGTGAGGCTGGTGATTGAGAGAAACACTCATGGCGTTTAAACAGGTATAAAATTCTTCATAGGTGAACAACGCTTTTTAAACCACACTTTAAATGGAATTTCATACTTTTAACACCTCATTCTGCCAAGCTTGGAAATATAGCAGAGTAAGATGGAATAAGTTGAAAAATGTATGCCCGTGGTGTTCATTCATAAATCATGAATTACGAAATCTAAATTACTGTATATTGAACGTCAGAATCGCCTGATTAACAGTCATATTCAGTTTCGAAATTGTACCAAAAAAATAATTGCATATTTTAAGTGAAAACATGTAAGGTTGACCGTCTATTCTGATATCAGAATGGCTGGACAAAACTTTGTAGAGTAGTAACTATGATTATGTAGAATTACTGGAATATTCATGAGCTATAGGTTGCTGATCAGTTGCTTATTTCACAATTTAAATAAGTCTAACTTCTACATATTATTTCTAGCTAGCCACGACTTTAAAATTCTCTGCGCCTGTTAAAATATGGGAGCAAACTGATGTATTGTTGAAAATTGCGTTTACATTATCAAAAGGCATTCTTTTTATAAACGCAATTTTCTTGTTGTTTTATTTTCTGTAATAACCAAACGGTGCATAGTTCTATAATATTCTTAATCATGGTTGTATTTTATGAACGCAAAATAAAAGCCATTATTTTGCGTTCAGTCCAGACTCAGTAATGTGAGCAAAATGGTTATTAAAATAAAAGACATTAAATATTTATAATATATTTTTAAACTTTTTGGTTGATAAGTATATTTTATATTATTAATTTGAAGTTTATCAACCTTTTTATCACTGGCACGTCACTTGTGATAAAAAGTTTTTTAAAGTTTTTTTTTTTACCAGCATATTTTTTTTTTAATATAATCTTTTTTGAAAATACATAATTATGTACCTTATCTAGAGAATCGTTTTCTCAAATATTACGTAACTTTTCATTTTCTAAACACAATGTTAGATGTTAATAGATCATGTACCTGTTGCTAATTCAGTATAGGTACCTACTTATTTTATTACTACTTATTATACTTAAGAACATATTGTCTGCATGTGTTATGCATTAAAAATAATATTTTACAAAATAAATGTAATTAAAACAACAAGTTTGGCTTTTACTTATTTCATATTCAAATGCCGCCATTTTAGATGCGATTTATTTGTAAAACGTGCGTACAATTTCGTCTCGGCAAGTTTGAAAAGTTATAAAATTTGGGAGGAATGGAGACGAGGAGAATAACGTAAATAGTCAGGTGTTGGCAAATGTGGTCGGATGGTGATTTACATTCGACTCGCGTTCCCCGCTATTAAAAGTGGAACGCGAACTGCGTCTCCTGACATAAAGGGGTGTTGTGGCGGGAAACCTGGAATGCACCCTGAGATATGTCACGTGATCTTTGCATAAGGGGATTCGGCTGAGAGGTGACTAATTGTCTAAACAAAGTCAAAGTTTGACGTAATTTGAAGGGGCAGCATATTTCAAAGAAATAAAAGCGACTGGTGTTCCAAAAGATCTTGTCGAAATCGAACAAAATCAATCAATAGACCTTCAAATTACTTGGATGGATCAAAATCGTTTCGACCGTCGTAGATTGAGTATTTGGGACAGTCATTTGATGATCACAATTCCAAATCACCCATTTAATTTCAAACTAGACGTAACCGCTTGGAAAATCAGCACCGATGCTGCGCAACCGTTCGCCGTCAACTACACGAACAAACTTATTCGACTTGGCTATAAAATGGCAAATTTCTGACAAAAAGCATCGTAAAACTGATTGCGGCGTCGAAAAGCCTCGAACGGAGGCTCGATCGTAAACTGAATTGGCCTAGGCACTGTTTAATTGCGAACAGTAGCTGGCAATTAAATATACGTAAAACGAGTGGCAAGGAGATGTATTACTTGTTTGTTTTGTTCGGAGAAAATATTGTGTAACAAGGCAAGGGTAGATACTAGTACCAAAAAAAAGGCATGTAGGTATCTAAGAAATTGCAAAAGTTACATGGTTATAGGATTTCAAATGTTCAGGATAAGTTTGGATGCCAGTAACTTTTGGGAATCTAGACATAATAGCTCACAGAATTTTGGAGCATTTGAATCGTTTATAAACTTCTCTTAGTGATCCCAAACTGTAATAATTAACCAACTTGTGTTAGTTAAGTACCTCATTATAATGAATTCGAGGTCTTTATACGAGGTAATAGATTAATAAAATATTTAGCTTTGACAATAATTATCATGAAATGGTGTAGATCGCTTAGCACAGCACGCCAGCATCAACGACACTATTCGTCGAACTCTCGCCACCGCCGGCGTACCTACCAGTGGTTTTAGAACCTAGCAGCTTGGTACGTGACGATGGGTGGAGTTCCCATACATCGATCATCGTCAGCGTCATGCCATCTGGTCTCTACCAGCTGGGATGACGCTGATGCCTTGGCAGGTGGATACATGTACGCCTTTGCCGTGGGCCGCAACCTGCGTTGATAGCACGGTGGGCTGTGCTGGCGCTGTTGCTGCGGCTGCTGAGAGCCTCAAACGGCGTAAAAACTGTAACCGTATTGGTAGTTGCAGCTTTGAGCTGTTTGGGGTCGAAACGCGCTCGGGTTATGGAGACCAGCTGCGCATCTCCTTTTTAAGGAAATGTCTCGACCAATGGTTGACACTTTGTTTGCCCAGAAAGCCGGCTCTATGTTTGGCCAAAGAATTAGCATTGCCATTCAACGTGGCATTGCTGCCGTCTTCTGAGCAAGTTTCCGGATGACGGCGACGTGGAGGAGTACATTTACACGCCTAAGCGCCCTGAAGTTTATTTAGTTTGTTACTTGTACTTAAATAATTTCCCTTTTTTTGTAATTATTAGAATAGAGAACAAGCGCAAAGGCCGTGGCAGTTCTGGTACCAGCACCTGAGTAAAATATGATCTTTATTCGATTATCTTCTCTTGAAAGAGAGAGAAACCCCTGGGTTTACCCACTCTCATACAACACATAAGCAAATTCCAGTCTTCAAGACTGGAATTTGCTTGACTTGTCCCACAAACCCACAGTTAAGTTGCCGCATCCGCGAGTAACACCTTCGTCTAAAGAAGACTAGCAGATAATGAAGCTACCCACATTTACACAAGTTTTATAGTCATCGTAAAAAGCACACGGCCCATCGTGGTAGACGCCAATTAATTAATGAACCAACTTGAAAATATATTACCCCATTGGGACTCGAAAGGTGTTCCGTATAACGGTCTTACCCGCTTCATACTAAGACTTCTGAACGTAAAATTAAATTTTATTGTTTTTTGTGTTATGTTGACGCACGTTTCATTTGTTGTTAGAGTTATATAAATTGTGCTTCTTTATTGTTGTTAGTTAACTGTTTAATGGGTTTATTCTTTGATATATTTCAGTAAATGTCAATATAATTTTTATTTAGCTTTCTGTTTTGTAATCATTACCAAATACTAATTATTTATTTATTTAAACTTCTCGCACACAAAAAAAGGTACAAAGGCGAACTTAATGCCTTAGGCATTCTCTACCAGTCAACCAAGGGTGGTGTAGAGATTAGATGGCAGGTGCTCTTTTTGAGAGGAACAATGATAAAAAAATAATATTCAAATATATCATACCTAATGATTTATAAATATAATATACAAATAGTTACATAAATAGATTATCAACATATAATACACATACATAAATATATACCTATCCTATATATATATATATATATATGTATACAAAATCAAGATAGAGAGATGTTGAAATCACTCTACACTATTTATTTAGAAAATAACTCTGCAATTTCCGCTTAAATGCATACCGACTTGTGGCCATCCTGATATCAAGAGGAAGCGCATTCCAAAGAAGAATAGACTGAATATAAAAGGACGAATGAACAAAGTCAGAAGTATGACAAGGACAGAGTAGGAGTAGATTGTTAGAAGAAAGCAGATTCTTCGCGTGTGTAGAACATAGATATTGGAAGTGAGACTCAAGATAAGAAGGAGGATTAGGAGAGTTGAGAAGGGAGAAAAGCGTGGTCAAAGCGCGCAAACTTCTCCTTTGGCGAATGGACATCCATTTAAGCTCAGATCTATAGCTCGACACATGATCGTATTTCCTGAGGTTGAATATGAACCGGATACAATTGTTGAGCAGTCTGTCAAGCTTATCGAGCAAAACCGCATTCAAGTCAAAGTAGCACACGTCACCATAGTCGATTATAGGGAATATCAAAGTCTGCACAAGCATAGTTTTCGTCTTAGCAGGCAAAAAGTTTCTCAGACGATACAGAGATCGCAGAGTACCGTTGACTCTTTGACTAACACTAGAGACCTGACGGTGCCAGCTAAGAGTCGAGTCAAGATGCAAACCAAGATCTTTCACAGTAGGGGTAATAGGTATGACGGTACCATTGAAAATAAGGGAGGGAAGAGAGTTAAGCGTCACCCTACCCATCATGCGCGAGCTCCCAATTAAAATAGCCTGACACTTTGAGGGGTTTACTGATACCCCAAAACTGTCAGACCACTTCCTGATAGCTTCTAAGTCTCGGTTTACATCTGCTATAGCGTCCGGTAAACCTTCCACCCGCGCAGCTGTGTACAACTGAAGATCATCAGCATAGAGATGATACGAACACTGAAGACAGTGAGTTATAAAATTAATGAAGATGGAAAATAACAATGGAGAAAGAATGCCACCCTGTGGAACACCAGCATCCAGCTCACGCCAACTCGACGAGTTCTCATCAACACGAACCGACTGCTGACGTCCCCGAAGATAAGAAGAGAACCATTCCAGAGCCTCGGACGAAACCATAAGATGAGAGAGGATAGAAAGGAGAATCTCATGGCTGACGGCGTTAAAGGCATTGGAGAAATCAATTAATACCAAAACAGTGACCTTGGTATCCTCCATCGCTTCTCTAACGTCACCAGTCACTTTAAGGAGGCTGTACTGTGCCCAGGCCTGAATCCAGACTGAAAAGAGCTAACAAGGTTGTTCCGGTGAACAAACCCCGTAAACTGCTTATGTACGCAGGCCTCAAGTACTTTAGACAGGAATGGGAGAATGGAAATGGGTCGAAAGTGACAGGGTAGGGAGGGATTTGAAATTTTAGGGAGTGGGCGGACATAGGCCATACGCCACAGGGATGGGAATTGTCCAGAATCAAGAGAAAAGTTGATGATGTGGGTAATCGGAGGAAGAAGGATATCGAGGATCCAAACGACCATACTACGACTGATGCCGTCATAGCCCACAGCCTTGGATTTTATGGACAGGATGATCTTTTTAATATCATCCGAGGTGACTGGAGAGAAGTGAAATGGTTCAATGATGGGACTAGCTAGGCCAGTAATGAAATCAACCGTCTGGGACAACATTTGGGAATCCAAATGACAGGTGGTTGTGAAATGACGGTTGATATCATCTAGGCCAATTGTATTAGGAAAATCCACATGCCGTGGTCTGCCGACACCAAGAGTACCAAGGAACTTCCAAATGTCAGCAGGTGAAGAAGAAGATATGTTCTCGAGAATATGGCGGCGTTTAGCGTTGCGTATCATCTGATTACACCGATTTCTAGCAGCTTTGAAAAAGTTTCGATTTTCTTCACTGCGATCCTTTTTACCCGACTACGGCAAATCCAAAGGAGGGTTATGATTTTGACTGGCTATGTATGTATGTATGTTTGTATGTATGTATGTTTGTATGTATGTATGTATGTATGTATGTGTGTATCTTCATCTGTTCCCTCATAGCTTCTAATCTACTTATCGGAACTCGACATATGAGGTATCGTTAGAACCGTCTTAATTTTCCGCTGAACATAGGCTAGATGACGTGTCACAAAAAGCGATTTGGCGCCCTCTAGCGGACAAAAAGTAAGGCTTAAAAAATAAAAATGGAGATAAATACGCCGTGTTTGGTATCATTTGAAAGGGCCTGACTTGTACATTTCCAAAATATTGCTCACATTTAAAATCACGCCCTCTAACGGACAAAAAGTCAAAAGTAAAAAAAATATTTAACACCAAAATTGTTTAAATAAAATAAAGTAAAAAACTAAAACCCGAATACGACAAAAAAACAACGCTGAAAAAGTATGAAACAAGATTTTCAGGATAGAAAAAAAGAAAAGCCGTAGTCACACGTTATAGGTAACAACCTAAACACTTTAATACCGTGTGACTACGGCTTTTCTTTTTTTCTATCCTGAAAATCTTGTTTCATACTTTTTCAGCGTTGTTTTTTTGTCGTATTCGGGTTTTAGTTTTTTTTAAATTTGCGAAAGGCCCGACCCCTGCGCCTCATCGCCATTCGAACCCCTGTCGTCATCCAAGGAGCAGGAGGACGCCGAAGTTTGATCTTCTTAACAGGAGCGTGTTTATCGTAGAGAGCAAGAACCATCCGATCAAAAATGCGCAGTTTGTCGTCTACATCTGTCGCCGCTGTAAGATGTTCCCAACTGAGGTCTGAAGCGTCCTGACAAAGCTTCTCAACGTCCATGCGCGCAAAACACCGCATGTGCAGAACTTTTGGGACAGGTTTAGGTGGTTTAAGGACATAGGAGAGGAAAATGAGATCATGATGAGAAAATCCAGGAGCGGGACACTGACCGTGAGAGGAAACAAGGGAGGGAGTGGATGTCAGGATTAAGTCAAGCCAAGTGTCATCACCTGAGATGTTAAAATGGGTAGGTTGAAGTGAAAGTATATGGAGACTAACGGACTCAATGATGTGAAGGAGTTTACGAGATCGAGGGGTATGGTGAGCAAGGTCAGTGTTGAAATCACCCATGATGACGCAATGTGCGTACTCTGACCCTACGGATTCCAGCGCCAATTCGAGTTTGGAAAAATAGTCAACGGCGGGTGGACAATAAACAACACCAAGAAGGGTCTTGATGCCTTTAACGTAGACCTCCAAAAAGAGGTACTCCGCAGAAGCATGGTATTGTGAGGGAGATGAGGCAATGATTTTGAAAGGGAAATCACTACGAAGATAGATAGCTACACCACCTCCTCCCTTTCCAATTCTATCATTACGTATAAGAGTAAAACCTGGAAGAGAGTAGGTGGTGGATAGAAGATGAGGTTTAAGCCAACTCTCCGAAACCAGAACGGCATGGGCATTGGTGTCAGCAAATGTGTCCAACAGATCACTGAGGTGACTTGGGACACTTTGCGCATTTATATGGCAGACATTAAACAAATTACCATTTTATTTAATTAGGTTTTAGAGTTCAGAAAGGCAGTCGCTCCATGTAAAATTGTGGTTTTCAGCTGTAACCTGTTCGACTGGAAGCCGACCCCAACATAGTTGCAAAAGGCTAGTAGCGCTAGGCTAGCATGCTCCACCCTAGGCCGCATCATGGGTCCACATCAGGCGGATAGAAAACAAAATGTTATATCGAAGGAAGAATTATTTTTAGATGTCTTCCCAATAAAGAGTTTCGCAGACATATCAAGTGATAACTTTCGTAGTTCATACAAACAAATGCTAACAGTAAACTTATAACACAACAAAGCTCTTCCGAAAGTGTCTTAACAGCCTCATTTGTTACAGCGATTTAGTGGCTTTGTGTGCAGAATCACGGAATGTCTGCGTTATCTCGCGGTCGTATCGGAATCCTCCCTCCGAAGACGGGCATTGGTCAGATAGCCGCACATTTACGCCCCACACTTACGTTACATTATAAAGACACCCGTGTCATTTACACAAAGAAAAAGTTTGTGACACTTATGTACGTTTCAGAAGGAGATATAATAAAAGTTTGTCTGATATTTTATGTCTAATTGCCGAGCCTTTAGGGCAAAAAGTTAACAGCTGCTTCTAATCAAGTATGCAAGGTGTGAAACAATACTAATTACTACTTTATATTCTTTGTTAGTTCTTTAGTTCATAATATTGATTAGTTTATTTATTGACCTAGGTGACAGTAGATATTAATAACTCCTGCTAGAGTACTACCATACGATCGTGTCCTAAAGGTGCTTATTGTAAGTATTTGTAAGAGACTTTTTTTTTTGATTAGCTACCTAAACCCTATGTTATTTTAGAAGAAAGCAGTTATATTTATCAAGAAATACAGGTGTTTTTTGTTTATTTTACCTATCTCTTGCATTATGGGTCTATCATTTAATTTATAGACTACATGCTACATATGTTCTTGGACTTAGCAACTTTAAAAATGATTTTTTTGCGAACACTTTTACGAGTAATTTTTTAAATTAAATGCTGCCGGTATTTCGTTCAGTCCTGACTACTCTGAGAAGAAACAGCCAAATCAAAACTCAGGGATCATAGCCTGCCCGTCAGGGCTGCAGGGTGTTCACAGGATACAGCGGCCTCGACATAAAGGGCTAAGAAGGAACATGGGTGGTTTTTAGTCAGTAGAAGACTGACACTCCCTTTCACTCTGCCCAAGAGCGGGAGGAGTTATTTGATGATTTCCCATCACCGAAAAAAAAGGGATCATAGCCTTCTTTAAGGTCCAGACATAATCTTGGTCAACTGACATGAGGACTATGCAGAGTAGGTACCCATCACAAAACTTGGAAGCAGGCGGGGTCCATACTATTTTAATTTTTTCTTTTCATAATTTAATATTCAAATGAACCCCGCCTGTTTCCAAGTTTTGTTTAATTTAAAATGTGCTTGTTTTTTGCTTTTCAGTTTTTTCAGTCGGGTTTTTTAGTTTTTTAACTACTTTTTTTTATTTCCAACTTTTTAGTTCCATTGTGTTTGTTCTTTCGTTGATCGCGTAAAATTATTCGCAGATGATTTAACTTTTGTGCTTGTTTATAGGATTTCTCACTTTGAATTTCTTTTAAACTATTTATGTTTAAAAGAAATTCAAAGTGAGATGTTAAACATAGAAGTGTTTTATATTTTTGTAATCTCCTTTTAAAACCCTTTATTTTGATACCCCACTCGATGGTATTGGAATTTTTTTTTTTAAGTCCGCGATTTGGCCCCCAAAATCCGCAATTTTTCGTTGTTTTTTAATTTTAATGTAGCCTAAAACACCCGCGCAATCAAGACGAATCTAACGACGTATATTTCATTCAAATCGGTTCATCCGTTTATGAGTTATGAGGGAACAAAGAAACGGACATATATACATACATACATACATACACGTCAAACACATAACCCTCCTTTTGGGCTTCGCCGCAGTCGGGTAAAACAGAGAACTCGACGCAGCATAAGGTAAACTCTACATCAAGGTAAACTCCATTTTTCACAAAACACGGATCTAATGAATACGGTAGGTACGCGACATTACCTTGCAGCGCTTAATCGTGTGGTAATGTGAACCCGGACAAGTGCGACGTTGTTTTAATTAAGTTTTCTTCCCTTTGCACCTTTGTGGCGACGAGTGGTGCCCCTCGAGGGTAGCCAGAGGTTCTGCGGAGCGAATGAACTGTAGGTGACTTCAGTGACAACTAGACGATTCATAAAAAGGAGTTTTTTTGGAAGGAGGTTTTGACTGGAGAGTTTTTGCTTCTGAATGTGTTTAACCAAAGATGACAGAGTGTTGGGTTAGATCTAATGGAGCTGGAGTCAGCTGGACCTAAATTTAGTAGCGTTTTCTTCTTCATAATCTTACAGATGATCAGTTGATCTGGTACTGTAAATACAGTAACAATCGTAAGTCATACCTAATATGAATGATTGTATGTAAAACCCACAGTAAAATATCGTACAAATAACAATTTGTTTCACAAAATTATTATATCACTTTTATAGCCAACATTTTTCCTCTGAGCGGCAGTCAGCGTCGGCTCAGAACGTTGTCGTCTCATTTAATCGCCGCATTACATGCAAAGTGCATCTCTTACATGTAAAACAGTCCCGGCGGGTATTTAAATTTTCGCCTTTCCCCGTAATTCGTTGAGTGCAGACAAAGGCTTTCAGAGGAAACATTGTTAATGTGTTACCCAATGCATTTTACCTGACACGCGAGGATATACATCTGCGGGCGTCTAGTGTTTTTGAAGAAGTGGCGCGGAAATTGATAAATTAGATTAAATTAGTCAAGCGGGGGAAAATTTGCAGTGTTTTGCGCCACTCCACCGTTTATGTTCTCGACGGTAAAGCTAAATCACAACGAGGTAATCCTCAAGTGTCAGTTGTTCATTTCACAAAGCTATCGAAGTACAGTAAAGTGAACATACGAGCAGTTGAACCGCAATTAAGCTTTTACGACGAAGAAAAACGCGGAAAACAGTGCGAAATAGACATTCGGAAATAGCGGCGAAGAGTCAACAAACGAATTTCCGACGTGTCAAAGTAAATCTCTAGCCGACAATACGAATGGCAATAAAATCCGCCGTCGGGGGTTCAACTGGCGATTGGTAAGCTGCCCGCCCCTACCAAGAACTGATTTCGATAAAATGTTAATAGACTGACATTTGTTTGGTGGTGATGTAAAGCAATTGTACATTTTTGTTGTGAGTTTTTTATTTAAACTTTATAATTTGTATTCTAACCTATAAAGTAGTTAGAGTTTTTGTTACTCTTTTAGCATACGATTAGTTAGTAAAAGAGCTATGGTTTCTATTGTGTTTATAGCGTTGAATCTGCGTAGGCGCCTACGTGACGTCTACGCAGCGCCTACACCACTTCGTAGCGGCGCGGCGGCGTAGCGCTTTGCGCTAATAATCACAAAACCTGCATCGCGAAGGAATTAGAATTTAAACTTTAAATTTTTGACTTACTTTGGACTTACTCGTATTAAACCAATTTTTGTATAAAATGGTTCAATAGATGGATATGTCCCAAAAAGAATCTTTGCTGTAGAATTCATCGTGTTTTCAAAGAACTTACATGGTAGGGGTGATGTCCTAAGCTGTGTTAAAAAGGTCTGCTTTTCGCAGTTTTCGAGAGGATCGAGTAAAACGGTGTAATTTGTGAGATAAGCGGCGGTTTAGCTGTATGCTGCGCGCCGATAGAGATCAGCCAATAAGAGGGGACTCGATAGTGTGGTCTACGCTGAGGTTTTTTATAGATAAGGATTATGGATTGAATAAATTAGTGCTATCTGCGGTTTTTTGTTGACCGCAGCTCTTTTTATCGATTGTATAACAGATGTGTTATGTGTGATCTTTTGCCAGGCTTTTCTTGATAGTTGTTGAGATAGGTATTGATGATAAAATGGAGTAATTTACTCTTCCCTGTAATTTCTATTTGATGTTAGTTACTTGATAATGTAAGCTAATGAGTCTCTTCCCGTGAAAACAAAAGAGCGCACAGACAAATTACGCCGAGCTGCAGTAATGGCATTAAAGCGAAATGTTTGCTATACCGTGCAGGCAAAGGCGCCTCTCCGTCAGTATGTGAAGAGACTTTCCGGCGGACGCCTCGCGGCCATTAATTGAACTCCGTCGCCACTTAATTTTCTATAGAACCGGAGCAAGCCACCACTCACCAGGTGGACGCTTTGTGCGCTCCACTGTTTGCTAAAGTCCTCGTATTTATTTTAGATTCCATTGTACCACGCTCCGACGCTTTGTCGGAAAATAGCCCTCTCGTGTACCACTGCTTTGTTAATTTTATTAATACGTGAAACATTTATAAAACGCGACCGCACCAGCGATTTAATGAGTTTTATTGTTAAACGGAGAGTAATGTGCTCGAGATGAAGCGAGCGGCTTAGATGTTGTCTAAATTCATACCAAGTGGGGGGCGAGGGTTTTAATGATTTAATTCGAGCAGCTTATTTTACATTGTACGAAGAAGTAGCAAGCTTAGATTGCAAACACCTGCTTCGTCGTTTTGAATATATCATACAAGATTGCTACTCAATTTATTTCGCTGAAATCTTAAGGTCGGCAACCCTCACACGTGGAACAACACAAGGATGCAAATAATCCGTTTCATCCCGCATCTAGTGGAGTTCAAAAGACAAACATGTTGGAGATATTTACGTTGATCCCGTAGAGCCGGACCACGGCTAAATAACTGGGCATTCCGGCAACAAAAGAATTTAATAACACCGTGCGAGGCTAGGGCGGAGCGCGACGCGGGTCGGGGGCGGCCCGCCCTCGGCCGGTAAGCTTATTATCGCGCTGGGCCGGGCGCCACCGCCAAGAACATATTTGCTTTGTTGAATGTCAACGACGTCGGCGGCCGCACGTCGCCCGCGCACCGTACCGCGCCCCCTCCACGCCCGGCTCGGGGCTCCGCACACAGCTACCAGTTGTGCGCTCGCTTAAACATTTAAGAGCACCCAATGTTTAGCGACGGAGCAAATTAAAATAGGCTTTATACCAAATCTAATTTGCCAAGTAGGGAACTCGGCTCGTTTGACGAGTACCTGAGCCAAGGTAGATGTTTGTATTAGAAATTGAATTAAATCTGCTGTAGAATTACCTACTGAATATAATTGATATTAGGCGCGTATTTTGTCCTCTTTTCTCATCAACAGTGTAAATATAATTACGAGAAATCAAAAGCTTTTAAGAACCATTAACAATTTGGAACAATTTTGTTAACTTAGTTAATTGATTTATTGTCTAATGAGATATTGAAAATATTTCAGAAGTGTATGCTCCTTCAGGATTATATGGTTATTTAGAAATTTCATCTTGCCTTAACATAATTATTATTGTTATAATTATAAAAATTTACTTTTTTAATCTTTATTAAGTTGCGAAAACAGATTCTGAAAAATGAAAAACAAATCAACCATTAAAGTTTTGTGTAATTTACTTTTGCACAACTCAACAACTAACAGAACCTCCACCATATTTAGGGCAAACTTCTCATAAATAATTAACCGCACATACTCAAACAAGACCCACGATTATCCATACACATGTTGGCGAAAACTTTGAAAATCAACATGAATAGCGTAGTTTTGAAGTGGCATTAAATGAAACTATATTAAAGATTCAGCGAGGGTTCGTTAAGTTACACCTCACCGCAGGTGGAGGGCTGTGGAGCCTTTGCTAGTTCTGAATAAGTCAGCAGGACATACATGTAGTTTGCTAGAAGGGGCACAAACTATTTGGTACGGATTTGTCGTTTCATTTACTTTGAATGTGAGCATGTTGTTTTACCGTGTCTGTATTCACCATACCAGGTATTAGGACACATACAAAATTAAAATTGCAAAAAATCATTTCCCTTTTTTGTTGTATTCCTCACAAATTCTTGTCCGTAATTAATTTTACAATGTAACTAGATGACATCATGTCAACATAGACCAAAAAGAAAACAAAAAAAAAACTATTGAACCAGTTTTGATGTCCATGGGATCAATTGAAAAGTATATCGTTTTAGTTATAAAGAGTTTATTTTATTCGAATCGGTATATAAATGACAGCATCTTATACGAAAAGTACTCTTAAGATTTTCCAGGGTTCTTTTACAGAATAGCAACGCCTGCCTGTCAGTATACGGGCTGGTGGCTGGTAACCTTCAAACCTCGGTGATCCCGAGCAATGTAGATCCTATTATGATCTGCTAAAGTGGGCATTTTAGACCCCTGGACATATGATGAATTGATGAATTCCCCCTAAATAAAAGCAAGAATGTTTAGTAATATAAATAAAATTGCTTTTCAAGATTTGATATCTTATCCAGACCTTCTTACCCACACTTTACATCTTCAGATGCGACTGCTTGTAGGCCATACCGCTGCATTTCTTATGCTAAAGATACTCGCTGTTTTGACGGATAACATTTTTATTCGGAAACATTTTAGTGTCAGTCAGTCGTAAAGAGAAAACATAACATCAGTTTGTTGGCTCAGACTATCATTGTATTTATGTTTTGGTATTAAAGCTAAGGAGCTTCAACTTGATGCCTGGACTTTATTTTGTTTGTGAGTGTAATAAACTGTAAAACTCAATACTCTCTCTGTTTTGGGGGTGAACTTTAATGGTAGTATGTCTGATTATGATTTAAATTTCGCTGGAGTATTTTTAGGGTTCAACTGTTGTGTACTTCATCATCTTATCCTAACCTTTCCAAACTAGGTATGTTGAGAGCATCTTTTAGACTTATTATAGACCAGAAACAGCTGACTGGGCTTTGGCATGGAGCGACTGCCTAGCTGACCTCCACAACCCAGTCAGTAATGAGTAATACGATATCACTTTGAAGTGATATCGTATCATATTAGTTACTTCTCAAACAAATTTAGTATTTACACAATGAAAACACAAACGTTTAACTTTTAAACAAAATAAATCAAAGTAAAGTTTCCGTCACCGCTTGAGGTAAACTAGCCATGTTCTCAATTCTCATGGTACATCGCGATGTCGGGCGGCTAATCGGGTTATCTGACCGCAGACCGCAGACGCTCAAAGGACCTCGCAAAAAGCCATCCCTTTGACTTCATCTTCAAATATTTGCACCGAACGCCACGACCGCGCATTATTTTCAGTATAAACATTCATAATCCCACGAAACTTCGGGTCAAAGCTTATTTTATTTTCTGTGGGACACTCCCTATTTGCATTCTGTCAATCGGACTTTTTGGTTGATGTTCATACATTTTAAATTAGGAACTTGCGGTTTGTGCTCGTTCATTGTTTGCCGAAGGTTAAAGTTTCGTATTTAAGTTAGTACATTTGTAATTTAATTCATGAAAATGTCCCTATGTTTGATAGTTTTGAGCTAATTGTTGCAGTGCTTATCGCTTGATTTTCTGCAAATGAATCAAAGAAGGATAGGTCAGAGTTTACGTACCTAAATACTTTTAAAACAGTATTAGCCAATTTATATATCGTTAAGTTCTCATCAGTTTCACATTGTATTTAATCTATAAACATAGGTTAAGCAAGAACATTTAATTAAACGTGCATCCCGTCAACAGCAGCAACCATGTTCTAACTAATCGAAACACCACTGATTAAACTTATACGTTTGCAGTCGCGAGCAGATGTTTGCGCGGCGGTATTTAATATTGATAGCGGGATGCCGGTCCCGCGGCGCTGCAGCGGTGCACCAAAGCGACTGTGTCAACGTGTTTACGATACCTGACATCTTGCAACTGGTGGCTGTTCGCAAACATTACGAACGTTCGTACAATATCCGGGACCCTAGAGAATAACACACAAATACATAGTCCTAACGATGTTAAAATCCACCGCGTACCCTTCACTCAAACGTACGTCTCAACATGCCAACTTTCATAAATATCAAAGCAGGCTTCCCGAAAACAATTTCTTGGGAATCCAGCGGTGTTCACACGTCGCGCCACTGCCGGTGGCTAACACAATTTTATTCGAGCATAAAAAACGAGCTCATCATGCAAACGCCAAAGTCGTGGGACGTGGCTGGCTCCCGCGGTAAAACAATTTATCTGCATCGACGGAATTACGACGGTGCGCCGTGAATAAAATATGTCGCCGGCTGTCAGTCCGACGAAGACGTTCCTTGTGATGGCCGACAGGGGTGGCAGAGGCAGCCGCGAGGTGAGACCTGCCAACTGCCACTCCGCTACTGCTATACACTGCCATACTGATAAATATTTCTCAACCTGTATCCGACAATGCTTGCATTCAATACCAAATACAGCGCTGAATGCATGATATTTTGTGCGTTTTAAAGTTTAAACTGTGTATCGACATTGTATACAAATGTATGGCATGGCATATTGAGGTGTGTGGGGACGATACGATTGTACTTGTTTTATACTAGAATGCTGTAAAATCATTGAATTGAAATGACATAAATGGACATAATGAATTTAATATAAATTGTATGCCACACACCTGCGAAAAGAATGCGTTTATTTTATTCATTAGAAACAAATTTTATAGGGGATCGGACAAAAAAAAACTAATTAGTCCGTCAGATAGATTTCCAAAAATTATTGGACACGTATTTTTTCTTTTTTCACGTAAACTTAAAATGAAGACGACACAGTGCTTCGAAAACTCGTGTGATGTCATATGATAGTACATTTTGACGACACAAGTGACGTTTCAAGCCCCACTCCACGATCTTTGACGCGTTTTATCTTCGTCATTTTTTAGTGATTTGATAAAACAAAAAACACGTATTCAATATTTTTCGATAATCTAACTTACGGACTAAACAGAATCATATTATTTTGACCCAGTCCGATCCCCTTTAACGACACCATTAATTTGCACCATGCAATAGTAGTATAAAAACTTAAACTTGCACGATTCAGACTTTTTAATAATTATTTGAGAGCTAAACGTTTAAAGCTTGACTAGGACATCGTTGATACAATATTGCACCCATTTTAATGAAAATTATTTCTTCAGCAAACTGCAAATGGTCTGTAAATGGAAGTTAGGCCACCTCTAGTAGATACTAGTGAATGTCGCTACGTACGACTATTAAGTACAGCTTTTTTTTTCTTGCAAAAATTATGTTTCCAAAAACGTGCTTGTTCGCGGTAGCCCTGTTCGCAAATTGGACGGGCGAAGACCGACATGCGACAGGATCCAAGAATTAGGTCCCGCGTACGTCGGGTGGCGCGGGCGTCGTATTTTCGTGAGTTTGCCCCGATGACGAGTGGCCCGAGTTGACGTGACATCCCGCAGGTAACCGGGTAGCGGGATGCCCGCGGGATCGGACCAAATTATTAGCTTATGAGGGTTAGTGGCACGTGAAGATGTATTTGTATGAAGAAATTTGATGTAGGTAACCGTACGTGTGTTTTTGTAATTTGGTTACAATGCTTTTGTAATTCTGTATTATCTTCTCATTATACCAGGGATGTTTGAGTGGTGGTTGTGTTTTAAATCATTTAATTAATTTAATAGTTTTAATGCCCATATCCCCTAATGTACATACATTAGGTACTCATTACCCGCTGGATGCGAGACGCAGCCGGTCAAATTGGTGACAGTCCTCCATCCAGCAGTGGACATTTTTGGCTAAAATGATGAAGATGTTGATTAATTACCCATAGGTTCCTCGTAAAGTACTCAACATTTCGAAATCAGTTACAACAAAAATCTTAGGAAGCACACGGAACCCACACGCACTGTATCTACTCTTTGACACACCATAATTTATAAGCCGCTAAAAACTCTGAATCTACATAAAAATATGCACCACCAGACACCACCTGAATCGTTTACCATTCTTATTAAATCCACTCTAATAAAACCGTAATAATTTCCCCTCGGTTTGAGTTCAATCATAAAAATTCCACGTTAAATGTATGACAAGTGTATTTTCTGTTCGATTGCTCCGCCACTGGAATGTCAATCGGTCTGCTTAGCATTCCGAGGTGCGGGCCGTGCGCGTGGCGGGTGTGGGGCGGCTGCGGGACGGGTGCGGGGCGGCGACGGCTAGAATAAACTTGTAAATGGCTGCTCGTTAACGTATTAGAGAGTTTAACAAGGAATTGTGCATAGCGAAGGCCTGCGATTATTCGCTTGAAGATTTATCGATAGTTTTGTGGTACGGCGTTTGATGGGAGATTGGCTCGAAGGGTTTGTATGGTGCGTTGATAAATTGTTGGCTGTATCGAATTGTTGTTGTGTGTAGTGTTGTATGACCACACCAAGGTTAAATACCTTCTCTTGAAACAAAAACGCCTCAAGAGTTTGTGTTTCAGAGAAGACGACTAAAGAATGTTTTGCAAAAAGAAAACTTTCAGTCCGCCGCGCCGGTAGTTCTTAACATCGGAAAATTCAGAAATAGTTGTTTAATATGTTTGTTGTAGGATGTATATCACAGACCATGCCAGTATTGTTACATTATTCGATGATCCTGAAAACAACACAAGAGAACAAAAATACTGAAAATTCATCTGAATAACTGGAGAATATTTTGTAAAACACTGAACTTAACATATTCTAGCACTAAATTATCCAGCTTCTATCACCTACGTAACACCCCACTTCACCAAGCCCCTCTACAGTCGATCAAGACAAAACTCGACGTCTAAACTGTTTGAATATTGATAAAATAAATATTGGCACGTGACCGGAGCGACGGGAGTACGGTGGTACGGGACACCGGCTCTGTTTGCTGAATAACTCGTTCCAATTACGACTCATTGCTTTCTAGCTTTGTTTAAATTTTACAATCGAGTTATTATGGTTAGAGAGACGTAGGATTCTGTTGGATGAAGCGCGTCGCGTCATTACTTTATACTGGCCTTAGTTTGAGTTGTTGATATATTTTTTGTAATTTAAGTTTAATTATTAATAGTACCTATTCTGTAAGTACGAGTATAGTCAAATTACAGAAGTACTTGTAGATCTTTTCATTCAGAAAACGTCCACTAAGTGTAAATAAAAGTTAACAACTAAAAATTGAAAAGAATTCAGTATTTAAATAGGAATCTTGTAATACAAAAGGGAGGCGATCTTGGGAAAATCATCATCTTACTGCCCTTGTCCCATTCTACTTAGGGTCGGCGCGATTCTCTCCTGTCAGACGTCACGGCATCATTTACTCCTTGCCCCTTCATAATAGGGGATCGGACTGACTCAAAAAAATATGATTCTATTTAGTCCGTCAGTTAGATTATCGAAAAATATTGGACACGTGTTTTTTGTTTTATCAAATCAATTCAAATTGACGAAACTATAGCGCGTCAAAGATCATGGAGTGGGGCTTGAAACGTCAATTGAAGGTACAAAATGTACTATCATAATTATGACGTCACACGAGTTTTCGAAGCACGGTATCGTCTTCATTTTTTGTTTACGTGAAAAAAGAAAAAATATGTGGCCAATATTTTTTGGAAATCTATCTGACGGACTAATTAGTTTTTTTTTTGTCCGATCCCCTATTATCATTCCTTACACAATCCATTCATCATTTTTTTGGCCTTTCTCCCTGTATTATATAAACTGAAAACGGGATATTTACCATGTTTTCTAATTGTCAAATCTTTCTCTCTCTATCCATCCATAACTTCCTTTCAATTTTTCTGCGGTAACAGGCGCCACTTTCAAACTTCTTCTAATTGACTTGGACATTACTTGTATCTATGATAAACGACTTCCGTAGAAACTAGACCGGTAGAAAAAGAGCCGGGCGGTATGTAGTCGGTTAAAATCTGTACCTTACATAAGTTTTTAAACAACAAAGCTCTTCAATCTTCAATAGCATCTCTGGCTGGATACTCCACATCCTTTACATATCCTAAGATTCAAATTTCCATACGTTTTCCTACCATCTAATCTTTTAGAACACTCACACCTTCCTAAGCAACGGGTGTCGGGTAGGTATTATTCGAAAATCACGCAGATATTTGAAGTGAAACTGTCTGTTTGTTCAGCCGAGAAATCCCTTCCCGTGGCCAGCAAAGCAAACGGATATTCAGTTTGAACATTACTTATGGGTGACGATGGAGAAAGCAGTGATCTGTGAATGGACCATCGTGTGCGGAGGAGAAAACCTTTCGCGTTTCATTTGTCTTCGAAGGTAGGTGTGCAGCTTCGCTCATGTGTATATATGGTGATTATTTTGAAGCGATTTTCTACAGGAAAGGAGAATGCCTTAATAATGTCGAAGTGTTTTGTTTAAATTTTAATGCAAAAGTAAATTGAATTTTCACTTCTCTCGCTCTAAAATTCGTCTTTATGTCGTGCGTAGGCGACATAAAGTCGCGTTTTATGCTCTAGAGCATAAAGTAAAATCTTCGTCGAAGACCAAGGTAATCGGCACAGGTAATCGGCCCAACAGCCACACGAACAACTTCAACTTCATAGAATAACCTCTTTAATTCGTTTCGTTAGTATTCTAAGAACAAGGGATTACTGCTTTTCATTACGAATACAAGGAAAGTTGATGGGAATAGGCTTCCCCCAATTTCCTAAATCGCTTGATGGCAATAGGCGTGCTCCTAATTAGGTTGTTTGATGGCAATAGGCTTGCTCCTAATTACATCATTTGATGGGAATAGGCTTACTCTTAATTACATTGATTGATGGCAATAGGCTTGCTCTCAATTACCTAAATCAGTGGATGGCATTAGGCTTGCTCCTAATTACATCGGTTGATGGCAATAGGCTTGCTCCTAATAAGATTGGTTGATGGCAATAGGCTTTTCCTAATGACATCGGTTGATGGCAATAGGCTTGTCCCTAATTACATCAGTTGATGGCAATAGGCTTGCTCCTAATTACATTGGTTGATGGCAATAGGCTTGGTCCCAATTACATCAATTGATGGCAATAGGCTTGCTCCTAATTACATTGGTTGATGGCAATAGGCTTGCTCCTAATTACATTGGTTGATGGCAATAGGCTTGCTCCTAATTACATTGGTTGATGGCAATAGGCTTGCTCAAAATGTTTTTATAACTGAGCAGTATGAGTAACGACATAAGTCAGGTGTTATGTCAAGTTTCCTACTGAAAAAAAATATATTATTTTTACAATATTTACAAGTTGCTGTTTCATTTCCTCGCAATCGAAGTGAAAAGTAGAGTGTAAAACTCGTCCATAAAACCCATTTTACTCTCTACTTTATATCCATCCTCGCTCGCAAGCTCGCATCGGATGGATAAACGTCTCGCGCAAAATGGTGCGTTTTATGCACTTGGTGTACAATCTACTATTATTATCATTTCACTACTAATAGAAATTAATTTTTTAACAAACTATCGGCAAACCACAAAACTGACAAAGTGATTAGTTGAAAAGTAAAATGTCTGAAGTTAGGCGTACAGACCGAATAGGGGATCGGACTGACTCAAAAAAATATGATTCTGTTTAGTCCGTCAATTAGATTATCGAAAAATATTGGATACGTGTTTTTTGTTTTATCAAATCAATAAAAATTGACGAAGATAAAGCGCGTCAAAGATCATGGAGTGGGGCTTGAAACGTCAATTGAAGGTACAAAATGTACTATCATATGACGTCACACGAGTTTTCGAAGCACTGTATCGTCTTCATTTTTTGTTTACGTGAAAAAAGAAAAAATACGTTGTTAATATTTTTTGGAAATCTATCTGACGGACTAATTAGTTTTTTTTTGTCCGATCCCCTATTGATATAATTACTACCTGTTTTCTCTTAATTTTAAAGGCTAACCTGCTGATCGATTAAGACGCCCTGTAACAATATCATCTAAGCATGACTTGGTGACGTTGGAGAAGGCACTGATTCGTGAATGGACCATCGTGAGCAAAGGACAACCTTCGGATTAATTTTTTTTCTTAGATGTACGAACTTGCGTGCACGGATGTGGATCGAATGAGTAAGTATTTAGAAGCGCGAGGAGCTGATGGTTGATAAAAACTGCTGCTCGGGTCAACCTTAAGGTTAAGCCGTACTGCCTAGGTTGGTCTGAGGATCGGTAACCACCCATTACGTTTCCTTCGTGTCTTGGAAAGCACGTGAACTGCCAAAGATATCGTTAGCAGTCGTTACAGGTAGTCTACAAAGGGTATTATATAGAAAATTGCTGTGCCCGACAGGGTCCATAATTGTGTCTGAAATTATTTTATACCACCTGTAAAAATGTACATTATGGATTGCAATAAACAATTTGAATTTGGTATATCATATTATCCAGTACTAATTGGGTTGTGGAGGTTAGTTAGGTTGTCGCTCCATGTAAAATACTGATATTCAGCTGCACCCGGTTAGACTGGAAGCCGACCAACATCGTTGGGAAAAGGCGTAAAATTGCAAAACACTCTACATATTGCAGTTCCGTAAAACTTCCAAGTACATCTTTCTAATTAGGGATCCATATTCCTAAAAAATTAACTGTAATAGGCACGAAAGTTATGTAGTTTTCCATAGCAGAATAAATTTTAAACCAATTATTATTCATGAGATCATTGTAAAACTTTAACGAGCGAGAACTGATTCAATGGACCTTCATGTCATAATTTTAACCGAAAAATAAAACAGCACACCTGTTTTATTATTTTGGGGGGTGGAAAATCATCAAATGACTCCTCCCGGTCTAGGTAGGTGTCAAACTTCTACTGACTAAAAACCACCCATGTTCCTTCTTAGCCCTTTGTGTTGATTCCGCGGTATCTTTTTTAAACAACCCGCAACCCCGACGGGAAACCAGAACACGAGAGATATTTCTCAACGGCATGTACAGTCAAGTCATAGGCCCATGAGCTCTCTGACAACAGGATAGATGGAAATCTTTCTCAACGGTATGTAAAGTCAAGTCAGAGGTCTTTGGTCTCTGATAAAAGGATAGGCGGAAATCACACGATAAACAAAGAGAACTGATAAACTTGTATGTTGGATGGCCTACTTCGAACGAGACCACATTGACTGATCTCCCTTCCAACGATTTACCGCGCCTTTTACCAAGGTATCAGAGGGTCTAAAAAGCGTAAAATGGTCACTATTATGAAAGCATACTAGTAACTGTGACCATTTAGGAAAAAAGATCATAGTAGGAAAATAATATGAATTGCGTTAAAATTCGTGAAATGGTCACAGACGCAGCTACTATTATGAAAGGTCCATTTTACGCTTTTTAACGCAACTCACGTTATGATCTGCTAAAGAGTCCATTTTAGACCCCCAGGCCATCTTGTGATTTAGAAGGCCTTCCATCGTTGTACTTTCCGGTGAGTATTAGATACTTTAGAACCTTTTGTTTAAACCTGTATCTATCCTTTCAGCGAACAATTTCCCCTGCTCATTGTTACTTAGGTTTTGCAAATCTTAAGGCTATGTTGGTTGCAGTGGTTCTCCTGCAGATCGCTTTACTTTTGATCCCATTGAACATTGTCGACTATAATATCCGTTTTATTTGTTGGTAAGGCTGCCACCCTATTCTCAGTGATTATTTTGAAAGAATTGAAAACTACGAACATTTTCAATAGCTATGTTTTTTAACCGACTTCCCAAAAGGAGGAGGTTCTCAATTCGAATGGAATGTTTTTTTTTTTTTTTCTATGTATGTACACCGATTACGCTGCGATTTATGATCCGATTTACGTGATTCTTTTTTAGTTTGATGCGGAATAGTTGCCATTTGGCCCCATAAAAATTTAGTATAGTTTGGCCCAGTACTTTTCATTTTATGAAGATTTTTCTTAATTTATGAACATTTTTCGTTAATGTGTGTTCGCGAATAACTTCGTCGTTTATGAACCAATTTTGATGATTCTTTTTTTTTTATTGTAAAGGAGATATTTTAAGAGTGGTACTATGATATGGAAACCAGGACCTGGTGATGGAATCCCAGAGATCTCGAGGGCAACCCTCAAATTTCATAGGCACGTATTACGTGTTTCGTGTTTTTTGTCGAATGTTAGGTTTCTTAGTCGAATGTTAAATGTATAGTAAATATTTCTATAGGATATTAAAACTAAAAATGAAAAAATAAAAAACTTTTTTGCAAAAAAAAAACAACCGACTTCAAAAACACCAAAAAGTGAAAAATAAACTTCAGAAGAAAAATCTGCTTCTGAAGTCGGTGGCAAAAAAACGAAATGTAATAAACAAATGTCACCGACTTCAGAAGCAGATTTTTCTTCTCAAGTTTATTTTTCACTTTTTTTCTTGATGATATGAGGAGTATCATTAACTGAAAAATCACTTTCATCTACGTGTGTTGGTAGAAGTTCTCGGCAAGTTTTGTATAACAAGTTATTCCGCCTCCTTCTATAGCTTTCAGCAGCATCATCATTTGCCGAGAATTTTCGCAACTATGTTGGGGTCGTCTTCCAGTCTAACAGTTCCAGTCTTCCAGTCTATTCAGCTGCATCCGGCAGCTGAATACCAGTATTTGTATGGAGCGACTGCTCATCTGACTCCACAACCCAGTTAATACTGGGTAACATGAAACCCCTTGGTAACACTGGTTATCAGACTACTTCTACAGATTAATTTACATTTACAGAATTTATATACCTACGTTTTATTTTACTTTTAAAAGCCTTTTATACGTTTTATTTTTATACGCCTTTCTACGTGAATTGATATATAATTCAGAGGCAAATTAACGTACAAGTTGGTTAGTTTTATCGTTTATTTCTTGTACCTATTTATTTTAATCGTAAAAATTGGTGATAAAAATTAACAACTGTATAAGATGAATCAGCAGCTGTTGTCCAATTGAAAGTTGGTAATAAATATGTAAAGTTATAAAGCTTCACAATATTCTGAATGTCAAAACTAAACATTAAACAACAGTTATAAATAAATGTAAATGTATTTTCAAGGACTTTCTTTGTAAATTACCTAATCTTGGATAGTCTCCACTTCTTTTTAGAGAAGGAACAACTTTAACATGACTAAACAGAGCAAGAGAGCTGATTATGCGATAGTTTTCTAAAATGAAATGAATTGAAGTTAAATTCTAGTCAAAACAGTTTTTTTTGGGGACAAGCCCGCTACTCTATTCCCAAACCACTGTAACTCCTGAAAGCCAGAATCAACAGAGGCGACTACCAGAAAAGCGCCGAGACAATGACGCTCGACGAAGTCCCAGATATCAATTTAACGGTCTTGGATTCCGTAACGAAATTAATCAGCAAAGAATAGTGGAGGATTTGAAGTACTTAGTCTAATCAGTACCTATCTAGAAGGGGCAATTTTTTAGGGAGCCCGTGCTCCCTAAAAAACCCCTATTACTAAGCCTATACCTACCGTGTTTTAGTCTGCCTGTTCCATGTTGTCTGTCACAGAGCTCGATCATCATCAGCCTATTAATGTTCCCACAAACAGGCCTCCTCTGAGAGGGAGTGGGCTATAATCTACCACGCGGGCCCAGTGCAGATTGCAATGGTAGATGTCACAATTTTTGACGAATTTTTGGTTCTAGGACATGCCGCTTTCCTCACGATGTTTTCCTTCACCGTTTTTGAGAGCAGGGGTGATGAAATATATTACACAAAGTAATGCGCCTGCTTGGTTTCGAACCCACGACTTACTGTTTGTAATTGGGGGCCGCCACCACTGAGTTTGATATTTTCACAAAAAATGATAACACTTCGATCATGGTCAATACTAAGAAGCTTACATTTTTATAAATCTACGCTAATTCACAATCCTATACCGTTTGCATGGCAATAGATGTAATCGAAGAATCGCCAGACTTAAGTGGCAATGGGCAGGGCACATTGCTCGCAGAACGGATGACCGATGGGGCCGAAAAGTTCTGGAATGGCGACCGCGAACCGGAAGACGTTGCGTTGGAAGGCCTCGCACTAGGTGGACCGATGACCTGGTCAAGGTTGCAGGAACCCGCTGGATGAGAGACGCACGGGACCGGTCAACGTGGCGACACCTGGGGGAAGGCCTATGTCCAGCAGTGGACGTCTTTTGGCTGAAATGATGATGATGATGAGATTTTAGTAAAAGAGACTAGCTAGCTAAAGAAACAAACAGACCTAAATCTCTTATGACCAAATAGACCTTTGTGAATGAGTCTCGGCAGTTCTTCTTAGCGCAATGCACTTGTAAATAAGAAGAATTCCTTGTATTTTAGTCACTATTTGAGCTACAGGGGGCAATTTGAAAACACTGAAGACTCGCTACAGTCACCAAAATTGGCAGACTTCACTTTTTGGCCGTCAAACCCGCTTGTCAAGAACAAGATTTTCAGATTACAGAAGGACCGTTTCAGGTGCCATAGCTTGTTCGTTTCTGTTGTTATCATGCTATGTAAGCGACTAACAAAACAGCTTTTAAGTATCAGTTCACAACTGGATATAGGTTTCCAATGATCGACACTAAAACTTCTACCATCAGTATTCCTTGAGGATTGGTTATCGCAGTTGGTTTCCGTCAGCACCAGGTTAGTGTTGTATACCGCTGAATCTTTATCTCATAACATTTTACGCAGTTCGTAGTCACGTTACTTATGGAAAGATTTGAAGAGATAGCTACACCCAGCATTGGGTCGTTAAAGGTTGAAGAAGAAGAAGAATCACGTTGTAAGAAAACGTTCACTTGACTTTTACCTTTAAATAGAAACGTCTTCTATGATTTGAAACCAAACTAGAAACCTAAACTTTGAATAAAGTTTAAGGTCGTATGCTTGAACAGTATTTCATAATGAATGCCGCTTTCTAAGTCGAGATTAGTATCAAATATATCAAAATTTTGGTCGATTAACGACTAGACTAATGAGCTCAGATTTCACAAAACAATGTTTGAATTCAAAACTTTGAACACGATATTCAAAGCCATTAAGCTCACTATAACACGTCGCGAATAAAGCGGACTCATTCGATTATAACGAGCGGTTTAGTTCGAATGCGGGACAATAGTTTGGGCTATCATCGACAGTTTTGTATGAGGTTTCGCTAATCGCTCATGCAGCGGCCAATTTCGGCGTGAATGATCCGCCGGCGGGCGCTTTTGTGCCTTGTCCTCGATTCTAATTGAAACTATTTTGGACGCAGGACAATGCGGCATTGTCCGCGTGTCCGGCGGTGTTTGCCACCTTTATTAATTCAGGTGGGCGTGGCGGCGAGTGGGCGGGTCCGAGGCGGGGCGTGTTGGCGGGACCGCCCAGCGACGCGCCGGTCTCGACGCCGCGCGCGCTCCGTTTCCCGCTCAGTCGGTCTGTCGACGCGACGTCTGACGCTCATCTCTTGCGCGGACGACGACGGAATAACTTTCACATTGCTTACGATATCAGATGCTCCGTTAACTTGTAAAGTATCTCTAGCTGTTCTATCTTCGGTGTACGTCTGAGGGACGTAGGGCCTGCGGAGTGGTACTTGTGTGCTGGTGGGCGTGAGTGCCCGGGGGACGCACGTGGTGTTGACAGTCGCTGCACGGCCCCACACGCACGCCAAGTAAGTTTACTCACGAAAACTTTTTTACACCAAGTTATGAAACTTTCAAGATTTTTCAGGAGGTTTCTAATTTTCTAAAGACTTTGGTGCTGTTGAAAGTAGAAACTAAAACTTTCTTGAAACTTCGTTCAAGGTGTTGAAAACGAGTGAAAAATATATTATCAGCAAAAAACGCAGATATTTTTATTAAATTGTGTAACTATGAAATTAAATGTATTTCTTAAATACCAGCGTGCAGCGTCAGATTCATAAATGTAGTAAGTACAGAGATATTTTCTCAAATAAAAGTTTAATAAGTGTAAAACCTTTTAAAAAGTAAAATGATGAGCTCAAAAATCATCAAGCTACAATGACTAGGGTCCTGAAATACTCGCCATGCTTTGTACTAATATCTAATAGGTAGATTACAAATCTAGGTAGAGCGTCGTAAAAATTTGGAGAACTTCGTAACTTTTATAAAGTTCTATAAGATGAAAACAGATCTACTTATAGAGAAGAATCTTGTAACTCGGTAAATAAAAATAAATAATTAATTAAAACATATTTTTGTTGAGTGTGGAGATAAGATAAGAGATAAGGAACATCAAATAAACGATGGATGGACTGTGTGAGGAATTCGATTGTTAGAAAGGAGGCGACTGCTGTATTTACTAGTAATTTCTTTTAATTGAGTGCTGTAAACGACAATCCAGTTAATTTTGATAATAAATAATAATAATAAATCATCAATTGAGGACCAAACATTATAAACATTTTATGCACCCACCCAACTGCGCAGCAGTTTGTCGGCGGGTGGATGTGATTTTGAAGTCTTAAAATCAACCTCACCCTACTTATTGGATTTTATGATTTATCATGTTCATAGACTCTTAGTATAACTTAATTTGGGTGAAGAATTAAGGAAGATTTATTATTTATTATTATTATATCTGTCAAAATCATTCGTTAGAATTTTGCTAAAAATAAAGAAAAAGTATTAAATATTCTCGCACAGGTTACAATAATAAAAGAAAATTATACAAACGAAAGGAAAAAAAAACATAAAACTAAATTGGTCTCGTACAAGAAAACTAAGACCAGTCATTGTTACTCAAGATTTGTTAAAAGATTTTGACACATTTTGTGGTGAAACATAGAAATATGGAGTTTATTAAGTATTTCTAGCTTAGTGGTATTTTATTATTTATTAAAAATTATTTATTAACAAATAATAAAAAAAACACTAAGCACATTAAACGGCGATTGTCGGACTGCCAAGACATAGGTCTCAAGTTCAAACCCAAATCACGCACCTCTAATTAAACCAACATGCCTGAGAATATTTTTCGACGGCATGGTAAGCCAAATCAGGGACTTGTCGGACGAAAAAACCGGCTTAGTCTTACGATAAAGAAGAAAAACATTTTAGAGAATTTTATTTTATACACGACTATTTCCTTGAGTTCAGTTTATTAAAATATCATTAAAGTTACCTCTTAACTTCCTTTAAAATATTCCTAATTTTGCGGAACTCTCTAATTGGCACACACATTTATTGAAACGACTAAAATAAACGAGCAACTCTACCGAACCCCAAAACTCGAAAAACACACGTCACGAAAATAATCTTTTAAACCAATAGAAATGGGAACAAATCAGTCGTCACTGACTCACTAGTCACTAACGTTGCGAGATGCCAGTTTTTCCTGTCGCCGTATAAAAATGTCCGCCCGCCCAAACCGTGTTTCCCCGTTCCCGCGCCCTACCGCACCGCGGTCGCTGTCTAAAGGTGGGGTTACACGGACAATAAATATTGTTGCTTACTGCATTTTTGGGCAGCAAAAGTGGCGGTGACACTACATCAAGTCATTATGACCCCATATTATTACGTTATGTTTCGATCTTATTTCTAATCGACGAACGTAATTATTTTCTTTTATTTGTCTTGCATAAATTGAAAATATTTTTGTAACAGATACGGCCACACCATATTCCATCATTTGAATTACCTTCATAAATTAGGCTAGCTCCTGACAGGGACTCTATGCGCGTCAAAAACTAAATACCTATCCTGTGACACTCAATAACAATATAGCTTTACATTAGTGAAAGAATTTTCGAAACCTTGGACATTACCACCTACATCCAACCTTGCTAACTATCCCTCTGAAAAATATCTGTATATTTTACGTCACATTTTATTTGGCACCCAGCAACTAAATTGCCAGCAAAAATTGCCTGCACAAAATTACCAGCAACAATTTGCCTGCACAAAGTTGCCCGTGTAAGCCCAGCTTAACTCCCGCTCCCGCTCAAATCATCGCTGACAATGTCGATTCCGTTTTATTGGGCCGACGATCTTTTTATGGCAATTGGCATGGATCGTTTTTCCATTTCGATTGGGGTGCTTTGTCGTCCTTGCGGTTTCTTTATATTTTTTCTCGGTTTTTTTTTAAAGCAAAGTGAATTTTTATTTGCTGTTTATTTTGCTAGTGTTTGGTCTTTTAGTTTTGGGTGGGTTTAAATAAGAATCTATTAATGTATAAATATTCCACTAGACATAGAAATCTCAATCTGAAGTTTATTTCTGTTTTTCTATGTTAGTTTTGTATATTTTATGAAAATTGTTTAAATTAAACTGTAATTAATATTATACATATTTTCAGGACTTCTACTAAAAATTACAACTATCGATTATCGTACAAATAGGCAAAGTTCATTTCTTAAACCCGCTGTGATATAGATTGGTTCAAATAGTGGTGTCATAAAGAAATAATATGAAATCCCACGCCCCCACTGAGCGCGGAGAAAATTGTATAGGAACTGCTATAAAAAATGTATCGTAATAAATGAAAAGTCATCACATCTAATAAAATTCGATCCAAAGATATGGCAGGTTAGCCAAATACTTGGATCGAATCGAAATATAACAACCAGCAAACTACAAGAACAACTTACCAAACTAAGATATAAACCGTTATAGGTACGAAATCACTAAAGATAGATAAAATATAGATACAACTAGATCATTATGCTTAACACAGGAAACTCATATATATAAAACTAATTCCTAGGTACTGTAAACAACACATAAACTATTTTATTGACTAATAAAAATACATGTTTTATTAATTAATTAAGTTAAGATGATTTCGAGATATGATGACTTGATTTGAACTGCTTTGAACCAATTAATTTTGATCGTTAATTAACTTCACTATCAACATAAAAGACCAGCGAAAAGCCTGACTATTGTTAAAAATCCAGCAAAATGCAATTAAAAGTTGAAAATTAATTTATTTGTTAAACATTGTCGTAGATTGATTAGATTTCTAAAACAACAGAAATACACTATGCCTTTAAATAGTGTATTTTTGTTTTAAAGCTTGTCTTCCTATACAGGGTCACTTTAAGATCAATATCATTTTTTTTTTAAATGTATGTTTATGTTTTAATTTAATTTATGTTTCCAACATGCTATGGAGCGCAGTATCTTAGGTGTGAAATTAACCGATCGGGTTCGAAACACTACACTGCACTCCAAAACGCAAATTGTTGACGTGGCTCAAAAGGCTGCCATACTAAAATGGGACTGGGCAGGACATGTCTGTCGCATGCCGAACGAGCTGTGGGCCCGTAAAGCTCAGGATTGGTGCCCTGAAACAGTTACACGAGGTCGTGGCAGACCACGTAGGAGATGGCGGGACGAACTGGATGTCTTCCTTGAGAATTGGAGAGACGTTGCACAGAATCGCGACCGTTGGAAGGAATGGAGGGAGGCCTTTGCTCAGCAGTGGGACAACATAGGCTAGCTATAATAATAATAATATAATAATGTTTACAAATACATAAATATAACCAAACTATAAACTTATATAATCACCGATTAATCTTAACCTGTCTGAATTATCATACGACGTCAGTTACACCACTATACTAATCTCTAATTTTGATCTGTATCAACTAGTTAGTTGATATAGACTTTCTTTATGTCTAGTTAAAATTACCCACAAAATATAGAATAGCCATTCCAAATATACTGAATATTTGGAATGGTTATTCTATATTTTGTAAACTATATTCTTTGTAACTTACAATACAATGTGTGTGTGTTGCCAATATTATATATGTTAGTAGCTTTATTATCAAAATGATGTGAAAAACTGACCCGCGAAAATGTGTTTGTCAATTCCTGAAAATCCAACGAGCATTATAAATGAATGTGCAATAAATAAATTAAGATAAAACGTGATTTGAAATTATTTGAGCCATAATACAGAATTCAGATACATACAAAATACATCGAAACTTAGATTGGTAGTTTAAAAATATAATTAACATTACGTTAATTTGTTTAACTTAAACTCTTCCAAAATGATCAGCCAAGACCAGCGTAAAACCATTTACAAAAAATAAGCAACTTGTAGTAAAACTGCAAGTGCTACAGATATCAAGCTAAGATATGGATCCTATTATGTTGAGGCATAATAAGAAATATAACATTGTCAATACTACTTAAATTGAAATGTATCAGCTTTACCTAAACTCATCTGCATAAAAAAATTGCCTAACCACTTTCCAAAAATTTCAATAAAGTTTTGCAAATTGCAAAATTTTCGTGAGTGTGCTACAAATTAATGATTGTTTCAACCTTTATTACGTCAATAATGACGTGTTAAACTCTATTTAAACTAACCCGCAAAAACCAGCCTAACCATTGTCGAAAATCCGACAACGAGCAATAAAAATGCATGTGCTACAAATAAATTAAGATAACGTTCGGTTACCGATATCGCGCTATAATGACATGACCGCCGTGCGATAACGAGCCGGCTCGCCACGGATTAGAGGGGCACCGCCATATTGCGCGCTTACCGTGCGTTCGCAGTGCGTTTGTGCTGCGTTCGCGTTGCGTTTAGCCCGGATTAGTGAACGGATAGCGGTGACTACATGTTTGTAATTAATTTAATGTATCGGTAGTGGTTTGTTGTTGGAGAGATGAAAAAATATGATTATCTTTTATGGATTTTGTACCTGAATTCGCAAGCGGTAGATAGGTATTGGATATTTTTTATTCATATTTATCGTATTTTGATTAACTATTCTAATATATCTTCACGTTTTGAAATAAATTCCTTATCATTAACTAATTACTGGTATTCAGATGCATCCGGTAAGACTGCGGACTTAGAAAGTGCCAAGGTAGATGATGACTTATCCATAAAATCAATTCCAAAACTATAATCCTCATCATTAAGTGTTGACAGATCTATCGCATTCTCAATTAATTTAAACCATGGGAAAATATTTGAACTAATTAATAGGAGGAAGTGCCATCAGTATGACATCCAACGTGGCAATAACTTTAGTAAATTTGAACTTAAAATGAAGCAGTTATGACAAACTCGTCTGTTACACGGAGTAAGAATTAATTGGAGTGCCAATCAGATCTAAAACTCTCTAACGTAAGACACTCCTGCATCGCTACAAGATCATGTTAAACTTGCTAGAATACAAGTAATTAAATAAAAAATAAAAAAAAACCCCGACTCAATAACTTTTCAACGTCTCAAAGGGTATGGGCAACATTGAGAAAACTATGTAAGTATGTAATCCGCCATTTTGTGGTGGTGGCCATCTTGGATTTGAAATTTGTTATATTGTATAGTATTCTACTAATCAAGCCCTTTCTTTTGATACCCATATTGATGTAGTTGTGCAAAAATATGTAATCCGCCATTTTGTGGCGGTGGCCATCTTGGACCAATTTTCTTCAAACATAGCTAAGAACACTCTCGACTAATTCACCTTTTAAACAAAACAAACTAAATTAAAATCGGTTCATGCGTTCGGGAGCTACGGTGCCACAGACAGACACACACATAGACGGACAGACACACAGACAGACAGACAGACACGTCAAACTTATAACACCCCGTCGTTTTTGCGTCGGGGGTTAAAAATGGGATTGGTCAAATTATAATTATCATAAAACAGTATTGATAGCGAAGAATTGATGACCGCAGGATGTTTTATTACACAGACAGGAAGAAATTATTGCTTCAGATATCTGAGTGCCAAAAATCAACTATTACTCATTTGGTTCGTGAAAATCCGTTGTTTTTCAAAGTAAACTAAAATGGTTATGAATAGGAAAATATGCTTTAATATTTTAATCAACCGTCATCATTGCGATACTCGTAAGTACATAGTTTCATATTAATAAAATATCTACGGGATCATCATTGCCTGCGTTAACACTCCGTAGGGTTTTTACTCCGTGCCGTGTAACGAGGTCGGGAACGTTATGAGATAAATATGAATGTGTTTACATGCAGTTAGCACTGGATCGCTAGCGCTGATGGCTTCATAACTGATATTTCAGTCGCTGGATTATCGCCGCGTATTAATTAGACTTGTTGATTTTTATTTTCAATGGCTTGTTTAATTTAGAAATGCATGCGATAAATTTTAAATTTACTGATTAGGTTTCTTATATTATGAAAACTACATTAAAAGTACAAAATACTTGCATTTGATAATGAAAAAATATCTCAAATAGTACTAGCAACAAGAAAGCGAAAACATTCCAGGAATTTCAATTATAGTTAAAGAAACTATTTATCTAAAGGTCGGTACAGAAAGACAACGGTATCAAATCTTCACAGAGAATTCATAACAAGAGAACGGATACGGATACCCGGGTATCAGTGCGCAGTATAGTATCTGGATAACAAGCAACGCGAAAGGATTCAGCGGTCGCATTAAAAACAGATGAGGTTGAAAAAGCAGCCCGCAAATGATGCTAAATGATCGTCTTAAATAAGAACGCGCGAGCGGGAAACGCTCGTCTGTGGAGTTCGACAGGTTTAGATTGATTATATACAATTATTTTCGTACACATTTGATTCGTTTTTAAATATTTCTTAAAGAGAAACAATACAAAAAACATTAAAAAAAAATGATTTGTAATATTGCATGGAGTGATTGGCAATCTGAACTTCACAACTACAACAAAAACGCCTAAAAACTCTGAATTTTCGAAATTTTTGGGCAAAAGTTGAAAAAAATGAGAGTGAAAGGAGAGTGAAAAGCATATCTAGCTAGGTACTTGAAAAATGAGCTCGTTGAAGTCTTTTGCATGTTGATGACAGTGACTCATGATCAAACAATTATCAGCATTATTAATTAATTGGTATATTGGGTGACCATACTTTTTATTCTTTATCTATATCTCTTATTTTTATTCTATTAGTGAAAAAAAGGGTATGCTTAGGTGGTATAGTCACGTAGAGAGGATGAGTGAAAGTCGATTAACGAAAGCATTTACAAGGTAGATGTGGGAGGGGACGCCCTAGAAAGACATACACTGACCTTATTGGTGATGTTCTTCAGAAAGAACAGGTGCGTAGTACTCGCAACTGGTGTGCGTGTATGACCAGATGTATGAATGTGGACGAGGCAAAAGGAGTATGTAAGGATCGTAGCAGTGGCGTTCTGTAACATGGGAAAAGGGCGTGAGTTTATTTATGTATGTAATATGTATGTTTATTGTTATTTTTTTAATACTTTGTTATGCCCTGTGAGAGACAAATAAATATTTTTTTCTTTCATTCTATTTTGTTAAGCGACACGAGAAAAAAACTGATGGCTCTTTGAAACAAAACACATAGCACGAACAACAACTTTCCTTTCGGATCCAATGTTGACAATTAATTCCAATCAATTTAAAAAAAAAATACATGCGTTTTCTACTTAACACAACCGCAGCGTCCAAACCGCCCGTCTACATCCCCAGCACGGCCGATTGGTTTAGTTAGCAGTGAGCGTCGCGCCTCATTTGCTTGCCGCGCCGCCGCCGTCCCGCTCCCGTCCCGTCGCCCGCCGCGCGCCGCCGACGACTTTGTTACCACTCTTTTCATCCCGACACCGTTCTAACTATCCGCTGAAGTGATAAATCGGTGTCATAAAACTTTATGAATGTTTTATGCACTTGATTTTATGTTTTATCGCCGTTTGTATCTCATTTGCGGGGTAAGGATCAAATGATTTGGTGCCGTATGAAATCTTATGATGTAGGGTCATTGTAAGATGTAATGACTGGTGTAATTAATTTTCTATTGGTAACATTTCCATACTCCGCTGCATGAGTGAAATTAACATTTATGTTAACGAACCTGATAGTTAACTTAACAATCTTATTACAACTGAGATAAAATAGTACTTGAACAGATATATACATGTAATATAATACCTATGTTATGTTAAAGAAGAGCCAGCTACAATAATTTATTCAAAATAATCTAAACAAAACCGCCACCTACACAGAAACTAAGTCACAGAAATAAAGTTTAATTATAACGCGGAATTAAATATCTAAACCCTTTGAAAGAGAAATGAAGAAAAAGTAGAGAAAGGGCATCGGTTGAGCGCCCAACAGGTTGATGGTAGACTTTTAATGATCCCTTAATGATTGAGCCGCGGGCGACACGATGCGTGCCACCTTTATGTACCTAGGTTGGTTGGTGCTGGGTGTTCACACAGCCTTATGCTATATAGCCTTTGTATGCCATTGTGAGAGTAAAACCTGCTTTATAGACTTCTATTAAATTAGAATTTGATAGTTCGCGGTCGTTGGGTTGGAAGTCGGTTTTTGTGATTGATTTATGTTTATTGATTGTTTACCGAATTATTACCCGAGTACGGCGAAGCCAAAAGGAAGGGTAATGATTTTGGCAGTCTATGTATGTACGTATGTATGTTCCACCGTGGCGCCTAAAATACTGAACGGATTTTACTAAATCAGGTGTCAATATATTCGTAAGAATAGCCCGGGTGACATAGGCTAGATAAATTTTATAAATTATTTTTATGACGGAATTTAAATGTCAAAAACTTACCTCAAAAAATATTAAATTGAGATAATCATAGCATGTTTGGTATCAAAATGAAAGGTCTTGGCGAGCAAAAACCAATATTTTATTCGTAGTCGGGTTTTAGATTTTTAAACTTGTTTTTTCTTTATCGTGTGGTTTAGTACCTAACCTGGTGTTTTTATGCCGCCCGTGGGCCTCTAACTTGGCTTTACATGCCGTCGAGAACTATCTCTCAGGCATGTCTGTTCCCTCACGATGATTTTCTTCACCGAAAAAAGTAATAATTGTACAATACGCACATGCATCCAAAAAATCAGAGATGTGCCTAAGGTTCGAACCACGGTCCAGGCACAGGTCACCACTACGCTATCACTGCTTTTTAACTAATGGTGATTGGTTTATTGATTCGGTTATGTAATTATGTTCGAAACACTTTTTTTGTAGTGATGTTTTTAATTTCGTTTTATTTATCTCACTATGCCTGGGAAGTTTTGACAATTTGCAAATATTTAGGCTATCGAGCAAATAATGTTATGCAAACTCTCCTATTTGGTCACATGTTAATATTGAAAATACCCTTGTATTTTACTATAGGAGCAAAGCCAACTTTAAAGATATCTAATTTGATATAACACGGAAGTTAGTCTGTTATTGTGGTTGATTCGTATTCACTGTTGTTGTTTATACTAATTAAGTGAACGTGTATCATGTATTGGTAATGTTCTCAGCGTTTCTTTTTATTTTGAAAATAAAATGAGAAGCTACTAAGAACTTTTTCGTATCATCGTTTCTGGGAAGTTTTTCATTTGTAAATATTAGGTATTCATCGAGGACACCGAAGCAAACACTTATGTCATACAAACATAGCTTATATCATTTTAAACTTTAGACATTGAAAGAAATCTAGATATTGCTTGCTTTTTTGTTTTAGATAAATATCAATACTAAGAGATAATATTATATAAAAAGTTTCCTCATCATCATCTGTGTTGGGGCTTCAGGAACAATCTGAGTGGCAGTGGATCCGACGATTGCAGGTCCTGTCACGGTCGCCAATTTTGTTTGCGATAAATCAAACAAAGATATTTTTGAGTTTTAGAGGTTTAATAAACCTTTACAAAGTAGATAACTTTTTATACATTTCGTTGCGACGGAGCAGTTTTACAAGATGATGAATGAATGTATTGAATGTATAGAATGAACATAGAATAAAATGACAATGAATGAAGATCTAAGATGAAGATTGAGTGACTGAGGGAATGCGTCGCGTCGTAGACAATCTGCCTATCCTTTTTTTTCTAATATGTTGTAGTCGGCTTCTAGTCTAACCGGATCTAGCTGAATACCAGCATTTTATATAGAGCGACTGCCTATCTGACTTCCACTACACAGTTAGTACTGGGTATTTGGGTGATATAATATCCCTTGGTAGGACTGTGTGTCAGACTTTCGGGCTGACTACCTGACACGACTGTCAAAGACTGCCGGGACCAACAGATTAACGTGCTTAAATTTCCGAGGCACGGATGAAACTCGGTATAATGGGTAAAAAAAAAAAAAATATAAATCATTTATTGAGGACCAAACATTTTAAAATTTTTATGCACCCACCAAACTGCGCAGCAGTTTGTCGGCGGGACTAGCGCTCGTCTTAATACTTTTGGTTAACAAATATCACTCAACAATTAGTTGAATGAAGGTAATTATAAAAAAAACCCATAAAAGTAAAAGCAAAACACGTATAGGTAGGTACGCAATATTAAATGTGGTCAACTGGACACCTATCCACAGACCAACCTTGGCAAGCGTCGCTTAACCTAAAGATTGATCGACACGAGCTCCTCATTAAAAACGAGAGCACTAAACGAAAGATAATTTAAATATATTAATACAGTTCTGAAGGAGCCACTACGTTATACTAAACTCTAATATATTTTTCCAAAGTTCTCTCGCGTAGAACTCCACTCTACGCTACTTTATGCCCGTTAACTTCGTTCATTAACGCAAACTGTTGATCGAAGGCAGTCGATTAAAACTAATAAAATGAAATATATTGAACGGTTCACAAACAATAAGCAATATTATACAAAGTGTTAGTAGTGTAGTTTATACTAAAAATAAGTGTCTATGTTTTGCGTTAATTATACCGTTTATGTTTGAATTGCACAAAAAAGAGAAAGCTGTAACTACATTAGGTATGGCACTGTTGTATCCTGAAAATCAAATAACTTATTTGTGCGTTTTATTTCATATTATCACGGGCAAAGGCGTGAGTTTATGTCTCTAAGTATAAAATGATTAATTTACTTTTCATTAAAATATAATCGCCAGGTAGTAATAAGTTTCATTAAATTTAATTTTCAGAATGAAAAAAATAGGTAAAAAAACTTTTTAAGTTAAACGGTTTTATGTTAAACATACATTGCAATGTTTAAGATAAATGTACTAAAAACCAAAAAATAATAAAATAGATACAGTCGTGGGAATTATAAACATATGCATAGACTAGACTAAAATAAAACCGTGGGGCACGTCAATTGTCTACAATCGTTGATTAAAATGTTTGTTTTGTAATGTTACAAAACAAACATTTGACGTGCCCCACGGTTTTATTTTTATTATTGATAAACCGTTGTAGCGGCCGCCATCTTGTATTTCAATTTTTTATAGTATATTGTATTCTGCTTGTTGAGCCCTTTCATTTGATACCCATATTGATGGGATTGATAAAACCTACGTTATCCGCCATTTTGTAGCGGCCGCCATCTTGGATTTCAATTTTTTATAGTATATTGTATTGTGCTTGTTGAGCCCTTTCATTTGATACCCATATTGATGGGATTAATAAAACATAAATTATCCGCCATTTTGTAGCGGCGGCCATCTTGAATTTATAATGATAATGAATAAACATAATTGTATTGTCACCAAAATCCAAATTGTATACAAAATTTCAGATTAATCGGTTGACAGGAAGAGGGTGAAATTCGAATTACTAAATTTGATCCAAGAAAGAATAAAACAAACGGGGTGAGCTAAATAAAACCGTTTAAATAAAACCGTTTAATAATAATAAAAATGCAAAAGTTGTTGGTGTTTTCAGTTTTATTCCTAAGTGCAAGCAGCAATACAGTGGTGTGCTGTGTGTGTGTGTGTCCTTACTAATGTACATTTATGTTTTAGGTGGAGTCTTACTACTATTGATCGTTTGTCTTATCTTGGACTAACCAATACAATTTCCACGCGACCAAAGTTCTTACCTAAACGGTAGTTTAAGTATTGACGAACAACGTAATCAAATTCAACTCAAAAAATAAAACTACTGCTCTCCTCAACTACTGGACAAAAAACAAGCCAAGACATCAGTATTCAAGTAGCGTGCTGACTTTTTTTTTTTTTTTTTTTAATGGGACAAGCCCGCCACACTATTCCCAAACCACTGTAACTCCTGTTAGCCAGAATCAACAGTGGCGACCACAAGAAAAGCGCCGAGACAATGAAGCTCGACGAAGTCCCAGAGAAGCGATTTAACTGTCTTGGATCCCGCAACGAAATTAATCAGAAAAGAATAGCGGAGGAGTAGGAAAAAACATAATTTCCACTTCCCTCCATATCAGCAGGAGACAGAACAGAACAAGGCCAATAGGCACACAGGGACGTATACAACTGGGATAAGCCCAGTTGCCTAGCACCACGGATATTATTGTCATTAATATTACTGGGTCCTAAGTTGTGAGCTGTTATATTTGATTCCAATAATAGGTATGACAAAAATGCTTGAACGCACGGAAATTTGTTCTAGTTTCTACAAGGTCCGTATAGTAAATAACTCCGGATGTAACCTGTACACTATTTAACATAATATTACGTTCATTCTGCCAAAGACTACACTCCCATAAAATGTGATGTGCAGTTTGTTCAAATTCGCAGTCAGATGTAGAACATTGACAAAAAGGCGAGGCAACAAGCTTGAAGGAAAATAATTTACTCTTAAAGTTACCATGACCTGTGAGAAATTGGGCGACACAGTGATCCACCTCCAGCCATGTCCTGGCCAGCCGCTCACGAACGGATGGAAAGAACTGGTGGAGGTGTCGGCCTTTGATGGAATTATCCCACCTACATTGCCATTCAGACAAAAGTTCCTCCCAGACGTCAGTCTGTGGTTTAAGTAATCTAGCTATTTTAGCACGGTCACGTTGCGTTAAAAAATCTGCGTCCGTGGTCTCTCGTGCGCAGTAGTACATTGAAGCACGGCGCTGTACTTCAAGATCAACTGGAAGTACCCCTGCCAGTACCGGTAAGGCTTCAGTACTAACCGTCCTATATGCTTTACACAAGAAAATCAAAGCCAACCGCTGACTTTGAAGTAATTTACGTCGTACAGCTCCTATGGTGGCCCTATCGGCCCAAACTGGTGCCCCGTAGCACATACACCCCAAGTAAGTAGCCCCATAGATCGTCTTTAAAGTTAAAAATGATAAACCCCACGTAGATTTGGATATTCTCGTTAAAGCATAAAAGTTCTTTTTAGCTTTTTCACCGACGGTTTTTATGTGTTCAATGAATGAAAAATTCCTCTCTAAGACAAACCCAAGGTAGCATACGGACTCCTTCTTTTTCACGGGAACGTTATTAAATTTAATACTAGGCCATGATTTAAGATTACCTTTTAAAAGAAGTTGATAAGTTTTATGCGGTGCAAAGGTCAGACGGTTACGATCACCCCACTGGGATATTAATTTTAGGCAAGTGTCAGCCAAATTTTCGAGTCCAGCCCGAGTACTTGACTGAATGAGCAGCAGGCCGTCGTCCGCGTAACCGGTTAATGAACAGCCGTATGGAAGTGGAATCGCGAGGAAGTCATCGAAGCCTACGTTCCATACATACGGACCCATAACCGAACCCTGAGGGCATCCCATGGTAAGGGACTTTGACATAGAATGATGTCCGAGTTTGAGTTTCGCGGAACCATTTAAGAAGTACGAGTAAACAAGATTGTATATGTTTTTAGGGCAACCACGAATTTTTAGTTTAAGGAGTAGCATCGGCCACCACGCGTTATCAAAAGCCCCAGAAATATCTAGAAAGATCCCAACTACGTATTTATGTTCGGATGTATTGACAATTTTCCTGACAGAAAGTGCCGCGTCTACGGTAGATTTTCCCACGGTAAAACCGAATTGGTTGTTGTGAAATTTCGGTCCGTCTGGCAGTAAACGTGGAACGATAAGACGCTCCAGGAGTTTCCCCAAAGATGGTAACAGTGTTATAGGGCGGTAAGACTTAGGATCGTCCGGAGGCTTGTCGCCACTTTTCGGAATTATTCGTATAAAGCCGCGTCGCCATATACGAGGAAAAACGCCTTCTGCAATACAACGGTTGTAAACACTTAAAATTGCGTCGGCCGCTGTTTTACATGCTTCTATTATCATCCGATTAGATATTTTATCTTCACCTGACGATTTGTTGAGCGTGCTGACTTATTAAGTCGTATGCAAACACCAGAGGGCGCTGGTGACACGAAAGCGGTTCGTAAGCGCCATTAATGATTTCTTAATGATTGAGCCCCGGCCCGGTTGCGTGCTGTCGATTTGTGAACGACTTCCAAGTTTCGAGGAATTAGAATTTGTGAAGAGTCGAGGAATTTGTTGGGTTATGTTGAAAGTGAGAAAATTAAAGATAATTAAAATGCCTTTTGCATCAAATAGTCACTCAAGGAAGTAATATGAACTGAGAGGGTTGTAATGGTGATTTTAAACATTATTACTCTGTAAAGTCACATTTGTTACGGTCGTTAATCCTTTTATATTTAACACTAGCTGATGCCCGCGGCTTCACCCGCGTGGATGTCGTTCAAATTATATACTAAAACCTTCCTCTTGAATCACTCTATCTATTAAAAAAAAACGTGTGGCACTGGAGACTGCCGCGGTAAATCTATTGCATAGCATTTTTTATCAACTTATGCAATAATAGGTATAAATAATTAGGTATTAATAGTGTAATTACACACCAAAATAATTATTCATTCAAAAAATTTGAACAAAAATAACGAAATTAAGAGTTTGGTCTTCGAATTTCGCGCAATGTACATTAAATAAATCAAAACTAACCTTCATAGACTAAGCTAGTAAGAAACTCTATGACAGAAAATTTAAAAGAAAAAGTATTGACAGCCTGACGTAAGTGTCATAACTAGTGGTGTGCAATTCTGCTATAAATCATTATCATGTTATAGACTATTGAATATATTTTTATAACATGTTATTTTATACGTTATCATAATAACGAGTTGTAACAAAACGCGGCAGTAATCTGAACGCGGAGACGTTATCGTTTTATTCGGCAACACGCTAAACGTGCGCAATGATTATTGATGCGCAGTTAATGTTATATTCTAGTGGACTGTAGGTATACGAACGATTATAATAATATCGTTTTTATTAATATTAAAAACGAATATAAATGTATTATAATTATGGTTTTAAATTATCAATGAACTTTCCTTCATTCTGCGCAGTTTTAGGACTAATAAAATATTATTAAATGTTATGATTAAGTAAAGTTGCATCAGTGTATGTTTTTTCGTGTTATGTGAATCTCACTTAAATATCACGGGGTGGCAGAGGGGGGTCAAAATGTTGGTCCTTTTTTGCCTAGGACGCTCCGTTTTCGAGATATTTCAATTTCATTTTTTTTTAACAGAAACTTTGAACGCCCATAACTCGGAAACGGTGCATCGTAGGACCGCCGCCACCGCTTGCTACGTTATTCGTTGAGCGTGTTGTTGAGTTAGACATTATAATGATAACACGTAGGCAGCGTCGGTATAACAAACGTTATTCGTTATGAATCAATAACATGTTATGTTTTGGTGTTATTCGTTATATTAACCACCACTAGTCATAACATTGAAAAATATGAAGATTATTTATTTTAATTTAGATATTTTATAAGAAAACGAATCGTTTTAGACCGATTCGCAGAATAGTAATGCAAAAACCAATAAAACTTATGATATGCGTACTAATTATTATTTTTTTTTTTGTAGAATTCTGCTTCATGGCAATCTGTTTTCCAACAATAAGCCACTTCTTTGTCTGATTTCTCCATTGACTTATATATTACTGCGTAAGGACTGGGCGGACCGCATGATAAAATGACGCCTCGAATTTGGTCCCAAATAGGTCTTGACTAAACCGAAGTTTAAAAGAAAATGAAAATTAAAAATTAAAATTTAACATTTTTTTTTACTAACATTTTAATGAAAGCTTTATTTAATTTCTTTTTAACTCGATAATATCACTCCACGCCGCTCATACAAGGTTACGTTTACGAGCAGCCTGATTAGTTCTTAAAGATGACGTTAGTGTTTCTCTGTATGGGGAACGCATCGAGCAAAATGTTCGGACGACCGTATCTTTAGTTTTTATATCAATGGATTTCTCAGTTTATGATTTCCTCAAGAGCCATACTTGTATGAAAATTCTTTTCACACGACTCTCTTGTTGTCAAGTGGTAAATCTTTTATGTAGGCTCGGTATGTCACTTCTTTTTAGCCGGGTATGCTGAAGAGCGTCTTCACTCAGAGTGTGTGCCAGTTTGTTTACATGGACGGACAGTTTCTCCTGATATTTCAAGCTGTTTTGAGCCATTTCCTGCCGAACTGTTTTTAGGCCGAGGTCGAGGTATATGTATTTATTACTTATACAATGAGGGATGCCAAACATTGTTCTCAGAGCTTTGGTCTGGAATCTCTCCAGGATATCTATGTTACTGTTGCTGGCTGTTCCCCACAGTTGTATGCCGTAAGTCCATATTGGTTTTAGGCTAGTTTTGTACACTAGCATCTTGCTGTTAAGATTTAGTTGTGATTGGCGTCCCAATAACCAGTTCAGTGACCGCAGTTTTCCATCTAGTTGTTTGCGCTTTGTCCAGATATGTTTCTGCCATGTAAGTCTCCTGTCTAGGTGCATGCCCAAGTATTTTGCGCTATTATCTTGAGGGATAACTTTGCAGTTTAGCGTTACCGGTGGACATGTTTCTCTCCTAAGTGTAAAAGTTACATGTACCGATTTGCTCTCATTGGCTTTAATTCTCCAACGCTTCAGCCACATCTCAACTTCAGTCAGGTGATTTTGCAACTGTGATGATGCCGTTTCTGGGTTGCTATGAGCCGACAGTAGTGCCGTATCATCAGCGTATGTCGCAGTCGTGGTGTAGTCAGTTGTTGGGATATCTGCTGTAAAAATGAGGTATAGTATAGGACCCAAGATACTGCCCTGAGGGACACCTGACTTTATTTCGTGTACTTCTGAAAGATCATCGCTGTACATCACTTGGTAGCATCTTTTATCTAAGTAGGATTTAAGTATTCGGAATAGACAATGCGGGAGTTGCTTCTTTAGCTTGAACAGGAGGCCGTCATGCCATACCTTATCAAACGCTTGGCTGATATCTAAAAACACGGCAGAGCAATATAATTTGTTTTCAAGGCATCTGCTAATGGTGTCAATTATACGGTGTACCTGTTCAATTGTTCCGTGTTTTTCCCGGAATCCAAATTGGTGGTTCGGTAATACTGTACTTAGATGTTCTTTCATCCTGTTAAGCAATATCCTCTCAAACAGTTTGCCAATAACTGGTAGCAGGCTGATAGGTCTGAATGAAGTAGCTTCTTGTGGGGGTTTACCAGGTTTCGGTACCATGACTACTTGTGCAATTTTCCATTGCCCAGGGAAGTGTTCGAGTCTTAAGCTGGCATTAAAGATGTTAACTAATTTCATTACCCCTTTATGAGGCAGGTTTTTAAGTAATGTGGCATCAATAAGGTCATAGCCGGGTGCTTTACCTTCCTTGAGTTGCCTTATTTCTTTCACAATTTCTTTTGGGCTGGTACTTTTTAGTGGAAGACACATTTGATTCGCAGATTCGAGGTATTCCTTGATTTCCATGGTTTGTTCGGGATTGTTTTCAGGGAGTGGTTGGAAAACTGTTTTCAGATGTTCCGCAAAGATAGTTGCCTTTTCTTTATCTGATCTAGCCCATCCTCCTTTTCCATCATTGATAGGTGATATGTGGATTTTCGGGCGCTTTAGACTCTTGGTAGCTTTCCACAGCGAGTAGTTTGTGTCTTTCGTTGAATCTAGATTTGAGAGATAGTGTTGATATGGGCTTTGAGTTCATTTGAGAACCTATTGAATGCAGCTTTATCACTTGGGTATCCTGTAGTATGCCAGACTCTTCTCAAACGACGGCGCTCTTTAATTTTCTCTTTAATATCCTTTGGATATGAGTTATGTTTCAGAGGTTGTCCTTTACCTGTCCTTTTTGGAGTTGCGGAATTGGCAGCAATGTGGATAGTCATATTAAATTGTTCCAGTTGTATTTCAAGTTCTTCTATTGTGTTAATTTTGGTCTTTAGTTCGGTCTCTGTCGTGATTACATTTTTATAGATTGTCCAGTCTGTAGTGTTCAAGTTGTATATTCTTAGGGGCGGTGCTACCAGATTAACTGTTGTAGTAACATTCAGTATAACTGGTGTGTGGTCAGATGTGAGATCTATTCGTGGTTCTATGTTTAAGTAGTTACTATCTATGTTTTTAACAATAAAAAAGTCCAATAAGTCTGGGATTCTTTGTCTGTCGGTAGGCCAATAGGTAGGTTCTCTGCCGGAATGACATTCTAGCTTCATCTCTTCTGTGGCTTTACAAAGTTGTCTTCCTCTAGTATTGGTCAGCCTAGATCCCCAATTTAAATGTTTAGAGTTCCAGTCTCCTGCACATATGAATCTGTTGCCCAGTGTAGAAAAATATTTTGCGAAGTCGTTGGCAGATATAGTATGTTTTGGAGGACAATACACAGCGGAGAATACCGTTTCTAGTTTGCTGTCTGCAAGTTTAATAGATGTTGCTTGTATTTTTTCTGTTCGGTATTCCTCTATAGGGTAGTGTTTAATGTTGCTTTTAATAATTACTGCTGTTCCTCCATGGCTATTCCCAGTTGGGTGATTGGTTGTGTACACTGTATAGTTATTAAATTTTATGTGTGTCTTCGGTGTGAATCTTGTTTCAGAGATTAGTGCAATATCAATCATCTCTGTTCTGAGAAAAGTTTCTAGTTCTTGACGTCGTTCCGTCAAGCCGTTGGCGTTCCAAGTGACTACTTGGAGGTTTCGGGTCATTTTTTAACCAGGCTGCTGACTAACTGGACCATGCGGTCCATCATTTTGTCCATGATTTTTTCCATCATTGTCAACATTGAATGTTGTAGTTTTTCAAACATTATGTCCATTACGTCATTAAGGTCGGCCAAGTCGTTCTTTGTGTCTTGTTGAGTATGTTTTTTTGTTTTCGTTGCTTCTGAATAGGTTTTAATTAAGTTTTGTTTATCTGTGCGGTTAGACTTAGAACCCGGGTGGGGATCTGAGTTTTTAATCTCTACATTGTTTGCCATTGGTTTTTCTTTTGACTTAGAGTCTGATTTAAGAATTCTTTCTCTATACTGTTTGTACACTTTGCATCCTTTGTAACTAGCGGGGTGTTTTTCGTCACAGTTCGCGCAAGTAGCCTCAGTGTCTGGTGTTTTAGTACATGTTGCTGTAGGGTGAGCGCTACCGCATTTAACACAGCGATAGGGCCTAAAACATTGGTTCTTGGAATGCCCAAGTCTCTGACATCTCTTACATTGAATGATTTCCTTTTTCTTATACGGGGCCTCAAAAGTAATCTTCATGTTATTCAAGTATTTCACATCGAAAATGGCTTTGTTGTTTAGCTTTGGTTCTAAATCGACATAAAATACAGGCAACGGTTCCTTTGTACCTCGATGTCTGATATTGACTATTTGTCTCACTTCATGTCCAATATCATACAATTCTTTTGAGATTTCTGTGGTATTTTCTGATGCATGGAGTCCGCGTAGTACTACTCTGTATGCTCTCTCACTTTTAAGCTGGTAAGTATAGTGTGAGTTATTATTGGCAATGAAGTTCTCTCAAATCGTTTTGTATGTCTGGATGTCTTTAGGTATGATTTTTATGACGTGTCCAGATCTAAGTGTGGTCATGAGGTAAAGATCGCTTTTTACAAATTTGTTTAGTACATCCTTAAGAGAATTTACATTAATTACGCCCGTAACAAAGATGGGTTCTGGCTTTGGTACATATACTTTATCTGTATTGTTGGTTTTATCCGTAGGCTCCATATCAAGTAGTTCAAAACTATTGCGTGTAGGGATCACAAAGTCTGGGGAATTTTTCTGTTTTTTATTCCCGACGTTGTGAATTGGACTTGTTTCTTTCCTTTTCTTTCTTCTGGTGGGAATTTCATCCCTTTGCCATTCTTCATGGTCTGAGGTTATGTTGTCACTGGCCGATTGGGTCTCGGTCTGTGAATCCAGGTTGTCTTTCTCCTTGTTTTGTTGGTTGTAGTTAAAGTCATTAAGCTTTGTTGGCAGAGACGATGTCGAGTTGCTTCTGTTCCGAGTAAAAATGCTTTCATGCAAAGTTTGTTGGATCATGCTGTTAGGGGTGGTCGGTTTTTTAGAGTTTGGTAGAGTTTGTTGGTTATTTGTATTTATTTGGTTCATTTTATTCCCACGAGTAAGGCCGATATAACAGGTCGCTAGGAAGGTGACGCCTATTCTCCCTAGAAGGCTAATACAACGACGTTTGCCAGGTCTGTCGATGTGGAATCGTTTGCGACTGGTCTCCCACCAGCCATGCAGTCTCTTGGCACGAATCTCACCGTAGACTTAGGGTGATTTTTTATAGAAGTTGTCTTCTTCATAGTCCGGGCAATTAAGCCAAGACTACCGATCCTGCAGGCATCGCTCACAGGGTTGCGGTTTGTGGGAGTCATTTCCTACTCTCACTGTTAGACCAAGCTGGTTAGGCTGGTTTGGTCGGGTTAATTTACCACCGCCCGAGACCCGGTGTTGTTATTCATTTAGCACCACCCATGCGTACTAATAATAAAATGAATGTATATAGAGTACTCACTCATTTTCTTTCACTATTTTTTCGTGACTTTCTTCATTAATAAATACGCTTTGTTTATTCATATTGAAAACACTTTGTACACAAATTATACGAGTAAGAATATTTTAGAAGGAGAAAGCAGAGAGACAAACAATTATTTAATTTGACAACCTCAGTTGACAACCTTGTTATTTTCCGTAACCATAGCAACCTGGTTGAATCTTGAATCCTGAATATTTTTGTTAGGAAATCTCTGGATTCGCTCTCCACGCTCAACTCAACTCAAGGCCCGCGATAGAAACTATGCAATAGATTAAAAAAAAATTGCATCAAAATCCATTGCGTAGTTTTAAAGATTTAAGCATACAGACAAACAAACAGACAAAAATAGCGACTTTGTTTTATACTATGTAAGGATACAACCTGACACTGACCGGTAAATTGCAAAAAACGTAAAAAAATCGCGGGCTAACCTGGAGCATCAACCTTAAGTGTAAGAATATTGAAGACAAGGTAAATGTCCCGTTTTCAGTGTTTATGATTAGAATATTGAAGTAACTGAATTAGACAACGATGTAATTTTAATAGTAATGTAGCGGTTGTTTTCTGTTGTTTTAGTTTATTTTGATTGTTTTTTTGTAAGCAAATTAAAAACTACTGATATCCAACTCAGACTGGAAAAAAAATGCTGAGCTTTGCTTATTCATAATTAAACAAGTATTGTTTATTACCAACTAGCGACCAGCCCCGGCTTCGTATGGGTGCAAAAAAGGTATTAAAACCTTTCTCTTGAATCACTCTATCTATTCAAAAAACCCGCATCAAAATCCGTTGCGTAGTTTTAGAGATTTATGCATACATAGGGACAGACAGCGGGAAGTGGCTTTGTTTTTTAATATGTAGTGATGATAGTGATAATGATGATAGTGAAGTGATAGTGATAGTGATGTTTGCAAAATAGTCAAAGTCAAAAGTCAAAAATATTTGAATAGTCGAATTAAACTAACTGCGGCACTCAGAGATATCCAACGATTGCTCAAGCCGCCACCCAGCAAAGGCCTGACATAGTTTTGTATGACAAAACTGCCAAAAACCCTTACCAAGCGACGGCCCAAGCAACCACTGAAGCTCTCCGAGTGCGGCAGTAAACTACTTAACTACTGAAGCTAAATAAACTAAGCTACAGTCCCAGTCACAAGGCATAATAACTCGTGAGTGTACTGTAGTTGCCAATTCCAAAGCGTTGGTCTCATGAGAAGAATGGCAAGAAACTTCATGGACACTCTTTTAAAATCGTTTGGGTTTACAATATGTTCAAGGTACAAACATAATCTTGGTATAATACACACATAGAATTCTATCAAATCAGAAAAAAAGTATATTCGAATAGAAATTAAGTAAATATAATATTTTGGTGATTGATTGATGCGAATTATTCGTTGTATTATACAATCCGGCAGTAAAAAGAACAGGTTGAGTGTAAGAATATTGAAGTAACTGAAGTGGACAGTGATGTAAGTAATTTAAATAGTAAACACAGTTTTATTTTGAACAATCATGACATTTTGCGCCAAACCAGATGATGTAAAGTAAACAAAACTTCAATGCCATATGTAAATTAGAAAAGAAATAAAGTTAAAGCATACATGCGGTCATGGCTTGCTTCAAAACTAATATTATGAAAAACTTTGCATTTTTTTTGTAGTTCGGTATAATTACAGAAACAGCGATTCTTATATCCTGTTGAGTGCGGATGTACTATCGAATTACTTGGTGGGTGAGTACGTGCGGCGTGGCTGTGCCGGCGGCGGCCCATTAAAAATAATCGATGCTTGCGAAAATATCGAGGGCTTTCCACTAATGACATCGCGCGGGAAAACAAAGCGAACCGGGTCGACACAGCCGAGCGACTGCCGCGCCATCTAACTCTCGCTCCGATTCAAATACGGCCTAAGGACGTGTGACGCCTTGAGGAGTCATGGGAGTTCTGAAGCCCGAGACGTCGACTGATTTACCGTTATAAGTGTGCGTGGGTCTTAAGATCTTAACACCCTCTTGGAGACGTAAACAGCGAAAATACACGCTGTTTTTATTTGCCTTGCTAAGCAGACGGTTGACAAACGAACAATAAAGCAACATGAAGATGTTTTGAGCATATTAGACAAGTGAAATATACAATTTGATGTTGCCATTATAATGGCACCCAAAAAATACACCCCGATTTTACGAGTAGGTAAGGAACGTCGGTAACCGAAGTTTATTTCCCGAATTTGGTGTTTAATAGGTTAATTCACGTGGAAGATGTTTGTGGAGCACCGCGGCGGCGGCTGCGGCTGAGATGGCGGGGCGCGCTTGCCTTGTTTTTCTTACAAATGAAATTATTGCGCGAATAAAATATTTTACTGTCTGTCAATTTGGCTGGTTCACTTCGTCGAAATGTTCCGTCAGATATTAAGCAGAGGTTAAAATTTTATTTGCTTGGAGTTATTGCTCGAATACCGGCGAGTCCCGGCGTGATGTTGTTGAATTCTCGGCGGTACATCGGGCTCGTTCGTGGGCCATTATTGCTTGATGTAAGACAATGCCTACAAATAAAATAAAATACTCAGTCTTATTTATTGCTTCGTAAAATATCGAGGGGACTTTGTTCGCTAGAAGTGTCTTGTAATAGATAGATGGTCACGGTAAGAAAATAATGACATTGTATCACTGATCGCTACAAACGTTCTTAAAATAAAATCAATGTTTTTGATGGCGGGATTGCCCTTCTAGAATTTGTGATGGCTTTGGTAAAACGTTAAACATTAATAATAATATAATAATAATAATATTCCACAACTATCACACAACGCCATCTAGTCCCAAGCTAAGCAGAGCTTGTGTTATGGGTACTAGACAACTGATAAACATACTTATATATTTCTAAATACATACATATTATAGATAAATTACACCCAGACACAGAACAAATGATCGTGCTCATCACACAAACATTTGTCCTGGGTGGGAATCGAACCCACGACCTCCGGCATAGCAGTTAGGGTCACTAACCACTAGACCAACAGGCCAGTCAACAAAAAGTATAATATTTAAATGTTATACTTTTTTTTAACATAACTTAATTATTTAATTTTGCTATTGACCTTTTCACTCATAAACTGTATGTAACACAGGCCACTGAATCTCGAAAAAATATTAATAGAGGCCAATTAATATTATGAAACAAAAAATATATTTTTTCTTCTTAAATGGTATCTTTGTTTAATAACTTAATTGTCCAGTCCAGTATCAGATCTGCATGGGTTAAAAACTTTTTAGTTGGTTCTAGTGATTCTTTCTCATTTTTTCTTGTTTTTTTAATGTTATCATAAATTAAGATATTATAAAATGTGAATTTTGAGAAATCAAAAGTTTTGATAACTTAAAACTTTAGTAGTAAAAATAAACACAAAATCCATCACAGATGGATATTAAAAAAACTGTCCTCGTACGTGGAACGCGTTCAGATTGAATGAATCTGTGATACTCGCAGAGCTGGTCGCAACAAAGCTGATGTAATTGGTGCATTGTAGGAGGCCGCGGGCCACCATCGTTAGCCTTTCTTTGCCTCACCCGGTTTTGTCCGGGCGCTTGCTAATTAACTATGAAATTAATTGACGCGGCAAAGTTTCCGAGTGAAACTTGAATTAATTGGCACGTCCGACTTCAGCCTAATTAGGAGCCTGAGGCTTTTCAGTATCGCGCTCGTTGATGCCGTGAAAAACACACAAAAGTGTTGTGTATAGTTTGATGAGCGCGAGTTTCTCGCCCGAATCAAAATATGCTCCCTGCAATGTTAATTGCGTGTGGTGAATGTGTGCGCCATTTTTGAAAGTAGAAAGGAGCATTGCCTTTTGCTTTCTGATTTGTTATATAGTTGCTTAGATAGGTAGATGTTGTAAGCGTGTGTATCTACTGTAGGTAGATATACCTCTGCCTGGAAACGTGTAAAATTTGTAAAATATGTTGCTATGTTGCTTTTCATCATCATCTGCCGAGACTTTACCAACTACGTTGAGGTCGGCTTTCAGTCTTTCCATCGAAGCAGCTGAATACTAGTATTTTACATGGAGCGACTGCCTACCTTACCTCTACATCTACTCTGGTAATATGGCACCTCTTGGTAAGACTAGTTGTCCGACTTTCGGGTCACTGACTACCTGTTACAACTGTCAAACATTTACAATTGACACCCGGGACCAACGGCTAAAGGAGTTCTTCGAGAAACGGAGGAAACTCGGTATATATGTAATGGATGGTCACCCATCCAAAGACCAACCTAAGCAAAAGCCGCTTAACCTGAAGATTGATCCGAGTTTCTGTTATTACCTACGAGCTCCTAGAAAGGCTCCTCCTATCGTGCTAGGATGCTTGTAGAGAAGTTTTCACTATGTCCAAGAATGTAAAAAAGGTTCTGAAGGAATAAGGTCGTTTGTTTAATTATTGACGTCGCTACGAAGTCTTTCACAGCTTGTTTGCGTCACTATTGTTTATGAACTGGTATTATAATTATCTTAATCAGTCTTCAGATCTTAGTTCCCCGGTTAGTCAGCTTCACGATGAATAGACATGCAACTGATGGGCGTAGGCTTCCAACTTAAGTAAGGGAAGGAGGGAGTGTAGTTCTACAAGTAGAAGAGTGTAAATAGAGATTTTTTTTACCATGCAGCAAGTATGGTAGAATTAAATCCTCTTATACTTTACTTACACTTATTTGTATTTTATTTATTTGTTTATTTTACTATTTATGTACACACAATTACTAGACAACACAGGAAAACAACAAAATATACTTACATTTACTTACACTTACTTATACTTTTTTTTTTTTTTTTTTTTTTTGTGTATTTTGTATTCATTTTATTTTACAATAAAATGATTACAAAAACAATCAATGTACTTAACCACTTTATGTAATAATCCTTTACATAAAGTGGTTCCGTTTGATGATCTCTACCAATAATTTAATTTTTAATTATCTCTTTATTGTATACATAATGTATAACTTAAAGTCTGTATGTGGTGTGTATTTATATTAGTGATGAATTAACTAAAACATATTTAAATACTTAAAACTATTTGTGATTTATGAATGCATGTTTTTAGTAAGTCTAATAAATAAATAAATACCACACCCTTAAATATGACCCCATCTTTATGTTGTATACAGTAGGTACCTATACATAATTTGACCATATTTACAATTGGCCATACATTTTCATACAACAAAAAACGATAATTCGGCACTCCACTATAATTCACGCACAGCTCAACACAATAAAGCATGTTTCGGTTCTCTTAAATCAAATAACAAAAGCTGTTATTTAGTTCGCTGATTTAGAATTCCCACTGTTGCCTATCATTATTTATTTGTAAGTGTACAGGCACAATATAAACACAGTTCGCGGGCAAAGGGTCTGGAGTAGGGATGCACAACATTTGTATCGATACAAACAGCATTTTAAATCGAAAGCTATATCGTATGTACAGACGCGAGTACTTCAAGCCACCCGAAACTGTTAAATTTTTACAATCAACCTTGAATCAAATGCTTTGGCGATAAATTTGAAAATCTATTAAATACATTTGACAGATTAAAGTAGCTTGATTTACAGGCGTCTTTCAAAATTCGTCTTGTCAAAATTTCAGTGATTGATTTTTGTTATAATTTTGTATTCTTCTTCTCTTTTAATCTCGAATGATCGATCATGTAATTAACAACCTGGGGCTGCAGTCTCTACACTAATAACGACGCTACGAATGTCGCTAATAATTTAATAGATTTTCAACCTTATGCCGTTGAAATAAAGCTGAAAATCTATTAACGTTTGACATCGATACGATTTTTCGACAGATTTTTAACGATATTTAGTGTAGAGACTGCAGGGCCTGGCCCTGCAGTCTCTACACTAATAACGACGCTACGAATGTCGCTAAGTCGTAAAATCGTAAACTTTCTTTAATAGATTTTCAACCTTATGCTGTTGAAATAAAGCTGAAAATCTATTACAGAAAGTTTACGATTTCTCGACTTAACGACATTCGTAGCGTCGTTATTAGTGTAGAGACTGCAGGCCCTGGCACGAGCATCGATCGAACCAAAATATCGTAGAATCGCTGCATAATTAAGTAAGTATCGATACCGTAAACTATCGATTCGGATCATCACTAGTCTAGAGAAAAGCTTGTCCCGGGGCTAAGAAACCTCCATAATTAACATACATTATGAATTATCGAAAATGACCCAGTCGATAGCCCTAATTATATGGTGCCGCGGCAACGAAGCAAAGTGTAATGAATAGCTTTGTTTTATATTAATACGTGTTGCCGACATGTATTAGATATCTTTGTTGGGATGAATCATATTTTATGAGACCTATTACGAATTAATTGGGTTTGTAAGGGTATGTTTTGTTTTTTTCTGGTGTCGTAATTTGGAAAAAATTAGGAATGGCAGTTTGAAAGTGGAGCGTTTGGGAATTGATATGACATGATTTTGTGTAAGATTTGCGTTTTCTTTTAAGTGTTTTCGTTAATTGAAATTCAAGGTTCGAAATTATCAATAAAATTACATTCTTTGATAATTATTTATCGTACAATAATTAGAGACCTAATCATACTTGGACTACCTAGGTGGTCTTGTGGTCGCAAGTGCGACTTACATTTTTATTCCCAGGTCAGGTTTATTCATCAGAAATTTCAGTATGATGGCAATAGACTCGCCCCTGTACCATGGGATTTAAACATAACTGGCGAAAAGTGGGTGTATCTACTATTAGGTCCATCTCTGCCTAACCCTTCGGAGATGATAATGTGTTATGTTATTGGTAATAAACACTCATTTTAATAATAAAATGAACCAAAAAGCATCCACTTCAAGGAAATTTTATAAAACCTCAATTCGCCATTCAATTGAAGCGTGTAGTTCGAACAGTTTAAAAAAAATAAAAGACCAGAGACACGAACGGATGTTTGGCGACGATTCGGTCCTGTTATATTTACAGGTATTTTTCAAAGATGTTATCAATACGAATTTATATTTCCGCTTCGATTTACCGGTGCGCGGGAAAATAAGCCTGTTGGCGCGAGGATCCTTCGGGCTGGTCGCACAAATTGAATGGTGACGGTTATATGATGGGACTATTGAGGAGTAGGTATGCTTAGGTGAGGTGTTCTGTGCGAAATGTCTGATGTCGCCATTGAGCTATTTTTATGTTTGTGTTATTATGTAATAACAGAACATCACGACAATATTACCGAAGGGTTAGGCAAAAGTGGAATTTAAATCGGTAAATAAATATTGTTCATTGTTTGTTATTTTTGGTAGGTACCTAAACCTTTTTCAAATTAAACCTATTTCAAATTATTGTAATACCTTATGCATATTATGTACGTGTGTGTGAGAGCGTGGTATGAAGTGTGTTGTGACTTGTGATTCCGTGCTGAATGGACGCCTGAGTAACTTTATTTTAAACTTTTTAGTCTTATCATGATTTTCACCGATAAAGATGTACAGGAAATCTATGGTGTACATAAATAATGCGTTGATTAATTTCCCACACCATTTCAATTATTTCCCAACGTAGCCAAAACAAAAGAAGACTCCAAGACTTGTAAAGTAACTCAACAACGACACCCTTCAGAATCCTTTAACGAGCGATAAAAACATAAAAAATAACAGAAAATACATATTTTTCACCAATCTAAGTAACGGTCATTACCACAAGTGGTCGCAAGACTCCCGAAGTGACCGCTAATGACCGAGCGATTCCAGAATCGCCTCGTTACGACCGCCATTGTCGATGTAAAGAGTTGTTCATTCGTTCTTCGTTCAACGCGTTCTTCATTTGAATTCGTCTTAGACAGCGTCATGGTATTCTTTTGGTTTTTGAATGCCATTGTCTGAGTAGACCTGTTGGTAGGTAAATATATTAAAAAACATTAAGAACCGACGCAAACCAGAGAGGTTTGGGGGGGGGAGATAGGGTAGACCTTATACTCTACCGAATACATCAAGCCACCCGAAAATATAAATTTTTCCCAATCAACTTTGACCGTATTGGTTTAGCGATAAAGTTGAAAATCTATCAAAGGACTTTAACAGATAGTGGTAGCTTAGCTTGATGTGCTGGCGTCTGTACCTATGTAAGATGGTGAAGTTAGGGCCAGTCCACGACCACAACTTGACGCTTGACCGGCAAATATCATGCACAAAACTGGACGTCCGACCAGTCGTGTGGCCAAACCTTTTTCTTGATCGAACCTTCTGCTGATAGAAAATCCCGCACTTGAGATCACTAGACCAACAAGGCAGTCCATTACAGTAATTTGGGTAATTTAAAAAAAAACAAGATGGCGGCTTTAGTTCGGACTATGACCACGCGCGAAAAGATTCATGCACTATACGTGACCGTGACGCCACCGTCTCCAAACGAGTTACGTTCGAAGTTCGAACGTCTACAGAAAGTGTGTAATCGAAATTTTAAGGCACTTCCTGTACGATTGTTTGTTTTATGAGTTCTGATTGGATATAAGGAAGTTATTACAATAAACTGCTTCGTTGGATTTTAGTGTTATTTAATTCTTTACATCCTTACCGCCATAATTGAAGGAAATAAGGGAACTTGTGAATTTATAGCTTATGGAGTCATTTTCTGTCTTTAGATGAATAGAGTTCCGTTAAATCACATTAAACTGCCTTGGTTGTGACTGGTCTACTTTCCAAGAAATATTCTTGAGGACTTCTCCTTAAAGCAGACAGTTCGCTTAGATTTTACCGGCATCGTCACTCGCTTTCATATTTTTAACAGGCTTTTGATAACTTCACCGTCTAGCCTTTTCTAACTGTGTAAGTATGAATGTTGGGGTCAGCCGTCAGTCTAACCGGATGCAGCTGAATACCAATATTTTACATGGAGCGGCTGCCTAGCTAACCTCCACAGCCCAGTTATTACCCAGTGTAACCCACACCAGTTAGTAACAGGTGAAGTATTCTTCACCTGTTACTAACTTAGTAATAGTACATTATGGAACAAGTGTGTAACGTTGGTGATTACCACCGAGGCGCCATTGAGACCCGAGCCGTCAGGTGAGGGTCTTAAGAAAGCCGAGGACGGTAATCATCAATACACACGTGTATCATACGACGTTTTTCAACACACTTGTGAAGAAAATAATATTAAAAAGTCATTTTCAACAGTTAATGAGTTCTGATTTTTTTTCACAATAGCGGGAAAAAATAATCGGTTTTCCTATGCGCGCGCATCTACAGTTCTACCAACTTATATGTGCATGCGAGAAAACACGGAACTAAAATAAATGTACTAAGTTTGACGTAGCGATGCATTTTTTCTTGACCAGTGGCGCCACCATGAAATTCACACTTAAAATGGTCATACTGTAACAATGGCTATCGACCATGGGTGGTTTTTAGTTAGTAGAAATCTGACACTCCCAACCTGCCCAGAGCTGGAGGAGTCATTTGATGATTTCCCACACCCCAAAAAAAAGGGGTAGCTACTAAGAAAGATGACGAGAAATAAAATGATGTCTCTGTGTATGAAGCGTGTTTTTTAACAATTATGTTTTTTATTCATAACCAATTAGTTAGTCTGAGTTTTTGTCATTCCAATACTTACATTTAATTTTGAAGTTTTCATTTGAAGCTGTGAGAGTATCACTTTATCGAGTCCCTCTGGTATCTACTTACTAACGAGAAATAATAAACCGAGCCACAGTTTTTTTAATTGGCCACGTGATCAAACTTCTAATTTTATAACTAAGCCACGGGAAAATGATATAGCCTCTAATATACTAATTTGCCTTTTTTACAACGCCCACTAAATATTCTATAGAAAGCGTCAAGTGAAGATCAACAATTATATTAACTTGTCCTTGTTATTTATACAAAGGCACCTAATTTACTAACTCAGCCACGGAATTTATATCTCAGCACTATTTTACATTTTACAGCTTCAACACAAGGCCCTCGAAAAAATATAATTAAAGCGACCATACACAACCTCATTTATTATAACTTAGCATGTAAAATAATACATCACATTCTTATGACATGAAAATAGCAACAGCAAGATTAGGCGCGAGCGCGCGAGACGACAGCGACCGGCCATTTGCACCAATCAGAGAGTGCCATTCGATTCATGTACTGACGAGTTAGTCACGTGTGTTTAAAGTGTCAAATTTTAATACACTTTCAGAAATGTTTTTACCATTGTATAATTGACTAGTCACAGGCAGATTGTATGATTCGTCATTGTAAACTGAGGGAAATAGGTTAGGTTACGTTAAAACTGTGACCAAACGCGCGCGAGCCGAGCGAGCGAAGCGAGCGGTGCCGCGGCAGCGACCGGCGAGCGCTACTTTCGAGTTGCTTGCAGAAATGTTTTCACAATGTAAAATATCGATCTTTAGGACATTCGATACTCTAAACTTCGATATTTAGGTCACTAAATACTCTGAACTTCTATATTTAAGCTTTTCGATGACACGACAGTAGTTCCTACGTACTATTAGTGGCTATAATACTCGTAAAATATTTGATGACAATTTTAGTTAAATTTTGATGTTCAGTTAATGTGGCATGAGTTACAATTTAAACGTACTGAGTTAATAAATTAGAAGCTATTATAATACTTTTTTGATGCCGTATTTTAATATTTTAGAAGTTTACTGTTTGAATCCATGTTACAAAATTTAGGTGCTACAAAATAACGACGATGCTGAGATGTATTTAGAGTGGCTTCAGAAAAGATAACTTGTGGCCAAGATAGTATTATTTAGATGCTCGGTAATTGTGGCTGACTTAGTAATTTAGAAGGCAATGTAGATTTTTAGATGCAAATAATGCTATTAAAAAGAAGCCGGTTTAATTCGCATCCCTTACTAACTAACTAAATAAATCATAAATATCATGCTTTCTAAACCTAAAAACACACAAACCAAAAGTTCCAAACAATAAAACAATCCCTTTAATAGTTCTAACAAATAACAAACCGAATTCCACAAAAACGAATTAAAAATGAATGTGAAAACATTAGCACTTAGTTCACGTCCGCCAAACTATTCTTTAACAACCGCTGTATTAATTAATAATTAATGATATTCATGATGTTTGCACGTACGAGTACGTTAGCGTTGCAAACTGGGCTAATTTATGCAGCGGGTGATCGAGCTTGCTGGCTGATTGCTTTTCTTTCTAACTTGTTCGCTTTGCTTCATAGTCGGGTATGGGTTATTGTTGGTTGATAGTTCTTGTTTTCTGGACTTTCAACTAATTGAGAGGGAGTTTCCGGCTGCCAGATATTGGGTGAAGTATCCGATTGTTTTCTTTTCGTGAATTTCTGGTAATAAGTCTGCAGTTTTCATTTTGGAAACTTGGAAGAAGTCCCAGGTTGCCATCGGCATTTTCCGTGATCTCTCAAAAGCGTTCGACAACACATTAATCTGTAAATACATATTAGAGTCCTTCTAGATGTGCTTACTGTATTTATATTTAAAAGTAAAGTTAGATAAATGTATACACTTTCGTCATTAGATGTTTTAATAGTAGTTCCAAATGCTAGTGCATTTGGACCTACTATTAAAAAATATGCAATAATTATGCAATGATCGAGCTTGCTGGCTGATTGCTTTTCTTTCTAACTTGTTCGCTTTGCTTCATACTCGGGTATGGGTTATTGTTGGTTGATAGTTCTTGTTTTGTGGACTTTCAACTAATTGAGAGGGAGTATCCGGCTGCCAGATATTGGGTGAAGTATCCGATTGTTTTCTTTTCGTGAATTGCTGGTAATAAGTCTGCAGTTTTCATTTTGGAAACTTGGAAGAAGTCCCAGGTTGCCATCGGCATTTTCCGTGATCTCTCAAAAGCGTTCGACAACACATTGATCTGTAAATACATATTAGAGTCCTTCTAGATGTGCTTACTGTATTTATATTTAAAAGTAAAGTTAGATAAATGTATACACTTTCGTCATTAGATGTTTTAATAGTAGTTCCAAATGCTAGTGCATTAGGACCTACTATTAAAAAATATGCAATGATCGAGCTTGCTGGCTGATTGCTTATCTTTCTAACTTGTTCGCTTTGCTTCATACTCGGGTATGGGTTATTGTTGGTTGATAGTTCTTGTTTTGTGTACTTCAACTAATTGAGAGGGAATATCCGGCTGCCAGCTATTGGGTGAAGTATCCGATTCTTTTCTTTTCGTGAATAAGTTTGTAGTTCTTTGAAATTGTTAGGTTCCTTTTACATGTTACTGTTAGTCATCATCTTCCTGTCCTTGTCCCATTCTACTTAGGGTCGTTACAACACGTTTTCTTCTTCTATCCCTGCCAGAACTTTTTTTTTTTTTTTTGGTGGGTGGAAAATCATCAAATGACCCCCCCCCCCCCCCGCTCTTGGGCAGAGCGAAGGGGAGTGTCAGACTTCTACTGACTAAAAACCGAACCCATGTTCCTTCTTTGCCCTTGCGCCGAGGCCACGTCATCTAGTACAAAAATCCGTGTCAGACCTCAGGTCATCATTTAATCCTTTCTCTACAATCTTCACAAAGGCCACTCATGTTTTGTTTGGCCTTCCTCACTCACTCGTTAGTCGTACTGTATAGTCACCAGGAACCGGAACCAGGAAAAGTTCTAAGTTTAATATACTTTAGATATGCACTAATATGTGGAACTACTATGTTACTAACGTTCATGCATATTTTTTAAATCCTACTCTCACACGGTATCTCTGTACAAGCTAATTCTCGTGACCTGTAACGCAGGTTTTTCCTAAAAACCTAGATTATTCACCAGTCTCTCACAAAGTTGGAATACAGTTTATCCATTTTTCTTGTACAAATTAATATTAGGTATGTCAACTATGTGAAGAGAGAATAAAATCCTACTAATATTATCAACGTGAAAGTTTGTAAGTATGTATGGATGTTTGTTACTCTTTCACGCAAAAACTACTGAACGGATTTGGATAAAATTTGGTACACAGATAGTTTAAAACCTGGATTAACAAATAGGATTTGCCCCGAATTTAACTTACCGTGGGATAATTTTCGAGTTGTAGCGGGCGAAGCCGCTGGCAACACCTAGTAATGATATAAATATACAATTGAAAATTATAATCGCTTTTCTTTCTCACATGTTCGCTTTGCTTCTTCAGTTATGGCTTATTGTTGGCGTATTATAGTTGTTAGTTTGTGTTGGAAATAACTAATAAGAGATAAAGTTTAACAACGGTTTATTATCCAGTAAAGGTTTTACAGAACAGAAAGCACACAAGTGACACACGTTGTCACATCAAACTAAAAACTACATTTATGGTATTGCTTCCAGCTTTGAGGTTTATTTCAACATCCTCCCTTAAACTCAAATCAACCCCATCTTGGAAGCACATTAAGCTAGTTTTGAATATGGAGTTGCTTCAGTGAGTGCATCAGCTACCATCAAGTCTGTCTCTACATACTGCACATCAAAGGCCCCTTTAACAACTTTATCGCGTACAAAGTGGTGTCTCACATCAATGTGCTTCGTCCTGGAATGGTAACCATCGGATTCAGTAGAACTGTCTGTGCTTTCCTCTAATTTTCTTTGAGTGTCTGTATCTCTGGATTGCTGTAGTCCACATTTTCAATGAATTTACCTGTTTCTTCGTTACTTTTTAGAAATAAATTGACCTTTCCCATACTTTCCACGGGTAGCAGTGTCTCACTGGCTACAGTTATGGTTGATATCGGTGGACTTGTGACATCATACATCCAGTGACATCTATTTGTCTTCTTAAAGAAGAAGTAGAAAACGAATTGGAAAAGAAAATTAAAGTAGTAAGAAGCGATAACGGTAAGGAATACTGTAATAAAGAATTCTCTGATTTTCTAGCAGCTTCCGGCATCAAACATCAGACCAGTACTCCGTACACACCTGAGCACAACGGGCTGGCGGAGCGGATGAATCGGTCGTTGGTGGAGCGTGCAAAATGCATGTTATTTGGAGCAAAGCTGAGTAAACATTTATGGGCTGAGGCGGTCACTACTGCTGCCTACGTCATAAACAGATCACCATCGCGGGTTTTAGCTGAGGTAACTCCCTATGAAAAATGGACTGGTAAGAAACCAAACCTTTCTAATTTGAAGATTTTTGGTTCCAAGGCCATGGCACATATCCCAAAACAAAATCGCTTAAAATGGGATCGTAAGTCGAGAGAATTAATTTTTGTGGGATATTGTGACAATACAAAAGGTTATAGGCTATATGATTCTGCAAATAGAAAGATCATAGTTAGTAGGGATGTTATATTTATTGAAAAATCATTAAATAATAATGATAAAGATACACAGCAACCTGTATGTACTAAGGAGCTCGTGAATGTTCCTCTGAGTACAGGAAATGATGCGGTGATATCTGCTGATAATACTCTACAGAGTGAGACCCAAGAAGACACATCTTTTGATAGTTGTGTGTTGGATAGAACAAGTGATGATGAAACATACTATCCCAGTTCCAATGATGATAGTAGTGTTGATGATACAAGAGATATTATCACTCTAAGATCACATCAGAGACACAATAATTTTACGTGTGTTCAACAGATTACAGATCCACAGACTGTTGAAGAAGCTTTGTCGGGTTCTGATGCTGATCATTGGAAAGCAGCAATGGATGCGGAGTTTCAGTCACTATTAGACAATAATACCTGGGACATCACTACTCTTCCTGAAAACAAACGACCCATACCATGTAAATGGGTCTTCAAACAGAAGACTAATGAAAATGGAGAAGTAGTGAAATATAAAGCACGGCTTGTGATTAAGGGTTGTTCACAAAGACCAGGTATAGACTACACAGAAGTTTTTTTCACCAGTTGTAAGGTATGCTTCTTTGAGATATCTGTTTGCCTTGGCAGTTAAATTTGATTTGGACATCTGTCAAATGGATGCTGTATCAGCCTTCCTTCAAGGCGACATAGAGGAGGAGATATATATGCTGCAACCCCCACTCTATAGCAATGGTAAACAAGTATGTCGTTTGAAAAAATCATTGTACGGATTAAAACAAGCAAGCCGGCAATGGAACAAAAAGCTCAGTTCTACACTGGAAAGTATGGGCCTAATACAGAACAAGTTAGATCCTTGTGTTTATTATAAAATTGTGGGAAATACTAACATGATTTTCCTAGCTATTTATGTTGATGACATAATTTTATTTACTAATAATATGGAGTCCAAAAATTATGTCAAAGGAGAGCTAACAAAACAATTTAAAATAAAGGATATGGGAGATATCAATTGTTATATTGGCATACATGTAGAAAGAGACAGGAAGAAAGGAGTAATATATTTAGATCAAAAAAAATACATAAGAGAAGTTCTAAATAAATATGGCATGTCTGATTGCAAAAGTGTTAAGATTCCAATGAATTTACCTGTTTCTTCGTTACTTTTTAGAAATAAATTGACCTTTCCCATACTTTCCACGGGTAGCAGTGTCTCACTGGCTACAGTTATGGTTGATATCGGTGGACTTGTGACATCATACATCCAGTGACATCTATTTGTCAAATGCATGAAGGCACCTGAGCCCATATACCACAGGTCCGGATTTACTGGCTGCTTTTTTCTGAAACATCGATTTAATATCCAATTTGTTCTTGAGAAAATATACATATACTTTACGGGAATAGTCATCTATGAAAGTTATGAAGTATTTCGCACCACCAGCAGATAGTGTCTCCATCGGACCACATAGATCTATTTCTAAAAGTTCTATTGCTCTTGAACCAGAATATGGAAACGGTAATCGTGTTTGTTTTGCTTCACAGCACGTTAAACAACGCTGAAGACTCGGAAACTTTCACTTCTTGTAAAAGTTTTGTCTTGACAAAATCTGATGAAACTTTCATTCGGGAACTTTCCAGACCCATGATCATTGGTTTATAATTATCCGGTAAACCCGCCGCCAACATGAGTGTTCCCAACCATTCATCATCAACTTGTAAACCGATATTTCGTAATTTGTATGCGGTACTCAAAATCTTATTCACATATTCTTCGACGGTTGTGCAATTTTCCAGTGTCGTATTGATTAAAACTCGCAATAAGCCGACTTTTCTTGATAACCCGGAGTCCTCGAAAGCATTTTGCAGGTTCATCCATACTTCTTTAGCTGACTTTGCATTTTCAATATGGACGTAGTTTATTGGTTCCACCAACAAAATGATTTTAGACTTGGCCTTCACATCTTTCTTGGAGTCGACTTCGGTGCCAGGATCCGGATCGACACATTCCCACATTCTTCATGTTCGAGATATGATTTTACCATGATTTTACCGCAAACTTCCATGTCGAAAAATTTTCCCGGCCGGCTAATTTCTGAATTTGAACATTTGACGTAGCCATTTTTCTCGGAACGATTTTCGATGAAGTTACGAAATATTATATATACAACTGTGCTATACTTTATGATAATAAATATTAAACTTTGAATCTACTAGGTATACGGACTGGGCCCATAACCTGTTGGAAATAACTAATAAGAGATAAAGTTTAACAACGGTTTATTATCCAGTAAAGGTTTTACAGAACAGAAAGCACACAAGTGACACACGTTGTCACATCAAACTAAAAACTACATTTATGGTATTGCTTCCAGCTTTGAGGTTTATTTCAACAGTTTGTTTTTTCTCCGAAGGGCTATGCAGAGGTGTACACCTAATAGATGGCAATAGGCTCGTCCCCTATTACATGGGTCTTAAACATAACTGGCGAAATATGGGTGTACTCTGTTCCAGCATGCAGGCCCAGTAAGTAGATTTCTTCGTGTTTTTTGTTCTAGAACATATTACTTATTGGCTTTCTCACGATGTTTCCTCACCTTTGCCTAATCCTCCGGGGATTGCAGGCGTGATGTTATGTTTAGTTTTTGCAGCGGGTTACTTACTTTTATAACTAGTTTACAATGTTTACATCATATTCAGTTATGGCTCATTGTTGATAGTAAGTTGTTGTCTTGTGTGTTTTAACTTAAGCTCGAACTTTAGACTAATTGAGAGCGAGTATCGTAGCGTGATAGAGTGAGTCGGTTGCCGGATATTGGGAAAAGCTAACTATCTTTTGTACATCTTGCTTATTGCTTGGAAAAGAAAATTCGCTGTTGTCTTTAAGTATAGGAAATGCAGCTGAATGATGGAACATTAGAAGCCAATATTTTGGCTGATTTAGTGATTGATCCATAACATTTTGTTGGATTTTATAATAGCTTGTTATAGTGTTTTGCCTGCATTATCCATCTATAAGATTAACAATAAGCAGTATAAGTATCTTTCGTGTGAATATTAATGCGGAAACTTAAACCTGTAAGTTGACGCGCTTGAATGATTTCCATTATTTATTTATTCATCGAGCGCCAAATGAAGTATAATTGTCCACAACGCAACGGCTCACGTCCCATTTGAATTTCTCTACGTGTTTCAACATTTCATAAGTCTTGGACATTTCTCCGCATAAGTGCTCACTAAATAACGCTTAAAACACGTTGACAACACGGCTATTTGTTAGCCGTAACAACATTATCACCACAATCGTATAACAATAAGCTATTAGACAAGTTGTGGAAATTTTCCGGTTATTTCCGATTCACACCGATTGTTACGGCCGAGTCGGCCATTCGAAGGGCCATAACTCGGCCCGAGAGCCGCTTCGAGTGGGGTCTATGGCCAACGACCACGGAATCGTATATTTATGGTATATTTGTGGTATATTTACGGCCTATATAATGCGAGAGATTTATTGGGTGCGGCGTAATTAGGCGCGTTTAGATTTATAATCTGGATTTGTACCCAGTGTGAGCCAGTTGTGGCCACTTTTTAATGGCACGCTTAGCGCTAATGAGCCATTCTGACTGGCTGTAGCTTTTAATGATACGCGCCTACTAAGAGAGCACGAACACAATTCCGTTGTGTTACTTTTGTATGAATTCTTAAGGATAATAAAAGGGATGCATTTCGATCCTTTGTCTTGGTATTGCTAAGTAAAATCGATGTTTATCTGTCATAAATTAGTATAAATAAGTCGGAGGGGCTAGTGAGCGAGTGCGCCGGCGCCGCGAGCGCGCGTAAATCACGCACAACCGCTTATTAAGTTGTTAGGGGCGGCCGTGTCTGCGCCCACGCGTGCCCGCTCGCCGCTCTCTGTCCACGCCCTTATGTTTGCGCTAGCTCACAACCTTGTATCTCCGGTTTGTTCCCATAAGCTTGTTTAGTCCTTGTAGATACTTGTGAACATAAAAAAGAGTAAATTATTTATAAAGCATGCATGCTGTATGGACACTGATCAATTCATGCAACAACTTTGTTGTCTCCATTGACAAGAAAGTTCCATTCTTATACATTGTGATGACTGATGAGGTAATAGAGACTTACAATGTTACTAGGTAGATATCAAAATTAAAAACAATGTTCTCCTAAACTGAATTTTCATGCTTAGATTAAAAGTACACGGATAAGTAATTAAGCACTTATTCTGACACTAAATCTGTAGACCTTATACTAAGCTTTTATAAAGAGATAATAAACGTTTTATAGCCATTAAATACTGAAATACTGCAAATGCAAGGGACTATCATGTCAGCACTAACTTTATCATAGACTGCAATAAAGAACGCGACTTACTTAATCACTACACTTAGTAGACAATTTAATAACCCTGTATCATAAAATAAGTCACCGGTTATAGACCTGGGCCCCGAGTCTGCTATTCAATAGTGTCAGAATGGTCTATCATTGATCTCATAATTGTTGATTTTGACAAGTAGACGACAAGCCAAAAAGTACCTTAAGTCGACAGGCTTAAGGTACTTTTTGGCTTGTCATCAATGAACAATTATGAGATCAATGATAGACCATTCTGACACTATTGAATAGCAGACTCGGGGCCTAGGAAAGCATCTTTGCACATCACACATACACCTCTGATTTGTCTTCTATCTAGCTTCGGTGAAGGACAACATCGTGAGGAAACCAGCATGGCAAGATATTTCTGACAGCATGTAAAGTCTCTAATCGGGTCGGAGGCCCATGGGCGGCATAAAAACTCTACACCAGATTATGCACTAAGAACACGATAAAAAGAAGAAAATGTACATGCAGAGCATTCAACCATATCGCTCGATGTAATGGAAATGGTCATAACATTTTTTTTTTTTTTTTAAAACGTTGCCCCACACTAGGAATTTCTCCTGTATCGTGGGTGCGTTCACAAACATTTAAACTCACATACACAAATACCCAGACCCGAAACAACTATCTGTAGATCATACAAATATTTGTTCCGTGCGGGGATCGAACCCGCGACACGCAGCGCAGCAGTCCATTGCTTGAGCCACTGCGCCAACCGTGTCGACACATTAAAAAAAGGCCAGTTCATCCTGCCATCTCCTTGGCTTCCCACGGTGCCACTTTCTTATAATATTTATCACCTGTATTTTGCCACCATGCTAGTCTGACAAAATATAACATAAAATCAGGCCCCTAATCCCCGAAATGTTAGGCTGAGGTGTAACTAATAGTACACCACCATTTCGCCAGTTCCGCTTAGGCTCTTTGTAATACAGTGAGACTACTTATCTGTCAATCGGGCACAAATTCAGACTCTGTGGCTGCTACTGAGATATTGCTGATGGAAAACCCTAATAACAATTTGCCCCACTCAGGAATCGAACCTAGGACCTCATGTTCATCAGTGGCGATTGCGACCACTAGACCAACGAAGTAGTCCGACATGATACAGAATGACTTGCCTAGTTCCTTTTTGTAATAACTAATCCCTAAATTTAGGTACCTATTATTTGAATTCTTGATAAAAGCAATAAATTTCTAGGAAAACAAGCGTACCTGCATACCTACTCAAAATAAAATAAATCTCATTCAAACATAACGACAAACAGAACAAACAATACTTAATGTCACATACTTAAAAATTAAAACGCCCATTGTCGTCAAACATTGCCACGTCAACTGACGTCAAGTGTTCACGTCAACCTGAAACCCTTGCCATTTAGTTAGCTTTAAGTACCAGGACTATTGTACAAGAGCTATATCTGTGAAAGTACTGCCTTTCAAACTACAGACAACAATGAACCATTTCGAATTAGCTATCGAGTTATCTGCCAAAGGTTTTCACGACTACGGGGTAAGCGTACGTTCAGACTGACTGTATGAAATGCTTAAATGTTGTCATTTGTGGCAACTTTGGTGAACTGTGATGCATATATACCACAGTTGCATAAGTCTTCTTTTTCTTCAAAATCAAAATCAAAATCAAAATTCATTTATTCCAAACTAGGCTGATAATCAGCACTTTTCGAAGGTCAAAATTTACTTTACTTTACTACAGTGAAACTTGGCTAACTGGGACCTGGATAAGTGAGAAATCTCTATAACTGGAACTCATACTGGGGTTCCATGAGACAAATTTGGATATCTAAGACACATTTAACCAGGTTTCACTGTATTTACATTTTTATAAGACAGTCCCCCAAAAACGCCCACCCATCGACACTTCCTAGTGTTCCTAGTCTTCCTAGTCTTCCTAGTCTTCTTAATCGAGGGTGTTAGTGCCTAACCTAAAATCAGTGTTGCACGTCTTGGGTTAGGACTTGAGACCGATGTCTTTTTTTGTTTTCTTGGAGGGTGGGAAATCATTAAATGACTTCTCCCGCTCAGCGCGGAAAGGAAGGGAGTGTCAGACTTCTACTGACTAAATACCACCCATGTTCCTTCTTAGCCCTTTGTGTCCGGGGCCGAGGTATCTCTTTTGATCAACCCGCCCCGACAGAGAGGTGCATGTCTTGGGTACTTGAGACCTATGACTTTGGCATACCGACGGCCACACCACGAGACTATATCACTGCTGCTAGTTGCATGACTGATCATTGACGACACGGTTAGCGCAATGGCTGAGAGATTAGACTGCTGCGCTGTGTGTCGCGGGTTCGATCCCCGGTGTTTTGGGTCTGGGTATTTGTGCATGAGTTTAAATGTTTGTAAACAAACATTTATAACTCACCACGCATAGACGATACAGGAGAAATTATTAGTGTGGGGCAACGTTTAAAAATAAACTCCTAGGCTAGTCGTGCAAGTGCAAGGAGTATTACCAAGTTACTGGGCTGTGAAGGTCAAACAAGTATGACATAGTTGTTAAAAGGTAGTCAGATATACAGAGGACGAGTAAACGAATTTTGCTGCAAACCCTGAAGTTGTGTTGTGAATTATGGAGTTACAAAAACAAGGTTTAAAATATGAATCTGGTTTTAAAGATTTATTACGCTTCTGGAAGTCCAACCTAGCGTTTTTCACCGCGAAGATGACCACAAGCTCGAAACAATCGTTAACCACAACTGCAAACTGATTTCCGTGTGAATGAAATCTTTTAACACCGTAACGCCTCTGATCCCCGAAGGGTTAGGCTCCCTCTATTCCGCATCTACCGGACACAAATCCAGACTCTGTGGCTGTTACTGAGAATTTCCTGATGGAAAACTCAATAACATTTTGGATGACCTGGAAATCGGAGCCAGGACCTTGTGGATTATCGAAAGGATAACGCGGCTCCGACACAAGGGCGAAGAAGGAACATGCCACCAAAAAAAAAAAAGGACCTCATACCCAAAAGTCACATCTTACAAGATTCATACAACTTTGTACCACGTCACTTTTTATCAGTGTGGTTTGGTTGTGGGCTGTCTGCACAGACCCTAAGTAAACGCCCACAGTGTGGGCAAAAAAGACTGTGACGAATTGAGATATTAATAGCTCTCTTGTTGTTCAATTCTTGGAATGGAGATCGAAGAGATTGTGTGTAAATTAATTATTTTGTTTATGTTCGTAATGCAAAACGCTGCTAAAGTTTATTGGGGAAGTTCGTTCAACTGTTTAAAGCGGGATTATTTTTAATAATACAACTAACCATTGTTTGCGATACAATATCGACTTTTTGATGGCTTTCGATTTGGAATATAATCATTTTTATTTTTGCGGTGTGGCTGCAGAACCTCAAGAACCTCAAGAGGCGTAAATATTTATAACCTCTATGGAAACTATATTTTCAAGCCGTATGGGGCTGAATGTCTGGGTGCGAATGGTCAATTCGAAACGCCTAGTTTACACTTTCCCTGACCAAAAAGCTAGCTTTTACTTTGGCTAAGTGCTTCCATACAACGTGGCAACGCAATTGGGCACATTACTTTTTTTATTCGTTTTTAATTTTTCTCTACAAAAAACATATTGGTTTTTTCTCTCAATGAGTGATGGTGAAATTGAATTCAGTGGGATATCTGGCACCTCTCCAAAGGCTGCGACCACTTTAACTGTGCAACCATCACTGAAATAGCAAATTAAAAACTTTGTAATTAAAAATCATACCGGTTTTATTTCATAGTAAAATAGGTTCTAAATAATAAATAGCAGGTAATTAACAGCAGGTCTGTAACCCCCATAGGGTTAGGCAGAGGTTTACCCATTAGTACATCCACATTTCGCCTTTTATGTTTCAAGTCCCGGGGAGAGCCAATTGGCATCAACCGGGCACGAATTTAGATTCTGTGACTGATATTGACATTTTGCCCGATTCGGTCCCAGGAGCATCCACTGCAGTCGCTCGCGACCACTAGACCACTAGACACCAAAGGGGCTGTCTAATAAAAACAAAAAGTATAAAAATATTGTAAACATGTGTGTTCAAAATTAGTATTAGACCTATTCAAAGAAATCAACATAAATCAATTCTAATTGAACAATTTTATGAGAACTTAAATATAGCCATTAAAAACTTCAATCGATAAGCTCACGAACTTAAAAAAATAATAAAAACTAAGTAATGAAACATAACTTGATTATTCGATAGAAAACTATTGACATTAATTTGACTTCCTAATTAAGTCGTTAATTACCATTCATCTTTTATAATTGACTTAGTAAATCACGAAAACCCATAAAGATTTACTTTTATGAAGAAAAAATTTATAAATTATCCACTCTTGTTGGTACCTGTACTTTACAAGTTTTCATGATACAGTCGACAAAACAGACTAGTATACTGACTGTTTTACTTTTTGTAATTTGTGTGAGTGAAACCTCTGATATAATTTCACCTAAATCGGGTCAGTAGTTTAGGAGTCTAACGCCCAAATACTCAAACGTCACTCAATTATAAGTAACCCTCAAAACTCCTGCTATCTCTGTCACTCTGCGTTAAAGTAACAAAGACAGCACGAGATTTAAGTGCAACTTAAAATTAAGTGACGTTTGAGTATTTGGGCGTAAGGCCTGAAGTCCGCCAAAGCGGAGACGAGCGGAGCGGATCGGAGAGGAGACGTGCGGAAAGCGACCAATCACATTAGTGAAAATTTACATCTTGTCTTTTACCCTTTCTGTGATTGATCGAATTTGGCACATCTCCTCTCCGCTCTGCTCGTCTCCGCTTTGGTGGTAACCGGGCCTTAGAGTACGATCCATTCCTCCACCTTCCGTATCCAGTATGTTTCGGCTACCTTCTTGAAGTAATAGCTGGTGCATCCTGCTGGGGGCATCCGACGTTGCACTTGTGTTCATAAATCGTTAACTCGGTAAGGTAATGGTTTCGATTCCTAGGTTGGGCAATGTTATTGGGTTTTTCTCTTATGAATTTCTAATTAGTAGCAGTCTGAATTTTTATAAAAATAATACCATTTTTTTATTTTTTATTATTATCTAGATTGAACACTCCCTTTTTTGCTGTCTCTGCCCGTACATAAGCATAGACAAGTCACGTAGAATTGGCATGTTATAACAACTTAATGATGTGCGGTGATTTACCGACTCAAATCACCTTCATTACGGAATCTTTTCAATATTATCGTCCCTAGAGAGTACAGATCACGCAATCAATAACAGTGCACCCACTTAGTACACTCACACGGATAACTAGTAGTTCAACTGCAGCTTAAACAAATGACAACTTTCGGCTCGTTTAATTAAAGTTAATTTTAGAATGACAACGAGAATTGATTAAAGCTTAAGATCGTTTCAGTGGTAATGAAAATTTTACTATTTGTGGTGGAATTAAGGTTGTTAATCCAATGGTTGCTTGGAAGTTAAATATGTCTTATTAGAAGTACAGTAATTATGCAACTCAAAGGTATGATAATGACCAAAAGTCAATCAAAGTGTAGAATGTTGATAAAATCTCTATTAGAAGATCCATCGTGATTGAATTGTTATTTTAACTTATTTTAGATTATCAAGAAAATAAATATGGTAAGATAATTGTATTTGATTAGTTAATTACGACTTAAAATTCCTATAATATCTACTTCGATGAATACAAAACAAGTTCCACCTTATAATTAGTCAGTTAGAAATAGCAAATATGTTTCTTTTTTATTATTAATTAGTATCAATTAGTACAGCTAATTCCACGGAATGACTATTAAATAGAAGTAATAAAAACATACTAACAACTTCCTGCCCCAATTCCATATTTTAACGCAACCATGGGTAGAAAACACGAAGAAACAAAATTTATTAGCTCTTAGATCATATATTTCAGTAATCAGCATTTCACTGATAACATTTGTTCGCCGAACGTGGTTTAGGGCGTGTACACACTGAACGCGAGGCGGCCGCGAGCTCGAGCGATACGCCCGATAATACAGACTCGTTACAGACGCGTGAGAAGCGCCCCAGCATCATTTCTCAGGACGAGATGAAAAAAATATACATGTTTGTTATAGTCAAACATCATTTCGGTCGTAGACTTCAGATAAAATTTTATTTTTATTTGTAATTTTTTGCGTACACATTTTCTATCAAGAAAAATATTATGTGTTATATCCCTAAAGACAAATAACGCCGCAATTAAATTAAATGTCACTTGCAAAATAAACAATTAAATTAACGACACTTAAAAACCCAAACCCTTTTCTTTACACGCATTTGTACTTAAACAGCCATCGTTTAAAAGACGTGTCTTGATGACGTCACATTACAATAATAAGCGTCATTAGTTGATTATGACGTCGCGTCATTAGTACTACCCGTACACACGAGACGTGACGTCACATTACCCGGTTTTTTCGCAATTTGTCGGGAAACATTAATTAAAACACTCCCTCGGTACTGGAGACAGTGAACTCCCGTGTAATACCCGGCGCACAGCGGGAGCAGATTACTCATATCATTATTTAATTCATTAACTTTTTGCAAGGAACGGTAAGGAAACTCCATTTAGGTATAATGCTTTAATTGCTTGAAAGAGAGCAACAATTACAAACAATCTGAAGAAACAAAAAAACAATTAAGCGACTTTCTCAATGTCAAGGTTTGTTTGTAACTGAACTGGTTTGGCTTCAGTGAAAAGCGCTCTGAATATAATATTATTATCGCAGGAGAAAGGCGTCGCGTCGCCGCAAAACAAAACGTTGGCTATGTAAAAATAATTCTGCGTTCCTGAATTTTAATAAGGCAAAAAGTTTGTTTGTAGTAATATTTGTTTCTTAGCTCATTTCGGCGCTCACGTAGGTGGGTAGGGGTGCGGGCGCGCGGGGCAGCGCGATGTGCCGCCTGCTTTGCACGTCGTCATTTCCTCGAAAGTAATTCAAATGGAATCGTGTGCGCCGTTATTAAATATTTCATAACTTACCTCGCCCCCCGGCCCCGACTGTGTCTCACGACCCCCCCTCCCCCTCCCGGCGACCGCATATTAAAGTCATAAAAAAGGGTTGTTTGATCTATCCCCTAAAACAATTTACATATCTCGGCTCAGGCCGCCGCTAAATTATTTAATTAAGAGAGGCATAAGTTTTTATTATTTTAATATGTCGGGTATAAAATTGTGTTAATGGAACAATGCCGCCATTGTGGACTGAATTTTAACCCTCGAAAGCGGGGAGATTACGAGCATCGACGTAAATATACGAAATACTGAAAGTGTTCTAATTTAGTTTCTCAAATAAATTAATGGTTTGTGTAATTAAATGGTTTAATGGTAATCTTTGTTGATCTCTTAAGTAGTCTCTTTTAATGTTGTAATTTAAAATCTTGAAATAAAACCGTTTAGTTAAAGGGAATCGAAAGGCCCAGTCTTCTTAAAAGCAGCAAAAATACAGGCAAACGTTTACGAGAAACCGTGCAGAAAAACATACAAAACAAATAGTACGGCGTACTTATTTATAAAGCACCAACAAACAACAGTAAACGCTTACGTATTACGAGCGTAGTTTCCTAGGACATTGCTAAACGAAGGCATGCGAAATTAGTGTCGCATTACTTGACCGGTGAGCAATAAACATTAGGCAGAATAAAATGGAATAAAAAGAGACGGTATGCGGCACGCGACGCCGGCACCGGTATGTTAAGCAGCGGTAATGAAAACTGCGTCGGATACACGATTACTCGCGTCCTCTGATCTTGCTGGGAATTCTACACCCTGTGTGTAGTGGGCTGTTCGCTGCAAACAGGTGCGTCGATTGGTTTTCTTGCAAGTTCTGTTATGACAACATTTTGGATGATATGCGTCATTTTATTACGTTTGGCAAAGGACGTTGGAATCCTCAAAATGTGTGCTTTTAATTAAACGCAATTTTAAAATTGTGCGTCAAAACTATTACCTAATTGAAATCACAAAAATATGACCCTTTTTGGTACGTGGGAAGTCATCAAATAACTCCTCCCACTCAGGGTGGAGCGGAAGGGAGTGTCAGACTTCTACTGACTAAAACCTACCCTTGCTAAAAAAAACCCTAAGACCGTCATTATTTTTCACAATTTACTGTACGCCAATAGTATTTTAGCTGTTTCTCAGTTACCAATTACCACGTCAATCCATATCACTTACACGATATTCAATTTAATCTTTGACGTCAGTCGCATGACGCGTCACGGGCGTCACTGGGCAATACCGCGCTTTGATACAGCGTGTGTTGTGTACTGTGGCCGCTTATATACAGGGTGAGTTGACCACCCCAGGTTAATGAGAGCATTTTTATGTGCTCTCGCAATGAGGAATGCAAATTCGGTGGCGGTTACCGTCGCGTTACTTGCCATTGTTTTAATACCGCCGCTTTACGCCACCCTTGGACTTTTATACCTTTTAATACGTTAACCCTCGAATAACGAGACTTTAGTGCTAATCCTTTGTTTTTGTTTAGCGGACGATGTGTTGTAATATAAATATTTGGGGTGTTATGTGGGGTTGGTCTTTTTCAGTTTATTGTTATATAGGTCCCAGTAGAGTAAAACTTGATATTTATTTTCTGAACTGACTTTGTTTTAACAAGATGCGCTGAAAATACTAATCCTGACCCTAGAAGTCCATCACGTTAGTAGCACTACACTAAATGAGTAATTTCAAAGTACCGCGTATAATTTAATTACAAAACATAAATTGTCATAGATACACTACCAATAAATTATTAATCTACAAAAGCGACAACACGAACTGACGGACCGTAGTGTTATTTCCATCCGCGTGTCGGATTTAAAACTACAGTAAGTAATGAAAAATATTTTGCGTAGTAAATACTGTGATTGAAATGTGAAAAAAAGAAAAGCGAACACAAAGGTGACGAGGTTTGCGCTTTCACGCAAATTATTTTATTGTAATCAATCAGCGTGAGGCTCGGTGGGGACGCGCGGAATCGGCGCGGCCGCGCGGGTGACACAAACCAGCCAAATTGCGGAGCTTTTGCAGCCAACCTCACCATGTTTTCATCCCAATTTTTCTCAACAACGAATATTGTAAACGTGAACGTGCAATTTATTTCATTCACTCGCGAGTGATTGCTTATGATGTGATTGTTGACTGCATTTTCCTCTCAATATTTTTCAATTCACATTTATGTGTGTAACTCGCAATCGGCCGGAAACGCTACAATTTATTATTTTTCCATGTTTGCGCTGTATTTAAAATGAACTTTAAGCCTCTTAACGACGATATTTATTGCAATTTTTCTGTCGGAAACGATATTTACCTGCGGAAACGTAAGGATTCAAACAATTACGAGGGATCACTCGTACAGGATGGTACGTATTTTTAATTGCGTGCTATACTTATCGGAAAAGACTTATAAAGAAAATGTTTTTCCTTTCAGAGATAACAGTTTCCGAACTGATTTATTAAGGAACAGTAGTGTATGATGAAGTCCGTATTAAAAAAATCATTGTTTTCACTAATCCCAACAAATGAAAATCACCAAACTTTCCACATAAAACAACTAACCACCGATTACCAACATTCTTCAACACAGATAGGCAAAGTTTTTCGTTCGCCCTCTAGTTGGGAACTGCCTGGAGGCTGGTTCAATTACGGGCGCTGCGCAGCCAATAATTGGCAGCAGGGCCGCGACAAAGAGCCCACAATGGGCCCTGATTAATTTCCGAACTGCACCCGAATTCTAACTAGCAAACATGCGACGAACGCGCCGTGAAACCTGCACGGGAAAATTACTTCGGTATACTAGCGTTGAGCGTTGGTGACTAGACCAGACTCTTATTGTTTATGGTAGGAGGTAGTGTATCAAAGGTTTTTGTCTACTCTGATTGTTATTGGCGTCAGCCAAGTAAGATCTGATTTTTGTTTTTTTTATGTGTAATTGTTGTGATTAGGGGTTTCCCAATTTTAGATAGGTAAATCAGTCCTTACTGCTTTAGTCTTCAAAGTATTTATTTCTGTTTTAATTGTCAACTGTTTGCTCTGATTGTTATTGGCGTCGTGTGTCGTTTGATTTTCCTGGGGAATGCTATTTGTGCTCGGTTGATGGCAATAGGCTCGCTCCCATGGGATTTGGGTGTAGTATTAGGTACCTACACCTGAGTGACGGGGTTATGTTATGTTATGCTCATTATAATGGAAGTGATAGGTGTTTAGATACTTCATGGCGGTTGATTCATAGTGTGTTTAATTGAATCTTTTTCAGGATCCACTTCAAACTTGAACATCTACGTTATCTAGCCAATAGACAGTACAGCATCAGTTCAAATTAATAACAGAACGATCTTTCATTTCCAATCAAAAACATAGGTAACAGGTACTTTTTCTCCTCGTCATTGCAATATTTTTTTATACCCTATCCTAGACCATACCTGGGGGAGCCTTCTAGTTACGGAGATATTAGAGGTCAAAGTTCTAAAATTTGTAATAAAAAAAAACAGTTCTACTTTTTTAGGTTAAATCTTTACTTTAAATATCTGAGTATGACCCGTTTCCTATTCAATAAAAGAACTATGTTTTGAGTGCGTTACATTGAGTTTACCGTTAAACGTGTTACCGTTACCGGTAAACAAGCCAACGGCACGAACTAGTTGGTGGGCGGGGCTAAAATGCATGCTATTTCATCCGACATCACGAGCGAAATGCATAGAGCGAAAGAGACACAACTAAAACGGGCTCGTGATTGTTTCTATGCAGACCTTTGGTAGTATGGATACCATGAAAAATCCATTGAATGTATCTGTTCAAAATAAAATTATTTGAATTCTTTTATAACTAATCTATGCCTGTATGGTTTCACTTTTTTCATTTTCGTACTATTTTTATACCCGAAAGCTTCGTTGAAGTCTTGCTTGGTTCGTTATTGATAACAAAAAACTTTCTTAACCCTTCGTCTGCCAGAACGTAGATCCACGCGAGATATAATGGCTTTTTAATTGTGTCTAAATACTCGACAAGGAGTTAATAAAATCACAATCTTTAACAGATTACCAACACATCATCGGCCACTAACTTAATCTTGATTCCAAGCCGCAAAGATAACAGACAAAGGCCCAGTTTCGCTCTGCTGTGTTAATTGAATCTCCAACTATCAGATGATGGCAGCGAGAGTGAGCCCCCTACAAGGGGGGGGGGGTGCAACGGGGGGAGGGGGAGAGCTCTGGAGGAAATTAAACGTCATATGGTCACTTTCTTCCCTGGGACAATGCGTTGTTAATAGTCTAGAGTAGTCTTTTAAAGTTTTGTTGGAGGTTGTCAATAGATGGAGGATTTTCACCCTCTTTTCAGTTTATTGTTAGTTTGTAGGTAAAGACATAATATGAAATAACACCACTCCTGTAATTCCCGAAGGGTTAGGCAGAGGTGTACATAGCAGTACTCCCACATTTCACCAGTTTTGTAGTTAAAGGTTACTTTAAAAGCCACAAGCGTTATAGGCTCTACGGGTCCCTTACATGTTTGGTACACATATATCAAACATCTGCTACGCGTTTGTAAGGGATGTTCTACGAGTAGACTTGTTTGCTACGCGTATAGTACGAAACGCGTTGAATTTGCTACGATTTTGCTACGCGTAGGCCTACTAAACTCGTAGCGGTGCGTAGCAGCCTACGCAACGCTACGAGTTTGCTACGAATCTGTTGCGTACTTGTAACGCATCAGTTATGTTTTACCTTAGTCGTGGATATTTTTACAGCCTCTAGTTTAATACGCTGTTTCTAAGCGTTAAACGTACATATTTCCCTTTTAACTGGTAACTGGTTCCCGTACGCCGTCGATATAATGATGTAAACTGTTTGGATTCATGTTGCATCATGAATCCTACCATCTAATTATACCCTAAAATTAACGTGAGTAATTAACTTCTAGTCTCAATATTGTTAATAATTAACCACCACTAATATTATCAATTAATTACTTAGAAATCTTATAATACATGTAACTGTTTTTGGGACAAATACCTAAACATTTTTTTTATCAGTTTCTATAGTGGATATCATATCGGCAGTAGTCAGCTGATAGTCCAACTGCATGTTTCGAAATAGAAAATCCTCATCTTCTCTGAGGAAGTGAATCGCAATTCGCAGTTATAAAATTATTCCAATTAATAACTCTAGTTTCAAACCAACATATAATAATAATTAAGCTCCTAACAAAAACCTACCTACCTACCCACAAGTTGTACGTAATCAACGTGCCACGACGCACGCTGCGAATCTCGGCACCAGGAAATTAACCGACGACATACTGAGGACGGGCTGTCTATGGCTGCTCAATTACCTCGCTTACTCTACGAGTCTATGCCCAGACTTGCTTACTCTGTGCCCAGAAACTACTTGGTTTACGCGCGGCTTCTGTAATAACGGCCTATCTATGCAATATTTGGGTATGGTTACCTGAAAACCATGGGTCTTGATTGTATGAATTTCATTACTTTGGTTTTGTGAATTGATGGTAGTCGTAAATGTATGAATAAAATTATAAATTAATTATTGCTTTTTTTGCTTTATTTGGTTTTCTATTGATATCTCGATATTGCTTTGATAAAAGAGTGACAGAGGCAAAGTTGTACAGAAGCTAGTACATCAAGCTTGAACTACAATCTATCAAACTTTGATAGATTTTATCGCTAGACCAAGGTCAAGGTTGATTGGGAATATTTGATAGTTTCGGATAGCTTGATGTCCTAGAGTCCTAGAGTCTGTACTTAAGTACAAACATAAAAAGGATGAGAGTTTCTTCTGTTACAAAACCAAATATCGACTGAAATTGTAAAGTCATACTAGCTCTAGTGCCACCTACCAGGTCCATTCTAGGTGACTCCATAAAGACACTGAATAAATTTTAAGCTGTTTACAAGGTCACTAGGTAAACCTGATGTCCTAACTAGTCTGTGACAGGCCGGTTGACTGGTTTCTTTATCAGATATACTAACCCACACAAAATAATTGCACTGTGACTTAGATGTGTCTTAGGGTTGGTGGTCACACTAATAACCAAACATTTCCCAGACAGTTGGGATTGCCTGTGACCGTCTTTGAGCCAAGAGAAAGTACCAAACTCGTGGACTGAGTCAATTTGAATTGTCATCAAGAAGTGAAGAGCCCTATTTGGCCCAAAATTGGGTTCGGCCGTTAACATACACAACGATAAAAACATCAAAATTCATCACACCAACTCATCACAGTTTCCCTTATATGAATACGTCTTAATTCTTCCGTAATGAAGGCTCCATCAACTTCAAAAGACTCCATTTACTTGAAACGAGAGAACAGAGGTGCTCACTCAAAATCCGCCCGTAAATAGACCCGTGGTGGGTTGAATGACGTCATGACGTGACGACGGCGTTGCGTCGCAGGCGGCTCTGTCCAAGCGTTTAATTTCCTGGTTGACGCCGCGTCCCGACGCTTGATTGTACGTCGTAACGTCCACAAGAACTGTTAGCTAATGTTTTCCTACTTAGTTTTGTTGAAGCTGTGTTGTTTGAGGAAGTTTGAAGTGAATTGTGACAGTTGTCGAAAGTCAAGTCGATTTTTAGTGGGTAACAGCTGTTGCTCGTGACCTTCGTTCGCGTGAAATTACTCTTAAAAAATATTTGGGCAGAGTGATATACAAAAAATTAGTTTTTGTTGTGCCGATATTTTTGTGTGCATTCAGTTAAAAGCTATTTTAAAACAAAAATCGAATACTGCAATTTTGTTTATTTGTTTAAATGTCATCGGAAAACGCGAGATTTCACTGCTTTACTTGTCGGGTTTTCAGGAACGAACGGGGTGAACCTTTCGTGTATGCTCCATCCGAAATCACGATAGAACAAAGTTAGGGGAAATAGGCAATTAAGTATCCGAAAATAGTGCAGTTAGCGTGCGTGGTATCAGCGCTCATCTAGCGCGTGCTGGCGCGGCGTGCCCGCGCGACGTGCCGGCGTGCCCGCGCGCCAATTAGACGCCCGTTGCACCACCGGCTAATAGCCCATTAACACTCGCTTTACACCGCGCGGCCATCGCTCACCTCCATCTATTCGCTGTTAGTGCACCGCCAATCCAGCCTGCACCCCCCAGCCCCCGTACCGTCATCTCTAAACGGCGACAGAGGGGAACCCCGCTTAATTGACGGGAGTTCGCTGTCATAAATAAACGTCCAAATGTTCCACTTTATAGGTAGAGCGGCTAATGTGCAATCGAACTTGTTTATGGCACGAATTCTTTGGATTTACGGCGCTATTGTGAACTAGGTGGTCAGTGGGTGATCGCTGTGATTAGATTTACGTCACCAGCTGTAAATATGTCGAGTATAACACTCAGTAATGATGGAAAGTATAAAGTTGAACTATAAGTAGACGCTGGTAATGGGGAGCACTAACGAGAGATAGTTCGAATTAAAGTTGTAATAGAAACTCGGTAGCGATAGGTCGTTCCTGTAGCACGCGAGGTGCGATGCCCCGTGATCGGGCGAGGCGTTTCGCGTTAATTAATTGGGTATTTTCACACGTCAGCGGCTAGATCTCTCCAAATAGATCGGCGCGCGCGCGGCCCTTAATTAGCTATATCTGCGCGACCGATCGCCTGCGCCTGCGCACTCCGCCACGCCAATTTAGCGCTAGTCTCTGCTTCGGAATAGCTGGAGATAAGGCAACTAGAATGCTCAGTAATAACCTCATTATGAAATATACGAGCCTCTGTTGTTTGTTAGATAACACGACGACTCTGTGTATCTTGGGCTGTTATATTGTGGCCGGGGTTATTTATGACCATGCTCTTTGTTCAATTACTGAAATTGTAAACAATGTAAGGTTACGTTAATTAAAATAAAGTTTATTTTTGAATGTCAATGGGTTGGGTACAAAATAATGATCTTTAAAAATATGTTGTTGCACTACTATTAATATCATGAACGGGATATTTACCATGTTATGTTATGTTATGTGTATCCCGTTCATGATATTAATAGTAGTGTCAGTGACCATGTCAGTTTAAAAACTTATATGTTGTTGCAGTTGTATTTTCGATTGTATTCTATGATTGTATGCCAGAACCTCCTTCTAATAAACTTATTAATGTTTCGGTCAGAGTTGTGTCACTGGCCTGTATTTATCTGTTAGTTTGTATCATCTAACTGCTAGGTAAAGGTCTCAGCCGTCTCTACATCCATCTACAGCCCACTCCCAGCTTGCTCGATCTAAGGTTAATGTGCACCACTGGTCGTTCGTTAGTTTTCTCCAACCTAACCCACCATCTTCTACGTCTCTACGAGGTTTGCCGCATCACCTTCTAGCTGTGTAACTGGTGTGCTCAATGAGTAAAGTAATTATGGTTTTAATAGTCGAAATACTCATATACTTCGATAAGCCATCAACGAAAATTCAAAACCGTCGCGTCATTACTCACCAAAAAGTATTACAAATAATTTTAAAATAATTACCATTCTCTATTGATGAATTCGTTATTCACAGCTTTAATATCGCGTTAATATGCAGCGCAATAGAATAGAGATCCGTCAGCCAGTCTGTGCAGGCGCACGTGTCGATCCCGCTCCATTCTCCCCGCAACTGATTGACGGCCGTCAGGAAACAATTACCTTTTTGTCGGCCAAGCGATACACCGCTAATTACAATAAGTGATCATTGATTTTTTTAATTACGCCGCCCATTCATGCGTCTATCATCGCCGCTAATAGTTGCCAGTCAGTACATTTAATAACACCCGCCATCTCACGGTATGCTCGTAGTTTCGCTCTCGCAGAATTTTGTATTAAAAACTCCTCCTTCTTTAATCTATTTTTAAATTAAACTCTCGAACAGAATCGCAGCTCGCACTTAACCGATTTTATTTAATCATCCTCACAAATTGCAATTTGAACATTGTTAACAGGAGGTGGCTCGCAAAAAGTTAACATCTATTAAGAGCGAATTTTAATGTGTTAAGTGAAGAAAATCTTTATACAGTACGCAGTTGGAGCGTAACCTGTTTTGCTGTGTAAGCGTACGCGTTGTTTTCCTTTCATAAACGCGAGATGCGCCGGTGAGCCGGTGTCGTGCCGCGCCGCGCCGGGCCGGGCCGCGCCGGTACCGCACGCGGCGCCCGCGGGACGCGCATGCAGCCCGCCCCGTGAGAAACGAATGTTCCCGGCCTCTAATTACGTTTTATGCGATATCGCCATTTAATTAGCAACATGTTTCCCATTCCGAAACATTAATTAATATTTTCATCAGAGTTCTCCGCATCTAACTGTGCTTTTATTACTCTCTCGAGATTTTAATAAAGATTCTCGACCACCCTCGTTCGAGTGTTATTGTTTTCAAACTCAAACTCAAACTCAAACTCAATTTTTTTATTGCATTCATGTGTTTAAAAGTTGTTACAATGAATTTGGTTCCAACATGAAACCCGGCTAGGGCACGGCAACATAAATTAGGTAATATTATACCAAGTCAGTAGTCATACATAACTCAGATATAATTAGGTACATACTATGACAATTTTTCTAGCATTAAGTTATATTTTTATAGTTATTTTAATTAATCATTATCATCATCGTTTGCTTAAAGTTTTTAACAAAATGTTTAAAGGATAAACAATACTCATAACTTTTACTATTACAATGTTAGTTTGCAACTTATAACCATAGCATTCAGAAATCAAAATAAAATGTTTAAATTATTAATGTACTAAAGTATGTATAATTATATCGCAAAAAATAAAATAAAATCACTAATTCCCAGTACAAATATGTCACAATTTAAGCAATATCCAGTTAGGCTGGCCGTCAAAAGATAATGTCAAAATGAATTTTTACACCAGTTTACAGAATAATGTCAGAGGAATTTATAATAATAAAGTCTTAGTTTATATAAAATAACATAAGTAATAAGGAAGTCAGGTATGTACAAGTTAATACATCAATCTGTCATGCGTGCTTTTGTGAATGTTTCATGTCAAGGTAATTCAATTTAATTATGTATTATTCATATTTTCCAAATAATTCATTCTAGGTATTCTGCGACCGAGTAAAAGCATTTCTGAGTTAGATATTCTTTTAATTTTCTGTTAAATGTAGTAAAATTAGGTTCTTTTTTAATTTGTTCCGGTAATTTGTTAAATATTTTTACTGCCATATAGTATGGGCTATTGTAAAGCATTTTAATCCGGGAGGGTGGAAGATGTAATCTATTTTTATGGCGTGTGTTTACGTTATGAATGTCTTTAGTTTTAGGGAAAATGTTGCTATTTTTAAATACAAATATGCAAAGGTCCTGTATATATATAGAAGGTAAAGTAAGGAGTTTCAATTTAACAAAGTATGGCCTACAGCTTTCGGTATTGTCAATATGTGCCAGTATTCTAACACATTTTTTTTGTACTACAAATAGTTCGCTTGCATCTACACTGTTCCCCCATAACATCACACCATATCTTAGCCACGAGTTTGCGTAGGCGTAGTATGCCGATAGTGCCGTTTCTGTATTTGTGCTGTGCTTAAGTTGAAACAAGGCGTAGGTAAATTGAGATAACTTAGATTTCACGGTTTCTATGTGTTTTTTCCAATTAAGATGTGTGTCTATGTTTATACCGAGTAAGTTAAATGTAGTTACTAATTCTATAGGGGTGTCATTAAAACTAACACAATTTTTTAACGATGGGGCTTTGTACGATCTAAATTGTATCATTTTGGTTTTTTTAAAGTTAATTTCTAAATTGTGGTCTTGTAGCCAAAGTGTTACTGCCTGGAGAGTATTTTGTAAGATTGAACACATTTTTGTAAGAGTGTTTTAAAAGTCTTATTATGAAATTTTTATTGCTGTGTCGTCGAGAGGGATCACTTATTTCATTGTCGACGGCTTTTCGATCGAATGCCTTAAATGAGTTCTTTTAAGTAAAACGAGCCATCGAGTAAGAAAGTTTTTTGCGAGCGCTGCCCCGGCGACAAGTGGTTGACATTATAACAGCGCGGGATCACATTGGTCAGTTTTTGCAATAATAAAAATATCACCACGAATGTTTCTTGACAGCTACACAAGAACTTAACATCTCGATAAGTTGACGTTCGCGAGTGAATTCGCCAGATAAGGGGTACAATTAATTCAATGGTCGGCGAGTAATTGTAGCAACAGATTAATAACCGATCCACGTAGCAGGGGACAAATTGCGCCAGCTGACCACCGCCGCCGTGCCGCGGCCGCCCGTTTGCCGCAATGACACTGCACGTGTGACATCTCTCTTACTGTCCACCGCTGCACCGCGCACCGTGCGCGGCTCTCATTCTCATCTCGATATTAATGACGACTAATTTATTCAATGTGTCCGACTCGTCGGATACTCAACTATATTTAACCTTATCTGCATAATTGTAATCGATGAAATTCCTATTATTTCGCGATGTTTAAGGTCCGAGAGCGTGAGAACAGCCCTCGGAGGGAACTAATTACTCCGAATGTGGCGGGCTTGGGTCTTCGGTTAATTAGAGACGGAGTGGTTCAACCCTCTTAATTAATACTTGTGCCTAGAAGGCCCTCATGCTTACCTCGACTGTTTTGTTTGAATTGTTAATTCGTGATAAAACATCAGTGGGTATTGTGTTAACATTATAATTAAATGCTAAAAAAGCATTTGAACTTTCCCTTTACCCTTATCCGCTTTGAGTACCTATACAATGGAAATTGTAACGTTTTGAAATTATATGTAAGTAATGAATATATGATTATTAATTACATTTCTTGGAAACCTTTTTAATAATATTTAGCAATCTATTTGAAACATATCATAAAGTAGTTTAATTTAATAGAAAGTTTTTTTTTTGTAGTAGCCAGTATTCTTCTTCTTCTTATTTATCTTTCATGCCAGTATTTAATATCTTCAAAGGTCCTCAATTTATAGAATTCATAGTTTTTTAGACACTTTACAAATCGTAAATCCAGTATCGGACACGAACGGCTCATAAATTAATTATTTAATAGACTTTTATAGTTTTATGGCCATTTCCGGAACCAAATATTTGTGTTACATCATAACATCACATAGGAAAATAAAATCTTTGTTTCGATAAAATAATTTACGATTACATTGCCATAGTCCCTAGTAGACCGGATCGAATAATAAATTAAGATATTGTAAAAGGTAAGTAATGAGTACCTCACAAGTAGGGTTTCCATCTCGAGAAAAGTCCTGACAACAAAACGGGGTATAGCAGGAAAGTCCGAACTAACAACAACATTTTACTTTTATATCTTTTCTTTTGGAGGCTGGGAAATCATCAAATGACTTCTACTAACTAAAAACCACACTTGTTCCTTCTTAGCCCTTTGTGTCGAGGCCGCGGTATCTCTTTCGAACAATCCGCAGCCCCGACGGTGTTTTTATATAGCCTCATAAGTCATATAACACACCTGTGATCTGTAAACTGTTTTACGTTCGTTACGTCACCATCTCAGGGCCAGTTGAAAACCAGCGTCGGGCACTAGCTGCTCGGCAGTTTGCTGAACTGGTCCTATTTGGCGCAGCCGTGAGATGCACACACGCTTTATTTTGTTCTGTTATTTTTTTCAATTTCTTTTTTTATTTTTATTGTTTGTTGTGTGTACTTGTGGCATGTACTAAATAAATATGTTTTCTTTCTTTCTTTCTTTCTTTTGATCCTCAATATTAGGCAGAGGTGAACCTATACTACACCCATATTCACCAGCCATCAGTCCCATGTAATAGGAGGCGAGCCTATTGCCATCAACTGGGAACAAATTCAGCCTTCGTGGCTGCTGCTGAAAAATTCTTGATGAAAAACCCAATAACACTTTACCCGACCCGGGAATTGAAGCCAGGATTGTCTAGTGTCCAGGTTGGTCTAGTGGTCGCAAGAGCAACTGCAAAACATGAGGTCCTGGGTTTGATTCCCGGGTCAGACATTTTCATTGAGTACTCAACTCATTTATATACCAGCCCTTTTTCAATTTCTGTAAAGAAACTTCATAAATTAATAATCATCATCATCATCAGCCTATATTGTTCCCACTGCAGGGACTCAGGCCTCCTCTCTAGGAGAGGGATGGGCTATAATCCACCACGCGGGCCCAGTGCGGATTGGTAGACGTCACATATCTTCGAATTTTTTGGTTCTAAGATATGCCGGTTTCCTCACGATGTTTTCCTTCACCGTTTTGAGAGCAGTGGTGATGAAATAAATTACACAAAGTAATGCGCCTGCCTGGGTTCGAACCCACGACCAACTGTTCGTAAGTCGGGGCCGCAACCACTGGGCCACCACTGCTCAAAATTAATAATAATGATATTAAAATAAAAAATCGGCAAGTGACAAAGTCGGTTAAAAATGCAGCCAGGGAGAGAATAATCCCGTACATGTCCTGATAAATCCGTACGAATGTTGGCTCTACTTAAGAGTAGGTGTATGCGTAGGAGACGCTTACGGATCACAGTATTGGGTCCAACCATACGATACTTTTGTTACAAAACAGGCTTTTATTTATGTAACGTCTTTATTTGTATAAATTGAGACATCCTTCGAAGTTATTTTAAATTGTTGGTAAAATGTAGGTAGTTATTTGTATATTTAGATTTTTTATTTGTAAATAATTTTGGAATCACAAATCAGTGGAGTTATTGGTACCTAACTGATATTCTACTGTAAACCATGATAATTATAAGATTTAAAACTTTATTAATATGCATTGTTGTAACTGTTGCTACTTTGTAATTTACATTTTCTTCATCGTGTCTAGTTTATTGTTAAGTAAGTTACTTTTGGTTATTTTTATTTATAAATGTATCTGTAAAAGGTGTAAACGAACCCTTCACGGAGCCGTCAACTATAAACTAAGTAGGTTGGGAAGAAAAATCACATTTTAGGGTAAAACTCAAAATAGCACTATTAAAACATTGTGCTAGTGGATGCTTTGAATAGTAAACGGGTCATGGAGGAAAGTTATAACCTTAAAAAATAGTATTAAAAAGAACAGCTGCTCTGTGAAAAATTTGGAACTAGGTGTGGTCTAGCTAGACAAAAAAAATATCGCAGTAATGTGGAGAACAAGTGTATTATGGCTTCATTAACACCCTTTATAACAAACCTTTGTACATGTCTTAGAACCTGTTCACTTTAAAAATGTTGATTTCAATTTAAAAATACTGATTAAAATACCAGTCGTTTTTGCCAATTTAGAACCTCAATCAGATAAACTGTGAGATATTTTTACAATCTTAGTTCCAACATTCCCATTCTCGAGTTGTAAATCTGTCTATTGCAAAGATTGTAAAAGCCAAAACAAATGTTCTTAAACTTCGTTGCAGCAAGCAATTTCCTACAAAAAACACGAATTTCTAGCATTTTTACCACTCACATTAACATTTATAAGTTAAACGATTTTTCCATATTTTCTAAATAAAACTTAATCATGCTTGTAGTTTGTAGCCCGACACTTTAAATTACAACAAGTACTTGAACAAGGAATTTCTTAACAGTTGTAAGTCCACGGTAGCGAAGAAAAATGCGGCTCGCCGTAATGAATATTACATTAAATGGCTAATTTATGAGCCACTACAAATGAATAAAGAGCGCATTCAATATCTTGGACACGACTTCAAATTCCTCCACATACTCTTTATTAATAACCTATTACTACAATTAACATTAGCCCACAATTAAACGATTTTCCTCACTTTCCATAAGTTCGTTATTATTTAACTTATTAACTTTCAGAGGAAAATATATGTTTCTTGTTTAATTAGATGTATAATTAAACGACATTAAATGTAGGTACGTATAAAATACCATGAAACATGAAACCGATCGTGTGTGTGTGTTGTGTGTGTGCGTGTGAGTTTTACGTAGCAGTTTACAGAAAAAAGGAATTTAGTACCCCATTATATTTACTTAAATCTAATAATAGTGAAACCGATCGTTGCACTTTGTCCCGCCATCGAGTTCGTCTCCAATCACGCCACGTGCAAATAAGGCCGCAATAGAAACTATATAAAGTCAATTTACGACGTGCCAGTGTAAAGTCGTAAATGTGAAATTGTTCTTGGCTGTGGATAATGGCGTATTTAATGCATTTGTGACTGGATGTTCCGTATTACCTAACCGTTGTGTCTTATGTACACGTCGCCCGACGACACGGCTCTTCGATTAACATAAAATCGAGGCGAACACCGGCGACCCTGCGTGGGCGCAGACTCTCGCGCATCTACCGCGCCCGACACTTATATTGGGATCTCGCTCCCTCGAAACCTCCATAAAGCTAACACAAAACAACGTACACAGCAAACACAATCCTATTACCACAGCACGGTAATCACTAAAGTATTTCGTGACCACTAAACCGCATTTAGTCAGTTAGTCATCATAAACCAGCTGATGTTGCAACTCGTTGGTCGAAAAATAATTAGCAGTTAGTCGACCTCGCGGCGGCGGCCCAACGCCGAAGGAAAACCGCACGCGCTGACATTGACCTGGCGATGGCGAGCCCCACTCTGTCTACAGCGAACGTAGCGAACGCGCCAGTGCGGGCACAGCCTGCCACCAGCACGCTACGGCAACGCAGTTTTTATGTTTATGAAATATCATCTACATTTACGCGGTAACTTCAACAAAAAATCCAAGACATTGCACGCCACCTCAGTACGACTTTCATCCGCTCGACCACACAATCCGATCATTACCACTTACGGCATCAATAATTCATATCCAATTAGCTGATTACCGCAGGATGTACCTACATGTAATGCGTACATATTTATTATATCGAGCGCGTTACATGATTGCGTTTTCAATTAATTTATCTACTCATTTAAATAGTGGTTTACAATGTAGTACGATAGTGTGACATGTTTGATGCCGAGTGGCGATGCGACGCACTGATAACATTCCGGTTCAGGTATCGAACACGAAATTCTTGGCGTGGTCAAAGCTGAGCCATGCTTGAGGGTACACAACGATTCGATCTAGACGTATGTTTGAATGCGTGGAATTCACGGACTATTGATGGAAGCGCGCGATCCATCGCTGTCTATGTGCAAATCTAGTCTTTAGGGGCGAACAAGGGCGCGCAATGTTCGGCATACCATTCGATGAGAGGTCTCGTCATCGTCCAACGGGATCGTGACAGAGAATTCGTCGGTCGGCTGCCGGTGGAATGCGAGCGGTAATTGATTTGTCCTGTGTAATCGACGAGCGGGATTGACAGGAATATCGAGACGTCATGCCAGCCGGATGGTGAAGATACGCATGCAACTGACTGCCTCCGCCCGCCGCCGCCGGTGTCGGCTACACTTGTAGATAAGTGATGGAGTCACGCTTGCCGATACTAAGCACTGATTTTTTGTTTATGAATAAAGGGAGATTTTCGTAACGTATCTATATAATGTGGTTGTAAACGATGCGCGATGCCGTGACGTCTGAGAATGAAGGGAGGACCCTAAGTGGAACAAGGGCAGAAAGATGATGATATTAGGTGGTTGACCTGAGTTAATTTTATTAATCTCATTATAGTTGTTGTTTTCACGGATTGGGTTTTTTCCAACACGCAATTTTTACCTATTATTCAAGGTTCTGCTTCCTCTGCTCTTGACCGCGACCTCACGTCTTATTAATGAGATCTTCGGCAGAACTAGCTTGCGCTGAAGTCTGACCAGTCTACTCCTGCTTTAAAAAACTTGCGACAATTTATTCCACAAATTATCAAATTAAGCTCTGTCAGCGATAAACTGAAAGCGACTTTCACTGAACTTAAACATGGCCAGCATTCTTCGAAGTACGTCATCACTTGTCTTGTATAAAATATGTGAAAGAGTCGATGGTAATTCGTCGCACGCGATCTAGAAACTGGTCCGTACAGTAACAGCTCGAAGCCAAATAAAATTAATATTCATAGCCGTTGTATTTATTGGCTTTCAATTAGTATAATCTTAATGGAGCATTAACATACGCGCGGGCGACGCGTCGGAGCAGCATTACCATAGCCGTCGCCGAGTTGCCATCCTGGGAGTTTTGGACACCTTCAAATTGTACGTTTGTAGTGATGTCACGTAATTGAATGGAAAATGTCCTTAACGGTACTCGCATTTTCCAAGAAAATAGCAGTCTTGTAAAAAGCGGATATGTGGTTGAGGGAAGAAAAAATGTTTTGCATAATGTAGAGCCACATGCACAGATCATTACTTCTAATGTATCCTGTCCGTAGCTGCCGCGTGCAAGACTAATAGACGACTTAAAAAGGCAGCAAATGTTACGGGCTGTCCCAGTTAACCTCAGCCGTTTCGAAAAACTACATAAATGGGCAACCGAGTCGGCCTAAGCTGGCAACACCGGTCGCGGAAGGCTCGCTGCCGATGACCTCCGGCGACCGGTTCCCGCGGTCCCTCCGCGCCCGCGCACCCCGCACCCCGCACCCTCGCCCCCTCGCGCGAGACGTTTCATTACGTTATTATTATATTAAATGCTTTAATACACATTGTAGGCATTAGTCCGCCGAGACGTCGTCCTAAGAAAGGGTAATGTATGGCCCACGTAGCCGGTCCATTCGGTTTTATTTGAACCGCTCGAGGATTAGCGCGGTGATCTTTATGACCGCTTTGAATGGCGAATTGTTCTATAGCGAGAAATTTTTAGTCATTATGTTGACTTCTCAGTATTTTGGCCTGAAGAAAAGTTTTTGTATTCCACACGTTTCGAACGTTAAACCTAGTACTTGTTCAGTTTGTCAGAAAATCGGGAATTCAATTGAGCCTTCAATTAGCCATAGAGTTAGCGTTAACTCATAGTATTTTTATGAGTTGTAAAAGTCTTAAGTAGGAAAGATAAAATCTAACGAAACCAGGTATATATTGATAAAAGATGTATAAAACAGACAGATAGTAAAAATTATGATCATATTTAATAGCAGCTTAATAGTTATAAAGAAGTAATAAAAAGCTTATAAATAAATACGATTGACGCAGACAATCCGTGGTTCATTTCCTCAAACAAACAAACATAAAATGAAAGTGCGTCCAATTAGATAATTATTCGGGTATTGAACATGAATGGAGGATGGCCACCTGTGTAAACACTCAAGGTTAATATTATTCAAATAAAACTAGTGAAGGCTAAAAATATTTAGTGTTGACACAGCTCCAAGGCACCTTTGTTCCTGCATCGTCTGATCGTAATTCGATTTGGCATTAAACCGATTCTTTGGCGCTCTCAGGCCGTGTATCGATTTGGAACAATTAAGTGAGAGATTTTTTAATACATTGTACATGTTTTTTTTTGATAAGCAAGTGTGGTGAGTGCAGTATGAATTCTGAGCGAAGTTTGGGCTTCTTCAATGGAAAATTTTGATTTGTCCGGTTTTAGCAGATGGAAAATATAAGTTTCCACGTCGTTGGTCTACGACTGCTGATCAGCAGTCGCGCTTCCCGGATCGGATCGGGATTGGATCCGGGAATCGGACCCAAGACCTCATGGTCCTGGGTCTGGTCCCCAGGTCGGGCAAAGTATAAAGATTTTACTAAAACAAATTTCTCAATAGTAGCAGTCACGGAGTCTGGATTTGTGCCCGGTTGATGGTAATAGGCTCGCCCCCTATTGTATGGGACTTTAACATAACTGGCGAAAAGTGGGTGTACAATAGGAATATCTCTGCAGAACCCTTCGGCGATTACAAGGCGTGATACTATACTATGAGTTTGGTTTTCTTCAATGGGAAGTTTTGATTTTGGCTGGTTTTCTCAGGTGGAATTATAATTTACTTATCGGAGAGAGATTAATGAACAATTTTCATCTTATTTCAAACAAGAAAAATATTAAGTCTCTTCAACAAAACAAATTCAGCTCCACTAATTACATTTCCTTCAACAAGTTGAACAATTCCGTGGTCGTTTTATTTTAGGCCTCACCGGCTTGATAGAACCGGGACTTATCTCAGATAAGTTCATCTCATTATTAAAATAAAAATTATTTCCACGTAGTGTGTCACAGAGGAGCGATCTAATTATAGACTTGACCAGTTTTGTGGGGGGAGGGGGAGGAAGGGTACCTCTTGTCGGAATAAGGCACGCTACAAAGTATCGCGTTACATCGCGCGGTGCACTTGATCATGCCGTTGTCCGCACTCTTTTATTTATATGCTTTATGGTCCTCCTTTATTTTTGTTCGGACAGCTTTGAACGGCCGCCGACCGAACCGCTTAGCGCTCGCCGCAGATACCACCGACCGAATTAGTCTTACTAGAATGCGCTGTGTGCTCCGACAAACCACTTAACCTAACATGACATCAAGCCAGCAATTGCCGAAGGGTTGTGAAAGGTGTACTTATTAGAACACCCACAATGACATCTCGCAGGTTATGTTTAAGTCTGATGTAATAGGGGCTCGTCTATTGCGACTAACCAGGCACATTTCTAGACTCCGTGGTTGCTACTAAGAAATTCCTGAAATTTCCTTCAGGAATTTCTCAGTCACCTCAATAACACTTTACCTGACATGGGAGTCGAACCCAGAACCTCATGTCACAGTATTTGCGCATGCGACCACGAGACCAACAAGTTAAACACCACAGGAGCGAATTAGTCTTACTGAAATGCATTATGTTCTACCACAAACCACATCTAAAATCAATATTCCTCAACTATTAAAGTCTCGCGTGGTGTGATTTTAAAATCGTTTTAGTAGCCCCCAGACCGACATTAGACGTCGAGCCACATAACTTTCATTACCGTCGACTAAATCCCATACGTTATGAATACGACGTATCCATTTAAGCCAGGTCTAAGTCGATGTTTGAAACTTATTAGAGCTGTCGTTAAACTGAGAACAGTTGAGGAGCATAAATCGAGTTGGCACGTCAAAATATCAGCGGTGACAGCGCGCCGTGCCGTACCGTACCGAGTCGTGCCCCGCCGCGCCGGCCCGTGGCCCGGCCGACCAATTTATTCGTCGGGACGTCAGATTTCGAGGGCCTCGTTACGACTAAGCCTCCAATTAGACTTATCCCTAATTAAGAGATGCCAATAAATTACCCTCCATCACGGGCTAACGAAGACGCGCCGCACTAATAACGCTAATTGATTTTGAGTAATGAGCTCGAGTTTTGATGGAGCTGATTGGGGCCGCGAGGGGGCGCCATCGAGCCATCGATCGAGACTACACTGCCAATATGAGATGCCTTTGCTGCGCTTCTCTGTAAAGCTCTGTTGTACTTCCTTACCCGTCTGTTTAATTAGCTAATTGAATTTTGAGCGTTTAGATTAACCTGTGTGTAGACTAGATGCGAAGACTATCAAGAATTTTAATTAAATAACTTTTTACTAGTCTTCCAATGATAATTAAATTAATTGTATTCAGAGGAAGTTTACGCTTGCTAGTAAGTTGGTATCAACGGCTGAATGCACTGCGTTTTAGTTTTAATTGAATTCCATTACTGTAGTGAAAGCTCTCGTTTAATTACCGAGTGGACTAAACAAGACCATGTTCTGATCTGTTTATCCATTGCTTTGTTTCTGATAATGGTTTTAATGAATATTATATTTTTTTAAATATATACCTAGACAAGGAGGAACTGGGGGTTGAACTAAGATCCAATTCATAATAAAATTAAATAAAAATTTGAACAATATTCATATCAGTTATATCTTCCACTATTTGGTTTAAAAAAACGTAGATTACTTATGAGGTGAAGAGTGGTTACTAGTTATTAGTAAGAAATAAAATATCAACACTGCAACATTGCTCGTAGACGCCTACGAAAATGCTACGCCGACTACTCTTACCGGGTTCCGCACTTCTTAGGTCCCAGGTTCGATTCTTAAGTCAGGTCAAGTGTTATTGGGTTTTTCCCATCAGGAATTACCCAGTTACGTACCTACTAGATTCGCACCCGGTTGATAGCAATAGGGTCACCCTTTATACATAACTAGCAAATTGTGGGTGAACTAATGGGTACATCTCTGCCTAACTCTTTGGGAAAACTGTCGTGATATTACGTTGTTTTGATAATCTAAAGAATGTAGCCACCTAAATCATTATCATAAAATAATTAAAATGTCATAAAAAGTTGTCATCATCAGCCGGTCGTAGCTTTTCAACAGTGAGCTTTCTCCTATAGCTTGCTACGAACACATAATTTATTTACGTAAAAAACATGTTAAAAAATCAGTGTTAAAATTAAAATATTTTGTATGGATTTGTGAGTTTTTGTATGCAGGGTGTGACAAAATAAACGAAATATACTCTATAAATGTTACCTTTTCACGCCTTGAGCTTAAACATAGGACCTCTATAATTTCCCGGTATAGTGGGAAACGCGGATGCAGCCGCGGGCAGAATATAGTCATATAGTGATTTACAGTAAGGAAGTAGGCGAATGATCTATGTAGCCGGACTTAAACAGGAAAATGATTAGCTATGACACTTTCTAAATTACGCGGTCACTGTTGCGGTCGCAGTCAAGTTTAGTTTCTTTACCTCAAAGGTTACTATTGCATTGTAAAATGCGAACAGGACATATAGACGCTAGCACATCATATTACCCGAAACTGTAAAATTTTCCCAATCAACCTTGAACCTAAAGCTTCAGCGATAAAGTTGAAAAACTAATAAAGAAATTTGACAGATTGTGGTAGCTTGATGTGCGGGCGTCAGTGTTAAACTAGCGGACGTCATGGTTTCACCCGCGTAGTTCCGATCCCGTAGGAATACAGGTATAAAAACAAAGATAGGCGCGAAAAACATAACCCTTTCCTTTCCTTTCCTTAGTCGGGCAAAAAGTAGCATATATCACCCGGGGATAGTGTAGCTTCCCAAGGGTGAAGCGATTTTTCAAATAGGTCTAGTAGTTTTTAAGTTTATTCGTTACATACAAAAATACAAATCTTTCCTTTTTATAATATTAGTATAGATAACCTATTTAAAGTCAATAGTTTATTAATAGTTCCTTGTAAAGAGCGGTTATTAAAACAAAAAACAGTTGTTATAATTTATACAAAATTCTATTGCAATATTAATCGTTGTTTGCGTGTCCATAAACATTAATGCTCATATCTTTTTCATCTGCACACAATATAAAATGCAGTTTTATCGATTTTTAATTCTATCACATCCATATAAGGCTTTCAATTTTATTAAAAACTTACACGGACGGAAAGACGTCCGTCGAGTCAACTACTTTCAGAAACTATACACAACGAGCTTTAACACTTTCAAATGCACCTTTTAAAAACACGTTTTTTTATTCGCAACAAAAAATGATTAATGGTTACGGCTGACAAATGACAATCGCCCATAAATTTCATATTACCTTTTAATTATGAGTCGCCGGCAATAAATAATTGTTTCGGGCTTAACCTTATATGGGATTGTTCGTCGTTGATGAAGTTGTAAGGCGTGCGCGCGCGCAACGTGACTCGCGACTATCTGTAGATCCTATCGGCGGATACATCGGCCGCTATCGGAATCTCATTATTCCCCACAATCCGATTAGTCGTGTCTTGTATAGCGTTAACTTGTAATTTCGCTTAATAATAAAGCTTTGAATAGTTTATTCCGATTTTGGTGGTTATCTGTTTGATCGATTGTTTAGTCGTTAAGTAATGGGGGTTAGAGTTTATTGATCTTGATGTGTTAATTTGTGGCTCTTGTAGATGTTTGAAACGTTTTACCGACAGTTAGTTTGGCGCAGGCTATATTTTTTTGAAAGTTTAGTTTTAACTTTTCAAAGTTTTATTTTTAACTTTTCAAAGTTATTTCTTGAAATGTCAACAAGATAGTGTATTTCAGTTTACAACCACGATTGCCGAAATATCTTTCAGTACTTTAAGAATTGTGTCACTCTACTCACTAGAAAGCGTTCTACGGAAAGTCTAAAGTTGTGGCGAGGTAGTGCACCATCACTATTCGTACCTACCAGCACCTGCTGAAAACTGCCATCTGGACATGAGTTGCCATGGCCGACCTAATGTTTTAATACTCTGCGTCCAGGTTGGTTACACCAAGGAAAACCTGCTAAGGTGGATTCATTAATGTCTCTGCTCTGGAGTGTAAATATGGTTCTGTTCCACAAACGATGGGGCATTTAATATCGTGTCTTGCATGTGCTTTTGGTTGTTCATTCAGGAACTGTTGTATGCTGTCAAAAGCGCCTAACTAGTAGTAGCAGTTCTAGGCTGACACCATTTAGATTTCCATCTAAACGCTAAGAAGGATGGCATGCACAAGTCACAAGCAATTATTAATTACGTAATTTATTTTTAATACGTGTACCCACCCTACAAATAGTAAAACTTTAGAAACAGCACTTAACTTTTTTTGACTCTTGAAAACGTTTTTTTAATACAGTTGCTCAAAAAGTGGCGTATTGCAGGGACGTATAGCGTTCGGGATGTGGGCTATTACGTACTCGTGCTTTTTCTTTACCTTTACCGAACTCGTGCGTTCTCTTTCCCAACTGTCAAAATAATGTCTATTAAAAAAAAACCAACCACGAAGTTTTTATGATTCATGCAAATATTTCTAAAAAAAAGCTACTAATTTGTTTCAATATCAGATTTAATGATTTGATTCAATGAGTTAGGTTAGGTTTCATTTAATTTCATCTCATTAAATTTGATTTTCATTTAATTTTCATATCAATAAAAAAAATCTACTGAAGACTTGGCTGTATGCCCAGTTCCCTTTGCCTACCCAGAATGGGTGAAGAAAACAAAAAAAACTCTGCTTATGCTTTTTTTACGGTTGGCGCCATTTTCCAAAAAGGTCTTTGAGAGTTTAATTGTTTGTTCCACAAAATGAGTAATTTCGACGATATTTTATTTGAATTAACACCACCGGAACTTAGTATAATTGCACAAAATGCTTCGGAGAACATTTTACCGGAAAAGTCAAAAAGTCGCTACGTATCTACTTATGACGAATTTATTGCGTGGAGAGAAGAGAAAAAAGCAAAAAGTTTTTCAGAAAATGTTATGTTGGCATACTTTTCCGAACTCTCAGCAAAATTAAAACCTTCTACGTTATGGTCGAGGTTTTCGATGATAAAAAGTATGCTGAAAATAAGGAACAACGTGGATATAAGTGAATACCCAAAACTAAATGCTTTCCTAAAACGACAATCAGACGGTTTTACAACTAAAAAATCGAAAATATTATCATCGAATGAAGTGGAAAGGTTTTTGAACGAAGCTCCCGATGATCGTTATTTAGCCACAAAGGTAATTTATTAACAAATACTTATATTTTTCTTTAGTATTCAGTTTACGACATCGCAAAATACAGTCAATATATTATTTAAAAAAATATTAACCAAATCCCTTTTTTTGTAGGTTGCGCTGATTTTTGGCGTTGTTGGAGCTTGCCGGAGAGAGGAGTTAGCCAATATTACTTTAAAAGATATTGAAGCCCATGGAAAAATGCTACTAATCAAGATTCCGAACACAAAAAATAAGATACCGAGAAGCTTTGTTGTTGAAGGTGATTTTCTTAGAATAGTGCAAAAATATATGATTCAACGGTCCCAAAAAGCAAAAACCGACCGTTTTTTCCAAAATTATCAAAAAGGGAAGTGTACAGCTCAAGCAATCGGGATAAACAAATTTGGAAATATGCCAAAAGAAATAGCTACGTTTCTTGGTCTGCCGGATGCTGAGTATTATACTGGGCACAGCTTCAGGAGGACCTCTGCTACATTATTGGCAGATTCAGGAGCCAATTTGACGTCCTTAAAGCGACTAGGAGGTTGGAAGTCAGACAAAGTTGCAGAAGGCTATATTGCTGATTCATTAAACAACAAACTAGAAACTGGGAAAAAAATCACACAATCTATTAATTTAAAGTCCAGTCCGTCTCCTTCACATGACAATACTCGTACTGAAGAGAACGTTCGTCCATCTACCTTCGTTGATAATGATAACTCATCAGATCCAATTCCATCAACTAGCAAACGCCATTGTATAACACCTTCGACAAATATACATGAACCAAAATCATACCAAATTAATAATAGTTTGTCTCAAACAGTAAATATGCAACCTAAAACTTCCCCAGTTAGTATAAAAACTGTACCAATTTCAATGTATATGTGAATTATAACTTTAATAAATAAATGATTAGTTAGTTGAGTTTATTGTTTTATTAAATTGCTTCATTTTTTCGCAACTGTATTAAAAATAGTCGTTCAGTACATGTGCGGAACCGTCATTGCAACTTGTTCCGACTGTCAACCCTCACCTTCGGCTGCGCCTCGGTTCGGGTAGACATTTGTCGGAACTCTTTGCAATGACAGGCTTTCCGCACTTGTAATGAAATATACTATTCTTATTCGTCATTCTGTTCTCAATGCAAACAATGTCATACAAGTCGTACAACAGTAGGCTTTTTGCATTTTAACTTGTTTGCGTCAAGTGAGGACTGCAGTGTGTTTAGCTTTTTGTGAAAAAGTTAAAGCTAGTTGAAAGTTCGCGAGTGGACACATTGCAGTGAGTTTCGTGTGTCGTGAACAGAATCGAGTTGTGAGTCTTATGAGTGCCAGTGGTAGTGGTACCGAGCGCAAAATATGAACAAGAAAGAGGGTAGACCGATTTGTCTACTTAAAAACATACACCCGTAATAACTTCAGTTTATCAGTGATCATGGTGCTTGCACAACAGCGCTGAAATATCAAGAACTCAAAATAAACAGTAAACTTAGTAAATGGGGTGTTAACTTAGTAAACGCGTTTTCATTGATAGTGATAATCTTAGGGACCATATCAGTTTAAAATATTTTATGTTGTTGACTTTGAATTCGATCCTAAGATTCGGCAAGGTTTTTTTTAGGAATATACTCAACAGTATCTTGATGTGTAAGATGTGTGCCCAGAATCCCAAATGGTGGTCAAAGGCTCACGACTTAAACTCAACAGCCGAAACTGGATGTACAGTCAGTAGGGGAGAGCGGGGCTAAAAGTGCCGGGGGTAAATTGTGCCGACGCGAATATCTCGAAAACAAAAAGAGGTAGTTATACGATCGTATTGTGTCGCGTAATGCCTAACAGTCGGGCACGCGCGGCTGCCATTTTAGTTGCGTCTGCGACGCGGACCGAGTGGCAGTGCATGTGAGGGTCGTCCAGCGCCACCTCAGTAAATATTTTCGTTTCGATACTTTTTGGTCGCAAGCTAGCTTTTTTCGTGCTTTTTATATGAGAGTTTTAGTAAAATGTTTGTTATTTATCCTAGTTTGCTATGCAGTGTAATTTTAATGCTTTGAGCAGAGTGATTTTTATATGTGAGACAAAATTTCAAACTCTCGCTCACGGGGTAAAATGTGCCGTTCATGTGGGGCTGCTTGTGCCGCGGCACAACCAACCCCGACTTAGGGGTTGGTTGTGAAATCTATATGATATTTTGTAATATAGTCCTTAGAGACTGATATTTTTAAAAAAAATATTGATCTCATTCGCATTTTTAATAATTGATCGCATTCGCATAAAAATAAGTACAAACTTTGATTTAAAATATGTTTTTAAGTTTGAAATAATTACATAAGTAAGGGTAATTTGTTTTTTTAAATTATAGTACTTAGAAACTGTTGATTTATGGTAAAAATTATAACAAATAAATATATTATTATAAAATTGATGTCTTTTAAATTCTAAATTAATTTTGATTTATGTAAAACACCTAGCATTATCAACGGCACAACCGACCCCAGCTACGGCACAACTTGCCCCAAAGTGGGGTTGGTAGTGCCTTGCCGCCGCTGTGTAAAAAAAACACTTATTCTTAAAAACTATGAAAAATGTGCAAAATCTGTAGGTAAATTCGTATTATAGACTAAATTTGGCTTAGGATGAACCACTACTTTCAGACATAGTACTTGTTTTATCCGAATCATATAAGGATTTGTCAAAATCGGCACGTTCAACCCCGCTCTCCCCTACCCCGCAATTCCCGAACCCCTCTTCTCACACCACTTGCCTCGTCTTCATTACACGAGGGGTCAGGTAACTAATTGTAATAACGCCTGTAATCCCTTTACAGGCGTGATGTTATAGATTAATAATAATTTGCTTTTTTTAATATCCTATTGTGTCCCACTGCTGGGCAAAGACCGGCCATCCCTTTAAACTCCCCCGGTATTTCGCGCTTCTTGTAAAAAATATCAAGCACTTGCGGCTCTATTCCATTGCAGTTCTAAAGGATAGGAAAATCATGACTACTTCTTAGAACTTTTTTTGTACTATTAAGAGAGTCCCTATTTCTAAATGAGATAAGGCTAGGTTACACCATAGCAGCCGCAATGCATTGGTAATAAGTGTATCAATGATACGCAAGCTGAAACAAATTGCTTGCCCAGGGCATCACATTGAGCTCGAAAAGAGCCCATTTCGCAAGTTACCTCGCATAATGAGCAGCTGAACACAGGGCTCTATTTCATCAGTTTCTTTCATTTTTATGGCTTACAATGCCAGTCTGATTTTAAATGGATAATTGGGCATCATTTTGTCGCTTGATGATTGGCTGTACGGTTCGATTTCGACTGACGCTGAAGCTTTAGAAGATTTTAAATCAATGGAATGTCACATAACACGCCTGTAATGCCCAAAGGGTTACGCAGAGATGTATTGTTTAAGCCCCATGTTAATTGGTGCCAGCTGTTTTCCATCAAACGGGCACAAATTCAAACTCCATGGCTTCTACTCCGAAATTCCTGATGGAAAACACCAATAACACTTTATCCGATCCGAGAAATCGAACTCACGACCTCATGTTCGAAAGTCGTGTCAGCCAGCAGACCAATGACACAGTCTTTTATATTCTACAAAAACCATACTATTCCCATACATACTATTTCCAACATTCTCAACTATTTTACTATTTTCAACTATTTTAACATTCCTCAAGGAAGATACGCTCAAGTAAATCTGTGCCTGTCAAAATAAATGAAAGCTCTCATTTCAAACTCCAAGATACTGAGCTGACAGGTGGCACATTGCTTGAATGCACCATAACGTACTGCAACTACTCCACTATAACTGTTTAAAGCATGGGTATTTTGGTGTCACCGAAACTGGTACTCCACCATTCAAATCACAACTCTAAACTTCGTTACATACAGTTGAAGATGACTTGGGAGGTCGGTTAATACACGAACAAGTACCAAGTGTCGCAGAGTGATGGGCGAGGGAAGTCCTATCTTTGACATTAAATAATGAAGTTTTACTGAAGCCACTTACACCATTACTTGTTATAATGAGGGTGTTAGATAAGTGGTATTAATGCTGTTAATTGGTACTGGTTGGCGGTCACACACGGATATATTGAGCTTCCTGTGAAAGCCAGAGATTAACCATTGAGGTTTCATTTTTATTGCCTTCGTGGTGAGGGTTTACTTAGCTGCCAGTGCTAGTTCAATTTGTTAGGTTTAATATTTATATTTTGTTGCAGAGACTTGCTATCTTTATGGCGGCTTCACAATTATTTTAAGATTCTTTATTTTTTTTTCCTTTACTTAAATAAAGTTCAAGCCTTGTCTTGTTTAGTTTGACATTATACTGTTTTATTTTTGTTTTAATTTCTATTTAATTTTGTAAACCACTTTTACCATTTCATAATTTGTCATTGAAGAGCGGGATCTCCTAGCACAGGTATATTTTTCTTTAGGGAGGTCTCTTTGTATGATTATACTGTAACAATAAACCTTTTCATTTTTTACTAAATGTGGCTTCGCCCGCGTGGCTGTCGGTCAAATTATATACTAAAACCTTCCTCAATTTGAAAACAGCATGAAAATCGGTGCAGTAGTTTCTGAGTTTGTCGCGAACAGACAGACAGACAAACGGGGCAGAGGACTTTGTTTTACAATATGTAGTTATTATTGGTAGATTGTTTGATTGAACCTCGACAGTGCTCATTATGTTGTATTACAGTTCTGTCAGCCCTAAGCCGCAGGTAAACAATGAATTTATTTAATCATGATTCAACAATTAGCATTTATAAGCTTAGTCTATAATTATGCTAATGATCCAACAATTAATTATGATAAATTGTATATTTATTATATTATATCTCCAACTTGTATTTAAAAAGCTAACCTTTTATAAGTTACTGCAAATGCAGCAATGCAGCAATGCAGCTTAATAAATATTGCGAAGAAATCTAACTGTTCATGGTTGAGGATTTAAAAAAAAAAAAAACATCTGAGCTCACCTTAAAAAAAAAACAGTTATACAGTTACTTAATAAAAAAATATGTAAGCAAAATCTAATTTTACAAAAATAATCCAACACCATTAGAACAAGTCAAAATAACGCCCACAAAAACACAAGACACTACAAAATACAAATACCTACGTATTTATTTATAATAGGGAAATAATTAGGAGAGTAAACAAGAACGGGAGTAAAATGAACTTTCTCGAACAAGGTGAACTGGTTGTGATTAATTAGCGAGGTGCCTAATTAGTGAGCACAAGTCAACTCATTAGTAACCGTAATTGAAACAAGCAAGCCTTGGATTTTTCCGAGAAAAATCTCCGGTTAATTTTGTCTATACATAACGTGGCAAGGTTTTTAGTTCAAAGCGGGACACTTGATATTTAAGGTTCGTTATTTTTTTGTGGAGAATTTTGGGGTAGTTCTATTTTTGAATTAATTAATTATTCATCCGTAGTGTACAATGTAAAAACATGATTTTGACAGCAAATAATTATAATATCTTTTTTTTTGTGGTAAGAACAATCTTGTTTAAAAATAATTACAAATCAACCCGGTAGTAATTTGATTAATTACCGTACAACAAAAATAACCCAAGTAATTTGCACACCAATTAAAATATCAAAATGTTATTCGTTCACCTTCTATGTAGAGTCATTAATTATAAAGATTGAAGCCTTACATAACAACATTGATTAACAAGATTTATCTAATGTAAAAGAGAAAGTCTCACAAAAACAGTAAGACGTGGTCACATTGTCTTAACATTAACTATTCCGTAGTCAATTTAATGAACCTGTATTTTTGCACATTTTTTACTTCAATTCCCATTCCGTTTGTTGTTTAAATAATAAAGGTATTAATGAATAGTATACGAAACTCGCATTTATTTCAATGTGGAGGTATGCTTAATTAAAGCTACAACACAATTTATTTTTAACAAAAGACTGCACTTTTTTTGTGAAAAAAACTCGTAAAGTAAACATGTACATAACCATCAATTATGTTATTAATTATATTTTATTTTCAGCACTAAGAAAATATAAAACCATTTATTACTTACTAGCTGATGCCCGCGGTTTCAACCGCGCAGATGTCGGTTATCGCTATCGATGCCGGTTATCGCGACCAAAAGTAATATTTTCGTACCCCCCTTTCAACCCCTTGAATAAAGTTTTTTTTTTTTCTTATTAAAATGTAGCCTATGTCCTTTCTCGGGTATCAAAATATCTCCATACCAAATTTCATGCAAATTGGTTCAGTAGTTTAGGCGTGATTGAGTAACAGACAGACAGAGTTACTTTCGCATTTATAATATTAGTATGGATATTATTTTAGTCCACCCAATAAATCACCCATAAGGAGTTGTAGAGTGCGTGAGTTAGGCCCTAAGTGATTTCTTCAGAAAATTGTTCAGGGTGCTTAGAGAGTTAACATACTAAAAGTCCTGACATCTAGGGGTTGAGGCGGAGTGGGGGGAGGGGGTTAAAGTTCCCATTTTTTAGTTTTTCGCTAATATCTTTTAAAAGGTGCGTCATGGAGATAAGAAGTCTTCTACGCAATGAAAGCTTATAAAATTATGTACAACTTTTATCTTTTACACTTTTTCACATTCCTACCTATTTTCGAACTACACATTCCGGAAAAGTAAAAATTGAAAAAAAAAATTACTTGAATTGAACACTACCTTTTGTATACTACTTCCTTCACGTTATTTGGGGATAAAAAGTATCTTATATCTTAAAAAATAATATAAAGAATAATATTCTGCGATCTTTTACAAGCCTACCTCCACGCACAGTGAGGTTGAAGAGGCTGGGAAGATGTGCTTCCTCAAATGGTATGGCGCACCATCAAGACTGACCTCCCTCAATAAGTACCGATACCAGTGATTACCAGTACGCTGGTGAAAATTTGGAAAAAGTGTATAAGACAAGTGTAGATAAAAGTTTTGATATCCTAACGGCTGTACAGATTTGGATAAAATTTAGTAAATTGATATAGTAGGAGTTGATTTAAGATATAAGATACTTTTTATCCCCAGATAACGTGAAGGAAGTAGTATACAAAAGGTAGTGTTCAATTCAAGCAGATTTTTTCAATTTTCACTTTTCCGGAATGTGTAGTTCGAAAATAGGTAGGAATGTGAAAAAGTGTATTAAATAAAAGTTGTACATAATTTTATAAGCTTTCATTGCGTAGAAGACTTCTTATCTCCATGACGCACCGTTTAAAAGATATTAGCGAAAAACTAAAAAATGGGAACTTTAACCCCCTCCCCCCACTCCGCCTCACCCCCTGGATGTCAGGACTTTTAGTATGTTAACTCTCTAAGCACCCTGAACAATTTTCTAAAGTAATTGCTTAGGGCCTTGCTCACGCACTCTACAATCTCTTTGTTGGATGGACTAATTATATAATATATAACTTACTTACTATATCTACACTAATATTATAAAGAGGAAAGATTTGTACCTATTTTTGTATGTTTGTAATGAATAGGCTCAAAAAGTACTGGGCCGATTTCAAAAATTCTTTCACCCTTGGAAAGCTACATTCACCCTGAGTAACATAGGCTACTTTTTATCCCTGTATTCCCACGGGAACGGGATCTACGCGTGTGAAATTATATATATAGTAAGTAAGTAAGTATGGATTGTGTTTTGCTTAGTCTGTGGGTGGCTCGAAAGTCTGAAAACCAGTCGTTATCGTATTATCCAGTACTGGGTTGTGGAGGTCAGATAAGTAATTTGCTCCAATTTATGTAAAATACGGTATATATATATACCTGCTGGTACCTGGCTGCATCCGGTTAGACTGGAAGCCGACCCCAACATAGTTGAGAAAAGGCTAGGCAGATTATGATAAATTATGCTTCGTTCCCGTACATATAAATGTACGTGAACGCGTTCGTTGTTCTGGAAAATCTCCGAAACGGATAGACTGATTTTAACGGGACTTTTAATGGTAGTTAACTGATGTTCTATGGAATAACTTAGGGTTATTTAATTTTAATAGAAATTAATACTGCCAAACTTTTTTTGTAGAGTAAAATTTAGTTTTTTTAGGGTTCCGTACCTCAAAAGGAAAAAACGGAACCCTTATAGGATCACTCGTGTGTCTGTCTGTCCGACCATTCCCCCCCCCCTCTTATCTCCGAAACTACTGAGCCTAAAATTCTGAAAAAAATACAACAATTAGTTCAACACATACAGATTACCTATAAGAAGTTATGGTACGGAACCCTTCATGTGCAAGTCCGACATTTGGAAAGTTTTTTGAAAAATATTTTTGATGTTTTAAGTAGCTATCCGCGCAGCAAAATTAAAGCCCGTGAAGTTGTTAACTGGATTCAAATATAGGGAATCAATCATCATTCTCCTGCCCTTATCCCAATTCATTTGGGGTCGGCGCAACATGTCTTCTTCTTCCATACTTCCCTATTTCTCGTCATCTCAGCAGTCACCTCCTTTCTAGCCATATCATCCTTCACACAGTCCATCCATCGTTTCTTTGGCCTTCCTCTCCTTTTATAGCCATCTACATTCATACTCAACATTTTCCTCACAACATTTCCTTCATTCCTTCGCATCACATGTCCATACCACGACAATCGATTACCAATCAACTTTTCATTCACTGGCGCCACTTTCAGACTTCCTCTTATGTACTCATTCCTTATTTTATCCTTTCGCGTCACACCACACATCCCTCTTAGCATTCTCATCTCAGCCACATGCAATTGCCTTTCATTTATCCCTTTTGTGGCCCAACATTCTGATCCATACACGACAGCAGGTCTAACCATGGTCTTATAAATCTTCCCCTTGAGTTTAAGGGGAATGCGGACGTCGCATATTGTTCCCGTGACCTGCCGCCATTTCATCCATCCAGTGCTAATTCTGTGCTTCACACTACGATCTATTTCGCCATCGCTTTGCACGAGTGAACCGAGATACCGAAAGTCGGGGCAAATTGGAAGAAGCCCGCCATCTAGCGCTATGGCTCCAGAACTGGAGAGACCGCCGAAATCGCAAAACATGTATTCAGTTTTACTTCTGCTGATTTTCAAGCCAACATTCTCCAGCTTCTGTTGCCATTTCTCCAATCTGCTCTGGATCTCAGGTCCATCTTCACCGACAAGAACAATGTCGTCGGCAAACAGCATGCACCAGGGTGCCTCTTCTTGTATGTCCGACGTCAGAGCATCCATAATCAACAAGAAGAGGTAGGGGCTTAAAGCCGACCCTTGGTGCAAGCCTACAGCCACACTGAACTTGTCGGTGTTGCCAGCAGCTGACCGGACGTAGGTACAAGATTGACTGTACATAGCACGAATTAACTCTACATACTTCCCTGGTATACCTTTCTCTTTTAAGGCCCACCACAACACCATATATAGGGAATCAATGTTTTTATAATAATTTCACGAGGACAAAATTCGCAGGCAACAGCTAGTTCGCTCTTTTCAGTCCTTCTCTTACTTTTTTGAATTTCACCAAAAAAAACCTTTGTCACAATGACATAAAGATGGCAGCACTAACTTGTCTTTCATAGAATATGCCTACGCCCAAAATCTCAGATATTCTAAAGCTCTTAATCTACAGGTAATTCCCCTAAGATAGTGATGACCCCGTTTGTAATCACATAGATACTGACTTCAGGGGCAAGGTGATTGGAGCACCTTATCACTGAAGGCTTCCTGATAATCATTACGAATTTTGGAGACGTTACAACTAAGGCCGTGCCCATATGAAGCATCGGTCAGCCAACGTGATTGCAGTTAATTTCATGTTTTAATGCAGGTAACATTAACTTACCTCCAATCGCCTAAAAAACAGAATGATCTATTTCAGGCACAAATCATGGGTGAACTTGACATAGATTTAAGATAATCTTAATACCATATTTTTACCCGACTGCGGCGAAGCCCAAAAGGAAGGTTATGTGTTTGACGTGTATGTATGTATGTCCGTTTCTTTGTTCCCTCATAACTCCTAAACGGATGAAGGGATTTGAATGAAATATACGTCGTTAGATTCGTCTTGATGGCGCGAGTGTTATGGGCTACATTAAAATTAAAAAACAAAGAAAAATTGCGGATTTGGGGGGCCAAATCGCGGAAAAAATATTTTCCAATACCATCGAGTAGGGTATCAAAATAAAGGGTTTTAAAATGAGATTACGAAAATATATAACACTTCTATGTTTAAAAGAAATTTAAAGTGACAACAAATCCTAAGCACAAAAGTTAAATCATCTGTGAAGAATTTTACGCGACCAACGAAAGAACAAACACAAAAGAACTAAAAATTGGAAATAAAAAAGTAGTTAAAAAACTAAAAAACCCGACTGAATATGAATGGTTTTTAGTTTTTTAACTACTTTTTTTTGAATATTTTTTTATATCTCATTGGATATCGGCAAGTTAATTTTGTTGGGTGAACAAACGCGTCGTAGCGCTGATAGAGACGCATTCCAAACGCAATGATGGCGTATTCACATAGCAATTGCTATTAAAATTTATTTGGGCAAGGCTTTACTATTATTTCAACTATCTGATTCCACGACCTGCGCAACTTATGATAATGATAATTTCAGTGATTACAAGATAATATACACAAATCTTTAACCATTCGTTAACGACATAAGATGAGCTCGTGGCTAAATAATAACAGCCACCCTTTTTTTTTTTTTGGTGGGTGGAAAATCATCAAATGACCCCCCCCCCCCCGCTTTTGGGCAGAGCGAAGGGGAGTGTCAGACTTCTACTAACTAAAAACCGAACCCATGTTCCTTCTTTGCCCTTGCGCCGAGGCCACGTCATCTAGTACAAAAATCCGCAGCCCCGACGGGATCCGCAGCCCCGACGGGGTCCGCAGCCCCGACGGGATCCGCAGCCCCGACGGGATCCGCAGCCCCGACGGGGTCCGCAGCCCCGACGGGATCCGCAGCCCCGACGGGATCCGCAGCCCCGACGGGATCCGCAGCCCCGACGGGGTCCGCAGCCCCGACGGGATCCGCAGCCCCGACGGGGTCCGCAGCCCCGACGGGATCCGCAGCCCCGACGGGATAGCAGCCACCCTGAAAGATCTTCCGCCGCGTTAGTCTTGGTTCTTGCGTGGATGGATGACCACCCATTAAGAAAGAAAGAAAATTTGTAGATCATTGATAGTCGTTCTTTACTGGCGGTCCAAAATTCTGACAAACAGTCTTACCAAGGGGGACTTTACTACCTATTCTTATTTTCTCAAACAAAAAAAAAAGAAACCGAACTGTTGCCACTAAAGAGTGTCAGTAGTTCGATTAACCGGACTAACAACCGGACTACTGCAACTAGACCGACATTTGCGGCTATGAGATCCTGGACCAATTATCACTGTAAATCACTAGTTTCGATAAAAGAATTATTATTCCTTGTTCGTAACTATGTAGTAAAATTTCATATTTTTGCAAATATTCCTTGTACGTAACCGTGGTTTCGTACAAAGACAAATATGTCCTCCATCGAAACCAGTTACGTACAAGGACAAATCATTCCTTCGTCGAAACCAGTTACGAAACTCCGGTTTCGTAGACGGCCGAAGCCGTTTTACCAACCCAGTACTAACTGGGTTGTGGAGGTCAGATAGGCAATCGCTCTTGCAAAATACAGTTATTCAGCTGCATCCGGTTAGACTGGAAGCCGACCTGGCTGACTGGATTTTTTACAAATACTGACGCAGTTCCTTAATTATGCTAGTACAAATGCAACAGTTAATTCACAAGATATCTAAGATGAGTTCATTAATTTATTACCTAAGCAACTAGTAACGAAGCCGGCCCTCAACGTGAAGAGGACTTCATTCCGATCGCTCTTGAATACTCTTAATTGGTATTATCAGAGCTTCAGCCATCAGAAAGCTTCAATATTATTTGCGAAATTGCCTGAAGGAAACTCTCGTTCATAATAAAACATCACGCCTATAATCTCCCAAGGGTTATTAGGTGTGCTTAATTTTTAAAACATTTTTGAACTGGAGAGAATTGGAGAGACGTTGCACAGAATCGTGACCGTTGGAAGGAACGGAGCCTTTGCTCAGCAGTGCGACAATATAGGCTAGCTATAATAATATATATTTTCGTACCACTTTCTCAAAAAAGTGACATTCTATGCCACAAAAAGATTGTACTGAATTTCATTCATCCTCTAGGGGGAGAATGTGATTTCTATCAATAATTGGACCAATGTTTGGAATGTTAACTTTTAATTGTCGTTATTTTTAATAAATGCTTATCTCATATTATTATTGTGTTAATTTTTTCGCAAATGGTACGTAAAGTAGAGTATTTTCCTCGGTGATAAAGCTGTCTTAGTCTTGGGTGAACTTAAATCCCTCGCTACATTCAGGACTCGTCTTAAATCCTTCGCTTCGCTCGTGATTTAAGTTTTTAACGCCCTCGCTACGCTCGGGAGTAAACCTCGCGTCCTTCCTTACGCTCGCGATTTAAATCGTCACTTTGAACTGGCTGCAGAAGGATGCTTCTGACACAGTGTCCTGTTATTATAAGCGATCTTGATCGTAAGCCAACACGAATATCGTGTATTCGCGTGTACTAGTGCTTAAATTAAGACCAGCCTTTTTTTTTGTGGGTTGGAAATCATCAAATAACCTCCCGCTCTGGTCAGACTTCTATTGACTAAAAACCACCCATGTTCCTACTTAGCCCTATGTGTCGAGGCCACGGTATCTCTTTCGAACAACCCGCAGCATTAGGACCAATCTTTTAGATACCTAATTCATCATTTATGACGACAAAGAATATATCAAACAATATTTAAAAATACTTATTTAGTTTCAAGAAAATTAAAAATGTAGTGAAAAAGCTTTTGATTTAATAACTTCCTTATTTTTTTTTTTTTTTTTGTTAGCCTATATTTTCCCACTGCTGGGCAAAGGCCTCCCCCATAGTCTTCCACTCTTCTCTCCGTGCGGCTTTCTCCGGCCAGTCTTGTATAAAAGCATCCAAATCGTCACGCCAGCGTTTTCTAGGCCTCCCTCGGCGACGACACCCGTCCTCTGGCACCCACTGCGTGACGACCCTAGCCCATCGGTCCTGCCCGCCCAATTCCACTTTAATCCAGCAGTCTTGTTACCCACATCAGCGATTCCTGTTTTTGCGCGTATTGTGGTATTTCGAATTCGGTCGCTGAGCTTGATACCCAATACGCTACGTTCCATCGCTCTTTGGCAAACCTTGAGTTTGGACTTTTGTGACTCGGTCAGGGACCAAGTTTGCGCACCGTAGGTCAGGATGGGCAGAATGCACATGTCGATGAGTTTACGCTTCAGGGATAGAGGTAAGTCGCCCTTCATTAGCGACTTCATGGACCAGTAGCTCTTCCAGGCATTCTCGACTCGGCGGTCGATTTCTCTGTCTTGCCTGTTTTCGAAGGAGACTAACTGGCCCAAATAAATGTACTCATCGACGTAGTGGATTTCTTGCCCATCTAACTCAATCCTACTTTTTGTGCTATTGGTCATCACTTTAGTCTTTGACCGATTCATCATCAGTCCAACCTCAAGGCTTGCTGTGCTCAGGTCTTGGAGCATCTGTTGTAACTCGGCAGCAGTCGGTGCAAATAAGATGATATCATCAGCGAAACGAAGGTTGGTGAGTTTTTTGCAACCGACTGTTATGCCCTTACTTCCTTATTACATGTGAAATTTCCGTAAACCGATATTCAGGCGTAGGAGTGGTTTTCAGTGAAGTTAGTAAGACTCCAGTAGTACCAAGAATTGATAGAGAGTTTCTAAGCTTTACCCGTATAGGTAATTAGCGATAGGAATATAAACGTGCAAAAGCCCACGTTTTCACGTCATACATGACATTATAATGTTACGAGCTGAGTATGGGATAAATAAAAACACTACCAAATAAACGCACGAATTAACTTTATTACTCAATAAACACTTATTCACAATCGCAAATCACTATTGAACACTTTATCGTACTAGATTTCACTTCGATCCTTTCGTTGTCTCGCTTAAAAGTAGACTCACTCACTTCGTCCTCAATCGGTCCTTTTATACCCAAGCAAACAAAAGACATTCGAGATAATTCTCTATTATTCAAGAAAGCATCCACAAAAAACATTGACAAAAAATAAACTTAAAGATAAAAGAACCGACAAGGAAGAAGTTACTTAACGTCGTCGGCATACGGTCGAAATTACAATGACAACTGCCGGCGACTCCCGGCGCCTGACCTTGAATACAATGTAAGTTCTATACCTACTACGGAAATAGGTACCTAAAAGAATGAACTCGTATTTTCTAGGTACTACACAGTTATTAGCGCGGTTTCTCGAAGATTCTAGATGACCGTCGTAACACTGCCCCCTCCTTAGACATGCTCGTCCCGAGCATCATTAGTCCCGTAATATCGCGCCAGTCGGTCCATATGCACAACCTTAGGCGCACCTCGCGGACCCTTCTGTATTCGGTAGGTGACATCGTTGATCCTAGTCACAACTCTGTATGGTCCATCCCATTTTGCTTGCAATTTCGGAGACTTTCCCTTGCTCCGCACTGGGTTATGCAACCACACCAGCGAACTTTCGTCGAAACCACGACTGTTTGCCTTCCGGTCATAACGAGTCTTCATCTTCTCAGACATTTGTTGCCCGGATTGCCTGATATGCTCATACACATCATTTAACTTGTTACGCAGGTCATTCGCGTAATCCGTTACACTGCGTGGGACATCCGGGGGAGTTCCAGTTATTAAATCTGCAGGCAACCGTAATTCCCTTCCAAAGTTCGCGAAGGCTGGAGTTACAGTCGTACTTTCGTGAACTGGGGGCCAATTCTCAATTTTCGACATTTATCTCGAGTTCGAGTTCGTAAGTCTATCTCTATGTCTATCAAAAATATCTCTATCTCTACCAAAAAATTTCGAATTGAGCAGAATTCCGTATTCTCAGTCAAAATAGAAATAAATGTCACGAAAATGTCGATTCGAGTGAAGCTAATGTTACCATTATGAAGAATCGCGCGTTCCGTTTTAGGTAGCTATGAGTGAATGAATGATTTTGTTTTAAAACGCTGACTAAACCTAACTATTTAAGTATAAAAGAAAGAAAGAAAGAAAGAAAAAGTATTTATTGGTTTCACAAACAAACAAGTAAACATAATTATGAGAATCACTTAAAATTAGGACATCATTTATATATTTTTGAATAAGTCCCGTGCAAAGCCAAAGTAAAACGAAACGTTTAGTGTAAAAATAATCAGTTTGACAGCTGACTGTCTGTCAGTGACTAATAAAATTATGAAGCAAACAATTATTTACCTTCGTTTTCAGGTCTATTTTAGTGGTATCCTGAATTACAGGAGCCAATAGATCTAAGTATTAGAACCCTTATTAAATCTTTATTTAGTCTGAAGTTTTTAATGACTTCTGTTTCGCTCAAGTCGTAAATATCGACGGCGGGATAGCTGTTGTCGCCGTGTATTGGCCAGTTGCTCGCCACTTTCCAACAACTCCGAGATAAAAATGCTAATAAACTCGTCCATCTTTCAGTGGTTTCAAGTCCAATCGTAGGTACACAAATTACAGAGTCTGTTATCTGCGCGAAGGTCGTCGTTTCAAGAAAACACAATGCACAAATCAAAGAGTTTAAATCGAATTTCCAGTATGAGATGCCAAGCCGTATTTTATTTAAAAACTAAAGAAAAGAAAACACAGTGTACAATCCAAAACTCAACAAATTCACTCAGAAATGACGTATCTATATAATCGACATGACATCTCTACTGCTCAGAAGCACTCGACATGAACTCTAACGTTAGCCTCCGACAAATGTCGAATTCGACATCCCCAGAATAGCACCTTTTAAAATTTCTCGAAAAAATGACGTCATTAGTATGTTTTTTCGAGTTGGACACCATCTCTAAAACCGAGAATTGGCCCCCTGGTAGACAGCGAGCGTCAGTCTTCGACATTTAGTGCCCTCATAATGTATATTACAACCACGGTTCGTCTTGCTTAGCTTTATAAACAGCTCCAGTACATTCAACTGTTTTATGTTGAGCACGAATATGATATTTAAGTGAAGTATTTCACGATATAAACGAAGTTATTAGTAATGTTGTAACCGTAATAAGTAAAGCTGTTAGGAAGGCTGTGTTAATGTTTTTCAATTATCGTGTCGTTGAAAACTTTTTAGGGCAGACCAAATATGACGATGTAAAATCAGAACTTACGCAAACATTTGCAGATGATAATTTTGATGATGAGGCGTTTGATGAAATCATTCTATATAAAGCCATATCATGGTTTCAAGTCCAATCGTAGGTACACAAATTACAGAGTCTGTCTGCGCAAAGGTCGTCGTTTCAAGAAAACACAATTCACAAATCAAAGAGTATAAATCGAATTTCCAGTATGAGATGCCAAGGCGTATTTTATTTAAAAACTAAAGAAAAGAAAACACAGTGTACAATCCAAAACTCAACAAATTCACTCAGAAATGACGTATCTATATAATCGACATGACATCTCTACTGCTCAGAAGCACTCGACATGAACTCTAACGTTAGCCTTCGACAAATGTCGAATTCGACATCCCCAGAATAGCAACTTTTAAAATTTCTCGAAAAAATGACGTCATTAGAAATTTTTCTCGAGTTCGACACCATCTCTAAAACCGAGAATTGGCCCCCTGCACTCCTATAGGACAGAAGAAACGGCTGTATGTGCTTGTCCCAATCCCTTTGCCTGCTTTCCACGACTTTAGCCAGATATCTCTCCAATGTCTGGTTGAATCGTTCCACCATTCCATCAGATTGTGGCTTGTCCTGGTTTTGTGTGTACCCATCAATCGACAAGTCTCCTGAAAAACTTGTGATTCAAAATTCCTTCCTTGATCGCTGTGAATTTCTAATGGTACTCCAAAACGACAGAAGACTTCCTGAACCAATTTATCCGCGACTGTTGTGGCTTCTTGGTCAGGAATGGCGAAGACTTCTGGCCACTTTGTGAAATAGTCCATGACAACCATGAAGTACTTGTTTCCGCTGTCACTTTCTGGAAATGGTCCCGCAACGTCCAGTGCTATCCGCTCCCAGGGAGCTCCAACGTTGTAAACTTTTAAGGCACCTCTGCTTCGTGTGTGGGGTCCTTTCACAGCCGCACAGCTGGTACATTTGCGACATCAGTCCTCCACATCATCTCGACAGTGGATCCAGTAAAACCGCTCTCTGATCTTCAGAAGAGTCCTTTTTACCCTCATATGTCCTCCTGAGCATCCATCATGGTAGAGCCGTAAAACATCGGGTACCTTAGCTTTAGGGACAACCATTTGTAGATGACAACTGTCCCCTCGAGCGTTTTCCCATTTACGGCACAAGACTCCATCCTGGATCTCCAAACTGTTCCATTGTGCCCAATAATTTTTCGTAATGGAACTCATCGCAGCCACATCACTCCACTTGGGCTTCGGAGCACCAGCTTTGATCCAGTCGAAGATTGGTTTGATATCAGAGTCACTTCGCTGAGCCTGCTGTATGGTTTCCTTCCATTCGTCGCTGAGATCTGTTCTTAGCCTCCTCACAGACACAACTTCCTTAGTTTCTTGTCTGGAACTCTGCATACAGTCTTCACGCCAAGGTCTAGAAAGTTCATCATTGTTACCGCGAGTTCTCCACTGTTGCTGGGCAGTCATATCAGTCGCCTTTTCCCGCTGTGATCGGTCTTCCCTCGGTGTGCGTCGCTTTTTACAATTTGGCCGTAGGTGACCACTGTCTCCACAAGCGTAGCACCTAGGGCTGTACTTTCGCGGACGCTGACGTACAGGTGTTACCACAACTTGCTTTGGACAGCTTAAGCGGAGATGATCCCTTTCTTTACCGGTGTAGCAGCTGGGACTGTACCCTTGCGGACGGTCGTCTGTAGGTGATGCCACGACTTCTCTGGTGGAGTGTGTTCGATGGTCTTGTCTCACTGCTTCTACTTCCAGAGCATGTGCTAAGGCGTTCTTCAGCGTCTCATGATGCCCAAGTCTCACAGCAGCTCTAACCTCCAAGTCGCGTATTCCGTAAATGAACACCTGTACCAGATTTCCATCGATGAGTGCAGGGGCAGACCGGTATGCTTTCCGAACCATCGTTTCAACTTCCAGAGCCCACTGCTGTAAGTTCTCAGCACTTCGTTGAACGCGATCCCTTAGTTTAGCACGGAAAACGTGCTCCAGGTGCGCGTCGCCGTATCTGGACTCTAATGCCTCCAGCAGCTGTTCGTAGGTCACATCCTTCCCGAGTGCCTCAAGAATGGTAAGGGCCTGGTCTCGGAGACCTAAAGTGAGCGCGGTCATGGCTTGCCCTTTGGTCCACCCATTTGCCTTCATAATGGCCTCAAATTGGATTTTATAGGCCGACCACGAAGATGTTCCGTCGAATGGCGGCACTTTAAACCCGCGTACCGAAGGGGCAGCAATCACTGAAGTTGCAGACCCGTCTCCAACCTTAATTTCACTTAAGGCCTTCTTCACTTCGGCGATCTGATTTTCGGCCTTTGCGATACGGTTGTCGTGCTGCTGTACCTGTTCCTTCATCACGCTCAGCTCTTTCCCAACTGATGCGTGAAGATCCTTTATCAGGAGCATCTGTTCCTCTTGGCGCCGGACCTGCTCCTCTTGACGGCGAGCCTGTTCCTCCTTGTCCCGTTGCAACTGCTCCTCCAACCGACGGGCCTGCTCTTCTTGACGGCGGGCCTGCTCTTCTTGACGGCGAGCCTGCTCCTCCTGAAGGCGAGCTTGCTCCTCCTTATATTGTTGCCGCTGCTCCTGCAACTGGCGAGCCTGTTCCTCCTTGTCTCGTCGCAACTGTTCTTGCAATTGGCGTCCCTGTTCTTGCAGCAGCGCCATTAAGGCAAACATGTCTGGCACTGCTGATACTGGAGAAACGCCATCAGATGAGCCAGCGACTGGCTCTAACGTAGGCTGGACACCGCTCGGTGTCTGTGTCGGAGAGTCTCCGAATCGCCTTTGGTCCATACCTTGCTGCCGCTGACTCCTCGAACGGTACTATCCGTGTCGTCCTTCGGTAGAATCGGCATTATTTATTCCCGCTTCTGACACCAAATTGTTACGAGCTGAGTATGGGATAAATAAAAACACTACCAATTAAACGCACGAATTAACTTTATTACTCAATAAACACTTATTCACAATCGCAAATCACTATTGAACACTTTATCGTACTAGATTTCACTTCGATCCTTTCGTTGTCTCGCTTAAAAGTAGACTCACTCACTTCGTCCTCAATCGGTCCTTTTATACCCAAGCAAACAAAAGACATTCGAGTTATTTCTCTATTATTCAAGAAAGCATCCACAAAAAACATTGACAAAAAATAAACTTAAAGATAAAAGAACCGACAAGGAAGAAGTTACTTAACGTCGTCGGCATACGGTCGAAATTACAATGACAACTGCCGGTGACTCCCGGCGCCTGACCTTGAATACAATGTAAGTTCTATACCTACTACGGAAATAGGTACCTAAAAGAATGAACTCGTATTTTCTAGGTACTACACAGTTATTAGCGCGGTTTCTCGAAGATTCTAGATGACCGTCGTAACAATAATATTATATATTAAATGTGGGATGCATTATGCATCTTAAAATAAAATATCAAAAGGTTAACGTAGGTAAGGGTAACGTTTTCCTAGCTAGTCTCGTTGGTCTAGTGGTCGTAGTGAGCAAGAGGTTCTGGGTTCAACTCCAGGCTCGAGCAAAGTGTTACTGGGTTTCCTCTAGGATTCTCTCAGTAGCAGCGTGAAGTCTGGATCTGTGGCTGTTTGATGGCAATAAGCTCACCCCATTTACTGAGCTACATCAATGATATTGTAATGTAATGTATAGTTTGGTTTTCCGAAAGCCCCTAATTGAAAAAGTCTGCAGACTAATTATAATGTTACAGGTAATCAGTCGTCCGAATGTCTGACCTCCATCCGTCTTACCGAGGGGTATCGTATTACCCAGTACTAAATAGGCTTTGGAGGTCTAATAATCTATGCATCCATAATTGGGAAAAGGCGGGGCAGATGATAAGTGATGAGACTTTTAGGCAGGCGTATCTACAATAATCTACATCTTTATTTGGTGGTACGATACCCACTTGCCTCGGAAAGCCGTTGGTCTTACGCCTGATCTCTCTCCGGTCGCGTTGGATGGCTGTCCCAATGGACTATGAGAGTAAAGGAACAGAGAATGCACCTGTGTCCGCGCCAATGGCTTATATCCTCTAAGACTGGCCGCTATGATCAAAAACGGTCAGGAAGACTATAGAATTACTTTTTCACGTATTTTGCAAACAGTTCAAGGTTTCAAGGAAAAGATTGTAAGTATTGAGATCAAAATCAAAATATATTTGTCTAGCCGATCAAAAGTATTCATTTATTTAGACACGGAGTACTATATTGGTTTAGCCTTGCAGTTGTGAGTATATTTTACAACCATAACTAACTTAAGGTTATATTTAATCATACGCCATATTTGATCAGATTAGATCATGTAAAACTGTGGATAAAACAAAGTTTTATTTAACACGGTGTAGGCCTTTTTTTTGTGTGTGGGAAAATCATCATTGTCAGACTTCTACTGACTAAAAACCACCCATGTACCTTCGTAGACCTTGTGCCGAGGCCGCGGTATCTCTTTTGAACAACCCGCAGGCCCAACGCGCCCCGCAGCCCCGATGGGCCCCGACGGGTACACGGTCACAGTATATTTATACTGTGACACGGTGTAGGCCTTACCAAGATGTATGAGATGAACTTCCTATCCATCTATTAGTTTCACTTACATTCCCACATCCCCTCTATATTAGAAAGTAGTAATAAGTGAAAATCGAATCAAGAAAACATAAATAAATGATACAGATAACTAAGTTATTGGTTTTAAATCACATTATTCCCTACATCGCACTGAACTCAATTTGAAAGATTGGCTCGAGCACCGAAGTGCAATAAGGTGATGGTATAAAGGCGAGATTGCATACCTGTGCCACAACCTAGGGCTGGCACACACACTCGCTATTTATATCGATACTTTACAACCTATCATTATACTTTAATAGCATGGTGTTTTAACGAATAAAATACCATTACGTGTGTCTTGCATTTAATAATTATTTATAATCTTTCTTAATTGGCGTATTTATTTAAAGTTAACATCCTCTCCATTTGTTATCTTTTTTCTAAGCCTTTGAAAGTGCCAATGCTATTATTTACCGACAATTACGTAGAAGAAACCTTAATTATTATGCTATAAGCCATCGTTTATGCAAAACCTTTAGCTGGCTGTTAGGGTCTAGAATTTTTATAAAATATTATTTAATTAATGTATAAAATTACGCTTAGTTAACAAATGCCGAACACAAAGATCCGTTGACATTTAAACACAGCTGTTTACCCTAGAATATCGTTACATACAATTAATCGTTATTCATAATTCTTTTAAAACATGATTGCCATCAAAACTACTATTTGCAACACAAATGATTAATACGGCTAAACAACGTTCGGATCAGAATCGGTTCGGAATCAATTTAGCGTGGCGTTTGCCCACTTATCGAGCATTGTTGAACTGAGATACTCGCTTTGTGACGTTTCCCATCCCTACAGGCGCCCAGCGGGGGGTGTTCGATGATTGATGGCTGGCCGGCTGCACGCCGCGTCGGAGAGGGACGGAGATATCGGTGAGGTGTCGGGCCTCTCGCTTAGATGCACAGCGGGCTGGCCTCGTAATTGAATGGCAATTACCTGGGCTGTAAATATGACACAAGCGCGTAATTGTAGGAGTGGAACGAGAGCGGCCCGAGACCGCAGTGTGTATGCTGCCTTGCAGATGAAATATTGAAATCACGTGCGTATGTCTCCTCACGCAACCGTGCACCGGCTACTGGAGCTTTATTTGGAGCATGACAACTTTAATTTCATTAACATTTTTGGTTGTTTAACAACAAACAAATGCGTTTTACCGTGAAGGTTTTTTTAACAAATAGTATCATGTTTAAGGCATTGTTAACGTAAATAGGATGATGTTTTTAAAGATACTTGACTCCGGTTTACGGTTGGGTCACACTCTATAAAAAATGTTAATATTTTATGACACTATTTTATTCAACCAACGAGACGTTTTTTAGATTGGGCCTCTTTTTACTGTTTGTCATCCCAAACTAGTCCACACCCCTATGTCACAAAATAAATTAAATATTCCCAAGCCAGTCAATGGTAAAAAATGGTTGTTGGTCCAGACTACAAAATATTTTATTTTTTTCAAGTAGAACTAAAAATAGTTCAGGGATCTAGACTATCTCCAGTACGTGTAAAGTTGTTTCTTTCTTGAATATCTTTCTCAATTATTAATATTTGATATGAATCTTTCAGCATTATCAAAATATCTAATCAAAAAAGTGCAAAAAGATGAGTAAAAGTTTGTAAGTAAGTTCAAAATCGACGCAGGTATGAGTTTAATCGCGAAAGAGAACTAAGCATTTACTTAACAGGTTTTTTGCAATATGCAAAGATCTATACCACGTTCTTGAAAAAGCCCAAAAGACGTCATTCAGACTGAAATCTGATTTAGACAAACGTCAGTAAAAGTAAAATGAGACTTTAGACTACCTACGATCGACTGCTATGTATACAGTTGACCTCATTTCGAACATTGTAAATCATTGTCGATTGATCCTTACATTACGTCATCAGATTGAGTTACTAAGCCGATCCAAAGCCGCGGGCAACTCGAAGTGAAAGGCTTAGCAATACATACCTAACTAATTAAATACTTGTTTCTTGCAACTACGCGGATATACAAACATAACATCACGCCTGTAATTCCCAAGGGTTAGGCAGAGGTGTAGCTATAGTAGGTACACCCACATTTCACCAGTTATGATTCAGACCCATGTCATAGGGGGTAAGCCTATTTTGTACTGAGAAATTCCTGATGGAAAAACACAATAACACTTTTCCCGACCCGAGAATCAAACCCACGAGTCACGACCATTGCTCGGCAGTCGCGCTTGCGACCACTAAACCAACGAGGCAGTCAATGCGAACATATTTAGCGAATAAAATTATAGGAAACATCTTCAAAACAACTAGTTTTTAACTTTTTATACATATGCACATAGTCGTTGGAAAGTAATGGTGTTTATTTTTAGCTGTTAATTAAATTTTTAATTTACATACAAATAGTGGGCACATGTCGGTGATGCGAGGCAACTGTTACACCGTTGCGCCCCGGGCCCCAGCGGCCCCGCGCTGTCGGGCCCTGCCGGCCGCCCTCGCCACCTGTCTCACGCACTGGGGTGCTCACAGCTCACACAGATATTTGCAGTATGCACCGCACTACACACTTCATGCCAACTAATTAAGCACCCCACATTGTTGCCTACCTACGTACCTACTTGTGCGTAGGTACTCCAATTATTTTATACGCCCTAGTAACAGTTCACTTTAAAATTCTAAAATAATCAAATTAACAGCCTATACCTCGTTTGTCCTATGTTCACAGTACACGCCACGCCACGATAGACAGTGCCAATTAAAAAATATTTTTAGTTTTTAGAACATTGATTCAATTAAAATTCAACGCAGCTAGCTAAATCTAACGCGTGCCATACCTACATGACAAAATGCCAGGAGTCAGGTTTTAATTGGCGTGGTGTCGAGTTCGGACCAGAGGAGTGTGAGGGGAGGGCGCGGGCCGCGGGAGGATCGCCCGACACTCAGTAACTCAGTCAGTTTTTCTCTCACCCTCTACAGAGCAACAAGTGGTTCGATGAACCGCCGAAATTTGTGAAACCGAGATCACATTATGCTGAAGATGTGACGAAGTATCCGGCCTGGAACATCTCGTTATGGGTGTTAATCAGAGCCACTCTAATATCAATCATTCATTAATGTGATCTCCTGCACAATCGTTCATTTAGAACGTTCTCACGCCTCATTAAAGTCTTTTCCGTGATTCGGCGAGCGCGTCTACCGTTTCCCGGAGCACAATGAGCGAGTGATTCGGCGGCGAATAACGAGGGCATTTTGTCGGCCGCCTCTCACGTCCGACGCCTTCCGACGCTCAATGAAAGTTTACCTGCAGCCGTAACGAGCGATTTGTCCCCTGGCCCCGGCCCCCGCGCCCCCGGGCCCAAATCAAAGCCCATTCACATCTGCATGCCGACACAATGCTGGCAATTAGGCCGCGCCTGGCCCTACAATCGAACGTAATGCGCTCTCGTTCGATGACGCCAAGCTGCTCGTCCTTGATCTCCCGGACCAGTCCCGAAATCACCCCCGTAATGTGTTCTGAGAACTACTAACAATTAACTTGTTGATAAGCACAATGTCTTTTAACTGTTTTAAGAAACAAATGCTCACTAATTTAGTTATCTGGTGTTCCCATCAGCAAGGTGAATAAACAATGTTCTCCGGTTTCAAAATAATTGCTGATAACTTCCGTTGTTATGGATACTTGTATTAGCGATTCGTGTTTTAGAATGGAAACACCAGTATTACTCATGTCGCAATTGAAGTCAAAGTAATTAAGGTCACAAAACATTGGAAATTGTAGTCAATTAAGCTCTTTTTCACAAACCTCGGGCCCTCGTCTGCACTTTCAAGGTTAGGGTCAACCGTTTTGTGCGTCCCCGTCAACGCTTCTTTTGTGAAGGCAATTTGCTTGGCAGAGGTCAACTGTGCACCGTAAATCTCCGCACCTGCCAGTCGCGCCAACTTTCTTCGCTTTGAGTTTAAATACTCCACACATAAACTACTAACTCGTTATTATATTCCTGTCTCGTATTACTTGTAATCATCACTAATCATACGTTTAACATGTGATTAAGAAATAATACAATTGCTGCAGAAAGAGATGGTACACCCGCAAGGCGTGCTTTCTAGAAATTTGGCAGTCGTCCCACTTGAACGTAGATTTACGAAAACAGTATTCCCAACTTTTCATCACTTTGGAAGGAAATCAGAATTCGTTTGAGTTTTATTGCTGATTTTCAAGTTGATCCTTAGTTTCTTAGTTCCAGTCAGTCATACTTTCAATTTCACTATCAGACCCTTCTAAAAAGCACGTAATTTTAACTTCTGGAAAACATACTACCCTCATAGATCATGGAAGAGTCCTAAAGTCTTAAAACACCTCAGAAACGCTAAGCGCTGTAAGTGCAATTACAACAATTTCTGCTCCCAGTTCTACGCGCATTCGAAAGCAGTTTTCATAAACTCGTGTCCCGATCCTGGTAGCCAGCGAGCGTCAGTCTTCGACATTTAGTGCCCTCTTTGTATATTACAACCACGGTTCGTCTTGCTTAGCTTTATAAACAGCTCCAGTACATTCAACTGTTTTATGTTGAGCACGAATATGATATTTAAGTGAAGTATTTCACGATATAAACGAAGTTATTAGTACTGTTGTAACCGTAATAAGTAAAGCTGTTAGGAAGGCTGTGTTAATGTTTTTCAATTATCGTGTCGTTGAAAACTTTTTAGGGCAGACCAAATATGACGATGTAAAATCAGAACTTACGCAAACATTTGCAGATGATAATTTTGATGATGAGGCGTTTGATGAAATCATTCTATATAAAGCCATATCAGTGTTGGAGATGATTTTGCATTCGAAAAACTGGTTTTAAGCAAATATTTGCGCTTTAAGAAATAATTTGTAGTATCTATGTCAACTAGATCTTATTGTACAAGCTGGTACTGTACACATCAGATTTATTTCGGGTTGACATACGGTGAAATCTGTTGATTTATGTCCGGGCACAAGTCACATGTTGGTACATTTTGTTGACAGTAGTCGGTGGAGTGTCCGCTCGCCTCTTGACGAAGTTTGTGTAACTGTTGCTTTGGCACCCGAACGTGCGTACGCGCACGCAAGTTCAAATACTTACCGAATTCCACAACAAAGTAGGTATTGACTGTTTGAATATTTATAGTTTGAGCTTTAGCTATGCTATTTGGTTGTAATAATTTTGTATAGGTACCTACGCGAGATTTACAATTAATATTATTGCATCATATTTTGTGTGCTTCTTGAATTCAAATGAAAAGCATTTGCAAGCTGCATTTTGCATTTATCTCCAAACCCTTTTCTCCCCTCAGAACCCGTACAAGGCAGACTTCCATACATGCGTTTGAGGAATAAGTGATGATTTTGCTACTGTTCCTCACAGACACACGTAGAATCCTTAGAAAGTTCAGTCACACATGGCATACAAACCACCTCAAAAGACACTCCCCATGTGGAGTTACCTCGACAATGATCCAATAATTAACACTCGACAATCGTGCAAATGTCGTGTGGGTGACGACGGCACACGGGTCCTGCCCGACGCGTCATTAAGGAGCATTCACGCCGTCCGACAATATTCTTCATTTGCGTACCGGCCGTCATTTGGCGCATTGTGACCGACGCGCGACACCCGCCCTCCGCTGCAGCGGTGCACTGTGCCACCGCCTTAATTGTACCCTTGTCTCGTTGTTACCCGCTTTAGAGACGTGAATATGTAAACTAATCTTGAAATAAGATGTCTGCTAGCATTTATGACGCTTGCTCAGTTGCTATTATTCCCATTGCTTTCAAAGAACCCTTCAAATAGAACGGGCAAGAAAACTACCTACTAGCTAATCACAAAAGTGCACTCAATAAGAGTAGACTTTACCTTTTGGAGTACAATTTGGAGCCACTTACACGATTGACGAGTATCACACATTATCCTGATTGGATAAGACGTCGCGGAGCGCCGTACGTTTTGGCAGACAGAGGGGGAGTGCGCCCATTAGTCTCTCCGCTATAATACTCATGAAGAGACGGTTACATGAATATAGAAACTGTTATACTAAGGATTATGAAGACTGTCTAAAATACTCCCACAATACCCAAGTGTAGTCGTTAATACAACTTTCACAAGACATCTATTTACATAACCACTCTAATTGAAGCAGCTGTCGATACAATGGCCAAACTTATTATAAATACAATTATTATAGACAGGGAACCATAAAATTATAAAACCATATTAAACCCATTACAATTAAATTAGTCAGGAATAAAGCCCATTATATTAAATTCCCGTGGATCTGAGTGTTCTCACCTCTATTAATTAAGAAATATAATATTGGTAACACATTCACCTGCCCCGGTATCTGTGAATGAATAATTCTAAGTTAATTATGAGCTTTAATGCGGTGTTTTAGAGTGTTATTTCTATTGTACTTTGGATTAATTTAATGTAATAGAGCAACGGGCAGGTTGTGTAACGGTGCATTTGTTGTCGTAATAAAAGCCTCGATATCTTTGAAGTGAGTCACCGATTACCACATTATATTCATCTAGACATAATGCCCATGATTAATAAGGCCCATTAACTTTAAACAAAGATTAATTTGGAAGCGAAGCAGTCTTGTAAGAGATTTCCTTGTACCACGAAAACTAAGGACGTTCGAAAGCATTTTATTTATGAGAGCTGATGAATATTTTATGATAGATTGCACTCTTTAGTGCTGTGTTGGAACAAGTCGCAAAAATACAAGAAGTTTCTGAAAATACAGTGTTAGAAAGGCAAAGTGATACAAAATTCAAGCTCAAGGAAACACTGGAAGATTTAGCACAGAAAAAGGAAACACTAAGTAAATGATTTCCAACACTTTCCTTGTAATCGGGTACACTGTAAAAAATTATGTAATTTTACATGCAAAATAATAACATAATCCTGTATAATTTTCTAAAAATCTGGGAAATTTACGGGAAAATATGAAATTTTACATAAAAAATGTAAAATTGACGAAAATTATGTAAAATTTCATATTTTCCGTAAATTGCCCAGATTTTTCGGAAATTTTACAGGATTATATAATTTTTTGCATGTAAAATTACATAATTTTTAGTAAAATTACATAATTTTTAACAGTGTAAAAACGTCAGTAATATCTGACTGCATCTAAGCCACAATTACCTTTTATTAAACACCGATAGCAATGCAGTGGTGGGAGAAATGACAGTTGGCACCTGCGACTGATGTAAATATAAATAATCAATATAAAATGTTAGTAGAATTCCATACTTTAGATTTGCAGCAACGATGCAAAACCACGAAATAAAAGAAATCGACATGAATGAAATGAAAATATAAAATTAATTCTGAAAAGGTATTATTGAGGCATAAATGTCCCACGTAAAGAAGAAAGAAGTTGCCTTAGTCTGTTGAATTGATGTATCAAAAAATGTGAATAAAAATTCGACATCCAGACTTTCAAACACACCAAAGCTTCATAATACGGGCCAGAGGTGCGCGTGTGTTAAAGCGCCCACCTGCGCCCGCGCAGTTGATCGATCGGGCCAAACCAAACTAAACCGAATTAGCCCGATAATGCTCCATCCGTAAAATTATTGAATTAACCAGAAATCGAGACCGGCCTCTTTCTTGTAACCCGACACGGAATGTGTAATGAGTTTCCTGTCGGGATGGCTAAGGTTATTTTTTGACTCGACTCACTTATTTTTAGGTTGATATGAATTGACACCGAGCAGCAAGTATATTATGGCCTATATGTGCTTTTAAATGTCCATTCAGCAGAATCCGAAAAGGGGAGATGATATGGTACTTATTAAAACAAATCACTTCAAGTAGTACAAATTCATTATTAGAAATAACCACACGTACAACGTTAGTTGTTCCAGAAATCAATTTTGGGACTTTGACTTTAAGTCGATTTCATTCTTCTGTCACATCAACCCGTCCGTGGCTAACTTTGCCACCTTTTGTTTTTCCAAAAGTTCTAAAGCTTCGACTTATTACACCTCAAAAACAGAATTGCATCTGCACTCATTTCTACCATTAGGTCCTTTTTTAAATCATAATACCTACATATTTCGATTATTAACAGATCCATCGATTATTTTTTAGAATATAAGACACATTTTATACTTCAGTTAAGTTACCATCACTAACATTACCTCCACTATCTTTTCTTTCTCCAATCTTTGCAAAAGTTCTAAAGCTGAAGTCACTACAAATGAAAGAATTGCATTACTAAACTCTACCTTCACATGGATCTGTTAGTACAAAAATCTGACATCTGCATCACTATCATTGGCTCCACCAACATCTTTCACTTCTCCAATCTTCTCCAAAAGTTCTTCTAAAGCTCCAACCAAGACTTAAATTGCCTCTACCATCTTTTCCTTCTCAACCTTCTCCAAAGTGGTAAAGCTGCCGACTCAAGTCACCTCAAATGTAGGAATCGCATCACTAATTCCAACCTCAGTTTCAGTTGTAGCCCGTGGGAACAACAAATGAACCTACCGGATTGGGTGCAATAGTCAACGTCTAATCGACTTTAGTTGGCCTAATTGGTTTACTGATCGTTGTGACATTAGTAGACTCTTTTACTTCGAAAAGTAACAAGGAAAAAAGTTGAACAAGTTTGCCAGCTGATTCTGAAACATTTCAATCCATGTAAATCCAACGCTCTTGTGTATCGTATCCCAATAGGCTGTAAGCACTAAAAGGATTCGGGCCACTGATTAATATTCACCAAAATGCATAAAGTGTCCTCGGCAGGCCGGCCGACAGGACAGACTCAATCTATAGCAACGTTGTCGTGTACTGTCACTCGTTTGAGAACATCTGACATCGTCAAATAACTCACTCTGACTTTATTTTACTTCTGTATGTAAATGCACCAATTAGCGGGTCTTACGCTGCTCCGTAGGTAATACTCATTATTTCAAGCTGGGATTTTTTCCTGCGAGCGCACCGCAGCCGCGGCCGCTGTAATTAACCATGAACGGGACGGGTCCTTCAGCGTTTGCTTATTAACGTCTAATCTTTGTTGGCGCCCGTCGATCTTAATTAATTCAATTAAAGTATTAAGGAGTAGGTGAAGGTTGCGGTCCTCTCACTGAAATTTAAAAACTTAACGTCGCCGTCGTCGTAACGACTCACCGAGTATAGAAGGGGGAGGCGAATTAATCAAATAATACCGCGGAGGTGCGGGGCCTGCGGCCCCCCGCCCCCCCCGCGCGGCCCCTCTCCGACCGCGTGGCTCAGTCGCGACCGAAACGCCGCACGGGGAAGTGTCGTCGATCCCCACAAACATTTCTACTTTTTTCGAAGTTCTCTGTACAGTTTTGTTTTAAAGTTTTACAAGGAAGTTTTTATGTGACCAGTCTTTTATCCTGTCGAACTTAAAGGTTAAGAGACTGCGCTCGACGGTGTAGTTTCTTGAGTTCATACGTTTATTGTGTTTTTTTGTTATTGTTAAGTTTTTTTGTTTGGTGCATCGTGCCGGTCCGGAGACCGGCGGGTCCCTTCGAGGCACCAAGCCTGGACGCGCGGCTTACAGACCCCAGAGGACAAAGCCTTTAGGTAACTATCGGGAAGAAGTTGGTGTTTGGCCTGTAACGATCGAACGTCTTGACGTCGAACTGCAATGCAGCATGTTTGTAAACAGACTGCATCAAATAATAACTATGACACGTTGTACATTACAACAATAGCTCAGCTGCTGTATGTGGAACAGTCGATGTGGTGGTGGGGCAGCCGGCAGCCCGGCTCACTCCGCGCGAACTTCAAACTAAACGGCCACGTGCTGCTCAACTAATTGCTTCAAACAGTGATGTGCAATTTGTTGACATGTCACGTTAACCTGTAACTTTCTGAAGTGACCATATCCAACAACCATTACTTCAGCCGAAACTATTTCTGCCCAAGACTGTGTTAGTACCCAAACTTGGAAGTTTTTCTTGTTACTTTTTTAACAAATAGATCAGGATTGCAATTAATTTCAAGGCATTAGATTGCATTAGATAAATCGGGTAACGAACTTTGAATGAGGATATAATTTAAAATTAAAATTAATGTTTGCGAAACGAAAAAACGTGTCCGAATGAATATATTAATTAAAACTTTTATCACCAAAGTAAGACATCATAATAGATTACCCCGTACAGCAGTATCTCCAAAATCATTAATTAATAAGCATCTCGTGAGCACAACACTAATTATTTTACCGTCAGGTGAAACTCAATTACTAAGAGATAATTAAACCATCAAGGATTTATTTACTTTGAACATCAATTTTCTTTAAAATAAACCTACTTTTAATTAAAGCTTTAACGAAAAACAAATAGAGAAGAGGAGAGGCGCGCAACCCTTGCGTACGAGCGCCGTCACCGCGGCCGGGCCCCGGCCCCAACATTGTTATTGAGGACTTAGGCCTATTCGCTCATGAGTCGTGGCCTCGTGGGGGCCGGCCAATCTACATTAAGCCGCGAACTAAACAAAACGTATTATTGCTTGAGTTTGATGAGGATATTACATCAGCTGGGCTGACTAGGTCTCAAATGATTTTATTTGCGAAATTGTGTCATTTAGACCCGGGAGCGCACAAATTATTTCATCAAATCATTCGTAATAAGACGGGTTAAAATTAATTTAAAACATGTCTAAGCAATATTATACGGACCACTTCATTTCATCGTCGGTTTAATTAAAAACGAGTGCCCGCTCCCCTCCCTCGTTTTCGGGTTGGAGTACCCCCTGCGCCCGCGTGGGCGTCTCGCTCCGCTTATATTTAGATAATTGTACAATCATCTAAATTAATGAGTCCTCTCGTCCGGCCCTGGCCTCTATTGTATTATGTTTGTGCTGGCCACAGAACGGATACACGGTGACAATTTTAATTTAAAAATTCTAATTAATCCATTATTCATTTCGTGCTTGACTCTCGAGATCCTAAATAATTTCCGAGGATTTTAATTTCGAAGTTATAATAGATTTAACGTTTCTTAAGATTAAACATGGTTCTTAATGATAATAAAATTCTAAAATATTTAGACAGTTATAAATAATGTCACGCATCTAATACCAGATAATGCGCTTAATTGGTTCTCTATGGTACATGATTAAAATTTATTTGTTGGTAGCACGTAGAAGAGTACAATCTCTGAGGGTGTTCATAACTCCCAGTTGACGACAGTGATAGAGCTCAATGCAATTAAAAGTTTCACTACGTGCGTGGACGAGGCACCGCGCGAATCTACCTTAATTTATGCCAGCGATAAGCCCAAGTTATGAGAGCCAATTAATTACTTATTTTAACTAAGATTCCCATTTGGATATTAAAACGGATTTAGCAGCTGATTCTTTGAATGTCCCAAATCAAATTGTGTCGCTGCAAAAAGTCAACATCAATATATACGAAGTAATTGATTGAATCATGAAACAAAAGCAAATTGATGTTTCGTGCATCGGTTGTTTGTAAACGACAAGCCGGCTGATGGACAAATGGAATTAGCGACGCATCCATCATCGAATGCCCTCGCAAAATTAAATGCATCAAGCAACAGAAGGCTGTAGTGCATGGAGTGGGCCCGTGGGCCGGACAGGCGAGCTCCCCGGAAGCCCCGAGCGATCAGCCTAATGAACCCACACCACCCCGCACCCTGATTTATTAACGAATTAAACGCATTCTGCTGCACCCTCATGAAATCACCATGTACCTACACAAATGGGGTTTGATTAAAGAAAAAGAAGCATCGCCTGGCATAATCATAAACTTTTATTGAATCCACGTTAACTTCCCGAACGGAACCGTCCAAGATTGCAAAGAAAATTGGATGTTCTCTGGAATGATCCAAATACAAGCTGTGTTTCTTTCAATCAAAACTTTGGGAATGCTAAAATCCCTAGAAGAGCTAATGTTAATTTTACTTAGTTTAACATTACTGAGCAGAACATAACCAGTTCCACTTGGCTAACTCTCTACCTACACATTAGTTCCTTACATTTAAAGAGCAACTAAACAACTCGCTTACTATGCAAATAAAGCTTGCATATAGCATGCCAGAGCTACGTAAACCCAACTTCTATTTTCTTAAACCATAATGGGATATTTCGAATAAGTCTATAATATAATTTGTGCGAAATATTCTGGAACCGCTATTTCGTCTGTGATACATTTCGAATGAATACTAATATATTTAATACTGTAGCCAGACGCTATTCTAAAATGTGGGGTGCGACAGGTGTACGTTCCCATGTTTCTCTTATAAAAGCCTTTTATTCAGCGGAGGATGTTCCAACGCCACAAATGAGAGTTGATTGTTCAACTAAGAGGATTACTAAGTATCCATGACATCAATATTTATAATAAGTTTCATTTCACTTTGAGGTCTAAATATTCAGAGTTTAACATTCCTATTGGAGTTATGGTCAAGCAATATGGAATTGGGTATTGAATAAATTGAGACAGCGTACTCGAGTCATATTATTGTTGCATCCATTATTCAGAGCAGGCCGGTAAGGGACGGCGCGCCTTCAGACCTTACATTATTAAACACGCGTTACAGACACGCCGCCCTAAACTCATTCTCGAACGTCTATGGCAAGTCCTGATGGTGAGAAGATTGCCTCCTCGACAACTTCATGGGCTCCACAACTGTTTTTATCTTCGTTTATCAAACTCGCATCGCACGTATATCAAAGACCAGCTGTGTGGCAACATTTATCTTGAGTTATAGCTAGACCGCGAAGTAAATCTCAGACAAACTATTTAAGACTTGAATTGGAATTCTCATTGAGGCAGTAGGCTCTCAGTGGAACACCTGCTATGATATCGCGCATGCCCTCTCCCCAGTCCGTAAGTCCACATTGAGTGAACCGGTTCCGATTACAGGTTATAGCTACCTACTTATCCGTTTGGCGGAAACGAACCTCTCACGTAGGTTGTTGTGCATATTCTTAATACAATGTACAATTAGATTTTTTTGTTTGTAAACTGCTCCAAACAAGCACCTAACAACTTGCTAAAGTTTTTCATCGTCCGATTCTGTTTTGTAGGTCTATAATTTGCTTTGACCATAACTTAGTACTTTAGTATCATCTGTTTACGTATCTAAGTATGGACTACTTATGTCATTATTAGAAAAATTTCGACTGATATTTACAGAACGATTACCAATATTACCCACGTTCCAGGAAGAAGCAATTCAACTCCCATAGAAAAATAAACAAAGTCAACCGAAGTTTATTTGTTCTGTGGGTAAGAGGGTCTCGGCCATGAAATAATGATGTTTGAAGAATTTAGGAACAAGCGTTTAACCTCTATCATAATAACGAGACGCACATTCAAAGTCAAAGTCAAAGTCAAAGTCAAAAATATTTATTTCAAGTAGGCCAGTAACAGGCACTTTTGAATAGTCGAATTAAACTAACTGCGGCACTCAGAGATATCCAACGATTACTCAAGCCGCCACCCAGCAAAGGCCTGACATAGTTTTGTATGACAAAACCGCCAAAAGCCCCTACCAAGCGACGGCCCAAGCAACCACTGAAGCTCTCCGAGTGCGGCAGTAAACTACTGAACTACTGAAGCTAAATAAACTAAGCTACAGTCCCAGTCACAAGGCATAATAACTCGTGAGTGTACTGTAGTTGCCAATTCCAAAGCGTTGGTCTCATGAGAAGAATGGCAAGAAACTTCATGGACACTCTTTTAAAATCGTTTGGGTTTACAATATGTTCAAGGTACAAACATAATCTTGGTATAATACACACATGAAGACTATGCAGATTAGTGTTTGAGATGGTCTTTTGAAGAAAGCACCACACAGATTTGAGTGGACCCGTCCAGTCAGTGCAAGCATTTGTCAGTTATCGTGGAGCTCGACTTATAACTCAAGGAGCTCAACGTCACGACGATCAATACCAAAGAAAGGACATTTGGGTGGGTCGCTTAAAGTACTCAAACTGCCAAACAATCGTTAAAATTAAATAAAAACCCACACGGTCCTCACATTCACAATATGAAAATAATAAAATACATGAAGATCATGCAGATTAGTGTCTGAGATGGTCTTTTGAATAAAGTACCACACAGATTTGAGTGGACCCGTCCAGTCAGTGCAAGCATTTGTCAATTATCGTGGAGCTCGACTTATAACTCAAGGAGCTCAACGTCACGACGAACAATACCAAAGAAAGGACATTTGGGTGGGTCGCTTATAGTACTCAAACTGTCAGACAATAGTTAAAATTAGAGAAAGACCCACATGGTCCTCACATTCACAATATAAAAATAATAAAATATTTGTCATATTAAATAATCATGTCAAGTTATTAAATGTCAATATACACAAAACTAAATGAAAAATAAAATATGTAACAAGTAAATATTGATCAAAAAAGCAAAAAATAATATCATACTTAAAAAAGTAAATAATGTCATTGTGTATAAAGAAAAATCATAAAATGTCAAATTGTAAATAATGTATAAATAATTAAAATGTCAAAGTGTAAAAAATAAAAATAAAAAGGTATAATTAATAAAAAGATATAAAATCAATTCACCTTCAATTCAAATTGGAGCAGTTCAATCCCAAGCTTTTTTGTCCTCTATATAATCTTTAACAGCATAAAAGGCTTTCTGGCAAAGTTTACGTTTTATAAAAGATTTGAATTTATTAATGCTTAAATTTTGAATGTCGCTTGGAAGTTTATTATAAAAGCGAATACATTGGCATCTAAATGATCCACCTATTTTCTTGAGCCTTGTTGTGGGTACAATAAATTTATGTTTATTTCTTGTATTTATATTGTGAATATCACTATATTTCTTAAAAAGTTTAATATTTTTGTGAGCATACAAAAGATTTTCATAAATATATTGAGAAGGAACAGTCATTACATTAATGTCCTTAAACTTTTCTCTAAGAGAGTGTCTCGGACTCAATTTATAAATTGATCTAACCGCCCGCTTTTGCAAAACAAAGATGGTCTGAATATCGGCAGCATTCCCCCACAACAGAATGCCGTACGACATTACGCTATGAAAATAACTGAAGTACACTAATCGGGCTGTCTCTACATCGGTTAAATTACGAATTTTTCTAACTGCGTATGCCGCGGAGCTCAGTTTCTTCGACAATTTATCTATATGGGGTCCCCACTGAAGTTTAGCGTCTAAAGTTAAACCCAAGAACACCGTGCTATCTTCCGGATTCAACTCTTCGCCCTTCACCAACACACAAGTTTTCACCTGCCTAACGTGAGGTAGTGTAAACCTTATGCATTTAGTTTTTTTTTCATTGAGGAGTAAATTATTAGCGTTAAACCAATCCACTATTTTTGAAATCGCGCTATTTACATCGTCAATAACTGGCTGCTGACGTTTAAGTTTAAACAAAAGCGAGGTGTCATCTGCAAACAACACAATATCGTGGTTATCCTTTATGAGGTAAGGCAAGTCATTAATATAAATGAGAAACAAGAAAGGGCCAAGAATTGAGCCCTGCGGGACTCCCATTGTTACAAAAGATCCGGGAGATCTTTTCCCGTTGACGTCAACTCTTTGGATCCTATTACTCAGGTATGAGGCAAGAAGATCCAGAGCGTTGTTCCGAATTCCGTAGTGGCGGAGTTTCCTGATTAACGTTTCATGAAGAACGCAATCAAATGCCTTGGATAAATCGCAAAAAATGCCTAAAGCATCGCATTTATCCTCCCATGCACTATAAATATGTCCTAAAAGTTCGACACCGGCATCAGCAGTTGATCGACCCTTCGTAAAACCGAACTGTTTGTTATGTAATAATTTATGTCTATTAAAAAATCTTTGCAATTGGTCTAAAATCAATTTCTCAAAAACTTTACTAAAAATAGGCAGCACTGAAATAGGTCTATAATTTGTGGGGTCTGATGTACTACCTGCTTTGAATAAAGGAATAATTTTGCTATTTTTCATAAGATCAGGAAACTCCCCACAATCAATACAATGATTAAAAATAGAAGCCAAGGTAGGTGCCACAATCTCAATAATAGACTTGGCAACTTCTACAGAATTACCCCACAGATCTGCAGTCTTCTTAACATTTAAGGTTTGAAAGGTTTTGACTATATCTCTACATGAGACATGTTCAAAATGAAATTCCGAGTCACAAGCTTTAACATTTTCCTTTAGCAAAGATTCGGCAACTGAAGGTGACGAGTTTAGGGATTTTGTCGTTGAAACGGGAATGTCAGAAAAGAAACTTTCGAAAGCTGCGGCAACGTCCGAATCGGATTTAATTACTCTATCATTAATAGTTAAGCAGTAGTCACTGTTACGGTTACTAGACCTTCCCGTTTCATTATTAATAATATTCCATGTCGTTTTAATTACATTATTACTGTTTCTAATTTTCGAGCTCAAATAATGTGACTTGGCAATACAACACACTTTTTTAAATAGCTTTGAATAGTTTTTAACATATAAATTAAATTCAGCAGTATTTACAACCACTCTTTCATTGTACAGCTCATAAAGCCGCTTTCTACTCTTGTGAATACCAATGGTAGCCCAATCACTGAAAGACGCGTTACAATTTACTGAAATAGTCTTGGGAATGAAAGTAGAATCAAATTGCTTACAATACATATAAAAAAAGTCTTCATATTGATGATGAGTATTGTCAGTAGACAATAACGGTAAACTATTCATAAGTTTACTTTTAAATGTTTCCAAGCGTCCTGCAGTCTTAGGGTTAACAGTGATATTTTTTTTAGCCACTTTGATTTTTTGGTTTTCAATGGTAATCATTTGACCGCAATGGTCTGAGTCTAGAACATTTATGATTTCCTTATGAATTGGAATGACATCGGTATAAATATTGTCTAGACAAGTGGCACAAGTAGGCGTTATTCTTGTGGGCTCCAAAAATAGGTTCATGAGATTGTAGGACTGAAATAGACTTATTATTTTACTACATGAACTAGACTTTTCTAATAAATTTACATTAAAATCACCGCAAGTGATAATGGACTTGTTTGTGTTACAAATCTTGTGTAAAACTTCATCCATTACTTTCTCAAAGCAGTCATACAATCCCGAGGGGGGCCTGTACACACTTAATATAATGAACTGCTCCAATTCTATACAGGCTATTTCAATATTGCGTTCAACAGATAGGCTCACAATGTCCTTTCGGTCTTTAAATTTAATCTGATTATTTACTAAAATTAGTGATCCACCATGAATGGCATTAACTCTGTTGAATGTGCTACCAACCTGGTGATTACTAAAACTAATCATGAACTGGTGGCTTTGAAGCCAATGTTCTGTAATACAAATTATATCAATATTATTTAAATTCAAAAATAGTTCCAATTCTAAATCTTTGTTCCTCAGTCCCTGAATATTCTGATGCACCAGGTTGATACTATTTGATTTTAAGCTCTTTTTATTAGGCAAAGTTTTTTGACACTGTTCATTATTGCTAGAGTTTGCCTCTATTGTCCTATTCTCTAATTTAAATGATTTTCAATGTCAATATTATGCACTAAATTTCTCACTGGATTATTCAACATGTCATGGTGCTCAATAGAAGCAATCTCTTTTGCTAAGTTCTTGGCTGTTATACAAAAATAATAAGACAGTGACACCGCTATCTGTCGTTTACAATACCTAGAAAGATAGTACCTATCTACTAGGAATCTATCTTTTGTCAAATATAAATTATTACCAACATAATTATTAATATCAAGTAAATGAAACATATTATTATTGAATGTCAAATTATGCAATGTCATGTTAATTTCAAATCTTAAGAGGTTTTCTTCCTGTGGCAAACTTTGACTGTATGGGAATGTGAACATTAGAATTTTTCCTAACCTAAGTTTACTTAATGAATTAAAATATTGGAACAATTCCCCTTTGTTCACATTACCTCTATTACCAACAAATATCAGTAATATGGAGTCTTGGTTGAAATTGTAATTAATAATTTTTCTCATAATAAAATTCAAGGAACAGCCAGGCATACAAAAATTAATAATTGAAGATCCCGGATTCTTACTTGTCAACAAGCGGCCTAAATCCTTTCCAATTTCATCAGAAAAAATTATAATTTCCTTATTGACAATCGGTTCTGTTATACAATTAATATTTTCAAATAGTAAACTATCACAGGACTGTGGTATAGTTGTGTTACATACAGACAATGAATGGGCCAGTGTGGGTTCAACAGATGGACTTGTGCAATGATCACAGTTGCTACTTTGTGTACTTACTAGCTCATTCATAGCCAATACATATTCCTTTAATTGGTTCTCGGAGGCTGTATATTTAATGTTAAGTGAATTTAGTTTGTCCTGAAGACGGTTAATTTCACATTGCAAGTTCTCTGTGTCTATTTGGTATTTCCTTTTACTTTCATTTAAATTTAAAGAATACATATCTAATTGACTTAAAAGGTTTAATCTTTCCCTATTTAATTTTACATTTTTAATGAAAAATTTTTGCTTCTTTACCATTTTCTTAGTTTTTACAATGTATTTGTTTATTTTAATGTATTTTTTTAGTTTATTCTTACTCGAAAAAACCCGCACTGATTTATTAGCCTTTGGGTCATCCTCAACTGTCAAATCTATAGTGTCAGGTTGGAATTTATTAGAAAACATTGATGGAACAATAGGCACCAATTCACTGAACAGACTTTGGTTTAGTGAGGCTGTGATGTTAAGGTTTGTTGTCTCAAGATCTGAAATTTGACTTCTAGCCTCGTGTAGCTGTTGTTGTAGAAGATGTTTGTGACTTAGAGCTTGTTCATACTCTACGCTACACTGGCTAAACCCGTCCACAATGAGTTGGAGCCTATCCCGGTCCTCTAGGGCATCAGTAAGCTGAACATAAAGCTGAGCCATTTCATTTTTTAACTTATTGTTCCTCTCATGGGCTTCAGAAAGCACCCTTTCATTGTCATCTATTTCCCTGTTTAGTTGAGAACAGGACTCCTTACACGCTTTTAGTTCGCTCAAAGCCTGTGTGAGTTTGGACTCTTCGAGGCGAGCGCGCATACTGCGTGTCATCATCATGATTTAGGAGAATAGAAACAAGATAGGAAAATAATAGGTGCAGTGAAATTGTATGAGAAACGGTTAATTGAAAAGAAAATGAAATTTAGTTAAACAAAGAAGTTCTGTCACTCAGCCAAACAGGTTATGTTTACTTTTCAAAAGTCATCGGCATCAAGTAGCAGTAATAATAAAATTGATCCAGTTAATTGAAAGTATATAAGAGCACGTAAACAATATACTACCAAGTATTAATAAGTTATATTGTACCTGTTAATAGGATGACAATGCAAGATTCCTTCGAACCGGTATCTGTCAGTTTCACAATTGGTTTTTTTTTCACTTTATTTGCGTTAATTCACCACTTATACACTATAACTCACAATATGTTTGTTCTATACAACTTATTTGATAGTAAATAGGCCTTATTAATAAGGAAATACAATATTTAAAATTAAAATTACATGGACAAATTCAAATCAGCTGTTAGCTGTAGTGTTGCCACAGGAAAAAAAAAAAACACCACATTCTTTGATTTAAAGAATTTTAATATAGCCCAGACAGTTGAGAAGAAAAACAGAATAGATATAACTACACAAAGTACTTGGGGATTGTCAAGCTGAAAATATCAGACAATTTCTAATAAAATCCTCAAGAATTTGTGATTTAAGATTTCAACATATTTACTGAAGCTGCAAAAAGCAATGAGGAAAACAGAAATAATTCTTCTGAGGAAGACATTCCTTTCAAACAATGCTGGCCTTATTCAATCAAAATAAGTGCACTTCTCGCTATCTTAATGGTAGTTTTCGATGTCGATGATTGAAAGCTTAAATTGAATTGTGAATGAGGGCAAGGGACAGCTGTTATTGTGCCTTCACCAAAGAGAGACGGATGATCTCCTTAATTTCTCTCTGCGTGCGGCCACTCAACTTGTGCCAGTCATCCCATTTGATTGTTGAGGATATTTCGTGTCGTAATTGGTACTAATTATTGTTTTGAGGGCACTCTGTTATATGGGCTGTTGTAAAATTCATGTGGTTTTAATCGTGATGGATTATGATTTATTGATTGTCTAGGTGGCACTTTTTTTATATGTTTTTAATGGACTTTCAAATCTAGAAGAACAAGATTTATCAATAAAAATCCATTGAGTTCAAATTTTTTATTTGCTATTAACCGTTCACTTATGACATATCAAGACACATCTAATACACTTACGACAAATGGCAAAACAGGTTCCATACCGATCAAGACTTTTTATTAGTGAGGTTGCCCAAGAGTATCTTTAAACAGGAAAGTGGTTACATGATAAGGAAACTCAAACACATAAATGAATTGCATCAATTTCTGGACTGGAGTGGTTCCCACTATAAAATGAATGCAAGAACAGAAGAATGGACGTGGCAATTAATAGCTGTTCTTAGCTGATAATGGCAATAAGCTTAGTAAAGACGGAGCCCATATTTCACCGGTTGCCATGGTAACTGGCACGCCAAACACGAACAACGAGGATATATAACAGTAGTTAGGTGTCGATATCTGGTGCGCATCTACACTACACTATAATAATATCGTAATGAGTGCAACCAAAGAGCTTTTTGGAAAGGATCATCGATAAATTATGTATCAAATCGAAAAACTCGAGCGAACAATAACATTGAAACCTGTTGTCAATATAAAAATCAATTTGACTGTTGCTCATGCAAAAGTTCATTGACCAATTATTTGTTTCATGATCGAGATTATTGTTTAAAGATTTAGTCTAAAGCAAAATAATCGCTACCACCACAATCTCCACGACGAATTGGTGGCAGTAAAACTGTTTGTGAAAATTTGCATTTTACTGCAAATCAAATGCGGTAAGTTTGCTATGACGAAGTCACTGTTCCAGCGAATCAAAATATGGACCTGTCTGTCATACATTGGAAATCAGAGAATATAAAATATCCCCATATAAGAAATAGTTTTAAACTACAAACTATCGCCAAAAACAGAACATCATCCAATAAGTCAAGTTACGAGTAAGAGCATAATAACATACCTACTCATTGATATCAAAATCATAAGTCTGATTTAGAACAATTTGTTGCTTCATTATCGGGGCGTCCGGAGCGCTAACAGCAACTAAGTAGATAACAATCAGCTGAAGGCTTGTTCGAGACACGAAATTAATTAAAACAAGTTTGTTCGCGGATCCTATGCAGGGCGAACAAAGCCATGCTGAGTCACTAGGTAATTACACCACGGCAGACGCCAGCGAGGCGCCTCAAATCTAACATTATCTTGGGCCCCTAAACTATAAGCCTCGGAAGAACACCAAGGAGACGCAACAACTAGTCAATGATAACAGATAAATGAATTAGCCCCTCATTTGCAAGTCACGACAAATATTAATTGAAAATTGAATCACTCGAAGACGACGGTTCCAAAGGGTTAAAAAATGTCCTTTCATTGGCTCTTTGAATTCGCCAATATTCTTTCTGAGGCTTTCCTCTCTGATGAATATTGCGGTGATCGCGCCTTGTCATCGGGAATTTTAATTATATTCAGTGATTAATTATGTGTAACGAGCAAAGCCGGGGTGGGGTTCGTGATAGCTGATTGATGAGGAGCCAAGAAGTTCTCAGTTTTACGCGGAGCTCCTTTCCGCGGCATTGTCTTGTGTTTAATTGTTACTTTAAACGTTATATTTTGTTTCATTGTTCCCTCATAGTGGGCGATGTAATTTGATTTATTCGGTACACTGAGTCATTGTTGTTATTAATTTTATAATGGTGAAGACAATGCTGGTGTTTACGATGAGCCGTCGCACGTTGAGCTGAATCATCATGTATATCAACCTAATTATTTTATGTATTTCATCTAGTGTTTTTATAAAATGCTCAACCTCATTTATTTGAATACTTGGCACTTTCTGGCAGTTTCGCAATAACCTACAATTTGCCTAGCCCGTTGTTTCTCTAATTTCATTTCCTATAAGTAGGTGAGTCGACTTGTTGGATGAAGCGTGTTTACTTCAAGACATGGCTTATCTCCACCTTTTAACACAATGAGCCATCTGTTACTGTGGCGACGACTGACGATATCCGTGACCTCATGACAGGAATACCTTCGCTATTATGATGCTTTACTTACTTAGTTATAGCTGCTAATTAACTACTTCTCACAGATAAATCATCATGCATGGACAGCGTGAATTTACACGTCGGGGTCGTTGAAAACAGAATGAATGTGATTATTTCAATACAATGTAAAAAAATTGTAAGGGAAACATAGTGTTGAAAAGAACCTGTTGAAGTATCTGTCGGCTGCATTTTATTACATTCTTTGAGAGGTTTTCAAGACTAATAATATTAAGATGAATATGAAAACTATTCGAAGTTGTTTAACGGTGAAAGACTAATGAAGAATTTAATCCCAAGCCCAAATATAAAACAGTTATTGCTGATAAGGAACTTGCCGAGAAAGAGGAAAACCAAACTGACGTTGAACAAGCAAATTATAATGAGTGGTGACGAGAGTTTCACGATAATAGTAAATACCCGTGTCATGTAATATCGACTGAATAGATCGGTCCACTCCGAATGTAAATAGATTATACTGAGTGCTCCCCGCGGCATATATTATTAAACAAGCGATTACCCTCTAAATTTAGATCTGCATAGATACCGAACGATCCGGGAATCGCTAGTACACGCTCCTGCAAATCCGACAGTTTTGACAAATTATGCGCATTCATTTGCACTGCCATAAATTCCGACCAAATTGTCAACGAATACAACGATCCTAATACGCTTAACGAGAGGAGAGGCACAGACGCAGGAGTCACATTGGACGACCTCACACAAAAAAATAGTTATTTGTTGAAGAATGGTGTTACAGACATTTTTCTTAAGAGATTAATACCTCGCGAGTAATTTGCACACAAACGTTTGTAATTAAAACAGTGTTTACGTCATAATTCTCGGCTCGCTTCCCACGTCGCGCTGTTTTCTGTAGTTTATCTAATCTGCTCAGGGCGGGTTATTTGCACTATGATAAAACTGCGAATGGCCCTTAACGGATCGGCATTTTGCAACACTGTTCCACTTCCAGTTTACAATATTCGTGCGAGACATTCTTTGCTTCTAAACGTGTATCTGACGCCAATAAAATTGGGCGTATTGCTTTTTTGAATGATCTGAATCTAAATGCAATATAAACATGTTTGGGGGGAGCGGTGGGGACCCCGACTCCAGGGGGTGCCATCCAAATTGGCAACGGTTCACAAGGGTTCTTCCCATACGTTAAATACGCAATTTGGTGCTCTATACAATCAGCCAAATGAGCTGGCGTCGATGCAATCAATTACGCATCTTTTTTATTTGGGGTGGAAATCGACGAGTTCACTAGGTCACCATTCATTGCAGATATTGTAATAATTTTTTATCGTTAAGTGTTATTATTTTCTTTTGTTGTTTTCTGATGGATTTTTGTTAAAACGTTATCCTAAACAAATAATGACGTGCATTTTATTGCGTGCGGATGCTCTTAATTTGAGGCAAGTTTGTTAAATTGGAGCTTGCCTTTATTTACCTGGGTGGCCAATTAAGACGTCTTGATAGACTTCACTAATTAACATTAGGGTTGACAGTCGGCGACAGAACTGTCTGCAACGTATCCAATCAAGTAAAAAATAAGCAACAAGCTGATTAAAAGTCCATTAATTAAGAATTACGACCCAGTTACAAAAAGACCACTCTCTCACAAACTATTTAGCAAATGTGGACAAACGTTATAAAACCACGCGCGAAATTAGCAACATTAAACGCTTACATGTCGGCCCACATTTTTCAAATTGTCCACTAACTAACGTTCATTGTATTTTTTTATAATGTGTAACCATGTTATTTTGTACTCGTGAGCGAGAGAGCCTCGCTTGCCAAGGTTGGTCTTTGGAAGGGTAACCACCCAGTAATACCAAGTTTTCTCCGTGCCTCGGAATGAACGTTAAGTCGTTGGTCCCGGCTGTTATTTGTAGACGTAACAGGTAGTCAGTGTCCCAAAAGTCTGACAACCACTTTTACCAAGGGGTATCATATTACCCAGAACTAACTTTATTATGGAGGTCTAGTAAAATACTGGTATTCAGCTGCATCCGGTTAGACTAGAAGTCGACCACGACATATTATAGTTGGAAAAAGACAAGGCAAATGATGTACCCCTCGGCGACTACCAATGTTTCTACCTTGCTAAGCTTAAATTTAAAAGCCATTTTCATTAGACTAGTGTAATATGTATAGCCATGGAGAGAGCTATGCTCGGAGTTTCTTTGTGCGACAAAATCCGGAATGAGGAAATTCGCCGAAGAACCAGGGTCACCGACATAGCTCGCAGAATATGCAAGTTGAAGTGGCAATGGGCAGGCCACATCGCTCGAAGAACAGACAACCGATGGGAAAGAAAGGTTCTCGAGTGGCGACCACGAACCGGAAGACGCAGCGTTGGTAGGCCTCCCACCAGGTGGACCGACGACATCGTGAGAGTCGCGGGCAACCGGTGGATGCAAACGGCAGGCTGCCGTTCTTTATGGCGTTCTATGGGGGAGGCCTTTGTCCAGCAGTGGACGTCTAATGGCTGATGATGATGATGATGATGAATATGTATAGGATTTCCTATTTATGTTAAAACCAATGTATTTACGGCCACAATTACGCGCGACTTCTCGCCGTGAAATGCGTTTCCGTGCGAATGTTATCAACACAGGTTATCAGGTACAATCTTCCGTTCACTCTCTCCTCTATTGTATGCGAAATTTCCACATTCGCTCTGATATCGTTACACCGTGTTAATGATAGGGATCTTTTAGTAATTATCATGGGGGTCAACTTTAAAAGGATAGGTGAAAAATGGTCGACATAGACATACTTTGAACAGGTGGCATAACCGCCATGGTATAGGTTTTCAAACATTTTAAGTCATTCAAACCAGGATCAGTGGTGATAAAAAAAAACTAAAAGGGTCTATTTGACGATGTCCGAATAGCCATTACTTACCGAATTTTGAAAAATTGAACTGGATTTGTACGAAAGTATCTGACTAAGTTAACCGGAACTTCAATCGTACGTGGGCATCAGGCCCTGAGCCACATTGTTTTGTAATCCGTAAATAAAAAAAATCAAAATTGGGACAAGGGCAATGGATATGGAGAAAAATGTTGAAAGTAATAGAACATCGGAGGAGTAGGGGATAACTTACAGGATTAGCAAGAAATGGCAGTGATAGTAGCCATGATGGATAGAACACCAAACAAAACTATGGTGTAAAAGATGATAGGGTTAGGAACTTAGGACGGAGGTGAATACTTAAAGGACGGTTGGAAGAAAATTACAGGAAAAGAAAACTAAATATTTCTTAGTAACTTCTTCTTAAAATTATGTTAGTCAGAAAAAATCTTGAACAAAATGCAGCCTGGTAATCCTTCCTGCAATTGTAGATACGCCCTGAATCTTTGCGATCATCCTCCGTTGCCACGTTGAAATGCTGCACGGACCCTAAATACATTGAGATTAGAACAGAACACGATGACAATAATAAACGAACTCTTTCATCTTCTCCTCACATCCCATGACGAATTAACTGCACTAAAGACAGAATCATAAGAGCTTGATCTAGATAAGAGACAACAAATAATTTGAATTTATTCAACGCACCTGCGTCGCCATAATCTTTCCGATAACAAGCCCAACTTCGTGACAATTTGTATTAGACGCCACGAGACGACAAAGACCCAGCCAGTATTAGACGACAAATTAAATGTTAGTCGTCTAAAATCAAGCTAAAGTTCAACTTGTTAAAGTATTCCGCGACGTGTGAAGTTTTAACAAGGTACCAGTAACAGTCGCCATACTTAATAGTTCACTTATTATGGACTCCTTGCTATACAATGATTATTATTAAAATAACAACATACCTGGCCTGTCACTTATAAGGGCAAACAATAAAGACAAGGTTTTCTCCTTTTATCGTGATTCATTGCACAAACTTCTGGTTTAAACAAAGAGTTATATGTGAGCAAATTATGTTGCTAGTAAACCTCCTTTTCCATGCAATTTTGACGGATGGTATTCCTCTTTAAGTGCATGTTACAAGATAGAAAAGGAAATTAAATAAATAAATTAGAATTTGTTCATGATAGAATGAAAACTAATCAACACCTTAAAGTTGTACCCCAAATTAATTTTGTTATAATTTCCCGGAAAATGCCGAATTTACGACCTCATAATAAAATTGCATTTGCGCCACAATTTAATTAATTAGTGAGCCTTTAAATATAAATGTGGAAATGTGTAAGTGTACACCATAGAAAATACACTTCAATTTATATAAACTCTCTATCAACATCATCTACGATCCCCACACAGGGTTTACCCTAAAAACTAATTCAAAAAAATCATTTTTGGTAAGTAAAATAAGCGATATTTAGGCACAATTCAGCATTGTTCCATGACATGACCTCTTTGTCCCTCTGACACTGCTCATCAGCGAACAATGGCGACCTGCGCACACGCACTCGAACGCTTCGCTACCTGTTTATGAATTATTTAAACGCTTACCACCTCTGTGCACTCAGTTGACCCTAGCTTTGGATAAAAAAAACCTCTTTTTAGTAATTTTTATGGTGATGATGTTTTTTTTAAATTACTCTGCAAAAAAACCGTTTAAAAACTGAATCGTGTAGCATCGTTGTAGATTTTTTATTCAAGATTTAGAGCTTTGACACAAATCTCAATATGATTCGGGTTTCCAGTTTCCAGATATAAAAAAAAAAACGTTGGATAAGGAGGATCGGGCAAAATGGAACTTAACACGAAGATAATACCTATAACCTAACAATGTTTAGGTGTAGAACATGTTAAAAGATGATTCATGTTAGCTTAGTTATTGTAAAAATGCATACTTATCATATAGAAAACTAAGCATAAGTATTCTCTTGGGTAGCAACAATCTAACTCTTGCAAAACGGTACAATCTGCAAAACTTTTTGCTGCTGACATTTAGATATTCACATCACACTAATGGGCACAAAACGAATAACTCTTCCACATAGGTACATAATATTTGACATCTTAATACTATCGATTATTCATTACAAAATAATACCTACCTATGCTGTTTATTATAAACTAGCTTTTGCCCGCGACTTCGTCCGCGTTTCCGTCGTTTTTCGTAAAAAAGTACCATATGTCCTTCCTCACGGTTCAGTGGCGTTTTTTAGGTGGCATTGTGTATTTTATTTTTAATTGACGGTAACGGAAAGGCTGTTAGTTACCTAGGTAACAAAATAACCTACGATAGAGGTCCTAACTATAGCTACCTTACACTTAAAATCTAAGTGCCTATTTAAACTAAAATATTCTAATAGAATTACGTATACCCAGAAATATGTACAACTTACAACAAAAAAACCGGCCAAGTGCGAGTCGGACTCGCGCACCGAGGGTTCCGTACAAACAAAGTTTAAAATTACTTAGAATATTTTTATTATGTGATGTAACTAAAAATTTATGGTTTTCGTAATTTTTCCTTTATCTATGCTATAAGACGTTGCTTCGTACCAAATTTCAAGATTCTGAGTTCACGGGAAGCACCCTGTAGGTTTTGATTCCCTTGCAAGTGTCGAAAACTTGCGGCATAAACGGCTGTATCTTTTGATTGCGTTGGCTTAGAAGTTTGATTTTTTCACAGCTTCAAGGGACAGTAGACTTGAGTAATTGATATAAATTTCAGCTTCATACCTCCACGCGTTCCTGAGAAAAAGGGTCTTGACAGACGGACGGACGGACAGACGGACAACAAAGTGATCCTATAAGGGTTCCGTTTTTTCCTTTTGAGGTACGGAACCCTAAAAAGAAATGAAAATAAAGCTGAAACACCTGTGCAATACATCTACCTATACCTACTTCACTTACAAATAAATACCTATAACTACTATAATTAATAAAAGTATCTACGCTTTTACCTACATAATACAAAAATAAAATTGAACATAAATTAGCCAAAACTTACCTATCGGTATCTAAAAAACTATGCGTACTACTTCTTCTAAATTAAAAGGAAATAAAATGCAAACTATTAATAATTTGTAATTTGAACGAATATTTAAACACTACCAAAACACTAATACCTATTTTATAAAATAACAACAAAAGAAATTCAAATAAACTATTTAAAAACGAAAAGTCGCGCTGATAAGCATTGTTTGTTAAAATCAATTATTGTCTGTCAATAAGGTCGAACGCTCTGAACGCATCAACAGCCACGACCCGCGTCGAGCGCGGCAACCGTTACACAAAAATAATCCTTATGGCATGATTCAGTACTCACGCGCGACGCGGTGGCTTATTAGCGTATTTCATGTATGAGTTTTGTGTTTCTATACCGATTACTATGATTATTTTTTTATTGAATAGGTAATAATATTAACTTCTTTTAATTAGGGATGAGTGAGAGTATTATAAACGTAAGAGTAAACAAATATAATCAGAAAGCTCCGAACTGCTAAGCTATCGGGAGTTACACGTGTTATTCTGAGTCAACCATAAAAGATAGACATATGCTGTAGTGGGATATTTTTTAGATAATTTTATGTAGAACATTTCCGTCATAAATGATTTCTATGTAGCTTTAACCATTAAGGCTGCACACGCGACGGAAGCTTAAAAAATCGAGCAACTTCTCCCGTTTTCCCAACATTTCCCTTCACTGCTCTGCTCCTACTGATTGTAGCGTGATGAAAAGTATACTATAACCTCCCCAGGAGTATGAAGAATAATCGTACCAAGTTTCGTTAAAATCCGTCGAGTAGTTTTTGTTTCTATAAGGAACATACAGACAGACAGACAGACAGACAGACAGACAGACAGACAGACAAAAATTTTACTGATTGCATTTTTGGCATCAGTATCGATCACTAATTACCCCCTGATAGTTATTTTGAAAATATATATCAGGTACAGAATTGACCTCTCTACAGATTTATTATAAGTATAGATTACATACAGAGGATATTGGATACGAACTAAAATAAAACGAAAACACGCAAAGTGCATCAAATTAAATGACTCTCTGCTACATGAAATACCAATTCTCTTATTGTATTGTGTAACATTTTATTACGGTTTATAAGGTTACCTTGAGAGACAATAATAATCTCCTTTAAATAAATACCTGGTTTCTGAAAGGTTATAGGTACATATATTTGATAAATAATGTTACAAAGTACCCTGACAGTGTTGTCATACTTATTCATTATTACTAGTACCGCTACAGCATTTTATGTCCAAATAAAAAATACCACGTGCAATGGTAGGCACTTTGACACACCCGTAATTTTTCAACCGAAAAGTATTTTTATGTTTCTATTAAGCAGCAATTTATAGCGTCCGTACGTAAATACACACTTATATTTGAATAAACAAATTCTATGAATTATCATTTTAACAATAATAATAGTTTTCGGCGTCGCTATGTCTGCAGGGGAAACAGATGGGGCCGGGGGACCCCTGGTGGGTCTCGTTAACTGCACATACACAGATAAATGTATTTTTATCTGCCAATTTACCCCAATCTCCTCTATTGTAGATTCGTGATGACAGTTATCGCTAAGTGACAAAACGTTAATTCACTGTCAATGAGAAGCTAAAGATTTTATCTCGATTGTGATAGACAATACAATTTTATACACCCATAATAAGTTTACTAGTACCATCATCAAAAATCTATTTTGTGAGAAATACAAAACTTTCCCAGTAAATGACATATTTAGCGTCGTGAATTAAAAGAATCTAAAAGAGTTTCGTTAATGTGAATTCTTTAGACAGTACTACAGCATTCAGTAAAAGCTTTCACGTTAAAAATTATCCTCGACCGTTCACCTCAATGGTCCAACGGATTCTTGCGTCGTCCAATAAAATGCTTTAAGTGTGAAATCTTGTTTTTGTTTTGTAATTTTTCACGATAAAAAGGCGGTCAAGTGTGAGCCCGACGTGTGATAAATGTTCGCAAACATTCTAGGCGTACTGTTTACAAGTTTAACAAATTGTTTAAATAAATATTTTTATGTGTGCTAAAGAATGTTTATTGTGTAATGCGCAGCTGACAATTTTACCTCAAGGTAGCCCTGTGTTTTTTATTACTTGGTTATTTAGTGAGGGGGATTTTTTAAGATTTTATTACTGAGCACTTTAAGGTTAATTTGTCTGTTGCATAGCAGGCTACCTCTAATTGAACCTTTTTTACCCGACTCACCCTTGAGCAAAAATAAAATCGCACACAAGATTCTAGACCAAAAGTCTACTTCTGAAAAGGCCGTGACACCAAAACTCAGACGGAGACATCAGACAATTCCATAAGCGTTCCGTTTTCCCAATTTCATTAGGGTACACTAAAAATAATTCGGTGTTGTCGGCGTGGCGCGTCGTCCACGGGCCGTATCTCCGGGCCGCGCGGTAACAAAAGCGTTATCTTATCATTACCACCCCATCCCCGCCGATAAATTACCATAACTCTCATTTACATGCACCTACGTACCGACGACCATTGTTTACGACCCACAGATGACGGATTTTCTTCCGCTTTCCCTCTGCCTAAAACTCGGATTCGGAAATTTCGTGTTATTGTGTCTGTGCTATAGATACACGTATATTTTTATGCGGCATTGTGAATGTTTCTTGTGTAATATATCAGGTACATAACGATAATATAAATACTCAGGGATGTCTCCAATCGAATGCCATTCTCGCCTGATGTAGTAATGTCGTCAGACGTTCTATTCAGATAAATACATTATAAGGCGAAGACAGTAACTTTCAGACGAGATTTTCAGCGATGCCAAAGAATCTTCGTTATGCTAAAAGCTATTTTATTGTCTCTAATCATTTATTTTTTTATACCTCGCCAAGAATAGGGTATTTCACCAAAAAAATCTAATTAGTCCGTCTGTTAGATTATCGAAAAATATTGGATACGTGTTTTTTGTTTTATCAATATAATAAAAATTGACGAAAATAAAATGTGTCAAAGATCAAGAGTGGGGGTTTTTGGCGTCACTTAGTGGATAAAAAAGTACTATCCTTATGACGTCACAAGACTTGACACGACTTTTCGAAGCACTGTATCGTCTTCATCTTTTGTTTACGTGAAAAAATAAAAAATACGTGTCCATTATTTATTGAAAATCTATCTGACGGACTAATTAGATTTTTTTGGTGAAATACCCTATTCTCGGTCTATTCATTTGTGGAGCTGAACGAGTTACATTCCCTTGCAGGAGTTACAGGCGTACACTATACAGCTGTTTCGAGTTCATAATAATGCCTGTAATACTACTTAATGTTTTAATGCGCACTCAAATTTGGGGAGCACTGATAAAATAGGAAGTAAGTCTTATATTACTCACTTACAGAGTAGTTATCCGAAAGAGCTTTTAAATCATTCACAAAACACTAATGGACGTGGGGTAGGGGCGCGGGGAGCACGAGGGAAGCTCGAGCAGATGTAGTCCCAAGCGAGCAATGAAATGGAGATATAACAATATAAAGGTGTGCGTTTGAATTGCCGTGAATTGCAATTCGACAGAGTAGCAGGCAATGTATGTCTACATTACGACGAAGAGAATCGCCAAGCGACTCCACGTTAGGGGAAATCGAATGTCCTAGCTGCTTTCAAAAACCTAGGTACATAGTATTTTTGCAACAAAAGTCCATAAAATTTACTTTTACGGTTTCCTTGACACGTTTTCCAAGAGAATCCAGAGCCCTTTAATTACGTTGCTCAGTCTGCCCTTGTTCTACTTACAGAATGTTTCCAGTTATTTACATTTAATCTGAATCTTGCTAAAATAATGGTTCTGTTACTTCATAGTTCCTATTAAAGTATTTACGAGCTTGTGAGAAATTTAGAAAAATGTTGTTCCCTTTTCGTATTGTGCAGGTACTGTTGGAATAATAAATGTCGAGGGGTCTGCGAGGGGAGACTGAGTGCCATTATTATCGGCGGCAATTTAATTAGATCCCCTGCGTTATTACCACTGATTCGTTTTATAATGCCCGCCTGATATCCATCCAACGGCCGCCATTGCACCACGCTTGTTTGTTCATTAATTTAATTTGACATTCCGGATTAAAGTCGTTGTAGAGCTCTAAGCAATTCTTGGAGACACAGATCTAATTATGACTGTTGTACTTTATTTTACCTTCAGGTTGATTCTAGGAAACCAATTTAATATAAGAAACCAAACAACATCACCTACAATTCAGATCAAACTAAAATTCAGTTTAAAAACCATAAAATTACTTTCTGAGCGACGGAATTTTATCACCCGATGCAATCACCCGCGCCGATAGGCTTCCGGCTCATCGATATTCGTAACGAATCGTCGAAATTCAATAATTATCCCGAACACGACTTCATTCACCAAAAAACATCATAAAAAGGTGTGAATGAAAAGAGGAAGGCAGCGATTGGTTTTTTGGGACAAGCGGGCAGTCGACCAATGGCAGTCGCCGCTCGGCGGGTCCAGTTCACGTGGTGGTACCAAGTCGTGTAGTAGATAAGATTAAAAGTGGGTAAGCTGTAATCAGTGCGCGACCAAACTGGTTGAATGGAGTCCGAACGGCGTTCATTCATGAAGGTGGGATGCCATCACGCGAGGGACATCGCGCCGCCTCTGTCGATGCAACGTGCAACTTCGCATATCACTTTACTCGAAATCTTTATGATCATACATGGCTCAGTAATTAACACTCACCACTTCATTAAGCCGCTCATCTGAGCGCATTAACTTGTCTTAACAATCGAATTTATTCACGAGGAATTAAGAGCACAGCTTATATGGAATAAGCACAATAATAACCAATTAACACTGTCATCGTACGTCTCGATATGTCTGCTGCTTGCGTGTCGGCTTCCTCATTAGGTTCATTATGTGAATCTTACAGGTGTTCATAATTATGTTCGATAATTGGACCCGAAGTATCTCCGTCTGACGAAAAACAGGAGACTGAAATCGCAGCAACTGGGCCATTCACTCACTCACATCCTCTGAATATACACAGTTATTATGAAAGATTATATAAACTTTATTTCATACTTCTTTGATCTATATAAACAGGTCGAATCAAAGTGTAGGAAATGTGTTAGTAGTATTTTTATTAGCGGTCTTAAATTTATAGTTTGTATAGCTGCGCCTACGCACGCTCACCCAATAAAATGGTCACTGGTTCGCGGGACCACAGTGGAACAAAATAAAGATGTATTCCAAGATCAGTTTAACGTTACGAATGTTCCGATTCTAGTTTGTTTGTATAATGAAACATTGATCATCTGGTTACGATTAATCTTTCAATAGCTGAGATAATAAAATAATGTGAACGTAAAGACGATGTAGTATGGAACTTTTATGGGATATAAACTTTAAGAATAGAAAATGATTGATGAAATTTTTACTTTACTTGAGAATATGATGTACTGCGTAGGATGGATTAAGTAGGAGTTTCTAGTTTCAGTTACATTGTAAATAATAGCAACACAAGTATGCAATGTTCATGTTTTTTTTTACAAACTACCGATTACACACATACAATAACATTAAGAAAAATATTATTTTTGCTCGAAATGCCTCTATAAGATACACTATCAATAACATTCGTAAAACTACTGTTTATTTATGTAAAAAAATATAAATACTTCCACATGTACACGTGCAGCTTCTTTGATTGCAACCTTGATCTGTTATTAATTTTACGCTTATTTTCTCCACGCCCTGCGATGAGTCATGTTCTTGCGCAGACAGTTATTAACTCTCTGACAAGAGTATAAGTGGGATCACTATTGGATACCATAGAGAAGAAATATGAAAACAAGCCTTTTTGGAGATTTTGGCTCTTGTTAGTGCCTTTAGGAGGGACTTGGAATCTTGGCTTGAGCTGGAAAGACTCAGAGCGAGCTTTTTAACAATAATAGCGATAAATCCGTCTTTCACCTCGCTTTGGTGTCCGACTATTCGATTTTATAAAATGCACTGATATTAAGATTTAAAGGAGTATCCATGGAGTTTCTTACCCGTTCTTCTCCATAGAGATTTACGCTTTGGAATGAGCAACTAAGTACAGTACTTTCGACGTTTTATGTCTTGTGACTGAGACTGTATAATAGCTACATTTTATGGTTGTATTTAGGGGATCGGACATAAAAAAACTAATTAGTCCGTCAGATAGATTTCCAAAAATTATTGGACACGTATTTTTTCTTTTTTCACGTAAACAAAAAAATTAAGACGATACTTACAGTGCTTCGAAAACTCGTGTGACGTCATATGATATTACATTTTGTACCTACAAGTGACGTTTCAAGCCCCACTCCATGATCTTTGACGCGTTTTATCTTTGTCATTTTTTATTGATTTGATAAAACAAAAAACACGTATTCAATATTTTTCGATAATCTAACTTACGGACTAAACAGAATCATATTATTTTCATGACCGACCCATAGTCACACTAAACTACCACACCAGTGACTATGGTTAATTATATTTATCCGTAGTCACACTGGTGTGACAACGGCTGATCCGTAGTCACACTAGTATGACTATGGATAATTTAACCTGATCCGTAGTCACACCAGTATCGTAGCTTTTGGTCACGTCACTCATACATGCAACGCATGTACTCCATGACGCGCGCTCGCTTCGCTCGCATATTAAATAACACTAATATCTTCTGTCCCCGAAGTGCCGGGCCTCCGCCGGCCTCCTTCGTCGTCCTACGGCCCGGTGCCCATTCCGCCCATAAAGGATACTGTCGCGAGACGGTGATTCATCCACTTAGCGGACGATTAGCAACAGCCTATCATTTTGGTTATTCATCCGGGTGTGACTACGGATCAGGTTAAATTATCCGTAGTCACACCAGTGTGACTACGGATAAATAAAAAAAAAGGTAGCACTCCGGGAGTGCCGGCAGAAGTGAAAACTTCAATATTAACTTTCAAACTCGCGTCAGGGTCACGTGATGCTGACGCGACTTTGAAAGTTTTTACCATACAAAAAAAAGTGCTCAGCGCCGCTAAAGAAGTTTTCACTTCAATTAACCATAGTCACACTGGTGTGGTAGTTTAGTGTGACTATGGGTCGGTCACTATTATTTTGACCCAGTCCGATCCCCTATTAAAAGTAACTGGCCTACTTGAAATTTTGATTTTGCACATCAAACTCTTACTAACCAGTCAAAGCCGATTGCAAGTTGTTCAATGTGGTTACTCCCTAAATTCACGCTCACAACAACGGTAAAAAGCGAGTGGAACTTCTTACCTGAGCTGGGATACTACTAAACTGTTGGATTTACTAACGAATGTTTTATTTTTGTTGCAGGTAATACGAGTTTTGGTATTGTAACCGGTATTCAATGAGCGTGAGTGAGGTGAAATAATGAGAGGAGAGGTTTACGATGAAGCACAGCTTCTTTACATCAACAAAAATTATGATAATATTCTAAAAAGTCCTCGAGAAAAAATCCCAAAAAAAAAATACATAAGTAGTTTAATTTCAGTAAGCTGTTCCAATTGTTATAACGTAGGTATACGTAATTTCTTAACTTAATATTATGACAAACATTCCCGTGTCCCGGTCCCGCGACGGGCGGTGATCGCGGCGGGGTGGTGGAGGGGACAGGGGGGGCGACCGGAATGCGGTCTACCTGCGCGGGACCACCGCTAATCAATTTAGCTTTTATTATCGTACCAATAACGCTTCATTACATCTTCTAGATTTATGTTCGCGTTGTTTGCTCTGCTCTCAGTGTGACCGGAACATGTATCTTAAATGTTACTGTCAAAACTCTTAATCGGTCAAAATTACTTTTGACTGATGCCAGCTTAAACCCTTATTAAATTAAAACGCGTTTGCTCATCATAATATGTTAGCTTATGGGTCACAAAAACAAATCGAACAACCTAATAGGTTTCCTAATGAGCATCAGGTGGTTTTAATTTATCGTTGACGTAATATTGTTATGAAATGAGAAGACAAAGAAAACAGAAACCACCTAATAAGGTTCTAAGTAAATCATTCTCTTGCCCTTATCCCAGTTCATTTGGGGTTGGCGCAGCATGTCTTCTTCTTCCACACTTCTCTGTTTCTCGTCATCTCATGAGACACCTCTTTTTTTGACAAATCATTCGTAACACAGTCCATCTATCGTTTCAGTTTTAACCGGTCAAGAGTAGTTTTGACTGTTCAACAGCATTTACTGTGACATATCGACTGACACGCTTACATGTCTACGAATGAGTACTTTGGAAACTTGCCTAGGATATTTTTTATGGGCGACCTACGTTGGTAATGTTCTGTCGCGCTCGTTAAAGCGACAAGTAAAAGAGAAAATCATACGCATGGAAACGGCCCGGTCTGGTACAGACACGAGAGCTTTTATTCTAATGCCAATGACACACGCGACAAATAAAATCGTACGATTGTACGTCGGTGACTGTCATATATGAATATTTAAATGTATATGTAACATCATGCCTGTAATCCTCGAAGGGTTAGGCAGAGGTATACCAAACAGTACAACCACATTTCGCCAGTTATGTTTAAGTCAAATGTAATAGGGATAGGGGTCGAGCCTATTGCCATCAACTGGGCACCCGAGAAATTCCTGATGGAAAAACCCAAAAACAGTTTGCCTGACCCTGGAATCGAACCCAGGACCTCATGATAAGCAGTCGCGCTTGCGACCACTAGACCAACGAAACAGACTAATTTATAATGTAGTCCGTATAAAATGGTGTCACAAGCTCACAAGTATAAGGCCGCCACAGATGCTCATGGTCGTTGCCCATGAGCATCTGTGTTTACATCGCCCGGCCCAATCGTGCGGTTGCCAAACATTGGAGTTAGTGACTCATCACATGTATCTTGGTTTAATAATCGATAGCAACTTCCACTGGCGGCCGCACATTGATCATGTATGTAATAAGCTTAGATCTGTATTGTCAAAGTTATCAATTCTTAAGTATAAGCTTCCATATAAAACACTAAGAACATTGTACTTGGCACTGGCTGATTCAGTGATTGACTATGGCTTAAGTAGCTACGGACTTACATACAAAACTTACGTCGAGGACATTTATAAGTTACAGTTGCGTATATTAAAAACTATTGTACCCACAAAAATAAAACAAAAATTCCACGATCATGATACGGGTCTATTTAATTACTGTCAAGTTGTAAATGTCTTTGACAAGGTACGTATACTCGCTTTAAAAGAAAATTATCACAACTTGGATAATATTATAAAATACGTGAGGCCTGAATCTTTGCGTTGTTTGGCATATCAGCCCACATTTAGGATACCTAGGTCTAATAATGTTTATGGAGCAAGGACGTGGGAATGCATGCTCCCCGCTATTATGAACGAGTTACCGTTGTATATACGAAAAAAAATAAATGTAAACAATTGCTCAAAGGTGCTGAAGAGGCACTTCCTGGATTGTGTCGCAGTCTAGGAAGTGTCTTTTTAGTACCTACCTAAACTTATTCTATATAATTATGTACTGATCAATAATGTTGTGGCACCGAGTTGCCATGTCTGGCATACTACTGTTAAACCCACGATGGTTTGTGGTTTGTGTGGTATGTTTAAGTCTATAAAAAAACTGTTGTAACTCTGTGTTAATGAATAATAAAAACAAAAAAAAAAAAAAAAGGGTAGGGGCCACCTGGTAACCGGCTGTCAGTTGTCAGTTGGCTGTCAAACGTCTGTCAATGCGAACCGGGACCACCGCTTATTGTCCCGTCTTGTAATATAATAAAAGTTTTAATGTGCTCGTCAAAGCGGCGTTGAAGCGTAATACATGTGGGGAATGCGTTGCTTCAACGTTGCGCGGTTCAGTTGTCCGATTTTTTGAAATCACACTTTTTATTCCGATTGTCTCGGTGGTCTAGTGGTTAAAACCTCGACTGCTGAGTATGCGGTTCTGGGTTTGATTCCCGGATCGTGCAAAGTGTTTTCGGGTTTTTACATGAAAAAATTCTCGGTAACAGAAACGAGGTCTAGATGTGTGCACGATTGATGACTAATGGCTATAGGCTCGCCCTCTACTACATGGAACTAAAACTTAACTGGCGAAATGTGGATGTTCTGTTAGATACACCACCGCCTAAGCCTTCGGGGATTATAGGCGTGATTATGACATTCCGTTTGGTTATCATTCTGGTTCACTATCTTCTGGGGAAATAGTTGGGATATGTCTGGTGTCGACCGAATAGAAGTACCCAGAGGCAACGTCAGCAATAATTATTAGGACCAATTTGATAGTGGTTCGCGTTTAACCTGGTGTCAAAGTTTGTGTGCCGCCCGAAATATCTCTCGGGCATGCTGGTTTCTTCACGATGTTTCCTTCACCTATGCAATTGATTATTAAACAATACGCACATGCATCCAAAAATTATAAGAAGTGCGTGCCGTGGGTTCGATCTCAAGACCTGTGACTTGCCCGTCGGGGCTGTGGTTTGTCGAAAGGTTAACGCGGCTCCGACACATGGGCGAAGAAGGAACATGGGTTTGGTTTTTAGTCAGTAGAAGTCTGACACTCCCCTTCGCTCTGCCCAAGAGCGGGGGGGGTTATTCGATGATTTTCCACCCACCAAAAAAAAAAAAGACCTGTGACTTGGCAGTCCAATGGCCACTTGGCTATCATTGCTTTTATCGATGAATCGATCAATCCACAGCTGATTTGAAAGACCCTAAAGTTTTACTCTGGCGGGTTTACTTCCGTCTCTCCAAAATATTCTCCGAACCACTTTTCTTGTGCTTGTCCTAATCCATTGTTGAATGTGTAAGCTACTACAATCTCTCAACTAGATTTTCAACTTTGTGGTTGAAGCATTAGGTTTAAGGTTGATTGGGATCATTTCAGTGTCCGGGTAGCTTGATATGCTGTCGTCTTCAGGTACAATCTTCCTTCCCTTTTCATTGATAGAAAAACTTCGCCTCTGAAATACTTACTTCAATTGGCCTTCATTCACTAACTGCCAACTATTTGTTACCTAGCTGTAAGTTTTCTTCATCATCATCATCATTTCAGCCAAAAGACGTCCACTGCTGGACATAGGCCTCCCCCAGGCATTTTTGGGGGGGGTTTGCCATAATCGCCACGCTTGGCAGGCGGGTTGGCGATCGCAGTATGGTTGTGACAAAGACACAGAGAACGCTGCTGCCCATTCTCTGGTAAGTCCCTTAGTCGCCTCTTACGACACCCACGGGAAGATATGGGATGGTGCTATTCTTTACGTCCGACACCATACGGAACAGTTTTCTTTCCAAGTTTTCTTCACTACTATATTAAAACAAAGTCCTCCGCCGCGTCAATCTGCCTGCTGCACCGATATTCATACTGTTGTCACTAATGGTTAGAGTGGTTCTCGAAGAAGGTTTTAGTATATAATTTGACCGACATCCACGCGGGCGAAGTCGAGGGTATCAGCTAGTAAGAAATAAAATACTTACTTGAAGCTGCATTCCTCCCCCAGGGCAACTCATCACACCCAGATTGAATGAGAGAATAGCTGGACCCAATGCTAATAGAGGATCGTCTCAACAAACAGTGGTGTTTGAACCTTACAGCCTACGCATGCTTGCATTAACCACACAACGCCATACAATTATGTTTACTTTTCCGCATCATCAGACAAACGATGACTTCCGATTCAGAATTTGGTTTCTCAAAACAATTTACCTTCACGACTGCGTGTTTAAAGGAGTTGTTGAATAAAATATTGTTTATATTTTAGTACCAGGCCCTCAGATAGTCGAACTGGTGCCCGAAACGCCACATCCACACGCATATTAAGAGTGCAGGTGGAAAAAAGGATTATTTTATCCACTGTAATAGAGACTAAGTCTCTTCGTCTTCCTGCCTTGGTCGCATGTTACTCGGGGTCGGCACTGCACCCTTTTCTCTTTCATTTTTCTCTGTCAACCGTCACGCTATCATTTACTCCTTTTCCTTTCATACCATCCATCGTTTCCGTGGTCTTTCTCTTATTCCCTATCAACCCTTCAAAATGTACATTGCCATCAAACGGGCCCAGTTCCCAGCCTTCCATAATTTTCCAGATCTGAATTTAGCTCTTTAACAGTCTCATCGAGCAATTTAATGCAGTATCTATAGTGAGCCGATTTTATTAGGACAAAAAATTCACCGCTTCAGAGGATTTAATTTGATATTAGTTTCTCGGAGACCACATCTCGGCAGACCGCCCGTCGCTCCACAACCACTACCCAAGTCTGATGTCAGTCAATGTCACACTGTTCATTCATAGATAACGAGAAACCAAATCATTGGTGCATTCGCTCAAATCTGAGCTTTTTTTTTACAATTAAAAAAGGTATCCTTTTATTTTTTTTAGTCTTGACAGAAGGTTTTGAGGATGTTTTGGTTACCGTCATCTAAAAAATTTGACAATAATTTAATAGTTGATCACAAAAAATCTGGTGGTTCTCCAAAGTCCCTGAGGTCTGTTCCATCCTATAATATCTAATATTATAAATATTTAAAATTTGATTGTAAGTTTGTATGGTGGGGTAATCTCCGGAACTATTCATCCAATTCTAAAAAAAAATGTTGGGCAAAGTCGCGGGTGAAAGTCTAGTTTAGTATAAATGTTGAACATTATTCAACAGACTCAAACTTAAAAATGGGCTTTTCGCTTTAATCCTAAACCTTGTGTTCACGATTCCTAAAATAAAACTTTCCTTTGACTACCCTCTTTTATTTCTTATAAAGACACGTGTACCAATTATTTAGAAAATTGTGTTTTAACTAAATTAAACGAAGCTCTGTCTAATTTTAATTAGTAAACAAAATTATTTGGAAAACAGACGGCCGGCCTCGAGCCCCAGTAATGAACGAAACTCTCAATTAACATCGTTTTTGACCATTTGTTAAGTAACTGTGGTTCTTTTTAAAGGTCATTAAATTAATATCAAAGACTCTTAATATCTCTGGGCTCGTAATGATGATGAGGTTTTTTTTGATCGCCACGTTTTTGCAACGATAATGATTCTTATTGACAAATGATGGGAGATCAGTTCCGACCGTCTTTTGTTATTTTTTCAGTTTATATGTTTGGTACCCAAACAATTTTTTTATTTGAAACAAGTCCACCACTATGCTCGGAGTTTCCTTGCGTGATCGAATCAGAAATGAGGACATCCGCATGAGAACCAAGGTTACCGACGTAGCCCGAAGAATCTGGCAATGGGCAGGGCACATTACGGATGGCCGATGGGGCCGAAAAGTTCTGGAATGGCGACCGCGAACCGGAAGACGTTGCATTGGAAGGCCTCCCACTAGGTGGACCGATGACCTGGTCAAGGTTGCAGGAACCCGCTGGATGAGAGACGCACGGGACTGGTCAATGTGGCGACACCTTGGGGGAGGCCTATGTCCAGCAGTGGACGTCTTTTGGCTGAAATGATGAAGTCCACCACAACCATAACATTGCTTAACCACTGCAACTCCTGAAAGCCAGAATCAACAGTGGCGTCCACCAGAAAAGCGCCGAGACAATAAAACTCGACGAAGTCCCAGAGAAACAATTTAACTGTCCTGGATCCCGCAACGAAAATTAATCAGAAAAAAATAAGTAGCAGAGGATACACTTATTGATTTATTTACTTTAATAACTATTTTAAAATTACTTTGTGAATTCGCAATCTCCACTTGAGTCTGCGAATGACAGAATCGCTCCTGCATGATGTACCTATTGTGGACATTCAAATACTGGTTAACGGATTTCTCTAATCACTTGTCTATTGAAACATGTAGTTTTGCAGTTTATTCCAAATGTTTGATTCGTTTTAAAAAAATAATATCGACCACCGGTTCCGTTGTAATTTGTTTGCAGCCCCTAACCATAGAAACACAGACTTAACCAATCACGAGTTTTGATTTTTTGTTCCCACTATTCGTTGCCAATTTTTTTGTTTATCGTTAGCCATATTAGAATACCATGCAGTATTCATTTTAATAGTGATTTCTATTACTCCATTGCCGTCGTGACTGACTGTGAACCCCGAATGACTTGGTTATAAAGAGCCCGCGAAGGCCCGACCATTAACAACATCAATTGAGTCATTTGTTAAGCGGCCCGCACAAAGAACACTCCATGTCAGCTAATTAGTGGTATTATTTGATTGAAATTAGCTACATTTATTATAATTGAACCTCTTATAAACCAACGATAGCTCCGAGCAATCTAAACGATTGATCAAAGAACATAATTAATCGTCCGATATTTAATATTACAACAAATAACATGTCTGTCTCGAAGGAGAAAGGAAATCAGAATAAATACGATCCTGTTATAGAATTAATACTGCGGTTGACATCGCATGCGCAACTAACGGTAGACGTCAGTTAACCGCTTAACTTAACAGTTATGGCACAAAAAGTATGCATAAACCAGAAACAAAATGCTTTACGCGTTGCAACACTCATCATGAATGGTGTTTACTTCAGAATGGCTTTTCATCGGACGGCAAAAAGGTTAGAAAATTTAGGAACAAAAATGGCAAGAATTCACTAGAACTATTTCGCAAGTTTTTGAAAAAAGTCATTGCTCACGTTTTGTATTGCATTTACTGACTACCTACTGACAAGCATCTATTATTAAAACCACTAAAACAGTGGTCCTAAACAGTAACCGACAAGTTGTACAATTTCACTGAAACAATCATAATAAATGACTGCACAAAAACTAACTCAATTAGCTACATGGTTTACGAACACCATCAACCAATCAAATCGCAGCTTTCTTCAGTCAAACGACGCGGGAAATTATGCAGCCGTCACCAGAGCATGTCATTTCTCTTGCAGTACAAGAAAGTAAATAAATCAATTAAATGTCAAGATTTTTTTACTAGAGAAAATTCTATGATATGTATCTAATAGAAAGATAGAAAGTAGTTTGCGTTTGTGTGCAGTAAAGGCGATAAATTAACATGGAATCGTGGTTATCTCGGTGCGTCCGCACCGCATCGCGCTGCGCCCGCGCTGGTCCGATACGCGATGAGCTATAAAACGGTGTGAAAGTGACCGAATAACGCCATTATCATCCGGTGTGAGATAGAATAATAAAATTATACGTGAACCTCCGTATCTTATGGTGGTCTTGCTCGCTGGACACTTGAATGTACATACTATCGAAGGCAGTACTTTCTCTGGTGCAGACAAGATAAACAACATGCTTATTCCATGTTGGTCATCTCTGATTGAAATAGTATTTTCACTTGCATTTGCTTTAAAAGAAGTAGTTTTACGAGATACCTCAAGCTAGCGAATCATCTATAGGGATTGCAGGACAGATGGCTTTCATGACACGAAAGAAATGTTAAGCAGCTTCTTTGCTTATGTTGTCTTTTTTTCATGGCAAAAAGAATGTGCAACCGTAACTGGAGAAAAAAGATACCTTATCTATATTGAAGTATTCTATGCGTCAATTGATAACGCTAGTTTAGAAGGGAAGGGAACCCTTGTATCCCTCCCTGAGGAAGATGGCAACTCACGAGTGGTGGCTGGACCTCTCGGCTGTCAGTAAAAATCACAGGATGCTATTATTGAATAATAATGAAAGAGTGCCAAGTGAAGAAAGACCAGTAAAACGTTACGACGAAGAACTAATCATAGCCTTACAATAAATTGTATTTATCTATTCAAAGCAGGTATTTAGATTTCCATTTATTAATAATTTTATACGTTTATAGGCTGATCGTAGATATAATAAATACCCATTTTTATCTACAACGAAATTAGTTTGAATAGTACATTAGCAAGGAAAACAACTAGCCTTAATTTGAAATTAAATGACTTATTAAAACTTTTAATTGAGCCATAATAGATAATACAACTTTACCTACCTGTAAAAATAGTTGGGAAATTTTACGATGTTACGTAATTAAATAGTGTAATATTAATAAATCATTTTAATAGTCAAGTCTCAAGGATGAGCATGACTGGCAAGAATGGTTTCTATAGAAATTGGTATTATCTGTGCATATTCATCTTTTTAATATAGTTATATAAAACTAACAGCAGTGTCCAAGTCCAGTCCACTAGTTAATTGTTCTTTTACGATCACATTTAGTAATTGTAGAATTGCAAATAGTAGTTAACTTAATAATTTTACTGCAGAAATAATATGTACAATTTAATACAAATTGTTGTAATAAAACAACCGTTGAGGCTAAATAGTTGTTTAGTAATAGTAGTAGTTAGGGGTAGTTAGTTTATATCTCCTTTGTGTTATTTCTTCTTTCATAGTAGTTAACTTGATAATTTTACTGCAGAAATAATAATTATGTACAATTTAATAGTAGAAATTGTTGTAATAAAACAACCGTTGAGGCTAAATAGTTGTTTAGTAATAGTACTAGTAGTAGTTAGGTGTAGTTAGTTTATATCTCCTTTGTGTTTTTTTCTTCTTTATTTATCGTGTGGTTAATGTCTAACCTGATATCAAAGTTTTTTAAATTCTGACTTGGCATTACATGCCGTCGATATCTTTCAGGCATGCTGGTTTCGCCACTATGTTTTCCTTCACTGAAACAAGTGATAATTATACATTTCTTTGTGTTTATAAGTAGACAGGAAAAACAAGGAATATTCTAATTAAACAAACTCTATTCAAACCTTTTTTTTTGGATTGTTGGAAATCATCAAATGACTCCTCCCGCTCTGGGCGGAGCGGTAGGGGGTGTCAGACTTCTACTGACAAAAAACCACCCATGTTCCTTCTTAGCCCTTTGTTTACGAGGCAGCGGTATCTCTTTCGAACAACCCGCAGCCCCGACAGGAATTCTATTCATACCTGAAAATTACCTTCGTCAAAAACTATTTTAAGTAATAAGCTTTGGAAACATTTCATTATATTATTGGAAAACAAAATCCACAAATAGACCGGGAGTTACAGACAGGCAGAAATAGAATTTCTTATTTTAAATCCCGACATTTTACGGTTTTGCCATCTCCGGTGGTCGAAATACCGATCCGTATTAAGGAAAAAGAATCACAAGAAGTAGCAGGATTACGGGACAAATATATTGAAATGGACTTTACATGAATTTGAACTTCAACTTGTTGAATCGAAATGAATAAATTCAATAAGATAATCTGAAGACCACTATAATAATTTAATATTCTTTATTCTTCAGACAACAGTGATCCATAGTGTTAGTAAACAAATATAATAACTTATTTCTAGTATTAGTAACTGAAATATTAAAGAAAAGACAGAGTAAATAGTATTGTGAAAAGGACATCCCCGAATGAATGTTCAGTGATTGTCCTTCTCACAAAACTTCTTGTTGAATCGAAATAAATAAATTCAATAAGATAATCTGAAGACCACTATAATTATTTAATATTCTTTATTCTTCAGACAACAGTGATCCATAGTGTTAGTAAACAAATATAATAACTTATTTCTAGTATTAGTAACTGAAATATTAAAGAGAAGACAGAGTAAATAAATAGTATTGTGAAAAGGACATCCCCGAATGAATGTTCAGTGATTGTCCTTCTCACAAAACTTTTAATAATCTGAGAGTCGACACTATGATGAGTCCTATCACATTTTGATTTGGTCAAAATTAGTCCTGGACCGAAGAAATACTAGTCATCTTCGTCTAGAAGGCCATGATGTTGCCTCGTCGGGGTTGCGGGTTGTTCGCAAGAGATACCGCGCCGTCGACATAAAGGGCTAAGATGGAACATGGGTGGTTTTTAGTCAGTAGAAGTCTGACACCTTTCGCTCTGTCCAAGACCGGGACGGGGTTATTTGATGATTTCCCACCCGCCAAAAAAAAGGCCTTGATGATGTACGGACACCAACACATGAAGCTACCAAATGCTAAGCTAACAAATTTTGTCAATCAACCTCGAACCTAATGATTTAGCTTTAACGTTGAAAATCTATTAAAGAAAATTTACAGAGAGGTGAGAGTCTGGGGTCTCACTGTTTAAGGTTGTAAGTCTACGATATAATTTTATGTTTAATAAAATAAAATTCAATTCAATCAGAGAAACTAGAGGAGGAATTAAGATGTCATTTGACGAAATAACAAAAAAAAAAATACTTCATGAAGATTATAAGGTAGCAATAAAAAATGGCTAACAGATTCATATATTTTACGCATTGTTTGGATAACTAATTTAGAAAACAACAGCTAATTAATTTTGTAATTAAAATAAATGTTTTCATCACTGGTTAAAATTAATTAAGTCTATTTGCTTGTGTACGTTGTAGTTAATTAATTTTGTTAATATAGATAATAATTGATAAGTTTAAATTTTGATTGTCTGGTTTATTAAAATGTTATCAAGCTTAGTCAGCGAAAAATGTCGCCGCACACAAATAAGACACTTAAATTTAAACTGAAGAACATAAATCATACTTCGCAAATCGTATAAGACAAAGGGACAGATAGTTTCCCCCCCCCCCCCCGTGGTGTCACAGTGATCGGACGTGCTTTTTGTTCTCGCCGCATTTAAAATTACAAAACAGTGGAAAAAGTCACTAAACTGTTGAGAAAATCATATCATTATAAAGCTAAGATAACAAGTTGCAGACTGTGAGAAAATTATAGTGAAAAAACAATTAAATCGCCTCCAAAACACAAATAAACTTTACATACAACAACATTCTAAATCAGTGGTAAAAGTGGTCCAAAACTATTGAGAAATCACATCATTATAAACACAAGTGAACAAGTGACAAACGTTGTGAAAATATAAGTGAAATAACAATTCTATCACTTCCAAAATACAAACTTAACTTTACAATAGATAAAGTTTTAAAACAGTGCGAGTATAGATTTTTAAATTGTTAGACGCGCAATATAGCGTAATAAATAAAATAATAATAATAAAGAAATAAAAATAAAAAAATTATGCCGCTACGAGGCAGTCCACCAGCATCACCGGCCGCAATGAGTGGGCAGACTCCTGTGCTCCATCAATCTGAGCCTAACATTAGTGTACTTTCGGAATTGAGTCGCATTAAGAGGAAACGAGACGATCACGGACTTTATGTCAACATGTGCGAGTTCAGGGACGAAATATCGAACACACTTAAAGAACTGAAGAAAGAGCAAACATTGTTTCGCTCAGACATTGAAACGACGCTGATGGAAATTAAAAACCAAAGCAGTAAATTTCAGGAGTACGTTGATTTTTCTGTTGCCAAATATGATGAGATGCTGACAAAAATGAAGGAATATGAAGTGGAGAGAAAGGAAAATCGGGATTACATATTAAGACTTGAAGAAAGAATCGACCACCTAGAAAAACAATCAAAACTGACTAGTCTGGAAATTAAAAATGTCCCTAAAATTGGTGATGAATCGAAACTTGATCTATCTAACGCAGTTAGAAATATCGGCAACGTCCTTGATACCACCATTGTTCAGTCCGATATTAAAGATGTTTATAGAATAAACTCCAAAGGCTCCATGAATAACACCATCATCGTGGATTTTACTGCCGTCATGCTGAAATCAAAATTACTTCATTCGGTCAGGACCTTCAACAAGAACAATATTAACAACAAATTAAACACAGCGCACCTACGAGTTGACGGCCCCAAGGTGCCTATTTATGTACCTGACAACCTACCAACAAAAACCCGAAAGATATACTTTTTAGCAAGAGATTTCGCTGCTCAGAATAAATATAAACATTGCTGGTCAGCTTATGGCAAAGTCTACTTACGCAAAGAAGACGGAGCGCAGCGTGTCGTAGTGAACTCTGAAGTAGACTTGGCCAAGTTAACTCAAACCTGACTATGTAGCCATTACGTTATTATAACAAAGACGTGCATGTCCACTTTGAATTATTGTTCTTATTTACTTATATGCAGCATGCCTAATTTTAAGTATTTCACTGATTTTTGTCACTTGATGTTGAGTTTTTTTGGTTTTTATAAAACACTTATTCACGCACACACTTTCATACAATCATACTGGCACAGAAACACACACCATATTATACAACACATAATACACAAAATATTTACAAAATTTACAAATTCCCGATCAAGAACTATACTTAGAGGTGGCTCTCGCATTTCCTTGAAACACTGTTGTCACTTACATGTTACTACAAAAATTATAATATTGAGAAATCTGTACTTTGCCCTATTAGCTTTAAACCGTAACGTTCGATAATTCAAATAATGTAAATGAAATGTTAGATAATTTGGATAACGTAACTTTTTCAAATGCGATAACGTGTAACCCTGAAGAATGTTCCAAGCTTGTGCCCTCCAACACATGTTTAACTATTTTATCCCAAAACATTCGCAGTGTAAATGCTAATTATGCGGGGCTTTTGACTCTACTACAAAGAATTGTGGTGCCTAGTGACGTTATTATTCTATCAGAATGTTGGCTCTCCCGCAACCCCGTCGTTCCGATTCTGCAGGGATATACTTCTCATAAGTCCTCAAACATCTATAATCAAAATGACGGAGTAATTGTATATGTCAATAGTTTGCTGGCTAATGTGAAAGTTAAAGAACCCGTCGTATCCGAGGCGAACTGCTTGACAGTCACGATTGGGGCGGAAACAGCCATAATTGCTGTGTACAGGCCCTATGCATTTAAAGATCCCTCAAAATTTATAAAATCTATGGACAATGTTCTACGTGAGCTTAAATCGTTTAGAAACGTCGTAATTATGGGAGACATAAATATTGATATTTCCAGCAACAATAAAGATGCATACTCACTGGACTATTTGGATCTACTAGGTCACCACGGACTTTTCCCAGGACATGTGTTGAAAACACATGGATCTACATGTCTTGATCACGCCAACATAAAGACTTCTTTCTCTAGCACAGTACTGGTGCTAGAATCCACTATCACAGATCACTTTGCAGTTTTACTCTCTTTGTCACCAAATATAATTAAAGTAATTAACTCACGCCAAATAACAAAAATAAATGAGGATGAGCTTGCTAATGACATAAGTAACATAAGTTTCGATGCCGTCTATGCAACGAAAGATCCCAATTTGGCTACTACATATCTAATAGAACCACTTCTCTTAGCTTTATCTAAAAACACAAAAACTATTACAACTTCACGTAGACGCAGGCCGATTAAACCCTGGATTACTCAGGGACTACTAAAATGTATGCGCCACAGAGACAACTTGTATAAAAAGCTTAAAACAGATCCGTCAAATGAAGTCCTCGTGGTGTCCTACAGAAGGTATCGTAATTTCTGTACAAACCTTCTACGAAAAGTAAAAATAGATTACGAGAGACTTGAATTTGAGAAAGCAGGTAGAAATTCCAAGCAGCTATGGCGTGTTATTAAAAGTGTCACAAACATAGGACAACCGAAGTCTTCAGCCCATGATCTCATAGCGAATAATGATGACAAGGAGGACACTATAAATCAAATTAATGATTATTTCGCGAATGTGGGGAGATGCCTGGCTGATAAAATAAATAGAGACCCTCGATCTTTTTCGCTACCCTACCCCCAGAGGGAGTCTTTTGTACTGCTTAAAACAGATGATCAAGAGGTGGAACGCTTAATCCTTTCACTTAAGAGTGATTGTGCAGTTGGCTGGGACGGTATTTCTTCTACTTTTCTAAAACGACACAGAAACGTTATTGTACCTCCATTGACACATGTTTGCAACCTGTGCCTTGAATCTGGTGTCTTCCCTAACTGGTTCAAAAAGGCAATTCTTCACCCTATTTTTAAATCTGGAGATCGTGACCGTGTCGAAAATTACAGGCCCATATCAGTTCTGCCTGCGATGTCCAAGATACTGGAAAAGATAATAAATACAAGGCTGGTCGCATTCTTAGAGGCACAAAATCTTCTGTCGATTAACCAATTTGGCTTTCGAAAAAATCTATCCACTGCTGATGCCGTTCACAAACTGGTTAATCACATTGCTCAGAAACTTGACAGCGGTAAGAAATGTGTTGCATTGTTCCTGGACCTCGCGAAAGCATTCGACACGGTCTCGATTCCCATTTTAATAGCTAAGCTCGAATGCCTGGGTATACGAGGCACCCAGCTGTCCTTGTTTCAGAGCTATCTTACAAATAGAACACAGAGTGCCAAAATTGGAACTTACTTCAGCTCTGACATAAATGTAGTTTTTGGTGTTCCACAGGGTAGCATTCTTGGCCCCAGTTTATTTTTAATTTACATGAACGACCTGTGTGGCCTCAGCCTGGAAGGCGGTACAATATTTTCCTATGCGGACGATACGGCACTTGTATTTGCGTCGGATAACTGGGAAGAGGCATACCGCCTTGCTCAGAAGGGATTCGACGCAGTCAGTGAATGGCTTGAGAATAACCTGCTTACCCTAAACATATCGAAAACAAAAATAGTAGACTTTTCGATTCGAAATACTAATGTGTCAGTTACAAGCTCACTAAGCGTTGCTGCCCAGTCGACACTATCCAATGGCAGTAGTGACGACAGTGGCACTCATGATCACTGTAAAATTGAACGAGTCACTTCAATAAAGTATCTTGGCATAGTGATTGACTGCAACCTTTCATTCAGAGAGTACATAATACACCTATCAAATAGAGTGCGCAAACTAATTTACATTTTTAAGCAACTACGCAATTCAGCAGATGCTGCTGTCATGAAAATGACATATCAGGCACTGTGTCAATCAATTCTGGTCTATTGTATCTCGTCCTGGGGTGGGGCAGCCAAATCCCACTATATTCAGATTGAACGTGCGCAGAGAGCGGTTCTTAAGGTGTGCTGTTTCAAGCCAAGACTTTATCCCACCGTCAAACTCTATGAATATTGTCAAGTCCTTACGGTCAGGCAATTGTTTGTACTAACCACTGCTATTAAGCAGCATTCTATGTCCAACTATTCTCAGCAAACAAATCGCCGTAACCGCATAGTTGCCCTGTCTACTCCTCTTAAAACTTCTTTTAGTCAAAGATTCTTTGTTTTCCTCGGACCCTATCTTTATAATAAATTAAACCAAATTCTTTCCTTGAACTCATTGAACAAACATAATTTTAAGGTCGCTTTAAAGGCCTGGCTACAAAGCCAAACATATACTGCTACAGAAGCTCTCTTTAACGTATTGGTCTAATCAGACTCATTCACTTACACTCTCTCCAATTCACACACACACACACACACACACACTCACGCCCACACGCTCAGACACACACAAACTTACATTCATAGAAACCTCTCAACATACCTTAACTTTTTAATATTTTTTACTTACATTACTATTAATTGTCTCTTTTAAACTCACAAATTGTCAAAAAAAATTGTAATTTGCTGTGATACCAGATGTATGCTATCAAATATGTAACTTTAAACAGGTGGGGACCTGGTGACCTGTATTACAGGTGTTACTACCTACCACAGGCACCAGCGATCCACAACCAAAAATCGTTGGCTACTTTTTGTGTATAAATTATTATTTGTATTTTTGGCTTGTGGTGAGAAATAAACATATATTATATTATATTATACAGATGAAAGTTCTCGTACGGTACTTGAAATATATCAATCTGTCATCCAACTAGAACAGCATTGCAATAATTTAGCCTTTCGTGGTCGTTTCAAGTGGAGTCTCGTGTGGTCGGCGGACGCCACTTGAAATTTTTGCTTCCTAGTCTAAAACTTGACTGATGAAATGTTTGATAAACAAATAGATTAGTTTTTGACATATTGATGGCTGTTCTGGCGCCATGGCTGCAATCTAACCATTAATCAGCTATTATTTGTCGTTGGTCCCGGCTGTCAACTGCAGATATTTGACAGTTGTTGCATGTATTCAGTGGTCGAAAGTCTGACAACCTGTCTTACCAAGGGGCATCGTATTACCTAGTACTAATTTTGTAGGTCAGACAGGCATTTGCTCCATGTAAAATATTGGTTAGACTGGAAGACGAACCCAACATAGTTGGGAAATGTTAAGCAGATGAAGAATCAGCTATTATTTTTGTTTTTAACTTTAATTCTGCTATTGATCAAGATAGTCCCAATACCATAAAATCATGACGTCATTAAAAAAGAAGAAAAAAAATTCAAAGATGGCGCCGCTGCATAGGTCACCGACCTCTAAAAGACAAATAAAAACAAAAATAATAATATTGATGATGACAATATCTGATGACACAAAAGTTCATTCACTGATGGAAACAATGGATGCGTTGTGAGGTATTATCACTGTACGACCATCAGATAATAATGAGCTGTAGGACATTAGACGTAAATACCAAAGAATGTTATGACCCACGTCATACTTAACGTGTATTTTTAATGTTCGACAGCTTATAAACATTTTGGGTCGAGTGCCAATTAAGATTTTAACTTGCACCCAATTAGAGATAAGATAAAATAAGATTTACGTTTGCTTGCACTTGAAAATCCTGTTGAAAGGGAGCTCTGATTCTGGGTTCAGAAACTATGACTTTACTAAACATAAATGTGCAAGGCAGTAGTGGCACCTATTAGAAAACGCACATTTCGCCAGTTATTTTTAAATCTGATATAATTAATAAGGGGCGATCCTATTGCTTTCTACCGGGAAAAATCCTGACTCCGTGGAATTTCGTGTTGGAAAAGCCCAATAACTTTGCAAGACCTGGGAATGGAACCAGGACCTCATGTTCAGCAGTCGCGTTTGCAACGAGGCCGTCGAGGATGACTGTACTAATCCATAAGTGGATTAGTACAGTCATCCTCGACGGCCTCGACCGCACAGTATAAACACCTAGGTTTAGTAGCATGTGCTCAAAAGTTATTTATAACAAAAGTATGCACTAAGGAAGGATTTTAAAAACTCTTCGCCTAATGTATATAAAAGTGTTAGTGGTAAAAGAAGAGACGAAAGTTTGTATTTGATAGAATTTCGTATTTTTTGTCGATGGAAACCCCCAACGGGCCATACAGCTTCAAATAATAATTATCCTTATCACATCTAGTAACCAACATCGTTTTCCTTAAAGCTGTTAAAGAAAACCCAAGACTATCGTCGACTGAAATAATTAAACATGGGGAATTCATATAATAAAAACGCTTAATTTTGCAGAAACTAACGTCACAACGTCTCGCAACGTTGATCACATTTATATGGCCATTCCGCAATTCATATAATGCATGGCTCATCTTAGATCTTGTTAACAAACCATCCTTAGTATCAAAGGAAGGTAGCTATCATTCATGTTGGCCTGGTAGACTAGCAACAAGTCCAAGTGGCCGACACTTCGGACACGCCCGCGGCTGACATTTGTGGCAAAACGTTCTAAAATTACACACTGCTGACTTCTATCACGAATACTTAATATATTTGTTGGACGAGGCACAATTATGGTCAGTCCGCCGTGACGGACCGCTTCGTTTGACACGGAGGCTTGAACTGGGTTACGCTTTTGGATGAGGCACATTGTGTGAATCTCGTAAACTTCGAAATTATTATTTGATGGAGGAGTTTGGGATGATAAATTGAAGAGAAAGTCAGTTATTCGAGGTAGAAATACGGAATTATATTGGTAAGACATGCTTGGCACTGCTCATATGAGTAGGGGTGCTACAAGGGAGTATCATAAGATCCTTACTAGTTGAACGATATTTCGTTGGCTACGTGCATTACAAAACACTAATGTAAGCAATGACTTTCCGACACGTGTTTAGTCAAAAAAGTGGGTTAGTGCCGATTCCCCTGGTTCTTGCTCCCTCCCGAAAATTAATCTATTTTATAATTTCGTGTTATCAAATAAAATTAAGGTGGGTACAATGATAGAAAAAAGTTGCGGTTATATTTGTATATGTTTGTTCAATGATGAGCAAAAGATAAACAAAACTAAGTAAGAACTTGTGTAAAAATAGTGTTGTGCTTGACTGTAATGATTTTAAAATTTTCGGCGGCCAGCGTGTAATGGTAGTTATACAACACCTCTTAATAACTTTCGGGGGGAAACCAGACCGGGGGGAATAAGTACTAACCCAAAAAAGTACATATGCTATTATCAACATTTGGTGAGTTTGTACTTTTAATTAGAAGGACATCAGATCAATGTTATCCAATTAACCGTGATTGTCGGCTCCTTTGTTATGCGAACGAAATCTTTATCAATTTAATTAATAATGTTGTTTAACAGATGCTATATCAAAATTTGAAGTAATCTGCGATCAGCTAATTAAATTATCGGCCATAGATCATCTTTTTCCTTTCATATCTGTGCGTAATTTGTAAACGGTAGCTTTGTACATTGCAGATTTAATGCATGATAAGTGATCGTAATCAATTTTTACAAAGCTGAAATTATACTAGGCGCGTTCATTTTCCTTTTACCTACATAAGAATGTTGAATTTTGGTTTATTATCTGGAATTGATATCTATGATTGATTAGTATTAGGGAACGGGTCGGATTGCAAATTCTTTTGGTGTGCTGAATTATAATAATCAATTTCTAATTATTTCCGCATGTGTGGTGCTTTTCTATTAGGTACTTATTAGGTGTTATCGATGCCTCCTCTATTGTTCGCGGCTCGCGGTCGTCCTCGGTCGGCCGCCTCTAATTACGGGCGAGAGCGCTCGATCTGTCGGAGACAATGTCTACACTTGTACGGTCATTATTACGTGTTTTTCGTCACGACACCTGCTTGGCGGCAATGACAAATCCTTAGCCATTAGTGTACTACAAAACGTTCCTATTAGCGTTCTTCACGCGCAAGCGCCTTCCAGTTCATTCACTTACGTTTCGCTCGTAATTTTATTACTAGGGGTTAATTCTTCCTAGACCCTAAAAAATTAATGATATGTGAACACATTTTATGAAAAGTTATAAAGTCTGTAGAATATAATATTCTGGTGAGCACGTTATTAATTAATGCAGCAGCTATAAATGAGTTAAAATGTACATTAAAAATTACCAGTATAGGAATATTCATGAAGTAGTTGGTTACATACCTACGAAGTAGATTGAACTTTTAATGTAATAAAAATATGTGTAATTTTATAACAAAGTGTTGTGTGTTTTTCTTCGTGGTATGAGTTAGACTGCTTATAATTAATATACGCCAGCAACAAAGCAAGGACGCAGTGTTTCCAAATACGACTATTCATGCAAAACCCTGACACAGCTAGGAGTGACAAGGTAAATGATAAAAAATACTTTAAACTACAGTACTTGACAAAACTACATACGAAATAGACAAAATTGCAAATTGAACAAGGTCGTTTCGTTGTTTTTCAAATTGAGCTGATACTTATTAACTTTGTATGTAGATAAAATCATTAAGATACTTTGCCAAGGTTAGGTACTCGTTTTAGTTTTTTTCATGTTTGTGTTCTAGTATGTTTGAGCTCATTAGGATTTATGTATTATTTAAATTTTGAATGAATAGAGATGAAGAGGATAACGAATATTAAAACGCACCATTAAATTAAGATCATCTATCTGCCTTGGTTTTTCCCAACTATGTAAGGGTGGGCTTCCAGTCTAAACGCATGCTGTTGAATACCAGCATTTTACATGGAGCGGCTGCCAATCTGCCGAGAATAGAGTCCAGTGGCGTGTGTTTGATGAGGCCCATGTCCAGCTGTCAGTCAGATAGGTTTTTATCATTACCATCAGCCTACAGCTGTATTGATGATGACGGCTGCCTATCTTAAAATTAGGATAATGTTCGTTTAAGGATGACTTCTGATTATTGGGGAATGGATCCTTGACATGTGACATAAGATTATTGTTCATCAGTTAAAACTTAATATCTTCTGTCCATAAACATTTATGAGCCATATTTTATTTGATACCCACAATATAATAACCATCATTTAGAATATGGCACACAATTTTGTTGGATCTGATATCGTCGTGCGTCAATTACGTCGTTTACCACTCGTGATTTCTATAAAATTATCTATGTGCTACGTGATTCTTTAGTAATTACCTACCTATCATGAAATAACCATTTTAAAATACACAGATGTATGGAGACCGTTTGATCGATGTACTCCCTACATCGATCAAACGGTTCTTGCGGCTGTTTTGAGGTCAGGCCGGATGAATAATGCGCTGGCCACATTAACGGTCATTATATGCAAATAATATTACACACATTAGTCTCATGTACTGTATACCCGTTTACTATAAGTGGGCTGATACGTTCATAGTGCTGCCATCATTCTTTCAACAGCGTGAGTCGCTAGTTTATTTTTCAATAATCGAATATCGGTACGGAATAAATCGGTAATCGCACACAACGCCGAAAGTCACTCACCTAATGAACCATGACAATTAACTCCTGGAAAACTTGAATTCGCATCCGATTGGATAAAATTAATCAATGGCAGACCGGTCCCGTCAATGGAATGGATATTTTATGTTCCCGTGGGCGAAGAGTGGGCTCCAATTTGTCCGCAGTTTTTTAATTAGTATGGATGTGAGAGAAAACGAATTGGATTTATGCTCGCAAGCGACGTGCGCTGTGCTGTGATTATTTGCGTGGTGCAATATAAAAAGCTGAAAAAAAGGCTAATATTTTATAGCTTCGTTAAAACGCGGCTCATTAGCGCAGAATTAATATTACGGGCGTAGTTATGTTTGTCATTAGTTCTGCTGGGAATTAAAATTAATTGGCATTTTTGAATGGGACTTAATGTGTGTTTTTTTGTGTTTTTCTCTCGATCATTAGTTGGATTATTTGGTTTTAGCGTCATACGTGCGATGGATGAAGACGTTACGTCACATGTACGGTGTAGGGGTCCCGTGCAGCGGGCTGGGGGTCGCCGCGGGTCGCGGAGGGCGCGGGTCTGGGGTGCCGGTGCACCGTCTTCCGCCCCGCTCCCGGCTCTAATTAGGCTCACATTCTCATTCCGTTTTCGCGTTTAATTTCGCCGGCGGTTTCGCCTTAATTACATTATTCGCGGCGTGCGGGCGCCCGGCTGTTCTTGGGGAACCCTGCAGTTAAAACAAGTGACCGATGATACGTTTACTTACTTTAGCTTTTTTTTTACTAGATAATAATTTAAGCTTTATTACTGGTTAGTAGGTACCTACTGCCATTTTTATTTCGACAGGAAATTGTGCTCTTCACCAGCATTTGTCACTAAAATAAGTATGATTAATACCTAACCTCTATGGTTTTCACGTCAAATCGTTTGTCATTGTGTTATAATTTTTTTGGGAATCCCACCGTTATTTTGTGTCGAATCATCATGTTTATTGCAGCTGACAAATGTTTTAAAGTAGAAGGAAAGTGCGGAAATAAACATTCACTAACAAGATGACTTACACTTTCGTTGTGAAGTTGCAGCTCATCGCGGTAATTGAAAAAAAATCACTTAACAGGTAAATAGAGAGGGGCTGTGAGGAGGCTCATCGCGCCGCTTTGTTGTCGGCCGGTTGCTAATAAGATTTTTAAACGGCAACAAAGTATCCAATCAATGGGGCTTGAATAATGAAAACGGCACCTGCCAAGTTCTCAGCCCACCCCCGCTAACCTAAACACGCACCGTGTTCGCACAATAAAACATATTTTAAACCTTAATTCTTATGTCAATAAGATACATTTCGGTATCAACTTAGCGTTTTGAAATTCGTATAATAGACATAAGTTTGAGTAATTATGCACAATTGTTTCGTGTCCTTAAAAAGGCATTTACTTTTTTATTTACGAACGGGTATTAGGCAGAGTTCATGAAATAAACAACAGATAAGAAATGAGATCCAGGATTTTTTAAATTTAGTACAGAGGGTAGCATAGCAAATCAAGCTACCGTAACTGTCGAAATTTTCCAATCAACCTTGACCCTAACGCTGTAGCTATAAAGCTGAAAATCGATTAAAGAAAGACTCGATGTGCTGGCGTCTGTAAGTGCAGACGACAGCCACATACAATATAACGTTCATAATAAATGTGGATGTTAGTAGTTTCACTTTTAATTAACTCTATTTCCTCATTATTAACATACATACGTAACAGTCTAGATTATTCTGTTATATATGTATTTCGAATATATAATATTAAAATTAATGTATATAATTCATCATCATCTGCCTAGCCTTTTTCCAACTATGTTGGGAATTGGGGTCAGCTTCCAGTCTAACCGGATGCAGCTGAATACCAATATAATAAATGTAAGTCACATAAAAATCAAAAAATATTTATGACGTAAATAAAATACAAAACCACATAATAGTCAACTATAGCTAATTTGATCTAAATCATAAACAAGATTTATGGTCAATTCTAGCAATTATCTAGTCTAGTTTATAAAAATATTTACTGACTAGAATCACGCCCATCATTCCCACGGTATGTCATAAGGAGGATTTAATAAGGTAACCCGCGAAATTAAAATTTTGTTTCGTTTTTTTGCAATGTGCAGGTCAATGTCAGAATGTATGTTGATTACAATATGATTTGCGACCGTAACAAGTATCAATGACTATTTAATGAAAGACGTTCACGACATAACATCACGCCTATAAATCCCCGAAGGGTTATTCAGAGATGCACCCTTAGTATGTCAACAACCAAAACAACAACTGGCGCATTTCGACAGTTGATGTTTAGGTCAGTGTGGCTGTTACTTTTTTGATACTATGAGCCTGATGTGTCCCACTCCAGGGCAAATCCCTTCCTTCTTTTCACTTTACTCTGTCTATGGCAATTTGGGCCCAATTCTTTTGAAAAGAGTTCAGCTCGTCACGCTTTCTAGTGACAATTAAAGTTATACTAACAAGGAGCCATAACTCAATGTAAATAACTGTTTCCTAGTATAAACATTAAAACAATCAACACCTTGATAACCTCACTTCAAGTACAATTTCCTGACAGACGATGAAATAGGAAATGTAACACGCACGCCTCAATGAAGGCCTCAAGTCCTTATACCAAACCTAACACGTTGCAGAATTAACTAAACAAAGACATTAATGCCGCGTAGTTCGGGATTTAACGAAGTGCGATAGCACGTGCGCACGCGACGCCAGCTCGCTCATTAGGGGGCACGCAACACCACGCCACGGCCACGCCATACCACGCCATACCCTCGCCCTTATAGCCTTCATTAGACATGCGCCAACAAGTGTAATGACTTTCCTCACGCTCCACAGATATACACCGTCGCGGTCGTCCATGATGCAACAACCACACGATGTTCACAGCACCATTGCACCAATCGTAATTGTAGTACCTATACTACGTTAATTAATCACGACACGCTCGTTTGTACCTACTAACTCATTATAAAACCATAGTACCTCTCGATCTTGATAACAATATTTATCATACTCCAACTGTCGATTATGACGCAAGAAATAAATCTCGAACCAGCAACAACCGTTTATCCTGTTGGACACAGAAATTAAGCAAATTACATTCAGCAAAGCAAATCGTTCCAAAAGAAAGGGCTACTGAAATAATTGTCTACTTTACTCTCGGAGAAATAGAATTACAATCTAAATTAATTACGCTTTTAAAGCGTCCGTTATTCTTAATTAGTTTCTGCACCGCAGCGGAAGCTCCCGCGCCCGACTCGCGCTCTCTTAATGAAGGGTAGTTTCAAATCAGTGCGTTTGATCAACTCTGTGCAGTCTTAATTACGGCACCCGTTCCGCGCGGGACAATCCGGTTATTTATGACTACATAAGCTTGATTATTCTTTAATGAATACTTGTTTTAAAACGTTTAATTAAGTTTTATGGCGACAGGGCCGCTCAGACGGCACGGGCGTCCCGCCGCTCCGCCGGCCGCGAGCTAATTGGATCGGGTTGACGCACTCCCCCCGCGACCCGCGCTAACCATCCCCCGTCCCGCCGCCCGCACCTTCACCCCGCTCCTAATTGTATGAAATTGCTAATTGGAAAATTTTATAAACGCGGCCGCCCGCAGGCCTACGCCCGAACCACTGCGACCTGGCCAAGGCCTGCCAAGAAAAATTAAACAACGGGTCAACATCTTAAAGAGGTCAAAGGGGAAATATTCCTCTGTCCAAAACAGCTTATCGGTTCATAATGCTTTCAATGTGCAATGTTATCCATACCGAGCAGTAAAAGCATCCCCTAACCACTACATTTGTTTGTCCACAGGGCGTGTAGTTGTGGTGGTCGGTGCGAGCGGTCCCCGCTCCAACCGTCAAGCTGGCAGCGAGCGCGTTGAGCATGAACCCGCACTACCACGGGTACGCGGAGCTCAGCTCGCCACACCCGCCCTCGCCGGAGGCCGCCTTCGCCGCCAACGGCCACGACTACCCACACAACAACAACAACCCAGCGCTTAAAGAATGCGCCGGCTGCAACGGCAAAATCGTGGAGAGGTTCCTCCTACACGCCCTCGACAGATACTGGCACCACGGCTGCCTCAAGTGCGCCTGCTGTGGCCAGGCACTCGCCGACATGGGCCGCTCCTTCTACTTCAAAGGCGGAATGATATTATGCAAAAGCGATTACACAAGGTGAGTTCGGTTCTTCATAATCTAATTATTTCCAAGTTCTTCTCCACAGGACTAATTGGTACCTTTTATGGTTCGGTATTCCAAGTGTTCGGCTTCGCATCGATCTTTCCCATTGATCATCAATATAAGGTTTAGTTTTTAGTCCGTCATCATACGATGACAATGGCGTGTCTGTCAAACGCATCGCGTCCAAAAAAGTATACCGAGAAAGCCGCAGGCGCATTGTTATGAAAATGCTTCGAACCGTTGTGTTTTCTACCTGGGGAGCAGCAAAAAGTGAACAGTTTTGCACACAACAAGCCATCGACGGCGTCTCGCGGACCAACTAAATTGTCCTCGTTAGAGAACGCTAAGGACTAATTTAAGATGTAAGCAACTAAGTTTTTATTTGAAACTCCGCACTAATCAGGCTTTGTGTGTCAGTGTACCGCGAGTCGCGACAGTGTTTAGGTAGCTACCTAGGCTCGCGGCTATATCTACGATTATGGAAATTTTATGTCTCTTTGCGAACTAATGAATAGTAATGAATAACCATAGTTAGTATTTTGTGCGACGTTGTTGATAAATGTACGGTTTGTAGGCAGTTTATTTTAGTACTTCTTTCTTAAGAATAAGACATGGTTCATAGCAATCTAGGCCAATAAATTCCTTAAGCTGTAATCAGACCAATTTGGTCCTACGATTTCCATTAAGTTTTACACAGGCAATAATCTCAAGACATGTGGAGTTACATACAATCAGTTCTTTATAATTACTGCAAAATTAAATGTTAATTATTGTTTGCTTCGTAAAATAACTACATGTCTCTTTTATGGCTTCATAATTACTACGTTACATAACCATTAGGTTTATGTAAACTACTGGCTTGATAATTGTTTATTGCCCACTTGCTGCATATGAATAATAATTAAGGGACACCAATAAAACATTCAAATAAATACAACTATTTATGAAATAACTGCAGTCATAAAGAGTTTATTCTATATTATCATTTTGTTTAAAATAGAGCTTACCTTCATAAAAGACGAGAAAATTATGAAATAAAATACCAGCCTGGATTTATAGACATGAAATAACATGAATTATACTATTCAAAGAAACGCTAATCATACAGTGCATACGAAAACTGTACACAAATAGTAGAAGGTAGAGCGGTCGTAGAATAGAAAGACGCGGCGCAGGCGCAGCCTCGCACGTGGACCGCAGCTGTCTGACCCTGCGCGTTAATTAGCTAAACGCATACCATTCCATACAATTATTTTACTCCATTACGGCTTTAGACATGCCACATTTTGTAAGACATTTTTTGTCTTCTAATCTTCTTTTGATCTTTTCGACCCGTTCAAAACATTTGGGTCAAATCTTTCTCGAATAATTTGTCACTTGTCTCCGCCTTCCGTCATCACAGACGCCTATAATATCTCGTTACGTTATTTAGCCCCTTCTATTTGTCGTTCATATAAATTCGTTTTACACTGATTTCCCTTGTTTACCGGCGGCGGTTGTGAGTCAAACTAGAGCGAAGAGTGGGCCGACCGCGGCGCGGGTCGTGCGTCGTAGATTCGATAAAGCTCGTCTCACAGTTGACAGAGACGGCGCGGCCTAACGAGCGGGCCGGGGAGGGGTGTAGGCGGGGGGGGACTACAGGTGAGGGGGATGAAGAAGTGCGGTTCCGTGCATGTCTCTGCTGATTGACCCGCGTCACTCGGCAAACAACAACTAACGAGTCGGCCCCGCGCCTCCAGGTACGGTAATTCGCTCGAATCGCTCCCGCGGCGGTCGCGCCGACTTTACTTACACGCCTTCACTGATTGAGACTCCTTAACAAAATTAACGCGCTCTCACGCAAACAACTGGCGCGTTTATCCGCCTCCTTTTGTCCCGATATGATGGATTGCGGTCTCGCTCCACAAAGACGCTGATGATGTTACGTGCTGCTGATTACTATGTACGAACGAATTAGCCGCCGAGGTGTTACGCCTCGTGTGTGCGACTATAAAAGCGGCGGAAGCGTTACATAAACATTAAGCTGGCTTAATTCGAATTTTATAATGATTTATAGCGGGTCTGGCATTGTTCGGATGAAGACATTATGTTTCATATGTGTGTGGGCAATGAGGTACAGGGCGGGCGTGTTGCGGTAGGTGGTACAGAATTCCTTGATTGTGTACAAATGAAGCAAATTCTGTGGGGATTTCTCGACGTCAATCGGACCAAATTATTGGAGCCAGTCAGCAATCAGAAAGCTGTCGTATGCCGTATACGTCTACGAGTTGTGAACATGACGAGTTTGCGAAGCGACGCGCGCTCGCTATTCGTGTTTACGATTTTTCAGATTTATGAAATCGAAAAACAACATAACTGGTGAAATGTGGGTGTACTGCTACACCTCTGCCTTACTCTTGGGAGATAACAGGCGTGATGATTATGAAAACAGAAAAAAACATTTAGGGTGTTTTTGGAAGCTTCTTTATTCATCACTCACGAGCTTCCTTGTAACGCAATCTCAATTTGTAAAAACAAATCTAAAAAAAATTGTTCATCAAACTCCTCACTGTTTATTTATATCGCAATTCCAACACGCAATCACTTCATCAGCCCACTAACCCAACTATTTCACACATAACTGACCTACATACACCATGCGTCTGTAAGACGTACGGTCGTACGTAGCCTGATAGCCTCCCGCCGTACGTCCGTGGGGCGTGCAAGAGCGTCACGTCCACGTTGAAAGCAGGTTCGTTAGCCGTGCGGGCGCCGTCAATCAAGGCAATTGGTGCTCAATCGGCAATCAGCCGCCCCGCGCGCCTAACGAGACCCCTCTAAAATACCAACTTCTTACCATTCTTACTAACACTTTCGTTAACTAACGTCCTTTGCAAAATAGCGTACTGGAATGTGCGGAGTTGAGTTTTACATTGTAATACATGGAAATTTAATAGGGGGAGCCCGTGTCTAAATAGTAGTTGATCGTCAGGTTAAGCCGTGCTTGCCTAGGTTGGTAAGTGGATGGGTGATCCTAAGTTAAATACCGAGTTTCCTCCGTGCCTCGGAAAGCACGTAGATCCCGGAAGTCATTTGTACATCGTCGTTACAGTAGCCAGTAGCCCGAATGTCTGACCAAGGGGCATCGTATTGCCCGTCGGGGCCGCGGATTTTTGTACTAGATGACGTGGCCTCGGCGCAAGGGCAAAGAAGGAACATGAGTTCGGTTTTTAGTCAGTAGAAGTCTGACACTCCCCTTCGCTCTGCCCAAGAGCGGGGGGGGGGTCATTTGATGATTTTCCACCCACCAAAAAAATAAAAAAAATATAAAAAAGGGGCATCGTATTGGGTACACAGAACTAACTATGTTGAGGAGGTCAGACAGGCAGTCGCTCTATATAAAATACTGGTATTCAGCTGAATCCAGTTAGACTGAAAGCCGATTCCAACGTAGTCATGGTAAAGGTTAGAAAGATGATGAGTGAAATGATGATGAATCCATAGTAGGTATACCCCTAGCTTCTATACAGTGTTGCGTAATATCATCCCTACATTGTTGCAGAACTAAAAGTGTTCTTTTTGCTGGTCGTTATATCGCAGCTAAAAATAACAGTGACTGATGCGGTATACGTATATCGTAGAGAGACAGCTCGATACCTGGAAACCTTTAATGACTCTGGGTCTCTGGTTTTCAGGAAATGGAAATTTCAATCGAACTGTATGAATATAGCTAGCTAGCTTTTGTTAATGAACTCAACAGTTGCATGAGCTTTTGGAAACTTTATATTCGCAACTTATTTGTTCAAATGTATGCACGTGGATAAAACAAAATGTGTATTAGGTACGAAATACGGATCGTAACAGGTAGTTTTCTCGAGTCTCTGCCTATCATGAGAAAAACGTGTTCAATGAGCTTAGCATTTTTGACCGACTTAAAAAAAAATCAATTGTATTTTTTTATGTAAGTATTGTCTTCGTCATTTACGAACCGATTTCTTTTATATAAAAGGATATACATATCGACGCTGGAAAGCGATTTTGTCGTATCTCGAAAAATGGCATTTTTTTTTATTGCATCATTGAAATAAGAAAAAAATACTGCGTCAGACGGTCTGATCAACGGTTTCCTACGTATTATTTTTTTGATACGTCGTTGACTTTTTCTAATCTTTTTTAACAAAAGATACTTCAAAATGCTGTAAATACCATAAAATCAACTATTTTTAAGTTATACATAGATACATCAAAAACGCTACAAGTATTTTTTAAACCTATTTCGCTAGCTTATTGCTGTATCTTGGTAGTTGTAACATACGGCACAAGCCTAGTATGTTACAACTACCAAGATACAGCAAAATTGCTGCTTCAAATTGAAATACCAATTGCTGTAACTAGTATAAAACGCATGTTAGACTAACTTGAGAATGCTATCATTATTGCCATCTGATTTTCAATAGAAGAAATAAGTGTTCCAAAAATGACCACTCTGATTCAGCTAGTTTACGAGTTATGAATTTTTGAAATAGTTTTTTGGCTCTGGTGTAAAGTTCAACTTTTCGAGATACTACAAGATTGCTTTCTTGCGTCGATATGTACTTTTATTTGACCTTTGTTGATATAACTTAGTCTTCTAGTTACAATTAATTTATGACAAGAATTTGGGAGGACTACAACCAACTAAAAAGGTGAAAATATTTTTTTATTGTTGTAAAGGGGCTTTTAGTTTTTTTTTAAAGTCGTGTGAAAAAACTAAAAGCACTTTACTTTCGGAAGTCAGTGGCCAACAAAGTCATCGAATTCCGAAAGTAAACTTTTTTAATCTATTGCATAGATTCTATCGCGGGCCTTGAGTTGAGCGTGGAGAGCGAATCCAGAGATTTCCTAACGAAAATATTCAGGATTCAGTATTCAACCAGGTTGCTTTGGTTACGGAAAATAACAAGGTTGTCAACTGAGGTTGTCAAATTAAATAATTGTTTGTCTCTCTGCTTTCTCCTTCTAAAATATTCTTACTCGTATAATTTGTGTACAAAGTGTTTTAAATATCAATAAACAAAGTGCATTTATTAATGAAGAAAGTCACGAAAAAATAGTGAAAGAAAATGAGTGAGGAGTGAGTACTATATAAACATTCATTTTATTATTAGTACGCATCTATCATAAGTTTTATTGGTTTTTGCATTACTATTCTGCGAATCGGTCTAAAACGATTCGTTTTCTTATAAAATATCTAAAATTAAATAAATAATTTTCATATTTTTCAATGTTATGACACTTACGTCAGGCTGTCAATACTTTTTCTTTTAAATTTTCTGTCATAGAGTTTCTTACTAGCTTAGTTAGTCTATGAAGGTTAGTTTTAATTTATATAATGTACATAGTGCGAAATTCAAAGATCAAACTCTTAATATCGTTATTTTTGTTCAAATTTTTTGAATTAATAATTATTTTGGTGTATAATTACACTATTAATACCTAATTATTTATACCTATTATTGCATAAGTTGATACAAAATGGTATGCAATAGATTTACCGCGGCAGTCTCCGAGTGCCACACGTTTTTTTTGATGTTTTTATTGTTTTTTTTTTGAGTGTCGGTTTTTTTTTTGTCATATTAAAAATACATTGTTATTGACTAATATACACAATTTCCCATTCTTCACTACATTTGTTTGATAACCAAATCTCAGGGCAATTTGTCATCGACAATCAGCAGTTTCCGCAGCTGTCTCGAAGGGGTCTCGTTAGTGGAGGAGGAGCCTGCATCACTAACAAGACCCCTTTATACTCACGAGCGTCTTGTCCATCCTTAGCCGCAGTGACAGTTAACATCTTTTTTAAATTGCTGTGCTATAATGGAGCTTCGTTGTGAGGTTTGAATTGTGTTTTTTGTTAGTTATGGCACTTTTTTTGGTGCAAATACGCTGTTTATATTAACACATAACATGATACCTGTAACCCCCGAAAGGTTAGGCATAGCTGACAAGCATATTTCACGGTTACTACTGAGAAATATCTAATAAAATTTTGCCCGACCTGGGAACCGAAACCAGGACCTCATATCCAACAGTCGACCACAGACCAACGTGGCCGACAAATCCGTAAAAACGCCTGATCTAATAATATTACCAGTCTCTGACTATCCCACTGCAGAGCTGAGGAGTGTCCTCATTCGGGAACGTTCCTCAGTCAAACGAGCATTGATAACCACGCTAGCTGAAGCCAGATAGACCTTACTACGACCAATTAAAACCTTACTATTTTAACACGGAACCACTCCAACACATCCTCGCCTTCATCATTATCAATTCTACATTATATCCTCATTTAAACCCAAAGGGAACACAACATTTCACAGCGATAGCATCACTGAATGTATTTATTGCATCACGTCGAAATGTATATTTATTAAAACGCGTGTCCAGGGCGGGCGGGCCGTCCAATTTGGGCGCTCGTTAAGTCGCAAAAGACGCACAGTTTAATTGCAACCGCTCGCCTCTAATGAGCCCCTGTATCCCAGAGCCGGGCGTTTCTCTTGCGCAAATTGACATTGTACGTAAATTGATGTCGCCAAAGCCCGATACGCGATGCCAAACGATGATGCCTGTACGAGTATTAATTAAAAACTGCGCTTCTATTAATTATGAGGTCTTAACACGTGTGGGTGTCGGTAATTGGTGGTTCGAAGATTTGTGGTGCTGAAAAGAGAAGGCTATATATTTTCGTTTCGTGCAGCAATAAAATGGAGACTGAAGTTTATTGTTGCGAACAATGGTGATGGTTTTCGTGACATGTTTTTGTTTAAAATACAGGCACTATTTCTTCACTCAATTCAAGTTTATATTTTTGTATAAATCATGATTGTTCTTCATCATCTTCCTACCGTTGTGCCATGTTCTAGGGGTCGATGCAACACGTTTTTTCTTCCATTTTCCGCTGTCAAACATCTATCATTTACTACTTTTTTCTTCCACATTTTCCTCACACAATCCATCCATCGTATCATAAATTAATGTGGCCTGTAATTTCATACATGTTTCCGACTAGACGTAGTCCAAACAAAGTTAAGTCATGTCCCTAGTACACTCCTTGCTGCAAGCGTAACTCCTTGCAAGAGCCTTGCCTGTAGCCACGGCTGATCTGTTTAAAAGGCACAGACCGGACAGCCGCGATTGGATTAGGACGTCGGCGCATGTCTCGATTAATTTCGTTTGTCTCTTTGTCCGTCCGCTCGTCCGCCGTCTCCGGACTTCTAAATAGAACCTAAAGACCGTCCAGCAAACGATCTTTGGCTACAATTCGATTACCAATATTCATCTCGGTATTGAGGACGTTGCTAGCAGAACTTTAGGTCCTCCTCCATTGATGCAGATAAGATTTTCCTAATACAATAAATTGTTTTCCACCAACTTGATCTTCTAATTTTGTTTTTCTTTTAAAACTTTAGCCTATTACTGTCTTTTTAACGAGATGGGAATAGAGTTATAAATCGTCCGGACCATAAAACTCTTGTGAAAACTTTATGAATACGACGAATCGTATATTATGCAGAAGTCCAAGTTAGACGCAAGCTTTCAGATTTAGGAGACTTGCCCTAATTCTTTGGAAAAAGCCGTTCGATTTTGAGACTTAAGCTCTTTGAATTGGACTTAAATTACTTTCGCACTAGCTAAAGTTTAAATACTTTAATTTAACTAACTAAATTCCAATTACTGGACACATTAAACAACACTTCTCACTTCCGTGACCAAGGCAACGCGCAGCTTAATCAATTAAGACAGCTTTTAGCCGTTAATTGGTGATCTAAATATATTCGTCCGTTTACAAGGCCGATGGCAGTTAGGTTGGACTGTAGGTACATTAGTTAGGAGCAATTTAGTGGCTAGAACTGGCGACGACGTGCAATGTGTTCGCACGATATTTGCTGATGTGTAAATCATTGGAGCACAAGTATTTGTGGACGTTTATTGACGTTTGATTGATGTCTTAGAAGTGTTTGAATTTGGAAGCTCCTGTTTGAATATTAGTTGATTTATATGCGTTTGTCGTTTTTTTTTTAATATTTGGTCGTCTCCTAATTAACAATATTATTTCACTTTATAGTCGACAAAGGTGCATGCATGCCAAGATTTACCTTATTTACGAGTGAATATGTTAATTTACTAGTCTGCTAGTATACTATCTACCGGTAGAAAAAAAATTATCCATACCTCGATTTTATGCTTATATTATAAATTCCCCGTTGTTTCCCTCTCCTAGAGAGGAGGCCTGAGTCCCTGCAGTGGGAACATTATAGGCTGATGATGATGATGATGATTATAAATTCAAAACTAACTCTCGTCTGTTTGTATGTCTGACGGACTGTCTGTTTACGCCTACCTGGTTTAGGACACAGGATACTTTTTATCCCAGTAGCACATTTTCGTTGGGTAATTTCTGACCTCCACTCATAAAGCTGCAGACAAAAGCTCGTAGTAAATAAAGTCTACTACACTCGTCAGAGATTCTCAACGTTCTTGTGGCTGCTTCAATGAATAAAGGAATGTAGTTTATATTCATGATGCTGTTTGTATATTCTTGCGTAGTAAGTGTTCAATTGTTTTCTGTCATGGTGGTCTCCGCAAATGTTTGATACTCCTGTCACTAATTGGGATTCTTAATATGAATGATTCAAGGTTTCAGGGAATTGAAGGATTAGAATTCCTTTCACGCGTAGTAAATTAAATGGAAAGTATTTACTTACTACTTAACTACTTACTTACTTACTACTTATTTAAAGTAGGTAAGTAACTAAAATCAATGAAAAATAAAAATTACTCTTTAATATCCTTTACTAGGTATATAAGAGGAAGGGAGTTCATTAAAACTTTCGCTCAATTTACTTTATCTTTTTAAATTAGATTATAGGTAAAATAAATTATTTACAATTGCGGTTTAATCATCTTTTCCCAACTACGTTTGGGACGGCTTCCAGTCTAACCGAATGCAGTTTAATACCAGTATTTTACATGGAGCGACTGCCTATCTGACCTACACAACCCAGTTAGTACTGGGTAATACGATACCCCTTACCCCGGGTCACTAACTACGACTTTACGACTGTCAAAGAAAGATTTTAAAATGACAGTCGAGACCAACGCAACTTACGCAACGGCTTAAGGCGAGGTTACCCTACTTTGTTTTTATGTACGCACGACCTCACCCCCCGCCCTGCCGCGCGAGCGATATAATGCCTAAATTTTGACTGTTTTTTCTCTCTTGGAGAAAAATGATAAAGAAATTATACATTATGTGACCCGAGATAATACACATTTTTTACGACCTTTATTATGATATAAGTTTTATTTTTCAAAGCCTAATATAACTCAAGTAAAACGATTATTTAGCCATCATTTGGACATGTCTTTGCGATTTAATTGGATGCAGTGAAGTGTAAGTAATCGTGTATCGCATGCCCGACATATCATGATCGAAGAGTCAACTATGTAATACATTTTTTTCAAAATTTAAATCCGTTCCATGTACGAGTAAAACGCTATTGTTGACGACGTTTATCTGGGTAACCCCGCCTTAACGTACTTTCCGCAGGGAGGCACTTAAAATTAATAATAAAGGTATAATGCTCAAACACATTCATCTACTTAAAATTTCAATGTTAAACTATGGTTAGAATAAACAGAGACTTCACATCGTTACACTAATGGATTTAAATTTAAATACATTAGCATTCTCGATAAATAAGATTCATTGCATAACCCGTCCAACAGGTTCACTTCATTATTACAAAGAAATAATTAATATTTCTAGTGTATTGTTCCTCACTTTGGAATTTAAGTGATAATAAGGTCGATTTTTGATTGGAAGTAGGTACTATATATCTTTGATTGAAACAAATGTGAGTATATGAGAGCACCAGTCATCTGCCAATCCTATTGGCTCTGCCACGTCCAGCAGGGCTATTGCGTATCTTTTTAATGTCAGTGGCTATCATTAAGTGTCCATAAATTAACTGTAAATTGGTTATGGTTTGTTACATTTTTTTTTTTAAACTAACCATTTGACAGCTAATTGATAGACACTATATGTTAGCCACTGTCATTAAAAGATACGCAATAGCCCTGCAGTTACAATCTACCCAGCACATACTTACAAATATATTATATTCAGACCATAAAACTGAACAACCTAATCCATGAGAACATCTTAATAGCGAATATAGTGTAAGCAGTCCCATACAAAAATTCAATATCTACTCTACCTTGAATGAGAGCAGTGTTTTTTATTCACGACTACCTGTGTTGGTCCCATAGAGAAACTTGCACAGTTGTATGGTCTGTACAAAACTCTTTTAATATAACCTTCCTCATACATGCTGTATAAGCACTAGCACCCTAGAATCTAGGGCCTAGGGCGTTCACAAATTGCTTACTGTTTTAATCTAAGGCCTAGATTAACACAGTAAGCAATTTGTGAACGCCAAATAACGGCAGAACCTAGGCCATGTATACATCCATACAAGTACACTCCACCGATATTTGTCGTCATCAATTTACCGTCGTTGAACGTCATCGGACGTGTTTGCAAAGCTACGTCGTGTGGACGTATACGTCCACAAGTCGTGTACGAGGACGGCCACGAGAAATTCGCTAGATGGACCAATCTTGTACATGTTCGTCCATGTCTGCCACATTAAATTGATACTGTGTTTGGCTTCTTAATTGGACAGTCTTGGCTTACAAGTTATAGTAACGTTTGCACGGTTTGTGAGTGTTTGTTACATGAGAATGAGTGTGGGCGATTGAGTATATTGTTTTAAGATGTTTTCTTGGCAAAGGAGCCTGTACATGAAAAATACATTGCAAGAAACTTACTTACTTGAAAGAAACATCATTATCGTCTGCTTAGCCTTTTCTCAGCTATGTTGCTATCGTTTTCCAGCCTTCCCTGATGCAACTGACTACCAGTATTTTACATAGAGCTACTGCTTATCATGACCACCACAACCCACTTAAAGTCAAAGTCAAAACATTTGTTGCGAACCAAGTGTACAATGTGGTGTTAGTTATATTTTGATTAGTACTTATAACTTAGCAGCCTTTTACAAGAATTGTAAATTAATTTAAATCAATTAATTATTATTAATTAATTTAAATTTGTAAATCAATTATTGTGAATTAACATCTATTTTAACATGCATTAAACATGATACTGAGTTACCTATTTATTTTTATATTATGTAGTACAATTAAATACAGAAATTATAGTTATGTCAAAATAAAATGTCAATGATAGTGGATACAATACAATTAGTCAGCAATATTAATGTCATTTTTCTCAGGTACCTATCACAATTTTTTATTGTATACAGAGTTAAATAGGACAGGGTAAATGTTATTGTTTGTATTATAGGTCAGATCGCCACTTTTGTACAGTCGTTATTTTAGACTAGCTAGCCAGACTAACTACTGGGTTATGCGATACCCCTCAGTATGACTGGTCCTCAGAGTTTCGGACCACTGACTAGCTGTTACGGCTGTCAAAAATCTACAAATATCAGCCAGAACTAACGACTTGACTTGCTTTCTGAGGTATGGAGGAACCTCGCTTTGTTATGTGTGGTTACCCATTCAATCACCAACCTAGGCAAGCGCCGCTTAACCTGAAATTGATTAGCTGTTATTAACTAGGCTTGAGCTGCTCCTTCTCCTTACCTGGCATAGGAAGTTGTACACTGTACTTAAAAATGTTAGTACATGAAAGAAACATGTACCTTTCTAAAAAGTTCCTAAGTAGGTATGTACTAAAAGAAGATTTATCAAAACTTCACTCCTTCAAAGTCAAGATCTCATAAAGCTAACATAAACACATGATGCCAATTAGTTCAAACATTAATTTTATACTTTAAAATCGCACGATCAAAACTCCATCTAAGAAAAAAATCTACCAAAACCTTAGGTCCAGATTAATCGCAGTACATCCCTATTCTAAGATGATAAAGCACCACATCTTTAATTAACAAGCACCCAACCACCCATCTGCTTCTGATCTAATGGAATGTAAGGTATTGGGTACACCTGCAATACCTATTGCAGCATCCATTTCCAATCTTCTCTGAATCCATTGCCTTTGAGGCAACCTGCACTTAATTAATACGTTACAGGCTCTATCCGATGAATCGGCATGTCATACAATGTGATACAGGGGACAGGATTTAGATATCATATCTAAATAAACACTGGGCTAAAAGCTTTTGGGAAAAATTAGTTTCGAGTAACGGACAACTCCGAAGAAAAGACTTAAATAACATTACTATCAAATCGTGTGTCCGTAAAAAGTCCGTAAAAATAGAGTTTGGTTTTTTGCAAATATTTCAAAAAGGGTGCTAATTAAACCGGCTTCTTTTTAATAGCAATATTTGCATCTAAAAATCTAACTTGCCTTCTAAATTACTAAGTGAGCCACAATTAACGAGCATCTAAATAATACTATCTTAGCCGCAAGTTATCTTTTTTAAAGCCACTCTAAATACAACTCAGCATCGTGATTATTTTTTAGCATCTAAATTTGTAACATGAATTCAAACAGTAAACTTCTAAAATATTAATATATGGCATCAAAAAAATATTCAATTAGCTTCTAATTTATTAACTCAGTACGTTTAAATTATAACTCATGCCACATTAACTGAGCATCAAAATTTAATTAAAATTGTCATCAAATATTATATTATAGCCACTAATAGTATGTATAAACTCCTGTCGTGTCATCGAAAGGCTTAAATATAGAAGTTCAGAGTACTTAATGACCTAAATATTGAAGTTCAGAGTATTGAATGTCCTAAAGATCGATTTTATTTACATGTTGTGCTACAAAAGTTATCGACAGAATCGCTTCAGAACTTCATTTTTATCGGAAAACTAGACAATAAATTGTGAAAACATTTCTGCAAGCAACTCGGAAGTAGCGCTCGCCGGCCGCTGCCGCGGCACCGCTCGCTTCGCTCGCTCGGCTCACGCGCGTTTGGTCACAGTTTTAACCTAACCTAACCTATTTCCCTCAGTTTACAATAACGAATCATACAATCTGCCTGTGACTAGTCAATTAGACAATGGTAAAAACATTTCTGTAACTAATAGGTATTTTTAACGTAAATATAATAATCTAAAGTGTATCAAAAGTTGACATTTCATATATATTATTATACGTTGGCGCTCTCTGATTGGTGCAAATGGCCGGTCGCTGTCGTCTCGCGCGCTCGCGCCAAATCTTCCTGTTGCTATTTTCACGATATAAGAATGTGATGTATTATTTTACAGTCGAAGTTATAATAAATGATGTTGACTACGGTCGCTTCATTTATATTTTTTTGAGGGCCTTGTGTTGAAGCTGTTAAATGTAAAATGGTGGTGAGATATAAATTCCGTGGCTGAGTTAGTAAATTAGGTGCCTATGTATAAATAACAAGGACAAGTTAATATAAATGTTGATCGTCACTTGATGCTTTCTATAGAATATTTAGTGGGCGTTGTAAAGAAGACGAATTAGTATATTAGAGGCTATATAATTTTCCCGTGGCTTAGTTATAAAATTAGTAGTTTGATCCTGTGGCCAATTAAAAAAACTGTGGCTCGATTAATTATTTCTCTTTCAAAAACCGTTGTCCGTTACACACTTTTCAAATTTGAAAAAAGTTAAAACTTTTTAATAGAAATTTAGTGCATAGTGACAACTTGTTAAGCGCACGCGTGGATAACAATCATTCAATCTTTCAATCAGTTAGGTACTGGCCACTTATGGTCAATCGGTATAGAGCATAGTTAGACTACGTTAACATTAGATTTAGTTAGATTGCCCATAATAATAACACACAGTTATTTTAAAAAAAACAGAAGCAGTTCAGTTAAATAGTTGAGTTTACATAAATTAAATAGTACGAAGTGTACGAACACAAAACCGGTTCATAACTAAAATAATTACAATTTCTAAGCAATATTTTTAACATAAATATAATTATGCTAGAAAAGAAAAAAAAATTAAAACCTGTGATCAAGATGAGGTGTACCTTATAATAGTTCAACCTCATTTCGCCGGATATGTTTCAGTCCCATCTAATAGGGGCGAACCTATTGCCTATCAACCGGGCACAAATCCAGGCTCTATGGCTACCACTGAAAAATTTGTTAGGAAAAACCCAACAACATTTCACGACCTGGGAATCGTATCCAGGACCCCATGCTCAGTAGTCGCGCTTTTCACCACAAATCTGCCTGTTATGTTATGTAAACTTACTTAATCATTGCTGACACTAAGTAAGCTATTTCTTTGAATGACTCCATGCAATGCTCCATCCAAAGTGGCCGGCCGCACGAAGGTATGCTGTTGTCAAGTCCAGTTCAAATAATAATGTTATACCCACAGATTAATTTAGATTCTTGCCTCAATGGCTTATTCATACCATTCTAATACCGTAAAAGGAACTCAATTGGCAATTGAACATGTAAACCAGTTGTAATGATTACCATAGCTAAGGAATTAATTTAATATTTTTGATTGTTCGTTGATTATGGTTGCAATACGGAATGCACAGTCGTCATAATAGGCATTAACTCATTAAGTACAGTGAGTGTCGCAGTGATAGCAGGCGGGGTGGTCCAGAGGGGGTGTGGGGCGAAGTGTGGGGGTAGGAGGGGGGGTGGCTCGATGTGATGTTAATTAATAACGTCTGTCTCTCGAGCGCTAACGACGCCGTCACGACTACATTATTTAGCCACCTGATTAGTTCGCAGGAAGCACCTCGCCCGCAGCTCTAGTTAGCGAACGACTCCCCAACAGGACTCGGTTAAATTTGATTTGTTACTGCACTATCACTAATTGGAAGTAGTTTGTAATTGATGATCCCAACATTGAAACTCTACGTGTACCTCTAGCCACGTCCACCCGTAAATACCCAACGTTTACCTTCACCAACGATCGACTAATGAAATATTAACATCAACTATACGCTCGATATCGTCCAATGTTGTCATGTCAACAGAACCGGACCGCTTTTATTTCTATTCTATTATTAAAGCGTTTAATTTAGGGCAACAGTTTTACACACAAAACGATCAAAACGCAATCTCTCTGGCCGAATAGGAAACCTATTCGAAATTGATATGGGTGGAGCGCACGGGCGCAATGCCGCGTCGCGCCTATGCAGCCTCGTAAACGATACCCGCGCGATTCAGAAAGGCCTATTGCGTGTCACCCTGGGCAATGCATCTTGCACTCTACTGCATCCATATGAAGCCTATATTGAGCTGGTGCGCACGACGAACGAGACGTGTTACATAGACGGACGAATTTCGTTAATAAATAAACGCAGTGCCCGGCGTCCGGCTGGCCGTCAAAAAATAGTAAAAAATGCTCTCCCGGTGAAAATTTGGCGCAAGTATGACAGCGGAAGCCGGCGTGACGTACACAAATCATTATTCGATAGCCACCGCTGTCAAAGGAATTTTTAATAATGTTTACTGCCCGAGATTCGGTTAGGTCGGGCTCCCACTTGTTACGATTGCCGCTTTGACAGTTCATATCCAGTCAAAAGATATTGTTTTGACTCGTCGATAGTGATTTTTATTGTCGGTTGTCAGAACTTGTCGCGTATTCCGTGTGTTTCGCGAGGCACATTCGCGCGGCAAGGAAACTAACCAATTACGTTTATCGTCGGATATAAATTAAATTATCGTAACATAAATTTTAATTAAATTATAAACCGGGAATAAGCGAGAGCTTGTGATGACGATCAAATCGTATCAATTAAGGGGAAGCACTCAGTAAACTCGCGCGGAGTGTCGGTAGCGACGTTAGCTAGTTATAGGTCTCGCTTCAGATCTTAATTAACCTCATGTGTTAACCTCGCCATAACTATGAGACGCGTGCTCTGTGCACTACTAACTTACTACGACTTACTTATTAATAACAGGAGGTATGCTCGCACCGATATGTAAATTTATGCTTAACTTTATTGAAGATGCCTTAATTATGTGCCAGAGCGGCTGTAATCTAATAGTAAAGCTTAACTTTACCACTATTATCTCCTACCTATTAAGCCTGTCTTTTTACATCGAGCCCTAAATTCTTTCTGTAAATTATAGTAGCACGTCTTGTAATTACAAAAATTACGTAATCATTAACTAATTCAGAAAAATGTATACTTGAAAGACGTAATTTGTATTTCTGGCGTAATTTTATTACGATTCTCGTCTGGGTAATAAAATTGTATGATCAATTTTACTGTGAACTATTCATGTTTATGTTTAGTAACGATTCTAGGTTATGTTCAGTGAATGTGCCGCTACATAAAACAGTAGTACCTATTTTTCCACGGTTCGCGGTAGAGCAAGAAGCGAGTAAAATGTAACCGTTGCCCTTGCGGTCATAAAGTAGTTCTGTCACGTATTTAATTGTTCATAAAGCACGTGTCTGTCGCTACTGGTCGCAGGCCGCAGCGCAACCGATGCGTCGGTCACTAACGCGTCTATTTCCAAACTTTCTAATACCTAGTTCATCAACAAATTCATTATGTCGTAAACCGGCGTGCGCGAGACCGAAATATCGCGGGGCTCGTAAAACCGCTCGTAAAGACGTTTGTTTACTAATTCGAGTGGGGCAGGTGGGGCTCGCAGCACGCGAGGGATGCTGGTAATAATAATAGTGCGCCACTAACGCGATACAAATAAAATACGTATATAGGGACGAAACGAAGACGTCCGTCGAGACGTCACAGTGATAGTGTAAAGTCGGCTCGTTAATAAGTAGCGGGTGAAGTCGTCGCGAGCTTCCAAATTGCCTCCTCCGCAGGTCGCAACTTTTAATGAGGCGAAATTCCCGTCGATTCGCCGTCTACGTCGCCTTAACGCAACCTGTTCGTTAGCGCAAAAACGGGCCACGCTAACACGCGATTAGAATACACCCCCGCCGCCGCCCGACCGGGGCACACCGGACGCAAACATTACACCTAATACAAAATTAAATTAAATTACTGTTATAATTAAAAACACCTGCACTGTGTAGAGGTCGTTCTTGCAACTTTGCCTTTGTTCGGGGGTAAGCGGCTCGTAACGTGCAGATTAAGATGATCCGTATTTTTCCACTAATTAGAAATTAATTATTAAGTGCGGCTAAGTGTGCTTAATTATAAGATTAGTGTGGCTATAAATAAAGATAGTATCATTAGACAATAAATGTTAAATTACCACGAGGCATGCCCACATAAATTTATCGCCTAGGGATGCTCTGCGCCTACTTCGAAGAGTTCCGTAGTATTACGGTACGAGCACCGGAATAGAGTTGTTAAATTAAATATTAGATTTTCTCTTGTTTATTTTTTTCTTTGGAGTTCTTAAAGTAAAACTTTTCTGTTTTTTTAAATTATAGATAAAATGGAAATGCGTTCGAATTAATATTGATACACGTATTGATTTTTACAAGGTTTTTTTTACGAAATTCACCAGATCATAATTTTTTATTTGAAAAATGGCCGAGACACCCATTCATTCCGACCACAACGGTGCTCGCGCACCAAAAATCCGCGGTGTGCCCAAAACCTAATCCAAAAAGATGGTCCCTCATTTGTGGCGGGCTCTCTCTGTTGTTGTCACATTAGCGAATAACTGCGACCAACTTTGTCGATACGTTAATGATGTCGGCGGGACGTCTATTACAGGGAAAAAACGTCCCTTTTGTGCTGCATCCGCGAGCGGCACTGTGCCACTGTCCCGTCTCTTACCACACCGTTTATAACGATATTGACATCAGTGAAACGGACCCTTAATTTTATGTGACATGACATTTTTTTAATTATTTAAACATGATTTGTTATGATAAGCAGAGGTGTATGCAAATCGCACCCAGGACCTCATGTTCAACAGTCACGCTTACGGCCAATAGATCATTAATTGTAAATTATCTAAAGACAATAATAATAACCATTCTCTTTGGTTTTTCTCCTGTAACGCCCACATTGTTCATTATTTAATTGGGACATATTTCTTACTTTAATTGGTAAACGGACGTGTCCTACCTACATCAAAGGATGACTTGGTTTACTCCACCGGGATTCCGCGAAACAGTAATTATTTCTTGACAACGAATTCTTCTTACTTTTAGGTTTGACTTCGTTTATTTTTATTCGCGGCTAATAAACTTCTGACGTCACAAAAATTTCGCAGTTAGATAGGTAGTGGCTCCATGTAAAATACTGGTATTTAGCTCATCCAGTGAAACTGGAAGTATCCAACATAGGCTAGACAAATTATGAATAATAGGAAAACATTTGACAGATACTTTCGAGTCTTCTGTCATGATGTTCAAGCCTACCACAACAAAAATGAGTTAGTCTACCATAAACAATTAATTTACGACACATACCTCATAGTTATCCAGTAGTTTCTTTCAGAAAATGCAAATCAAAGTACTTGTGTATATGATTTGAATAATTCTATGTTTTGTAATGAATTCTAAAGCGGGTAGTTAGCATAAACGTTAATAGAGATGCTTCAGTAAATAGGTGTAAAATACTATGTAAGAATGCAATAAATGCTGTTTATAATGGTAATCATAGATAATTTATGGGATGATTAGTGGTAAGAGGAAAGTGAAAAAAGACATGATATAGCTATGCTTAGGGTTCGTATAATGAATAATTATGTAAAATGCACATTGCACACCTTTCTTCTTTGTAGTCGTGTTCTTCATTACTGAAGGTCGTGTCCCTGATGAAAGTCCTTCATAGTTCCTACAATATGTCTCCATTTCTCTCGATGTTCGGCTTTCCTTAGAGCAGTTGTAACAGAGAGCACACCTTTAGTAGCTGATAAATTATCTAAATGGTCTTTTTTTGTAAAAGTTTGCTGAAGGCGTAAAGGTGTATGTGTATACTGTTATTATTTATTTATTGCAGATAATTTGAAGTACTTTATTTTTATCAAGGTTTGGGTTCCATTTTTTTTTTTTTTTTTATTATTATTACGATTAAGATATTATTATTAACCACTGTGAATTATTTTCTAGGCTATATATCATAACATCACAATGTAATTCCCAAAGAGCTTGGTGGAGGGGAACCTAATAGTAAACCCTAGCTAGGCTATATATGTATTTTATATAAATACCTTTTTTATAATTATGATAAAGTGCATCTCCATAAAACAATAACCCATTCCCACAAAACTGACTACCACATAATACCGAACCACTGACGGTAATGGCAGTTGTAATTTTCTAAAACAATTGAAGGTCAAGTTTATTACCCGCCAACAAATAACAATTAACTTTAAACAGTACACAATAAGGTTCACATTTAACAGAGAAATAAGGAGATTGAGCAAATGTTTATTCATAAGGCCGGATTGTTTGGTTATAATCTACAACAAAATCTACTTAGAGGCAAGAAACTCATTTTTCAACTTCATAAATTATCGGCCGATATCCGAGGCTATTTCCCACCGACGTTACCTACCGTAATGAGGTTGTAAACAACACTGTCTAATTAAACTCCTTAATCGCAAAACTCAAACGGTAACCGCTTTTAAAACAAAACCTCGCAATTTTCAGAGCGACCACCGCGTAAATAGCCTTCGTTATATCGGAGCGGCGATCGCGGCTCATTACCTTCGCCCCCACTCCCTAATTAGACACCCTTCCTTCGAACACCCCCCGCGCCTCACCAACCTGCAACCCCCTCTTTCTGTCCGGATTGTTTTCTAATAATTCCTTTATTTTCGTGCAGGTTAAACTCCTAATTACCCTTTTACGTTACAAATTGTTTGCGATGGCGAATCAAGATCGAGTGAAATATGAAGTATACGTGCCTTCATAATGTTGTGAGGGAAACGAACTCCCATACTCCCGACCTGTTACCTTTGTTTGCCGCCTTCGTTGTGCTCAAAGATTTGTTTCATTCAAATCAGCGTTGCACCAGGATATATTATACCTTTTTGTCTTCAGCCTTTTTGTTGGGTGCTTATTTAATTAACTTTTCTTTTTATGAGAAAACAAAAAACCGCACCTAAGTTAATCATTCTGTCTTCATTGTCTCTAAACCTTTTTTGTATGCTGTACTCTTCATTACATTGAGTGGCACAGGTGTGAGGAAAAAATAAATAACCGCGATATATTCGTTTGAATTCATAACCGAAAAATGATTTAATAGCTCTCCAATTAATCGATTCGCTACGGAAGAAATTCAAATTGGCTCTCATTTCCTGTGGCCACCGCGAGAGGGCGCACGCACGGAGCACCTGTGCGCTGCATCCGGCGGGGCCAATTACTGGGCCTTTTACCCTAAATAAAGCTCCCTAACGACCGTTACTGGACACCGGTTAAAATTTGCGTCGAGATTCATTAATATCGCATGTAAATTGTGAATGTCATGTGTTGCGTGTAATATGAACGCGCAACTTAATTATCGCTCTTACTTAGCTCATGTTTTGGAACAGTTTACGTAGTATGCCTAACTATATCAGTTGCTGTATAGGCTACCATATATCTAGGATTAAATAATCGTTTATTTTGGACTACTGTCGTGTAAGAATCCATAACTTTTTCAGGACACATTTATTTATTTATTTACTACTAGCTTTTGCCAGCGGCTTCGCCCGCGTGAAAATGACGATTTTTCATACAAACTTTCATCCCCTATTTAACTCCTTTAGGGGTTGAATTTCGAAAAACCCTTCCTTATTCCTTGTCTACATTATAAAGGGAACCTCTGTGCAAAATTTCAGCTTTCTAGGTCCAAGGGTTTGGGCTGGGCGTTGATGAGTCAGTCAGTCAGTCAGTCAGTCAGTCAGGACTTCTCTCTTTATTTATATATATATAGATATATATATAGATTATATAGATATATAAGAAGATACATAGAAGACTTACACATTCTTTTCATATGCAGTAGCTCGTATTGTTTCAGAAAATATTGAGATTATAAGATTGCTCAGGTATCTATAGTTAATGAAAATGTTTGGCTGTCACTATTATACAACAAATCAATGCATGCATTCGGTAAAAGCAGTGTTGGACCTAGTATGATACCTCGAGTGACGCTTTATTTTACATACGTTTTGTTCAATGTTCTAACAAATATTTTGAAGTTTACACTATCATGAGTACCAAACGTCTTGGTCAAATCGAAAAGCATTAAAAAAATTGCTTTAGTACATTCTCAGATTTCTTAGCAAACAGAACGGTTCTATAGAACAACGTGCCAATTTATTTAATTGATTTCATTAAAGCAGTATTTATAACATCATTAAAGTGCTATTTTTCCTAATAAGGCATTTTGTCGCCGGTTCTAGATACACTTCATTTACGTTTCTAGCTCGCACGCCACTAAGCATATAACGATGAAAGATGAAGTGCAAACCTTCGTAGTTCGCCTTCCTCGCTGCCATCCATCTCGGACGTCTCCCGTCCTAACTAACAAGACACACTTACCACTCAACTTTCAACCGAAACACAATACTAACAAAGCTCTGTATCGCTTCGGCACACACCAAACACGGACAACGATTAGATACATGCGATTTCATACACTGATACTTAAAGCCTTATTATCTTATATAGAGAGGTCGTTTCGGCGTTTTCGCTTCTATAAATGTCCCAAGATGTGTGATAAGATCTGCGCAAGCGTCTCAGATCGGCACCTATTTATTTATTTAATCAGGTTGAGCGACAGACAATGTGCCATTGTATGTCCTGATTTATTGCTCCGCGCTCATCTATAATGGAGTCCATTCTTGTTTTATTAACAAGCATCTACACTTGTCTCATAACTTAATTGCTCACAAAATTGATTATGATAAATTTGACGCAAATCTGATCGATTCTAATAAAAATGTTTACATTAAAAAGTAATATTTGATCAGACGGGAGTTATAAAATCTATTCGTGTTAACGTCGATCGATGCCGCTCTTGGACTATTAACGAAATTGATTCGTCTATTTAATTTTTGTTGCTTATTTATGGCTCGATTAAAACGCGCATTATAGGCTCGGGAATAGAGTCAATAACCAATTCATGATGATAACAACCTACTTTATAAATGAATTCTGCGCCTGGAGGTAAATATTTGCATAATGTCTTTTCCATTGATAGACACGTTATGATATATCTTAATTAAAAGCTTTCCACGCAACGCGTTCACAGTTATATTATTATATTTATTTTGATAGCGGTGCGTACGGACCATTACGACATTTTTATTCAAATTGTGTCACTTTATTGCATGAATTTTGAGTATAAAGTCATCAATTAACTATAAATCTGAGATTGGTTCGTGATTCCATCAAGCACGGTTTACTCGGCCTTAACGATCGGGATTTATAGGCTTTTAAAACTATAATGTGTTGTTTCCTTGAATGAACCATAAGGTGGTCGAGGCTTTTTATACAGTGTTATTTTTTTTACTATTTATTCGAATAAGTGTTTTGGTTTTTTTTTGTCTTTTCTTTTTGTTTGTAATATTAGTTTTTACACCTGATTGCATCCCAAGAATAGTTGAAAAACCCTAAAATAAATGCAGAACTCACGTAAGTGTAGAGTCGTGGCCATATTCGCTCCTCGTTTTGCATTTAAATTAAAACTATTCACAATATTAGCATAGAAATGGGTTCGATGGCTAATCGTTGCGGTGTCAAAAATGTTTAATTAAAAAGATTGATGCTTACCGGCGGAGTGGAACACCAGAAGTACAGTGGAGTTGCAAACTTATCTAATTAGTTAGGGGTGGAGAGGGGTGCTCGGGAGGCGGGGTGTTCCCCCGACGGGGTGCGCGCAATTAGCGGTGATAGTCGATTAGCTCATCGTGTGCGGCTTTTGACAAATGTTGCCACTTAATAAATTATTATTATTTATGCGTGACACCGATAATTGACATAATTAATACTCTATGTCAATCCTCGTACACCTTTGACTGAATTAATGCGCGAAATAACATTTGAGCTGTCAAAGTTTGTGATACGAGATCATTTATGGGTTGGTAGCGTGTCGACATAAAGGGCAGTTTTGTTAACAAGTTAGATAATAAATTGTTATGACTCAATCATTATTAAACTGCAATGAACAATACAGAAATCTATGTACACTTCACACGTGTTATACTTACTTGTTTATTATTATTAGTGGTTAGCTATGATTGTGAATAGATATTGAATGTTTTATCGTTTGCTACCGGTTAGTTTACTCCTTTATTAATTTTGATTTCAACTTCAAGAAAAATAATTTTCCGTAGAAGATGATTAACGTGCTTGTGCTCATATTTGCTTCATCCCTTTTCGTAGAACTTACGATTCTCATGAAGAAAATGTAGTGGTAATTTTATAGAATTATGTTATAGCGATGTTGGCTACTTTGGAAGATTGATTAGTGAAAGTTTAGTAATAAATGAGGGACCGTAATACCGAGATAATTAATTCTTAGCGCAAGTTAATTGATATTGGTATTAACAGTAATTAGAAAAGTTTGCTATACCGTTTTTGTTATACGATTATTTACAACGCTATAATTCATAGTAGAGCCTTTAGGGGGTAGAAATCTTTTGTGATATTACGGTTTACCCCTTTTACAAAAACTGGTGCAAGTCATTAGCGAAATTTAATTGTTTTTCGTTAACATAATTGGAGGATAGTTTCGTTAAACAGCGAACACTGGAGTACAGTAAAGAGCTTTAACTAATGGACGGCACCTCTGTGTTGTTTTAATAATACATGCTTTGCGAGGGACGGACGCGCTAATAATTACGTCATCATTACGGCGAGTAGCCCACAGTCCACGCTCACAATCGACTACGCCCCTTACACTTGTAAGGTTTCTCCTCTCTAGTAGTAGTAATAGTTTCGCTAAGCGCCGCACTGGAGTAGAACAAGGCGTTTAATGAAAGGCCGCTCACCTCAGCTTGGTCGGCTCATCGCATGCGCCTTAATTAGTTCAGACCGCCCCTAACGGGCTTATTTTGTTTTTCTCGGATAATTTTTAATTAAACGCTTGATTAAAATGAAAGTTTGCGTAAGTAGCGAGCGAGGAACAATCGAGCCAGAGTTTAGGATAATGAATTGATGGTGTTACTTTGCGCGCTTGCCGCTCGCTAGGGACTTAATTAAAAATCGCCGATAGAATGTGTAGAGGGGAGTTTGAAACGAGTTTATGGAACTTGGTCCGGAGCCTCTGTTGTTTTACTATGTCAATTTGAATACGAGATTGCCTCACGGTTAACGAACGTAACTCTAAATAAAATTTTGTTTTTAGGAATATATACCCATAGAAAACAAAAAACAATTTGTGTAGAAATATTTATTTATACTGACAATCTGTCCCGTTAAAGTTTAATTTATTGAGATTGAATATGTTATAGAATATACACATCTGAATAAAATATAAAAAAATATGAATAAATAGTACCTATACATATTTCTTTTAAATAAATTGTGTCATTGTGCTCTACGTTTAGTTACAATGTTTTTATGCTCTCACTTATGTGTACATAAATGATAAAAAAACCTGTAACTTGTCTCACCACGCCCTTAAACTGCACACCACAAGAAAAAAGTAAACTATCGCAGATGATCCATAATTATAATCCTAACACTAAGCAGCCGACGCCACCATGCTCCGTCATTAAGCTCAATCGTATGCGACTCGTTCGGAATAATAAACATGATATTCATTAAAGCGATCCGATTTGTCAAACCGCTTGATTCATCCGCGTACGAGCCGTAGACGGCGCGACCGCGAGTATCAACAGGGTTACCAACAGTAACTGGTCTTTGATATTTATATCTTGCTTATTTTTGGATTAATGGAAATATTTTGTAAGTAATGACGGGATCTTACTAGGTAATAGATTATATTATATATATTATTGAGATTATATTTATTACATTTTTCTTTCAGATTTAAATCAAATTCTTAAAAAAATATTCTGGCAAATATTTTACTGAGGTTTGGAAAATTCTACATTGGCCTCTGTCATTTAGTTTTCCTTTAATCTCTGGTTATCAATGGCAGTTTAACATTTTGAGGGTCAGATTTTTTGACATCGTACTGTCGAAAGTTACCCTTACTGATTTGCCGTAAACGGTTGCCAAATTCCAACCACTCAGATGTGCAGTGATGTGCACGCAAGTGAACAGCCCCCACTACTTCAACAGATATAGTCACAAAACATTTTCTCCACCACAACCATTCCCTCTTAATGCAGTCTGATGCAAAATCTTAATCCCATTAATTAGTCTGCGGCGGTACACGCTCATACGTTTTATAACGGGTTGTACTAGTCAACCCTATCGCAAGCATGTGTCATTAGCAAATTCTTGGCTTGTCGTCGCCACGCGCCGCTAACGAGTTGCTCTAACGACGTGCTAACTTGATACACAGACGATGGTGCGTCCCGCCTCCGAAGGCCTTGCATGCATTGTGATCGTACACAATCGTAGTATCGATGTCTTTAGTTTATTAGTCAATTTTTTAGATCGAACGTGTGCATTTTCCTTTTTAGTTACTAAGCAAATTTTTTAATCGAAATTTTTAATCTTTTTAGCCAGCGATAATAGGAGGTTCTAATTCCACCCTTTTTTTTTGCATTATTTTTTTAATGTCTAGAGCAATCTAAATTGAATTGGACTAGGACTAGGATACGAGGTTGACGCCCTCAGTAGCTTCCTTCAGTTGTGTCCCATCAGTGGACGTAACGATGTCTTCTGTACTAGTTTCTTAAATCATTTTATCTTTATCGTGTCTCTTAACTAAGTTATACTACGCATAGGCAGATTTTTGGAGCTACAATGAATTGTTTTCGGTGACAAAAGAGTTGTCATGCTGTCATCTAAAAAGATCAAAGCTGCAAGTTTCAAAAAGATAGCTAGTTAAAATCTTAACCAAAATTGCAGCACACCCAATACAATACAACCCCCCAACAATGTATTCCCATACAACCCCTCCTAAACAACATTATATCCCTCATACAATATTTTAATCCTTTGAGCAATGGTGGAGAAGATTCAATTTAAAATATGTCTATCCTTAAGATTCATCATCATCATCAGCCTATAACGTTCCTATTGCAGGGACTCAGGCCTCCTCTCTATATGAGGGATGGGCTATAAATGCTATAATCCACCCACCACGCGGGCCCAGTGCGGGTTGGTAGAGATGTCTCATGTCTTCGATTTTTTGGACACATGTTTTCCTTAAGACTATCGTGTCCAAAATTAATAATTGCATCATCAAAAATGATCAATTAGTTTAGAAATTACATTCCATACTTAGACAGATTGATTAGTGCCTGCGGCCAAATACTAAGTAGCGAAAGTTAATTTTAAACTTTCACAAACGATCAATTAATAACGAAAGTATTTTATAATAAACTAGCTGATGCCCGCGGCTTCACCCGCGTGGATGTCGTTCAAATTATATACTAAAACCTTCCTCTTGAATCACTCTATCTATTAAAAAAAACCGCATCAAAATCCGTTGCGTAGTTTTAAAGATTTAAGCATACAGACAAACAAACAGACAAAAAAAGCGACTTTGTTTTATACTATGTAAGGATATATATTAGATTTATGACAAAACTAACCTCCTTCCTTCTCTGTCGTGCCTCAATTAGCGCATTATAAATCATCATCTGGCTAGTCTTTGCCCAACTATGTTGTGGTCGGCCTCCAGACTAAGTACAAGCAGCTGAATACCTGTATTTTACATGGAGCGACTGTCTACCTGGTGAAGGTTGCGGGGATCCGCTGGATGCGAGACGCACGGGACCGGTCAATGTGGCGACACTTAAGGGAGGCCTATGTCCAGCAGTGGACGTCTTTCGGCTGAAATGATGGTGATGATGACTGTCTACCTGACCTCCACAACCCAGTTAGTACTCGAAATACCTAGGTAAGACTGGTTGTCAGAATTTAGGGCCTGTTTCGACTGTCATCAAAGATCTACAAATGATAGCCGGGACCAAAAGCTTAACGTGCTTTCATGAACTTCACCTTAAAACATAAAAACCTTTGCATAATATGCGTACTTAGACTTACATGAGAAAATAACACTATGTGTCATGTGTCTTCTCATGCCTTAACTATAAACGGATTTGGACTTTTTTTATCCCAGTCCTATGAGAACAATTCCGACCTCCACGCGAACAAATCCGTATTGAAAAGCTAGTGTGCTTACACAAATTAGCATTCTCTATCAATTGGCTCAAACCCAGCCGGCTATAAGTACTTCATGTTAACAAAACCGAATAAAAATTTAAGTAGGAGACGCTAAATTTAATAATCCCCTTTGATACTTATAATGGCGTCGTTTAAAGATTTCCAGGGTTCTTCCCTTAAGTCTGATAGCAAACACGATGGAGCAACAAGTGATCCCGGCCGGGACGCATCTCGGCTCTATTGAGAGGCATTCGTCTTGAGCCAATCGCCCCCTCTCTCCTACCCTCACACAATGTGGCCCGTACTTGTTATTCTTATTTGATGATTATTCGTTTAGTTGATTTGTTTTTGTTTTGTAAGTAGTTAATTGCTTAAGAGTTTAAGATCTGGTCCGGTTATATATCGACTCTACTGATAGGGAGAGGCACTGATCGTCTTAAGTCAATCAACCCATCTCTAGACTCTCTACCCTCACACTATGTGGCCTGTACATATTATTATTTTACAGAATTTTAGTGATTATTCATTTAGTAGATTGATTCTAGTTAATTTTAAATACGTTGCAAATATTGTTTGCCTAGACTTCAATCTCTACACTTAGGTATAGTCAGTCCCAAAAAGATGTAAAGACGGACAAGGAACAATTTTATTGTCTACAACTATTCCATATTGTGTATACACTATACAACGTAAAGCTTCAAAACTTAGTATACAAATTTTCGCCAAAACATCCTACACAGGTCAAATACATACAGTGCGATCAAATTATCTTGGCAGCTCCGAACTTCGTGCAGGTCATTTTGTTACAAATAATGTTTAAAAGTGTTATGATATTTATTTTATTTGTATTTCTCACTGTTTAAATTAGATATTTTCTGATCGTTTAAGTATTGGTTTATCTGGCAATAACAGTTTTATTCCCAAGTTTACATGCGTAAAATTTCGCAAAGCCTATGTTCAGAGCTGCCAAGATAATTTGATCGCACTGTACTATAATGTAAACAACATAGAATTTTAAACTTTAATTTGCTGAAAATCCCCAGTTAATTTTTATTTTAGGTGGCAATTTAGGTGTTGCCTAGTGTAGTAATTAGCAAACTATAGGTACCATTTCATATTGTATAGTCTTCTGTGATACCTATTTAAAGTTCAAAATAGCATTGTTTTAATTCTCAAACAAGGACAACAAAGAGGAAGGAAAGATGAAAAATCTGATATTTTAATTAAACACGTTTGTGTTGATCCGTGTCGTTATATTTACCTATATCATTATACTAACTAGCTAGTAACCAACAACTCACATAATATAATCATAATTATCAGTGGATTCTAGGAAAACCCCCTGATAGTTATGTATATAATTAGTTATTATTTTTAGGTCATAGAATCAGCGTTGCCTTCCAAAGTGGCAATGCTTTCAGGCTTCTGAACACTTTTCTCGGTGCCTTTTTTGGATGCCCTGTTCGTCCCCTTTTGATACTTGTATATTTTGATTATTTATTTACTTGATTTTATATTTTAACCTCACTCTCTTTATGTTTAAAGTCCAATGAAATACTTAAATATAACTGGCAACATAGGTGTCCACCTCTGCCTATCCCTTTGGGCATTACAGGCGCCATGTTATGTGTATATAATTGAGAGTCATGTTAGACCCACCTACATTATATTTAGAAGCGATAGCAGCGCCCTCTCGCGACTCTCCACACTCTCAACTCTAATGATCTTGTAGAGAGGTTTTAAATTATGTTCCTTACAACAATCCGAAGTCGACACGTACACAGCCGTGAGACTCAAGACGCTCCCTTAATGAATAAAATAACATGTCAAGATACAGTCTACATCTTAAATTAATGAGGATTCACGGCGACGTATTCAATTTTACAAGTAACGAAAGCAAATAAACTTCGAGTAGGCACCGCACCCGCCTGTACACTGTACGTATACGGCGCGAAACTTTCGCATTTATTAAACTCATGCTAAACACACACTCCTTAATTAATATGAGTATGAAAGGATACCTAAAAGTTGTCGATTACAAATTCTTAACAACTTTCAACTACATTATGTTAATAAAATTACAGATCACGATGAAAGGTATCGAACTAAGCGCGTCCTTTATCAGTTCGAGATGTTGTACCCAAACTAAACTTGTTAAAGTCACACGGTCGAATAAATAAAACAACTTCGCGTGTGTTAATGTCCTCGTTTTAATTAAGTCCGTTCCGAGAATTGATGTGCGATGTACAATGTTCAAAAGATTCGTAAAGGAAATATTAAACGTATTAATTTTCTTAATTAATTATAACATACGGGTCCACCAACCTTCAATAGCAAATCACTAAGTAATACATATACCTCTTTTCGACCAAATTAAGTGTTCACAATTGACTAGTTTATAAAAAGAGTAGATTTATTTTAGGTAGGTATTCATGGAGTTCGACCCACTTAGGTTAGCGTAGAGATTTATTGGTCTGTCAACCTTGTTTTCGGCTTATATTTTTGTTGTATGTATAGTACAGATCCGAGACTGTACACATGTATAGTGTTGGGCTGTTTCCCGTATTTTTCCCGGGTATAATCCGCACATCTTCCCGTACACACTCCGCGAGTCCAACACAAATAGATTCGTACATGTTTGTCTTGGCTCGGTTTAATTAATTTTACCTTCATACGCCGATACTGTTTGTCGGGCGCTCCTTAATTGAAAACGCTCTTACCGGAGTAAATGAAACGAAATCCTATTTGCTCCGAGTGATTGAAGCGAATTTATCTTTTAAGACTTTCAAATTTATCTTTAACCCATTGCCAATGTTCGGCGTTGAATCATTTCAAAACGAATAACGCTAAGAAGAGCAGGTAATTAAATTTTGATTGCTTTCGGCCGGATTGTTATTGCGATTTATTAATATTCAGGCTGGTTGTAAATAATACGCTCGCCGGCGACGCTAATAGCGATTGCAATAATGACTCATTAAGTATTAAATGCCGCTATTAAAGTGCCACAGTCGCGGTGTTCTCACAGTGGGCCGCAATTTTTGGGAGGATACATATCATTAACTTAAACCGAGTTTTCCGTGACATTTACAACGAGTTGCGGACTTCAGTCAGTGCAGCGGACATTCGAGAAACTTTATGCGGAATCATGGTAGTTAACAAGCTAAATAATAATAGATTTATTTTATTATACTAGTTGGCAAGCGACGTCTCGACTGAAATGAAATATAGATTGTAATTATTTAGGTGCAACGAGGTTGTTAGGACTGTCATGTAGACATTTAGCTTAGGCTTGTCGTTGATGCAGATATAATATTTAATTGGTGCTTTCGTTTTATTTGTGCCACGGCTCAAGGAGAACTCCCTTGTAATTGAAACCTGCATAAACTATAGCTACACATATATAACAGCTATATTTAACAGTATTAAAGTTTCTAAAATTAGAACTCTTTTCAATTATTTAGTCGATGATAACCTCCTTCCAAAAAGTGATAACTTACTTTTGGTAACGTATTATCTAATGACTGCCTCTTTGGTCCAGGGGACACTAACGCGACTACTGAGCATGAGGTCCTGGATTCGATTCCCAGGTCGGGCAAAGTGTTATTGGGTTTTTCCATCATGGATTTCTCAGTAGCAGCCACGGAGCCTGGAATTGTGCCCGGTTGATGGCAATAGGCTCGCGCCCTAGGACTTAAACATGACTAGTGAAATGTGGGTCTACTAATGGGTACACCTCTGCACAACCCTTCGGTTACTACAAGGTGTGATGTTATGTTATCTAATGACGACATGTCGGATAAGAAAACCGTCTGTATAAACCACTAAGTTTTCCACACCATCGTCAAACATTCCCACCAACCAATAAAAAAGAAAATATGATTCAAATGTGGTCATTAAATTTTATCGCGAATTATAAACACTATGACACACGTCAAGGTATTATAAAGTTTGTCTTATCGTCTATGCTACACGTTTTATTGACCATAAACCATTCAAAATGGCTGCTTGAAGCCTTATTAATTAACCGCTAAATCACCACGGAACGAATGATTGATTTTATAATATGGCGATGAAAAAGTTAAAGAAGATATAGAACTTTATTGCAGAGAAATGATGATTGATAAATTGTTTTATTAAAATTTTATCTGCTGAGGTGGTCTTGGGTGAGAATAGACTAACGTCGCTTCTTATTTACGTGTCGTGGAAGATGACTAAGGGATAGAAAAAGTTAAATAATATCTACGAGGTGTAGAACGGACCCTTTACGAAGCCAAAAGGCTTCTGCAGTTCTTCCCGTTACGATTTTTTTTTGTTCAGACCATACCTGGGAAGTCATTTTTTCACTCAATAACAAAAAGTCGTTTCCCAGCAATCATTTTTGCGTAGAGTAACCCAGTTTGATTGTACCGACTATTTGGTTGACGGCTTCGTGAAATGGCCAGTTACAGCTTGTATATTGATACTGAAAACATGGCGTTTTTTTTTCGCAATATAGCACGGAACTCTTATCATTGTAATTGAAAGCAGTTTTCCGAAGAAAGCTTTCAGGGAATTCAGGGATACAGACATGATGATGTTTTGTTATTATTTGACACTTTACAATTTTTTTAGCATATTATATTGTCCTACTGCCTTCCACATAACCTTCCACTCTTCTCTTTGCGTGGTTTTCTTTTTGGCCAATCTCACACGAAAGCCTCTAAGTTGTCACGCCTGCGATTCCAAGGCCCCCTCGGCGACGACGTCCGTCTTCTGGCACCCACTGTTTGACGACTCTGATCCATCGGTCCTGGATGCAAACTACATACACTTTACTTGGCACAGGAATATTACCCGCAGTCAGCCTGGTGTCCTCAATTTCAAGCAAAGCTTCTGGCTTGAAACTAGCAATAATTTTATAAATATACTCAATAATTTAGTGTTCAAACAGCAGTACAAATAAGCATGTATATTTGAGTGATTTATAGCCAACATCGTTACTTTATTGTCCATTTATCAAAGCTTAACGAGCAATAATCGTGGCATTTAACGGATTGAAGCTTGCTTGTTAAAATTGTTAGCTCTTAGTACCTCGGATGTCGATCATTTTAATCTTCAATTTTAACATTCTGTAGGAGCAGGCCGTTTAAAATACTCCCCAACTTCATTAAAGAATATTTCAATACAAGTAATTAGTTCACGTTTTAATTAGCAACTAGAAAAGTAGGTTTTGAATTGCTTTTCTGTTTGATTAAAGGCTATTTTAATTTGTTCGTATTTGTGATTTATTATAAACTTAAGTCATTAATTTTTCAATCTAGTCATGAAAACCGAGAATGAGTCATGGTTCTTTGGTAGTCGAAATTATAGCCGCCATTTTGTTTTTATTACCATTTCCTCAGACAATTTCACAGTGTCCTTCAACAGCAACCTTTCGCCAAAGAGTGGATCTTTGGCGAAAAGTCGCTGTTGGTAGACAGCGGACTATTCTCTGATCTTTGGCGAAAGGTCGCTGTTGGTAGACAGCGGACTATTCTCTGATCTTTGGCGAAAGGTCGCTGTTGGTAGACAGCGGACTATTCTCTGATTGTCTCTCAAACCTAGACCCGACCTAAAAAGTACCAATAATCCTTTCCCATCCTTGGAGCACAAATCTCACTTTGTCTCCTCTCTGGGCGTTTGCCCAAGCCCTGGGCCCGGGGTATTTGAGCTTCTAAAACAAACTAAAATAAGGTTGTCTTGTTCCAGAATGTTCGGCTCAGGCGGCGCGTGCGCAGCGTGCGGGCAGGCCATCCCAGCCAGCGAGTTCGTGATGAGGACGAACGCACCGCAGCAGCCTCTCCATGTGTTCCATATAAAGTGCTTCGCCTGCTCCAAGTGCGGATCACACCTCATGCAGGGCGATAGGTCAGTATATTTATTTATTTAAGGACAACCAACAAAGCATAGAATACACCAAACTACTTATTGAAGTAGGTACTCATATTATTACGATGACCTTTTATAGTGTAGCCTTAATTAAAGGCTGCCACGGTATGCATATAAGGAGACAGTAAGTCTGTGGGCTTTACTGCTACTACCCACACCCCATGGTTTTATCCTTCAGTGCCGGAAAAATCTCATAGACCGTCACATACTTGGAAGACTTGGAGAAATACTTTAATTTGACTGCCGTCGAAAGGTACGCTTCATTCTGTTCGGTGTCGCAAGTAACTCGTCTTCGTCTTTGTTTTGCCAACTATGTTGAGGTCGACTTTCAGTCTAACCGAATAAAGCCGAATACTTGTCGCTCTATTTGACTTCCATAACCCAGTTAGTACTGGGTATTACGATACCCCTTGGTCAACCGAATGTACTCAAGTCAAATATTCCCGCAGGTATTACATGCTCGCGGGCTCACTAGTGTGCGAGCAGGACTGGCAGAAGCTGATGAAGAGCGCGAACGCGACGGGGGCGCCAGGCGCGCCCATGCGCAAGAACAAAGTGGGGCGCCCGCGCCGCTCGCGCGAATGAGCTCCGGCTGCGCGCGCGCAAGCGCCACAACACTCGCATAAAGACTTTGAGGAGGTATGTACTATATACTGTGGTTTATTTTCTCACTTTAAGGGGTATTTTGGAATTCGAAAAAATCTCCATGTAAAACTCGTCCATGTTTTTCCTGATGGTTCTGGAACTGCAGAACCACCGCCGATCCTAACATAGTCCTTTTCTGTTGAACAAGGTGGTTTTCAAAATATGTACTACTTTAAAAAAAATGTGATGAGAAACGGTAAGGAATATTTTAATCTTGTTAAACAGACACAATAAAATAGTTTATAATAACGCAAATCCTCTAAACTCTAACACTCCTAAAGTCCTAACCAAAGCAATCGTTCGCGCCAACACGCGATCGTCGCGTTCATGTCGCGGTCAAAAGCTCCATTCATTGTTCAGATATCTTTAAAGAACATCACTGACCAGCACCGAGTAGGTATGGCCAAACACTCGCCTCTTAATTTCCAACAAAATCGATTAATTTAATAGAATAAAAACTTTCCGAATCAACAATGATTAAATAAATCGATTACCGGACTCGATCATTGACGCACGCCTTTAATAAACCTTCGAAGGTTTAACTCGTGGGCGGGTTCACGCTTGACCTTTGCCGGCAAACACTTACATATCGTGACTAGCGTGATCATTAATTAAGGTATTTCCTAAGCTTAATTAATTGCGTTAATTATTGTCTGCCGGGGGCGGGGAGGCGGGTTGATTGACACCGCGGTGAATTGCCAATTCAATGGAGTATTCAGAAATCGGTATTTCCAGTTCTGTAAGTACTTCCGTTAATTTGGTGACGTAATTGGGGGATGTTTGTGTAGTCAATATTAGTTGCGTAACTAATTGTTTGTTATTATCAGAAATAGTTGGTTGTAAACTATTGTGCTGAATGAAAGTCTTCATCCACAATCGGTATAAAATTCGATTCAAATAAAATTGGCTACAAAATACAGTCACTTCTTCTTGTTCTTGATCGTGTAATTAGTGCTTAGCCTGGTGTCACACATTTTAGACCACCCATGGCCTTCTGACTTGACTTTACATGCCATCGAGAAATATGTCTTAGCTATGCTGGTATCTTCACAAATTTTTTCTTCAATGGAATAAGTGTACCTACAATGCGCATGATTCCGAAATATCGGAGTTGTGTTTCCGAACCCGAGACCTACGATTTGGCTTTCTTAGTCACACCACTGCTAATACAGTTTAAAGCATTTTTTTCCATTCAAAATTAGATCTTGTCTATTACTTCTAAAGTCAATATCAAATATTTGTATGGCCTAAAGATAGTTGTTTCGGGTCTGGGTATTTGTGTATGTGAGTTTAAATGTTTGTGAACGCACCCACGATACAGGAGAAATTCCTAGTGTGGGGCAATGTTTAAAAAAAAAACAATTATTGCGACGAACAAGGAAAATTAAGAACAAAAAAACAATTCAATCAATTAAGGCTCCCTTAATCAGTTAATAATAATAATAATAATATTCCACAACTATCACACAACGCCATCTAGTCCCAAGCTAAGCAGAGCTTGTGTTATGGGTACTAGACAACTGATAAACATACTTATATATTTCTAAATACATACATATTATAGATAAATTACACCCAGATACAGAACAAATGATCGTGCTCATCACACAAACATTTGTCCTGGGTGGGAATCGAACCCACGACCTCCGGCATAGCAGTTAGGGTCACTAACCACTAGACCAACAGGCCAGTCAATAATAAGCGCACTAAATACCTCTAACACGTTTTCCTATATACCTATAGAAGTACCATATTATCCTTATCAGTGAGCAAACTGTGCCAGATCGGCAAGTCCCTATTAACATTAACAAACGGAAAGTGTTGATAAAAAGCAATTTTAGACTGTAACGGTTTAATTAAGGAGTCGTTTGTCGTGTAACCGGGTAATTTGCTATTGTCTATTGCAGTAACTGAGGCGGAGAGATAAAAGTGAAAGAGCTCGTAAAGTGGTGCAGGTAGTGGGTAGTGTAGTATGGTTGTAATATGAAGTTACACGTGTACTTTGTTTTGTGATGTGGTGAGATAGATATGAAACCCGTCGGGGCTACGGGTTGTTCGAAAGAGATACCGCGGCCTCGACACAGAGGGTTAAGAAGGAACATGGGTGGTTTTTAGTCAGTAGAAGTCTGACACGTTCTGCTCTGTCCAGAGCGGGAGGAGTCATTTGAAGATTTCCCACCACCAAAACAAAAAAGATAGATGTGAAAGGTTCAGCTGTTTTTTTTTGTCGAAGTTGTATATTTTGTTAATCGGTTTTTCCTGGAACACTGTCTAGTTATATTTGTCCGCAAAAATTGTTATTGCTCGGCTTATATGCATGATATAAATAAAATGTATAGCCTATAACACCCACCACAATTTAGAATTGGATCTTTAGTTCCCGTTGGCCGTTCGAAACACCCATTTCGAGAGAATTCGCTAATTCTCTAAATAATTGCCTAAAACAGTGCTTCTGTTGGAAAAGCAACCCTTTGCGCTAAGACGAGCGTTCAAAACAGTGCTCTGTAGTGTAATTAAAAAAGGACATTGGTTAGGTTTTAATTAACCGATCCCTCAACCACTCATCTGTAACAACCCTTAATCACCTTTCCCAACCAAAAGAAAAAAAATCTAAAGGTAGTCCGACTTTTTTCTTAACCACAGACAAAAAAGGACTAATCAAAAAACCATTTTAAACACACCATATTTCTAAAAGCCAATACCAATATTTTAAAAGCAACACTGCAAAGCCGGTCCTCTCAGCTGTGTTAAAAATTCACGAATCATAAGCGAAACAGAGGGATGAAGTGAGGGCCGTGCTGGAAACCATTTGCACTCACGACACGGCCATTCGGTGAGAGCGGATTAGGTAGCGGAGCGGGGGCGGAAGCGGGGGGAGGATGCGATCATAATTACTGTTACTGAAATACATGACTGTATTCAGCAGGTTTCGTGGAAATGTATTGTTGGGAACACAAATCGCAACCTGCACTATCAACAATCAATAGAGATTTCGATGTGAAATGATGATTTTAGCTTTGAGAACAACAGTTATTTATTTATCATCTTAATAAGATTAACAGCTAAAAAAAAACAAATAAATATAGTAAGCGACACTGACAGCCTTCACTTTAAAAAAACACAATTAAATAAAAGCGAGTGTGAACAACACACCGCTGCCCACAATACAGAAAAAATAGGACAACATCTAGACATTTATTATAAAATAGTGAAATGTTTTCGGGAATATTATTTTAGTAACATCATCAACTATATGTCAATTCTTTAAAAGAGAACCGCTTTTGAATCTTGCGTCAGCTACGCAAAGTATGAAATGCTCATGACTGTACTATGTTTGCCAGTACATTAATATAAGCAGGATGATTTCTAGAATTTCACGTTACAAATGAAAGGTACGATGCACTTGCATTACTTCATCATCATTAATTACCATGTAAAAATCTCTCGAATGCATTTCACAGTTAACGCGTTCTGTTGAAAGATCTATTAATTAATTGTAATTATTAGACATGCGAACTCCGCAAATAGGAGTGGCGAAGAAATACAATTAAACTGTTCAATGAGCAACGCACAAAGAGCGCCTTTGTTTATGTGATGGAGTTACCCGCACGGAACACATTATAAAAACCTGCAACCGGCGTAATAAACAAATGAAGTGCTAATGCACAAGCAGGCGTAAATAAACGGACTTACACTAAAAATAAAAACTGAATTCCAGTGACAGTTGTCAATTTGTAATTTCGTAGCACCTACGCTGCTACGCGGCTACGGCGTAGCTTTACTTTGACCATAGCTTTTTTTCCCGGAAATGTTTGAACACTCCATTGATGAAAAACTCTATGTTCCTGCACATATATAAAGGGTGTAAAAGTACCTTTAACTAAGCCGAAAGGTAGTTGTTCTCCCCGGCACTGTGACCATTTTGTTGTTCTAGAGTATTCTAGACCATACCTGAGAATCCATAGTTACGGAGATATTGGGGGTCAAAGTTCCAAATTTTTCACAGCTGTTTTTTATACTAGTTTATCAGGTTACTTAAATTACCTCCATGACCCGTTTACTATTCAAAGTATCCACTAGCACAATGTTTTAGGAGTGCTACATTGAGTTTTACCGTAAAATGAGTTTTCACCCCAAAAAAAATCGTTTCCCAGCAATAATTTTTGCGTAGGGCTAAGTACCCCTACGCAAAAATTATTGCTGGGAAACGATTTTTTTCAAACAAACATTTTTTCATCAAACTAAGTAGTTTGATGTACAGAATGCTTGGTTGACGGCTTCGTGAAGAGTTTGTTTCGACTCTGTATATGTCTAAAGATTCAAGACTTACAGTCACAGCAGTTAGGCTCAAATGTTAATGATATTTATTAGCGCTTTAAAGCAAATTTCTAATTGCAGTACTTGTCGGACAAGAGGATAGTTCGCACAGTTAATTATCCCGTGGAGCGGAGCGTCGTCCGGTGGCCGCGGGCGCCGGCTCGTCTCGCCCCGGACTTGCTTACGGGCTCGAGTTGCCACACAAAATGCACCGCTAACCAATTCCGAAGTTTAAACACTACCAAACTTATTTCGGCAACTCATAAAACTATTGTCCAGCCCTGTTAATGAACTAACAATTTGTGACTCTCGTAAACACTCACGGTACAACGCGTCCAAGTAATCCTGGTGTAATATCTAATGCGTCGAAAAATCACTACATATTATAAAATAAAGTCCTCCGCCGCGTCTGTGTATCTGTTCGTGATATACTCAAAAACTACTGCATCGCTTTTCATGCTGTTCTTACCAATGGTATTGTCATTAATAATAGTGTATAATTTGTTAAGTTTCTGTATACTTTGGCTAAAATATCGACATCTACACAGGCGAAGCCGCTGGCATCAGCCATTATATAAATAAACTGCAGGCGAGCCTATAAGTTTAATTAATTCCGCTCTCATATTATTCAAAAGCGCGTCTCTATTACACCGCCACCCTTTAATAAAACTACGGGGTAATAACAAAGGCTATAGTTGTTATAACTTTGTTCGGACGTGGTCAAAGGCGCGATGTTAATTGGAAAACACCTGAAAATGACAGCGCCTTTATGGTCGCTATGTTTGGCGTAAAAATCAAGTCCGGTTGAAACAGCCCCTGGCCCCCGCGGCCCCGGCTCAAAGACTTGACCGTTCACCGGCGGCTTTGTAACACGATTACGGCGACTTGTCGAAAGTTAATTAAATAACGTTTTTCCAAATTACCTGGCTCGACATCAAAGTGCCCTCGCACTCGCTCCGGGAATCTTTCCACAAAGGGCTGCTGCGGGCTAGGTCCATCCCTCTGATCTCGAGCCTCTAATGTAGTGCACTGGACAGGTGATGCTGAGATCTTCTCTTTATCGATAATTAGGTACTCGACGAGTTTGCCGAGGTTTTAGTAGGTACTCGATCATAAACAATTCACTTTCGACAATTAAACTCTTGGACGTTTTGATTGATGACTGATATCTATTGTCTATCTAATTCAATCGGCCTCAAAGCGGTTGTGGCACGCGAAGTAAGGGGTCGTTTGCACTGTGCACGACACGCTACTTCTGTGTACCTTTTGTTAGGAGTCCGTAGTCTGTACTAGCCGAAATATTTTTTTTAGAAATATTCCAATTAAAGTGTCTGTTGTGTGAAAGGCTAATTGAATCTGAGCTTGTATACAACTTCTGCACGTAGGGTATCTAAAGGCCTTTGTTATTTAAAGCTTGTAAACTTTAGTATGATTTTAAACATTTTCTTCAAAATTAAATGACTCCAATAAGCTGTGAGCCAACACGGCACTCTGTTATTTCAATAATCACGGCCAATTTACTCTTCGTTAATTTTTCTTTACAAACTCGGGGTTGTTTACATTACAATTTTTACTGGAGGTAGTTTGATCGAACGCCCTTCGTTGGAGCGGGCCGGGCATCGAACCCGCTACCGTTGCGTGCCGCGGCCGATCAGCTGCTCTCACCTCTAATCAGACCACACTAATTATTCGTTTCAACTGACGCTGTAAAAAATAAACAATTTAGATCGATACCTGTGTTATATTATGTGTAATTATGATTGTAGTTTTTTAATTGCGGAGAATTTTAACGCCTTGATCAATTCTAGGAGAAGAATTTTAAAGAAGGGTATCGCAAGATAAAAGTTTTAAATGAGTGCTATGAGTGCTATATATAATAAGCCTGTTCATAAAATTCTCGGGAGTGCTTCAGGGTTAACATTCATCATAATTCTCCCCATGTAATATACATTTATACCCCAAATATCAATTCAATACAACGACGACAAATAATCAAATTCTTTGACCTTAATACACCATTCCAAGAACAGCAGATAACATGATAAACAACATTTCACAATCTTAACTCTGAACAAAGCACCAAAAATTAATGAAAATACTCCGCCTTAAATTTTTGATGAAATGTTACTTTCACTTTAGGTACAGAACCTTAATAAAAATATAACCGTAATTACTCGCAAGGCAATCCGCTTCAAACAAAGTATGTCAAGAAATTAGTATTTAATTTATTCATTGGGCTTGGGTTCGTGTCTAGTTTACTTATTACGAAGTAGTTAAGGCGTCAGGAGGTTTAGAAATTAATCATGTCGTGACATTAAGGCTAGCACACACTCGCCGTCGCCCCTTTACTCTGTGATCATGAAAAATCATACGGTCAGTCGTGTGAAACTCGCCGGGCGCTCGCGGGACCCACATTATGAACCATAGAGCTTGTAATTCAGTCACGACTTGATCATGTTAAGTGGCAGTAGACGGTGTGTGCTCGATCTAAGTGAGCGCGTGCCTCCACTGGATACGACACTAAATTAATACTCCATTAACGGAATTAAATCTTGGTTTCTTTGTAAGACAGCTGTGTAATAAGCTAAAGTTTAATAGAAAGTACACTTTTAATACTCACTCACTTACAAGTCTTGCAACCAAAAGGACCAGTTAATCAGATTTATGGAAACATAAAAAGTTTAATCCTCTAATACCCACATTAGAATAAAACATGAAGTATAAAGAAAACTTTAATTAACGCCAGTCGTTCACATGTGGAGACAATTTACGTCTCTGGCTCTAATTTAAAATTAATACCGTCGGGCTGGTGGAAAATTTGAAAAGTTTGAACGACATCGCCGGGCCTTCGCTCCGCCGATTGCATTTTTATACGAGTAAGACAACCTCTTAGCTTATTAGGGAAGCCAGTTATTAGAGGTCCGTGGGATTTCTCTGCGGACGGTGCGTGGCCTCGAGACCAACTCGCCCCACTTAATTAGTTTAATGGATACGTTGTTATTTCTTTCATCTATTTTTATAGACGTAACGTGTACAATAAACCCAGTTCCCTGCTGCGACTTTGCAACCGGAGCGTCTATTTAAATGCGCTAAATTGAAACAGAGCTTTCTGCCATTTAATTTGGGATCGGCGGTACAATTTGGGGCAGAGCGGTGATGCACTTATGCACCGGCACATTTCCCACCGCCCGGTGCGCCGGATCCGCATCCGCACGCGACAAAGGACATCCGCCCACAATAGTTCCATTAAAATAATGCAAGTAAATGAGGATTTGCGGAGACGAGTCCACCGAAGCTGGCGACCGCTTGGTTCACAATACCCACAGAGCTCGGGGCTGCGACGGCGCTTAAAACACTATACGCGAACATGTTTCATTAGCTAAGTGGAAGGCTTTTGGTGGCTGAATCTGTGTAATGCAGCTAGCTAGACTAGACGCAGCGTCGCTTTTACTTAAACGCCGTAATTAAAACGCCCCCTCCCCGCTAAGGGCGCAGTTTTAAACTCGGTTCAACTAGTTTCGAGTGGCCAATTTAGATTTAGTGTTACTGCGTGTTTGAGATACAAATTTTAAGTTGATGTATCAAAAGCGTCATAGTAACGTTTGTAACGAGCTTCGAGCTTTAATTGCAGCATTTAGTGCACATACTTGGCTAGTCTTTTAGATTAGATATATCTAAAGGATTAACAAAGTGTGTCGTTGTTCGACGCCTTCCACCGGCAACCAGCAGGCATAATCAAGCACAAAGATTTTTCCAGAAAATGAAATTGCTCAAAAGTTTTGTTATTTTTTTCATAGCTTGGTTTTCATCCGTAAAGTTCATTAGTAAGCCTTTAAAGACACTTTCTTATAGGACACCAGATTTATGCCATTTAACCCTGAAGTGGGCCGAAGTGTGTCAAGCACTCGTGTCAGTACGTAGATGCGAACATTTGCCGTCATAGACAAGATAGACATGACACGGCATGACTGGCATCCTTTACTGACCGATCCATTTGTCAGATTCTGAAAACAGAACTAGGACCAATTTCAGGGAAAAACTGTTCCTGTAACACGAAGTGTGTTGAAACGGTCGCTTTTCAAATGAAGTAAAAGAAGAAAAGTAACTGAATAAAGGGTTAAGATATTCATAATTGAAATTAACTTGGCGTGGTATGAAATATTCAACTTTGTACCTTGTAGTCGTTGCAGACAGCCGAAGACGTCACAAATTATTGATGTCACAGCAGGTCACGGACTACCGAATGAGCACGCTACCCGCAAACTGACGCGACGTCAGACTGCGTACCTATTGCGTGACACCACGGAATCATGTCACAACATTTTCAATACAGAAACCCACCCCAACATGCATTTTTAATGTCTTCATTCTTTTGCCAACTACAAATAATGGCAGCCTATCATTTATCTAAATCATTTCCCACTTAACAAGTTCACGAACCAATCATCGTGTGATCGTGTCTACCCTTTTTCATGAAACTACTATCGCTAGTACATGCACCTGGCGTTGCATGTTTGCGTAGGGGCTTCGCGGCGCACGTTTAATAACTTTATTGATAACTAACGAGTAAAATTGATCGGAATTAACGATCTTAATCGAATCGCGGCTGGCATCGATTCATTGCGTGTCGATGCCCCGATCTCGAGTTAATTTAATTGAAACTGAGTTGAGTAATTAATTAGAGGCGAATGAGAGCTCTCAGCCGGATGAAGCGAACCCCCGCATTGGTGTTTACAACCGCTCATACATATTGAGTGAGTGACGACGCGACAACACGTCTTAACACAGATTAGACATACATCACTTTATATTTTTGTTTATTTATAATAAAAAGTGGCGTAAAAGTCTCCGTGACATTCCACTTTTATACCAGACTTTATACTTAAACGTGAATACTAATAAGCTCATTATAACAAACAAGGCTCTAAAAAATTGCTAAGTACGAAGATTATAATCTAGGTTGTATATTTTTCGCATTTTTATAACATTTATAGGGTAGACGGCACTTCGTTTTATGTTTTTACGTATCAGTAACTAAGTTCCAGGATACAAACAAAAAACACGTATCTGAATATCATGTTCAATTCAATGATTATATCGGACATTTAATAAGAGAATAGCCCGGTACCCCATGCTTGATGGATAAATTATGTTTAGGGCCAATGAATATTTCAGGTCCTAAAGAAATGTCGAGTTTCGAGTTTGTTTGTGTACTCTCCGTAAAGGGTTGTAGAAATAGTTGAAAGACTGAATTCTGACTTGAAGCCCAGAAGCCTAAACAGCTTGCTTTATAAGATTGAATAGGATAATATTATAGATTGCCAGTTTGGAACCATTTTACGAATTGTCATGAGATTCATACAATTATTCTTTTAAGATGCTGATTTTCTGCTAAAGCGGCCTTTTTAAACCCCAAATACCAATTCAGTATGATCAGACAATCACAGAAACAAACCTCAAACTCCAAAAAACTTAAATAATGGGTCTGACAAACGTTTTTTACTTTACACACCAAATAAATCTACAAAAAATTACAAGAAGAACTGTGTTTTTACTTTTTTCATATCTTAAAAAATGACTGAGATATTTACGATCAAAGTGCGTATTTCCGCCCGAGGGTTTTTAAAAACGCGGGCGGGCGCTCACTACACGATGACGTCACAACTCCCACAACCACGCTCTCGTTTGCACGCCCGTGCGCAGTAAAAATCAAAATTATAAAGTTCTCTGTGGTAAAAATGGAAAAAAATACTGTATTGTGCCTCGGTGCTTCAATCACCTTCAATTCAACAGTTTAAACACCTGATAAACTCTTTTTTTATGTGCTTGAGGACCCAAAAAATTAAGAAAAAGTGGATGACACCCGTAAAAAGAGTTGATTCAATAGGTCCTAAAACTAAAGCGCACTGCTGTGAAGATAATTTGGATTTTATTTTCTTTTCATTTAAAAATAAAATTAATCAAAAATATCTGGTTTAGTACCTATAAAACTATAATAATGGTAGGTACCTATTTGCCTACTTACAAAACTGGTAACTACGTAAATACCTGCTAAGACTTACTACATTCTGTTTATGGGTAAATAGTGACTATTTCTTTTAGTTTATACCTACTAATAAAACACATAAAATAATCATCGACAACCTCGAGATTCGAGATGTTGATTGCGAGTACCTACCTATAGGTACCTACCTACTAACTAAATGAAAGACACACTTTCAGTTAGGTTTAAGTTTGAACAAATACCTACCCAGGAGTAGGTAAGGCTTACTTAGAACATTCCTATACTTATACCTTTTCATCCACTCCTCCTCCTTTCATTATTCCACGATTTTCAGCAGCCATAAAATCCTGATTATTCATGACATATTGTGTCACCAAGTCACCATCAAACTATCCACTCTTGGCAGATTGTTCGACTGACATATTAGAAAACCTTCCATTCTAAACAATACACGTTTCACTTTAGTTTAATCGGATACAAAGGATAATATTATTATTACTTTGAAATACAAGGATACTATAAGTACGACGACAACGACGAGGCAAAAGGAGTACCTATGTATTAGGTAAGGATCGAAGCAAGTGGCGATCTGTGGTTTCTGCCTATCCCCATGGGAAAAGGGCGTGAGTGTATGTATGTATGTGTATGTATAAGTACATAATAGGAAAACGAAGACGATCGAAATAAAATAAAACGAGACGCGCCTAATTTATTATGGTCAACGCACCGGACTAAGTGCCGCGCAGTGACGCGGTCGCGGGCTGTGACGTATTAGTACGAGCGCGCGTAATCTCGGAAATTCAAAAAATTACTTAAACTTCTCGGCGTTATAACTTCGGAAATACTGCATGTATCGAAGTAAAACAAAAACTAATGTAATGTACACGTTCTACACTTCGATTTTAGGTGTATTTGATACGAATATTCTGACCCTTTTGTGTTCCCCATTCACAAGGAATTTAAGTAATTGGCCTCGAGAGTGGGCGAGCACAATGTTACACAGAATACATAACAACAGATACGCCACCCGATTGATTTAGCTAAGAGCATAGCGACGCGGGTTAATAGCGTTTAATCCCGCTAAAACGCTACACGATCCGTCATAATGAATATTTATCCTCGACAGAAGTCGGCGCATACTTTTATGACGAATACATATTTTAGTAGCCGACGTAATTTCACTGATTACTTTCTTTAATTTTTCTGAAAACGCAGCCAGTACTAAAGTGTATTAAAGCTTTGGGAAGAGCACACATTTAATGGATGAAAATTTAAACAAAATACTCTTTTTTCGGTAACGGGAATTGAAGGAACATTTGAATGTTCGAACGTCTTTTTATAAGCTTTATAATTAACTAGCTTTTGCCCGCGACTTCGTCCGCGTTTCCGTCGTTTTTCGTAAAAAAGTACCATTATGTCCTTCCTCACGGTTCAGTGGTTTTGATGTAACAGACAGATTAACTTTCGTATTTTAGTAGGGAAATACAATATGTCAATCCACAATACTGTTGAAAAATATCGCAAAAAGGAACCGCAGAATATTATTATTAATAGCTGTGCCCGCGACTCCGTCAGCGTGTAACTCCTTGTATGTTATTAAGTTAATGTATTGGTAATATTGTTTAGATCACTTTCACATGAGGCTTAAGTAGGTACCTATAGCGTTCTATAGGTAAAACTTCAGCCCAAAGCTTCCGGGTAAACTATGTTGAAAGTTGACCCGTCCGTCACGTGAACATAAAGATTTCTAGAACTGCTAACCCGGGAAAGAGCGACATATAACTGACCATGCGAGAAACAACTGACACCGAGATCTACTCCAGCAACACAAAAATTCTGCCCTTGAGCCTTATTAATTTAGTAGTCACTTAAAATAAATACCTAACTACTATAATTAATAAATGTATCTACGCTTTTACCTACTTAATACAAAAATAAAATTGATCATAAATTAGCCAAAACTTACCTATCGGTATCTAAAAATCTATGCGTACTACTTCCCCTAAAAAGAAATAAAATGCGAACTATTAATAATTTGTAATTTGAACGAATATTTAAACACTACCAAAATAACTACTTAATACCTATTTTATAAAATATAACAACAAAAGAAATTCAAATAAACTATTTAAAGACTTAAAAGTCGCGCTGATAAGCACGGTTTGTTAATATCAATTATTGTCTGTCAATAAGGTCGAACGCTGAACGCATCAACAGCCAAATATTGAATGAAGCTCGCTCCCGTTACACAAAAATAATCCTTATGGCATGATTCAGTATTCACGCGCAGCTTATTAGCGTATTTCATATTTGGTTCAGTTTGATGTTTCTGTACCGATTACTATGATTCTTTTTTTATTGTAGGTAATAATATTAACTTCTTATAATTAGGGATGAGCGAGAGTATTATAAACGTAAGAGTAAACAAATATAATCAGAAAGCTCCGAACTGCTAAGCTATCGGGAGTTACACGTGTTATTGTGAGTCAACCATAAAAGATAGACATATGCTGTTGTGGGATATTCTTTAGATAATTTTATGTAAAACATTTCCGTCATAAATGATTTCTATGTAGCTTTAACCATTAAGGCTACACACGCGACGGAAGCTTAAAAAATGGAGCAACTTCTCCCGTTTTCCCAACATTTCTCTTCACTGCTCTGCTCCTATTGATTGTAGCGTGATGAAAAGTATACTATAACCTCCCCAGGAGTATGAAGAATAATTGTACCAAGTTTTGTTTCTATAAGGAACATACAGACAGACAGACAGACAGACAAAAATTTTACTGATTGCATTTTTGGCATCAGTATCGATCACTAATTACCCCCTGATAGTTATTTTGAAAATATATATCATGTACAGAATTGACCTCTCTACAGATTTATTATAAGTATATATATTATATTCTTCCTCCATTTATAATTCAATAACGGACGTTCGTGATTTCAACTGTTGCAACTTTTAAGCACGCTTTTGTTTATTCGAAATAGAAGTCATGTTTATTGGTTGAGGGAGAGGAAGACCGCGGAAACGATGGATGGATTCTGTAAGGAATGATATGAAAGAAAAAGGGGTAAATGGAAGGAGAATGGGAGCAAAAAACGTGTTGCGCCGACCCTAAATAACACGGGATAAGGGCAGGAAGATATTGATAACTTGTTATATTTTTTTCTCTTCTCAATACCATTTAAAACTCTGGCTTACAGGAATATAGGTCAGCTCATGCATGGATCCCTATTTTTTAGAATAAATCCATGATAGACAGTTCGTGTAGTTTAAAAATATCCAGAAACAGTCTGTATATTTTTATTTTCCTTGAAATGAGAAGCTTTGTTTGTGTAGAAAACGATCGGATACGGATTGTCAAAACAACATATTCCTAGAATATTTTCCTGTAATCTTATAACTCAAAATAAATGTCCTAGATACCTTTAATTTTTAAATTCGCTGAAATTGTCAATTTTGAATAACAACAACATGTTTTATATAATATTTATAAGACTATCTTTTTCTTAATAAACATAAGGTCATAACATCACGTCTGTAATCCCCGAAGGGTTAGGCAGCGATTTACCTAATAATATACCCAGATTTCCAGCCAATTGCCAGCTATGTTTTAGTCCTATGTAGAAAGACGGATGTGTTATTCGGATTTTCACCAGGAGTTTATCAGTAGCAGCCACGGAGTCAGTATTCGTGCCCGGTTAATGGCAATAAGTTCGCCCCTTATTACATGGGACTTTTTTAAAACAACAAATCAAAAACTAAACGTCTTTTAACTTACAAACAAAAATAAATTTAATATTTAATAACACATCATCATGATTATTAACAACAGCCATTAATCCGATCAACATAACATTACGGAGTAGAAACAAGATGTTTTGTCCGATGCGGTCGTAATTCTTGCACTTAATAGGCTTAATTTAATAATTAATAAAACTACCTGCCTCCATATTGCCAGCACTACACATTAGCTTTAATTTTATTATAACGCTCATAATAAAAACACCGCGTTATGGGGCCAACGTGTTTAAAACGAGGATAATAATTATGGTTATTATATAATTTTTAAATTAAGTAGGTAAATGTAGCTTCGTGTGGATATAAAAAATAACGCATCTGCCTTTTACTTGCTAGGTAGGTACATCATTAAAATGGCAATTGTGAAGTTTTTTTTCTTAAAGTGTTTTTTTAATGGCGTGGCTCTAGGTTCCGCGTTTTTTAAAATTGGTCCTTTTTGTAAAAGAGGTTTTTATATCAGTTCCAGATATTCTCGAATAATAGTTTAATTATTAAAAAATCTTTCTGACGTCTTACCGAGACATTTTTATATCCTGTTTGTTGGACACAAGAACGGTCATCGTCTGCCTAGCCGTCTAATAATATGAAACCCTTTGAAATTACTGGTTGTCAGACCTTCGGGCCACTGTCTTCCTGTAACGACCGTGGCGTGTTGCATGCTGTGAGGCTCTGAGGAAACTCAGTATGTAATGAGTAGTCACTCATTCACAGACCAGCTAAGGCAAACGTGGCTTATCCTGAAGATCAACCCGAGCGACTGTTATTTTTCCCCACGAGGACACAAGAACAGTAATAAAACTATTATCTCTCAAATGAATTCAGGCGAAAGTTTGTCGGACGACGAACAGGTGTATGAGATGAAGTAACACAAAAAGAAACATTAGTAGGATGACGTTCACATTTGTAGACATAGAGTTTTCTTCATTAGTAAATGATCCCATAAATGCGTATGAGCAGTTAGCAAAAGGCATAAAAATAAGGCTCACATTTCATTATAAAGAGTAGGCCTTTTAGCATACCAAAGCTGCCTCGGTTCAATTCATCCTTACCAGGAATTCCTACAACATCTTTTAGTCTCATACATTTCAAAATAAAAATTTGTTTCAGTTTTGTAAACAGCAATAAGCAGTACCTCGTTTTTATATTTAATGTGCCCTCGTCCATTAGTCATATGAAACATGTGCCAATACAAATTATATGGGAGGTTTATGAATGACAGACTGGTGCGGGGGTAGGACGCGGGAGGGGGGGGGGGAGGAGGCGCGGGGTGCCCTGAGGAGGGAACAGTAATGGATTACATTCGCGCGAGTGAATTAGGATATTGTCGTGCGATCTGTTCCGGTGCACTCCTTTATGGTTCTCTGCTACCATTCATACACACACTCACACATGGATATATACATACTGATGATTACAGATTAAATATTGATAGAGCAATACAATTATGGCTCCCACGTGTGCCATCCTCGTTTGCAGCTAGAAGTAGATGCGTGGGCGGCGAGTGGGACGGTATCGATTTAAGGATTTTACATTCAATTAGACGTATGATAACGTTATCGGGACAGATGTAGGGTCATTATTTGAAGAGCGTACTTGTTGAAGCTTTTATATAATTTAGATATGCCTGGAGAAAACGCCAAGATGAGATTGCGATGAAAATAGGTTAAAGAACCATTTAAAGATAAAAGCTTCATTAAATTATTCTAGTGTAGTGGTAAGTGGTCTAGTGGTAAGCATATGACCCTGAGTTCGATTCTCAGGTCGGGAATAGTGTAATTGGGGTTTTCCATCATGATTTTCTCAGTAGTAGCCACGGCTTTTGGATTTGAGCCCGATTGATGGCAATAGACTCGCCTATTATAACATTTTTTTATTTTTATTTAACATGGGATGATGGGATTTGTATGTTAAAGATAAAAGTTTCATTGAATTTTTTTTGCACATGTATGAACATTTCTATATTTTTCAATTACTAAACTAAACTAATTGTATAGGAAATCGAAACAAAGCTCACTCGTAAAGACCAAAATCGTACAGTAAAAGTTACAAATAAAAATGGCCACTGAAACTCATCGAAGCCACTAAAAAGCACGTTGACACAGTGAAGGATTAAAGCACTCTGTAATCACTTGCTCTGAACCCCGATATTAATGAACCATTTCCCTCGATTAACACCACGTTTAAAGTTTACTTTTTCACAACACTCGTATGTGGGAGAGAAAATAAACCGACGTCAAATTACAGCAATCGAGCATTGAAAACAATCTGCGATTTAATTTCAACGAGGGAAATGAGAGCGGTTGCTGGTAGGAGAAGCTTTCACTTTTATATCCTCTTTTAGTGAATATTCTGAGCATGAGATCCTGGGTTATATTCCCAGGTCGGGCAAAGTGTTATTGGGGTTTTTCATCACCCATTTCTCAGTAGCAGTCACAGAGCCTAGAATTGTGCCCCGTTGATGGTAATAGACTCGCCCCTTTTACACGGGACTTAAACATAACCGGCGAAATATGGGTGTAATTTTACATACACATATTCATTATGATACCGATATCGTTATTTTGACAAAAAAATAAAGTTGTTTGAGTAATTGAGTACTAATTTGTTGGTAATTGACCTCTATCGCACAAATGGAAGTACATAAGTACTGAAAAAACTTCAATGGAACATATTATCGACCGTATTGTGATATTGTAGCTTTATCGCAACTAGCGTGATTTTAATCTTTTCCTCCAAGAATCGTTAATTAAAGTTCTCTAGGAAATTACAATCACCGTCTTTATATAATTCTTAGAACCTTCTAAAAGCCCGTTTCCACACCATTGATAACGTTAAACGTCGTTTAAAGCTTAAACATAGTTTTAAGTTTTAGTTCGCTAAAATTTTCAGTAGGTACCCGAAAACGTTGAAACAGTCGTTGTATTAAAAGTTGTACAAGTACCATATCCGATCATTCTAAATGTTAAAGTCGGGCAGTTAGTCGTAACTAGTTTCTATTTCTAAACATACACCGTCACACAGATTTCATTTGTATAAAAGAGAGGAAAGATGGCAGCACGTGACGTGGAAAGTGGAAACTCAGCCAGAATGATGGCAGTGCCAAACTGTAGCCTTCTCGGTACAAGGGTTTCAACTTATCAATTACACCGTTCGCTACTTACCGCGCAGAAAGGGCAAATTGATTTAATGTAACCAGAGTGCTTTGACGAATATTATTAACGTCTTTTTCACCCCTCCATTGTGGGGGTAACGCGCGCTTTGTTCTTTCGCACGGTTTTGTATAACATCGAATCACACTTATCTCAATCACGGAACGGGTTGTATGGCAGGACCGCGTCTTCGTTATCTGTGCTAATTATGACAGAATTTTAATAAGCTCGCTACATTGACGGGACCAAAAAAATGGCGGACACTTATGTACAATTAGGTATGTGTCAAGCGTTTAATTATGTTACTAAGCTGTCACTGCGTCCTTACTTGTTGGTTGATTTATCAAAACAATTAACTCGGAGACTGCATTCTTTCAAAGGAAAATTCTTCAAAAAGAAGTAGCTAGTGTTTGTTAAGTAAATCTATCAGATTAACAGCGGCCGTCGCTGGGTGTACGTTAATAAATACGTCGAGTACAAGTCCTCTCATTAGAGCGCCATAACTCCTCATTAGTGGGCATGCTAATTAATGTGACGTTTACGAGTAGCGGCGGTCGTAACTCAGTCCGCGACGCTCGCCCCGCGCCCCGCGGCCCGCTCCCGATACGTCAATTCTTATATTCCAGGAAAAATATTGCACATTTCTTTTCACTGAACCATCAAACGTAATTGGTGTAATCGGTCCTTACGATGGCAATATTTGAAAATAGTTTTTTAAGTTTTCTTTTTCAGGGAACCAATGTAATAGTTTATTTTTAAACGGAATAAGGCAATTAGTGAGTGATGCATTCACTATTATATGAAGCTATCAGCTGTCTTGTTATTTAATTCAGTAGTTCAAATGATACGTTAAGTTATTAGTACGGAACACGCACAATGTGTCGGTGCCCGTTAGCAGAGTCCAGTTTCATGGGTCGCCGTCGACACCCTGGATCAAATATTTCCGCTATTGTAAGGTGTACTGTGGAAACCATCTTGGAAATTTCACCATTGTATGTTAAACAGAAACTGTATTTAAAATGCTCATTTAAGTTAACAGCATAGCATTCACGATAAAGGGTTTATTATGCTTATCTTACTCTTTTATTTTAAAATACTTTAGAACTTACTCAGATACTGTAAACATACAAAAAAGGCATCGCTATGCAATTGTTTTTTAATGTCCCGATAACAATCTAGGTAGCTACCTCGTCCTTAGTTCTGCATCTTTGCATAAAAACGGCCAACACTTTGCATAATTTGTCACTAAACACATGCATCGTAAAGTGTACATTCAGCAATAAGGCGAATGAGATTAAAATCATTAATTCTAACTTTTATAATGTCAACTCGTGCATTAAGCTGCATTGCAGCGAGGTTTACTAGCCGATGGGGTTTACGTCCAGCTTTTATTAGCATCGAGCAGTATTATGAACGCCCCGGTCGCCGGTCATATCACTGCTCCATCGGGGATCACCGCTGTAATTAAAGCTTCGGGGCGAAAGTTGAACGTGAAGATTGTAATCGGGAGCATAATTTTAAATCAAATTAACACTTCAACTTTAAACCGAGGTCATTAATGCCATTACAGCGAAACAATATGGAGTCGTGACCGCACCGGCCGATATCTAAATAATAAATAAATAGACGAGCGGCTATCGCGGTATCGCATCTCTGCGTTAATGTTCCGCGCCGGAGTTTTATAATTAACAATAAATTCGGTATGTTTTTTGTGGTGGTATTGGGGGCTGGTGCATCCATTTTTCCTGCCCTCGATACCGATCTTAATAACGCATAGTATCGGGTGGTCCCTATTGCCGATTCGCACGTTGTTAACTTTACATGGGAGCGCGGGAAATAGAATACTCAGAAATAATTAGCTCATTCTTCCGAACGCGGCTCGTTACCATACCACTTCTGCACGAGTACGTCAGATCAGGGTAATGATGTCTTCCCTTACGTTATTGTAACTCCGCCTTTGTTTGTTAAATTAGTTCAGGGAAACATTGCCTTGAACATGATGGCGTGAACAATCTTTCTAGTGTTACTTTATTGGCAAAAGATCACTTCTTGGTATTGTGACCGTCTTTCAATTAATATCAGCTTTTAAACGTCTTATTTATTAGCAGTTAATAGATCCTTACATTCAGTCTTCGATCAATAATAGTTCAGTTCCTCTTTTCCACTTAGATGGGAATAACCCATTTTCTGAGAATCTATTAGCCAGTCAGTCGTTCCTTGAAACTCGCTCAAAAACACCAAATATACTGCAGGGGCTGAGTACTCGAGCCGGGGCTCCGTTATCTCGTTATCCTAATGAAGTCTACGCTAATGACGAGTAGGTAAATAATAGGGCGGCTAATGGGGGCTTTATCATTCTCGAGTGCGCTCCAGGTAAGGGCCAATTAGAGAGGCCGACATCGGTCCATATTGTTCAGCGGAGCTCGCTTCGATTACGATTATTTCCTAACGACTCTCAACACTGATATATTGGACAAACTATTGCGAAATGACGTCCGTGGTTTGCGGCTCCAACTTTAATTTCCTGTTAAATTGTCGTATTTCACGTGTACCATAAAGTGGCTTATTAGGTACCGAATGTAATTGCATTGCTTTGTAATTGATAGGGTGGTCAGGTCGCAGCGGGGGATGTTTCATTTTGCTAATGAAAGAATCCCCGTCATAATGTAATTAGTTGGTAGGTATTATTGTAACCGCGGGTGCGTTGTTGTGACGGTTCCTTTGTGATATTCAATTTATAACCGGTAATGGAATGTGGTTTTAATTACCGATTATTTTAATGATGTTTTGTTTTTGTAGAGGTTTGATTAATACTTTATTGTTAATTTCGCAAATAATTTAATCTCTTCAAATTCAAATCGTATGTTAAGTTAACTAAAACAAATAAAAATTGAAGTAAACTATTCATATAACCCCAAACAATTACATTTCACTCCCTAATAGCGCTCATCCACAAAAAAATCACAATCAAACCGAATTCGGAATAAAGTCGAAACTCGAACGCTTAAAATCGTTGTCTGTAAACAATTCTTGAAATGTCCGGTACAATATCGGATCCCGCAATTATCCGACAGTGGGTGGGCTAATTATCGCATCAAGTCGACCGAGGGGAGCCGGCCCGGCCCGACTCCGGCTCGACTACAGCCCGGACACGGAAAATATTTTCCCTTCATTTTTCGTAGCAGTTATCACCTGTTATGTCTCGTGTCCGTAGTTTCAATAAACACAGCTGCGAGTGTAAGCTAATTTATTGAATTTTGTTTTCTTTTTATTCTTATTTTTTGTACAATTATAATGCAGTTATTCCACTATAAGAATGGTACATAATCCTCGCAATGTTTTTTAATTGCATGATGTATTTTTCTTGAAAAAGGTTAATTGTTATTTCAGATAAGCACAGATGTAGCTTGATCTATCGTTCAACTATGACTGCACTGCTAAACCTAAACAACAAGAAATGGGGGCTCGGAGAGCTATTGAGCCTCTTGTAGTGAGAACTCTTCGATACAATGAGGCAATTGCTTGTGCTAACAATCCTGGCGCGCACTTGGCGAAAACCTTATATTTGTTCGCTCGCTAAGACCGCACTTATTTCATGAAACACTTTTATTAGTAACTAGATCGGGGAGCGTGTAAAGTGCGGGTGGACACAAATTGTGTAGTGCTATAAAGCGCACGGGTTGGAGGCAGGCGTCTTCAATCCCCGGGCCGCTGTGAAACTTCCCGCCGCTGTTTTTTATTGCGCAGAATTTAAATGCATTTTTGATGTTACGAGATGACACGCGGCGGACGTCCGCCCCCCCTCCCGCTCGCGTCTCACCCCGCGCCCTATAATTTCCCAACTTGAAACTTCACTACGGTATTAAGCCTTGATTGCTTGAAGAAACTTGGAACATTTTACCGTATTCTTCGAGCTCCCAGAAGATGCTACGGCGCTAGCGCTGACGTTTATTACTAACAGTGATTTGAATTAATTCTGAATTATTTAGAGAGAAAACTTCATACATTTAAATTTGAGTCCGTGGTTCGTATAATTTTACAGCGGATATCCAGTACAATCGTATTCCATTACGCGACACATTAACGAGACGATCAATTAATTTGGCATCGCACCTCCAATATAGCGATCAAAAGGGATACCGTGTATTTGGATTCTCTATTACGGTTTTCAATTAAGTAGTTGGGGTTTAGTTTCGACCACATCAGAAGCGGTACACGACAATACGTTTAGCGAGCAGTCGGGCTGCGGGCTTCGGGCCGCGGGCGCCATCGCGCCACCTGCCCGCGGATTGACTTCCTCTGCCGTAGTTTTTAGCGCTTACTAAAAGGATTGCCATGTTCGCATTGATACTTCAGATCGGAGGAAACTTTCAGACCATTTTGGTTTGAAAAATGTTATTTGATTACGTGAATTGAATGGAAAGAAGAACATTATATCACTGACTATATACTCATATATCTTAATATGGATGGTTTTGAATGAGTTGAGTCCTCGTATGATGTAGTGTCTCAGGGTCGAAAGGCGAGACGTCCGAGCTTCCCGTGGGCGCATTAATTAGCAGTACGAGGGGAGGGGACGGCGAGGGGGGAGCTCATGAAAGTTTACCATTTAATTAGAAGGAGCTGCCGCCGTCCCTTACCTTTTGTCGTAATGCTATGAGTATAAGCGCAACTTAGGGTTTCTCATTAGTCATGTATTAAGTTTCTAACAGTTAGAGCCAATGGTTAGTTATTTTTTACTCTGCCAGGATAATAATTAAAATCTAGAATATTTTTTTATTTTTTTTTTATTTTGGAAATTATATTAGATGTTTAAACATTTCTTACAATTTAACTGCTATTACTTACAACCTGTATTTATTAAGGACGTGTTTACAAATCTGACGAAAATAAGCAGTAATAATTACTTCTTTTTATTCGAAAACTAGCTGATGCCCGCGGCTTCACCCGCGTGGATGTCGTTCAAATTATATACTAAAACCTTCCTCTTGAATCACTCTATCTATTAAAAAAAACCGCATCAAAATCCGTTGCGTAGTTTTAAAGATTTAAGCATACAGACAAACAAACAGACAAAAATAGCGACTTTGTTATAAACTATGTAAGGATGTTGGTTAAGAATATTGTAAAAAAATATTTTCTGTGCCTCTCCGCACAAAATTAGCGATATCGTGTTTAGTTTAGGTACATTACTCTCTCTTTAATTTCATAAATTTATTTATTTAAAAATATTTTATGGATGTAGACATGTTCAACTCCAATAATTTCTATAAATGATATCAAAATATTACAAGCAGAGCCAGAAAAAAAAATAACAATCAAAGCTAATTTTTCGGCAAATTTATCGCTATTGCGTGAACTTTAAGCGCTTGACATAAGGTTCATTTTAGCGGTCACTGTCATGATAAATTACGCAAAAATTTGAAATGTAAAACTTAATATGCGCTCTGCCGCCGTTGTGGGTGGACCCTATGTCGTTTTTTAGCTTGATCTCGTGTTGAAAAACATAGCTCTACGATCACAAAATATTTGTAGTAGTAAAACTAAAAGAAAATAGATTTACCGCGAGAATCCGTAAACGCGTCCCTAAAGGGAAAAAAACATAAATTATGCGTAGAAACAAAAAAAATCTGTCTCAATTTTTTAAATCAGCTCTATTGTGCATATGAGGTTGATTACCCCGCCAAAATCAAAAGCCCCATAAAATCATAAACCCGCACGAACGCACCCTCAGTGGTCTATTAGGAGATTCCAGTCAAATTTAGTGTCTGCCATAACAAAGGGCCGTGTCCTAGGTGGCGCTGCGGTGCTGCCGCGTCTCCAATTAGGCTAATGGACAGAACCCGACCTGCATTCATACTCGAAATCCTCCACACCAAGCTGCAGCTAATTTTCGCTTAAACGTTGCGGAGATGCAGACTGGCGGTTTGAACGCTGCGTTTTTTACGCGGTTTTTTATTATAAGGGATTTAATCTGTGGGTTACAGGTTTTGAAGGAAGGTTATAAATAACTATACGTAGAGCTTTTTGGTGGCTAAATACTGGTCGGACAAAAATGAATGAATTTAAAAATAATTAAATAGTTTTAAATGGATACCTACGCTCTTAAACCAAGTCTAATGAAAAAGACAAGAACATCAAACAGTTTTGTTTTTTCTCATTATTGTCATATCAGTAAAATGTTAAGTTCGTAAGTTCAGCATTGTATCCGTGACTCGGAACATAGAAATCCATCCTTACCAGCTTGTAACCTATCACGACTTTGAATTACGATTATTAATGATATATGTATTATTTAATGATTTATTGCCCACTCAAGATAATTTGATTCTATGTCTTGTACATGCGAAATTTTCAGACCTATACCTAAATGCTTAGTTGTTATATGCAGTTTTTGACGATGACATTTAAAGTAAGAAAAGAGAAAGAAAAGCGTTTGTAGCGATTTCCCCGCCCGTCTGCCCCGCACTTGCTTCGGCATGCATCGCGACTCATTACTCCACTAATGGAGGCCGTAATGAACCAATCTAACAGATTGCTCTCAAATCTTCAGCCAACGCCACTGATTTGAAAGCTCTGCCCTGAGACGCAGCTATCTTTTAAATTAAATACTCTCCTTGCATTAGCGTAATAGCTACCAAACTTATGCTCATAATTTTACGGCAAAACTTAATTTAACTAAACCACTAAATACGCCCAATGATCCTCGCGAATTTAGCACCTAATTAAATTTGTTTGACAGCTCGACACGCGAGTACTAATCGCCAAGGTTAAGTCACGACTCCCAGCAAACTTGTTCGCAACTCCAATTTGTAGCTCCGTTTGTGCGACTCGGGAAGTTATATTAAAAGGTCCACAGTAATTTTCTTGACAAACACAATGAATAATGAATGGCGCAATATAAAATTCGGATTGAGGAGGGCGCCTCGTCAGTCGTGATGTGTCCCGCCCGACATGTTTGTCTCTCTTAATTCTGTGTGTTTTTGCTAATTGAGTCCCGCTTCGGTATCACCTGAGTAGCGAGCGCGAGCCCCGAGCCTCGCGCTCGTCATCACTTGCTTCGTTAATCTATTATTCATCCAGAAACACTAATTAAAACGTAAATGCGTACTCTTTATTCGTTGAGCCGTCGCGCGTCGTACGCGACACTCGTTCCTTCCTCTTGCGTTCCTCGGTGCGAATTCAATCAACTCCAAATTCAACATAAGGCGCAAGATTTATGATCGACACAAATCGAATTCGCTAACAAACAATATCGTATTCGAACGCGGTACGTGGGATACGATACGAGTATATCAATATTGCAGGCGCTATTAATACGTCCGTCTCATGAGCGGGCGGGGTAGCCCGCACCCGTACCCCCGTCCCCCGCGCCCCACTCCCCTTAGTCGCCGCTCTTAATTGAATGAGGAGCGGGAATTGTTTCCCAAAATGAAACAATTAATTGTGCAACGGCTATTCCGCCTTACATGGATAATACGTTCGTTTATGGCCTCCTAACGCGGCTGCACGGCGTCCTTTATTGGACCGACTCTAGGAATTTGTGTTCATTGGAGCTCGTATCCAAAATTTAATCGAGAATTTATAAGGACATCTCTTTGTTGTCCCGGAGCGGGAGTTTTTGCAGCTGGCCCAGTCGGGATTGCATTGTGCAATGTTTAAAAAGACGTCGGTTTTAACCCAACCCTCAAGTATTCTTCAAAAAATACGAGCGCTACATTATGCGCCCGTTTACCAACTTGCGGTGGCGAGAACGAGCCTGTTAGTTTGAAGCGGGACGTTTAAAATTTTCATGGTCAGGTCATGGAGCACGTGTAATGCGGTTATACCGCAAGGAAATTCAGTGAAACACGCTAACATGTGGCGCATTCAACTCGAAGACGTCGTAAACCGCGTTTACGCCTCTCGGCGAGAGCTTCTCAAAACTTTTCATATTCGCCGACCGTAAAACAAGCCAAAAAATACGACCGACGAAAAACATTGTAAATAGTAGCGGGTTATCGGCGGGGCGGCCATGCTTGCCGCGAAATTAGTTTTTAAAACATAGTTTAACTATGCTTGTTGCACCCAAAATTACCCCTGTTTTAATGCTTTGGCAAATATTTGCACTCTTCTCTCGGAAAATAAATTTTCACTGAAACTTGAAGCACCTTCTCAAAACTACCTGCAGTCTGGTAGAATTAATAGGCGTGCGCCACTAATCACCAGAATATACAGCTTGCATTATCAGTGGACACACACACATGCATGTAGTGGCACACACACAGGTGGTATGGCTCGCAGACGGGGTGGCGTTGTGCACCACACTACGAGGGGCACACATTCAATTTGCTATTTATCCGGGAATGGATCTAAGTCATTACTTAGCTGAGCGAGAGAGATGAGAACGGGATGCACTGGAAATTACACGGCGAGCCAGTGTTCACAGCAGCACTGCTATGCGTGCTTTCGTTTACTACACAATATGTACCATCGCATTTGCCAAATGTGCGTGGTACGACTAAATTTGCGCAGTTAAGTGCTGTTCAAGCAAGGACTATTATTGCTTCTGCTTACTTACATAACATTTAATCAAAACATATTTTCTTCTCCGTGATAGTGGATAAATAACCTCTTCTAGGTACACGGAATGACAAAGATGAGACGTGGGTTTCCGAAGGTCAAGGAAACGGGAGTTATTAATTCGGAGTAATTACTATTCTAAAAATACGATGATATCATATTTCATAACAGAATGTAAACAAGTTATTCCGCCCTTCTATTTACGTTATTATATACCCTAATGACCTACTACCATTTACTTTGCTGAAAGAAGGATGTTTTTCTATGCTCATTACCTGAAGATTTCCTAACCTTCCTCCTTAAAGATCACCTCATCCACCTTCACTAACAAGACCCTCAAAAACTTCAGCTCCATATTCCAGCACGCAATTTTCTCCAACAGCTAATTTCACATTAGAGAAAGTTTCCCAAGTGTAGGGCCACGAGCGCCGCGATCCGGTCAGGACGCGGCGGCGCGGCGTTGGGCGCCCTCAATCACAGGAAGTGCGCCATCTCATTGCGGAAGTGGTTTCTCTTGTCATCTCCCTCGCACAGCTTCGCCTGTTTTGTGTTTTGTAAACTTGTGCCGTTAATGGACGGACTCTGCTTGATATGCTGCGATCGAATGCATTTCGCTTGATGAAAAACTTTTTTGGTTGGGTTTTTTCACACGCGTGTGAATTTTGTGGAAGTGTGTTTGATAGTGATAGTAGTTTATATTCCTTGTTCTGGTCTCTATTTTTCACGCAAACTGTGTGGATTTAAGTACTTTATGAATATGTGGTATGTTCGTACGAATAAAACAACCGTCTTGCTCCAAAGCTAGTTTATTACTGGCTGCCGGTACCCTCACTACCAAACATATAACTATGAGTTAGTACTTATACATAAAACTATGCACATACAGTACATCTCCCTCCAACATTAATTTGAAAACCTGTAACAATAACAAATAAAACATTCTTACTAACAGTATACAAAATTACTTAATATTCTTATAGTTAACTACCTGCTAACCTACTTAAAATATTTCTTATAACAAACATGTTTTATGGGCCTCTTAGAACGTCCGACCGGAGTAGTGTTAACAACATTAGGATTAATATCCTCATTTGGAGTGGCAGACTGTTCATCCGGTTGTAATCTGTCCTCCATCACTTCGCAAGCCTCCACCCAATCCTCATCGTCCGAACCCTTCTGATCCCTCACACTATCAGCACTTATTGCTACGGTATTCCTATCTCGCTCAACCGTGACCTGCACCTCCCTCTCTTCCATAGCGCTAGCTGGGGCTGGAGACGCGGAAGGTCGCTCATTAGATAGCGATGCGGAGGATGGAGACTGCGGTGGCGATGATGATGGAGCGGCCGGCGCCGACACTGGCAGTGGATTGCAATCTGATTCATTGTGGACACCGGCCGTTACCTCTGACGACGGACTAACAACTGCTACATCACTATCATTCGAAAAAGTGTATTTTCTCATTTGATCTACGTGTCTGTTACAGCTAGTACCGTAATCGTTAAAAAAAATTTCATACATCCTATTACCTATTTTCTTTTTTACGACCCCTAAACTCCACATACATTTTCTTGCGATAAACCATTTCGCCCATACAGTTTCTCCTACTTGAAAACACCTCTTACACTTAATTACTGTTTCTTTTTTGTTTTTATCTAAATTTTTGCTTTGTGGCAAAATCAAATCCAACCTACATCTTAAATTACGTCCTAACATTAACATAGCTGGCGTGAGACCAGTCGCGCAATGAATAGTATTCCTAAAATCAAACAGAAAACCTTGTAATTTTTCGTGAATATCCCTAAGACATAATCTATCTTCTGCGAACATACATTTAATCATTTTCTTACAAGTTTTAACAGAGTTCTCTGCCTGCCCGTTACTTGCAGGATGGTAAATAGGCGAATTTAGATATTCAATTCCATTCACTCGACAAAATGTATGAAACTCCGCTGAGCTAATTTTTACATCATTATCTGATACAATAACATAAGGCACACCGAATCTTGAAAACATGTCTTTCAATTTTTGAATAAGAGCATTGGTAGAAGTGCCGCGATCCATATGAACACATTCCAGCCATTTGGAAAACGCATCAACAACAATAAGGTACACTGCCTGCCCTATAGACATATAGTCAATATGTATACGGTGCCAGGCGGACGGGGGGCGCGGCCAGGGCGCGGGCGGCGCGCGCGGCGGCGAACTGCGCACGCTGGCGCAAGCGCCGCACGCTCCCACCCATCGCTCAATATCGGCATCGATTCCCGGCCACCACATTCGACTGCGAGCCGCACTCTTGGTCTTAACAATTCCAAAATGTGCCGAATGCAATTCTTTTAACATTTTTTTTCTAAAAATAGCCGGAATTATTATCCTATGCCCGCGAAACAAACAACCATCTATGACTTCTAAATCCGTTTTGCATTGAAAGTACGGCGATATATTTTTACACTGTATTTTCCTTGGCCAACCATTATTCATATATTTTATAACTGTTTTCAATACACTGTCGGCAGCAGTTGCGCGTCTAATGTCATCGAACAAAACCGGTTCTACGCTGGCGTCTAAGAAAAGAAAGTACTTTGAGGACCCATCCTCTTGCTTATCGTTATCACTGACTGCTACTGATAACGGCGACCGAGAAAAATAATCTGCTATCTGATTATTTTTAGCATCTACGTACTGTACCGTGTAATTGTATGCACCTAAAATTATTGCATACCTTTGTAGACGCAGGGCGGCCGTGACAGATATAAGATTACGTTTGCCAAAAATCGATAACAATGGCTTATGGTCCGTCTTCAAAATAAATGGCTCTTGACGGCCGTAAAGATATTGGTGAAAATGTTTCACCCCGTATATAATAGCCGTCGCCTCTTTTTGAATTTGGCTATAGTTCTTTTCACTAGCAGTCAGTGATCGTGATGCAAACGCGATTGGCCGCTCCCGGCCGTCTGCGTCCCGGTGCGCGAGTACGGCCCCGAGCCCGCACGGCCCTGCGTCCACCGTTAGTACCAGCGGCGCCTCCGGCTGGAAGTGCGCCAGCACCCGCTCGCTGGCCAGCTCGCTTTTAACGCTATTGAATGCCGCTTGCTGTCGCTCGCCCCACTGCCACTCTGCGCCAGTGCGCAGCAATTCATTCAGCGGACTCAGTACGGAAGATGCACACGGAATGAAATTCCTGTAATAATTTACAACGCCTAGAAACCGTTTCACTCCTAATGCGTTGGCAGGCGCAGGTGCATCTAGGATTGCCTCGACTTTACTTGGACACGTTCTCAACCCGTTCTTATCGATTACGTAACCTAGATAAGTCACACTACTTTTAAAAAACACACATTTGTCTTTTTGAAGACGCAATCCTGCATCTTGTATTCTTCTTAATACCTTTTGTAATCTAGACAAATGTATTTCTCTTGTTTTTCCCGTGATACAGATGTCATCTAGCCAAATACTTACTCCCTCTATACCGGATAGCAATGTTTCCATTGTTCTTTGAAATAAGGCAGGAGCATTGGCCAAACCATAGACTAGACGAGTGTAAGCAAACAGACCCTTATGTGTATTTATAGTTGTCAATTTTTGTGATTGCTCAGAGAGACTAAATTGGTTATATGCGTTACTCAAATCAATTTTGCTGTACGCTTCCCCTCCACCTAACTTGGAAAACACTTCCTCTATCCGTGGCAAAGGATATTTGTCCACTTTTAGGTCTTTATTTAGAGTACAAGAAAAATCACCTGCAATTTTTAATTTACCGTCTTGTTTTAATACCGGTACTATAGGTGTAGCATATTCTGAATAATTTACCGAAACGAGAACCCCTAAACTAACTAATCTATCCAGTTCTGCACTGACTTTGTCTTTCAGAGCAAATGGCACGGGCCGTGGCTTAAAAAATTTTGGTGTGGCATTGTCTTTCAAGTGCAAATCGACCTTAAACTTATTGAAACACCCTAGCTCGTTTTTCCATATATCTGGATATTTGTCCAACAACCGTTGCACTTCCTCAATGCTTTCATTCTTAGTACATACTATGTTGTTATTTGCTGTTGCAAAATAAATTCGGAATTTTGCCATGAAATCACGGCCCAACAGAGGTGGTCCACCGTTTTCTATTACATACATTTTTATGTTATCGGATAAACCTGAATATGATATTTTAGCTATAAAATATCCCAGGGGCGTGATTTTATGACCATTGTATAAACACATCTTAAGATCACTTTTATGCAACATACATTGTGGAAAGTTAAGAAAATACAACGCCTTAGAAATAACCGTAGTTCCTGACCCGGTATCCAACTCCATATCCATATCTATATTGTTCACATTAACCGTAATTTTAATTGGATTATAGTCAACGTACCTCAAGTTATAAAGTTCACATTCTTTGCAAACGCTTTCCTGAGATGTCTCCGCTTCCTCCGTGTCAATTTTATTCACATTTGACTTCTTTACCACACATAACCTTTTTAAATGACCTTTTTGCCCACAAATAAGACACTTGTAATTCTTAAATCTACACTGAGACGCACTATGATTTTTTAAGCCACACACTGCACAACGGGATTGCTCGCCGTCACCTGATTTTCGCCCAGGCGCGGCACCGGCGGCGGTGTCAGCCACGCGGCTTCCGCCCGTACCCGCCCCGGCACTGCGCGCGTCGCGGCGTCCACCTGCATGCGCATAAAACACCTGCTCGTCCTTAATCACGACGTCGGCGCGTGCCTGCCGTGCACACGCAGCCTTCTGAGCGACTTCCAGGGCCTGTCCAAAGGTCAGGGTCTTTGAGTCACTCTCGAATAATCGGTCACGCTCCGGTCCCATTCTGAAGCCTAGAACGAACCGGTCACGCAGAAGCGTGTCCAGCTCTGAACCAAAATCGCAGTACACGGCTAGCCCTCGCAGCCGCGCAGCCCACTCCTCGATGCTCTCACCGTCGGATTTAGTTGCTTCATAGAACTTCGCCCTATCGGCGAATGTCGACCTCTTTGGCGTGAAATGATTATTGAGTTCATTCACTAGCTCCTTATAGGTGATTCCTTCGAGCTTATTCGGATGCACAAGGTTCCGAACCAAACGGTAGGATTCGTCCGACAAATGCGTTAACAACACTGCACTTTTGTTGACGTCCGAAATATTGTTCAACTTGATGAACTGTGTCAATCTGCCGTGAAAAACTTCCCATTCGTGGAGTTTATGGTCAAAAATGCTCAAATTTCCTATGAAATTCGTCATTTTATATAAACACGCGGGTAGAAGACAACTCGTCGCCAAATGGTATGTTCGTACGAATAAAACAACCGTCTTGCTCCAAAGCTAGTTTATTACTGGCTGCCGGTACCCTCACTACCAAACATATAACTATGAGTTAGTACTTATACATAAAACTATGCACATACAGTACAATATGCCAACATAAGTACTGATAATAATAATTGATCTGATTTATACAGGAAGACGTCCGTGTCCTTTGACGAGCCCAACAGCCTTGAGACTCTTTTTTTGATTTTTATTTTTATTATCCCAGTTCTCATGACCAGCCATTAAAGAGTCCCTGCCATAAGGGCAGGGCTCTTTAATAACTCTAAAAAAATATCATCAATAATCATCATTCAAAAATATAACTACCTTCCAATAAAACTCAAAGAAATACATCTACAAAAACACACGCAATTTGTAGGTCTATTTTTATTTTCCACTCAAACGCGTTCATTGACTGGCAGGACGGGTCTGGCTTGATTAATTCTTATCAGGGGACGTCCGACGTCACGGGACACGGGATCGAGTTCCCGGGTTGTTTTAGTCGCCCCACTAGCCTCCATACCAATGTAATTTATACGCACGATACTAGTTCATGCTAATTGACAAGGACAATGTTTGTTGTATAAGTTTTATAAATATAGTGCACTTATTTGAATCAAACACTTTTATTGAAATATCAATTGTAGTTTTTCGAAAATATACTCGTAGGTTGGTTGCGTGGTATCACCAATAGAGCAAAATTTGCAATTATATAATTGCAAATTTTGCTAAAATATTTTCTCATATTTCTCATTTCTTATAATTGAGAAAATTATTATAAGTTTTTAAACTGACATGGTCACTGACACTACTATTAATATCATAAACGGGATATTTACCATGTTTGATTAATGTTTCGAGTTCCCGATATTTCGGCGCTGTTACAAGCACCATGATCACGGATTGGGGATGTTTATGAGCAGACAAATAGGTCTACCCTCTTTCTAGTTCGTTTTTTTCGTTCGGCACCACTACCATTGTCACTCACTACACGATTCTGTTCCCGACACGCAAAATTCACTGTATCTACTCGCGAACTTTTTTTTTTAATATCGGGAACTCGAAACAATAAACAAACATATATCCCGTTTATGATATTAATAGTAGAGAAAATTATTCTTCTATTTTTTATTTCTTTGGTATAATATTAGCTTATTAATAAGCATAACGAAGGTAGTAACTAAAAGTAATTAATGCACATTTAAATAGAATAATATACCTGACTATATTATAATAGGGGATCGGACAAAAAAAAACTAATTAGTCCGTCAGGTAGATTTCCAAAAATTATTGGACACGTATTTTTTCTTTTTTCACGTAAACTTAAAATGAAGACGATACAGTGCTTCGAAAACTCGTGTGACGTCATATGATAGTACATTTTGACGACACAAGTGACGTTTCAAGCCCCACTCCAAGATCTTTGACGCGTTTTATCTTCGTCATTTTTTATTGATTTGATAAAATAAAAAACACGTATTCAATATTTTTCGATAATCTAACTTACGGACTAAACAGAATTATATTATTTTGAACCAGTCCGATCCCCTATTATAGGAACTATAAAATTAATTGGACATAACTAATTAAGGTTAAATACTAAAGTCACGTTTTAATTAACTATAACAATATTAATTTAAAATTATATTTATATTATTATTGTAACTGACTGATAGTCTAATGGTCGCAAGCGCTGCTGCTGAACATGAGGTCATAGGTACGATTTCCGTGTCGGATAAACTATTATTGTATTTTTGCATGTGAATTTGTGCTCGTTTGATAAAAAAATATATTATATTACATAGGACTCAAACATAACTGGTGACATGTGGTACCTATATGTTACACCTCTGCCTAACCCTTTGGGGATTACAGGCGTAACGTAACCTACTTTTGACCTCATCTCTGTCCTTGGATAAGATTGAGGTAAAGAGTAGGCCCCATTTAATATAAAAATATAATAACTATATCAATAACAATAAATATACATTAATAAAAACAAAAATAAAATATAAAATTGATGATGATATATAATATATCAATTAACAATTACATAATTATTCTAAATAAACACAGGTGTTACGACAGACAACCTTCAAAGAATGCATGTGCTATGTGAAAAATAACAGATAATAGTCTTATTATCTGTTATTTTTTGATACCTATCTACTGTCTAGTAGATAGGTATCAATTTGAATGCCTAAAGTAAGATATATTATCACCCGTCAAGTTAAGTAATTATTTGAGTTTAAGTAATTACAGCTGATGATGATGATGATGATGATGAAGTAATTACTTATGCAACCTTGTTTGTCCAAAAGACAAGAATTTGAAACCAAAGCTGACTCAAACTTTTGACACCTTTTTGTGTTACTTTTTCTTAAATAAATGATTCTTTTCTATTCTTATTCTTAATTACTAACACTACAGAATAAAAATAGTACCTATCATAAGTAATTACTTTTAGTTAAACAATTCGTTTGACTTGTTTATTGAGACGGGTCTTTATGTAAATTCTGGTGTTGACAAACTTGGAACAGTGCAGTCATTTTTAATGTTATTGTCTATACAAGTGTGACAAACAAACTCATGTTTGAACTCATTTTACGTCACTTATTAAATACGTGTGTGGGTGCCATACTCTGACCCTTCTTTTTTTTTTTTGGTGGATGGAAAATCATCGAATAACCCCCCCGCTCTTGGGCAGAGCGAAGGGGAGTGTCAGACTTCTACTGACTGAAAACCAAACCCATGTTCCTTCTTCGCCCTTGTGTCGGAGCCGCGTTATCCTTTCGATAATCCACAGCCCCGACGGGCGTCGGCCCTTGCGGCCCCTTCCATGTTGCTGACATCTCTTTGAGGCGCGCGTGGAACACGAACGCGCCGCCGACACGGTCTGTTGCCGTCATGACGACGGCCGGACGGCGAGCTAGCCCGTTGCTCACCGTCCACAGGCCCGCGTCTACGGTGGCCGGAAGTCATCACGTGGCCCCCAACGCGTCGGGGGCCACGCCCCTGCCATGCGACGCCCGGAGCGTCTCCCGCGGCGGCTGGGACGTTGAGAGGTTCTCTCCCTCTCTCGTTCCGCCACCTCCTTCGCTAGCATCACTCCATACTCTGATCCTGGGTTAGATTCTCGGGTCGGGCAAAGATGTAGTGGGTTTTTTTCATCAGGAATTTCTCAGTAGCAGTTACGGATTCTGGATTTGTGCCCGGTTATGTGGTGGGACTTAAACAACTGGCAAAATGTGGGTGTACTATTATGTACACCTCTGTCTAACCCTTCGGGAATTACAGGCGTGATGTTAAGTGGAAATTATGTTTTTTCCTACTCCTCCGCTATTCTTTTCTGATTAATTTCGTTGCGGGATCCAAGACAGTTAAATCGTTTCTCTGGGACTTCGTCGAGCTTAATTGTCTCGGCGCTTATCTTGTTGTCGCCACTGTTGATTCTGGCTGACAGGAGTTACAGTGGTTTGGGAATAGTGTGGCGGGCTTGTCCCAAAGAAAAAGGCGTGATGTTATGTTATGTTATTTTACACTCACCTGTGACTGGCCCTTTGGAGAGTATTCTCCAAAGGACCAGGCACAGATGTACGTACACCCAAGTTTTTGCAGTACCAAATAAACTATTTATAAAGTAATTACCCTAAAGCCTTTTCCTGTAAAAATAAACTATTTAATTTTCTGTGCCAGATATTAAATTGCACTAACAAAACCTTGTAAAGCTTTATTTCTCTTTATTTATATGTACTTCATAAAACATTTCTCTCTTCTAATGAAGATACGAGGTTTTCTGAGAAACTCAGTTCAAATGAAATTGTTCTTTCAATACGTCAGGAAAGCAAATTGTTTATCCGGAATTTTCATTTTTTATAAATAGCGCAGTTAATAATCCACTTTCCTGTAAAATAATATTTTTCTAGCAATGATTTTTCTTTCATATAGAAAATATTTTAAAGGTAGGTTTACACCGGCGCCGAGTGGTGCACTGATAAGGGCGCCCGATTAAAATATCACAACGGTGCTGCTAATTGGGCTGGCCTGGCGGCTCATCCAATTAGCCGGGACTTAGAAACCCGTGCCCGCAGGCCGCCGGGACCAGCCGCACCCCCGCTCTAATCTACCCTGTCTGTTCCACTAATATGAACCGTCACAACCGTGTACACACTGCCTTACTTGTGGGAAACAATTGCAACTACTGCGAAAATGGACATACTATATTAGTACTGTAATCATTCTGTGATAATATTTTATATCATAGTGGGCATTTGTGCCTCTCTCCATAATTTTTGAACATAATTTTCAATGCTACTTTTCTTAGCGCGAGTGCTAAGCAATTTATGTGTATATTTCGGAATGTTGACGAAAACTCAGTTGTTTAGGCGAGGCGCGGTAACGACTCCTTTCAAGACTTCGCGACGCCTTTAATGACATCGAAGTCGGTGAGGCCGGGTTCGCGTGCGCAGTTCTTGTTATTTCTTTATTACAAAGGAGTGCCTCATTAATTTGGCAGCCCCTCAGGGTTGAGAGAGTCGCGAACCCTTGACCTCGTTCGCGAGAGCCCGCGACACTGAACCGTTCCCAAATTGAAAAGCTTACGCACCTAGCGATACATAATTAACGATCCTCATTACTGGGTAACAGACACTGCGTGCTATCGCGCCCTCGTCCGCGCCTGCCCGTTTCCCGCCATCCCCCTGCAGTGTGACCCGCTCCTAACTACACTCGCGGACTTTTTGCACGGACCGTGAGCATCCGCGCTCTCTTGCAACGGAAAACGACATAAAAGTCAAACTTAGATCATTCCAGTCCCAGACATAATTCCTTGACTCATCGTTCCAGCTAGACTGTTTCTATTATCCTTAATAGCATCCGTAAGAGTTTTAAAATGGCTTCAATAGTGAAACTTGTTCTGCGGAAGTGTTCGCAGGCCACGCAGAGCACCGTATCGGAGAAGTTCTTATTGAATGTCGCGTTTTATTGGATGAATTGGACGACAAAGCAGGCGAGCGGTAAATTGTTAATTTGTTGCTATAATGGCGGAGTGATGGTAAGACGCGAGGCGCCTCGAGCTGGAGTGAATTCGGAGGAGGGCCCGGGGACCGCATGTAAAGAGGCTAATGAACGCGGTGGCCGCCGGCGGGGCAGCGTGTCCGCGGACTCGTGCATTTTTAATGGCGCACGCTAGCACACTCACTATTAATATTTACCGAACACGTCAAGAGGGTGCACTTTACCTTTTAGTTAACTAGCGTCCGGCCGTTCATTAAATTTTCACGCGCGTCAGTTTCGGGCGAATTTTCCGCGGCGCTGACCGGCCGGCGCTGCCGATAACGAGGCGGACCACGCTCGTTACAGCCGCCGAGCTGCTCCGCTCGCCCCGCTCACCCCGCTCGGCCCGCTCGCAAACCCGGCCAAATTTTATTAATAATAAACTGTAACTGAAACGCGGCTTTGAAGTAAGAGAGCGACTCGAACGCTCGTTATCGGGAATTATGCGAAATCCTTTGACGTATACACTTATTTCTTTAAAGTTTACGTAAGAATCTACTACGTTATTGTAACTTTACGAGTTCTTAGTAGTATATCCAGTATAAGTCGAATTTCGCTTTGAACGTAAAACTTATCGGGAAATTGATTTCATAAGTATCTAGGTAACAAATGGGTTACCGATACTTGCGTATAATTATGATACTACAGTGTATCATTAATGAGGCATGTTTCTGTGGGCTTAGTGAACTTGTTGTGGGGGATTAAATGCGATGATTTGATGAAGTCGTCAGTGTGCCCCACACAGACAGGCGCTGACGGCAGATGAGAGCTTATCGCTAAGACGTGAATGATGATTAATGTGCGGTCATCGAGCCGACAGACGTGACACAGCGACGAGTCGGCAGTGTAGGTGCGGCGCACGCTCGCTACGATGTGTAGGCCCGCCGCGTGCCACACAGCCTACGGAAAACATTAAATGGAAAAATAAACTTATAAACCGAATATTTAGTAAGCTTAAGACTATTATTTTAAGTAACGCCAATTTAAACCTATAAAGACATAAATTTTAAACAACATTTTTCAAACAATTTCTCGGAATTCAACAACCTAATTATCCAAAATCAAAATTTACAAGCAAAAATTATCTTAGTATGCAATCGGTGTAATATCGCAGCGTTTAACCCATTATCGGTAGGGTAACACTTTTGTAGCATAGTGTGCGGCTTACCTGTGCGTGCCTAACGTGCATGAATAAGCAATGAGCGCGGGCGCACGCTACGCGACAAACGGCCGCGGCGCACGCGACGCCGCCCTACGCCCGCCCGCCCTAATTTATTACCGCCCGCCCAACCAAACGCTCACTATCACTCTTATATCTTACCTCGCCATATCTTTAGCGCTTCTCCTTGTGTTTATGGCACTCGTGTATTAGACGAAATTACTAACTAGGGCCTTTTGGTTTATCTATTTGGGTATAAAAAGGAAAGTGGCTCTCTGGGAGCAAAGTGCTCACGTACTAGAAACGAGTTTGGAGCTTACTTTTTGTGGGCTATCTTAATAAGTAGAAATTCATGTTGATAAACCAGCCCCATCATATATGCAGAAATGTCTGTAAAATAGCACACGGTTGAAAAAAAATTGAAATCAATCTAATCAAAATATGTATTTTATTTCACATGGGCACTTATAAAACGTCGAGAAAAGATTCATGGTTCAATTTGGTCGTATCCCATGAAGAAGAACCTTCAAAGAACTCCATGGTTACTATTTTAAAATGGTTTGGTTTAAAAAAATAAACTCTAAAATACTAAACAGTTTAACATCTGTGACCTTAAGTCCGCGAAGCTCCATCATATCATCCATTATTGCGAAGAAAAAGAAAATTTTTATAAAGGACATGCTCGCCCAAGTCCATAGGTCTTGTAAACTTTCGCCGCACTGCAATTATTTTGAGACGGAAACTTTTGACACTTTAGTTAAATTAAAAATTTGAATAAAACCTGTGAATTATTAGGTGCTTGAGATGTTTACAAATAAGTAATGATGTTATGACTTGTTATTGGAAGTTACTTTTTGTAGGTCTCTTCGATATACTGTGGTTATTATGAATGTCAAAGTTTGCTTAAGTCTATATTGTTTGAGTTAAAAAAATATCCTCATATAAGATAAATCTTTGTAATTTGTTATTGAATAATAAATTTCTTTTACCATATTTAAGCAGCCGTCCCGAAAGAAAGTGTCTATAGCACTCAATTTCTATGAATCCACTCTAAAAAAATCAAAACATATCTAAACAACAAAGCAATGCAATACCGGCCGAAGTTCAGTTCGAAAGCCTTCCGATTCAAAACAAAGCGGCGGCTCTCACACGTGCCTAAGATAATTAATCAACACGTACAAGACAAAGGCTTACTTCATAAACCTTGGAGCCTTCCAATACCCGCCAACGATGCAATATCGTCCAACGTGGGCCAACTGTTTGCCGACCGCTCGAAGCACCGCCGCCTACAACTATTAAATTATTTAGGCCCAGTCTTGCATTGTCTCGCGAACTCCGTCCGGCGGGCCCCGATTGTCGCTCGGATCGGGCCCAAACCCGCCCGACAGTATAAACAGTCGTTAGTGTTGTTACAATCGAATAGGAATGTCCCGAATGTGCGAGTATCGCTGGCTAGGAATCGTTTTGTATTGAGTTAGTACCCGCACGCGTCCCTGTGTTTGCTCTAGTAGTTAATGGAATGCCGATGGACCATTGTGAGCGCAGAGGCGTTTTCTATTCAATGGCCGATATTAAATTGAACGCACATACGCACAAGTTCCTTAACGGCACGCCTGTAATAACCGAAATTTGTGGTGAAAGCGCCCATTGTCTGCTCAATAGTATATATTGTACTTAAACGTATGTAGATGGCGAAATTAATGCAAATGTATTGAAATACTGTGTGTTTTGTGCTAGATAATTTTGTTGGGCTGTAATGAAAATTGATGTATTTGTAGTACATATTGTAAGCCATACATTACGGAAATTTGACACAACAATTTGTTCATACTGTACGGTTTGTTTCTGGTACAATAGCTTTAAATAGCGTTCGGTTGGGGCTTTATAAAAGCGTTCCATTCTTGAGCAATATCGTATATCGGTGATTACGGTGCAGCCGGCGAGGTCACGCGACCTTCTGACCTGGGCACCGTGTCCCTGACCTTTACAGGGTTGCACACACACAGAAACAGAGACTTATAGAACTATTTTTGGCAACTTTTTCGACAGCCCTGTTCGTTTGCTCGTTCGCTTAGCCATACGGTTTATTGAACGTAATTGTATGACAATTCTAATTAAATTAAGGTGGGTATGAATGTTCATGATTTTTTAATAATGTCTGAAAGGACTTTTGGTTGATTTAATTGTTTAATACAATTGAGGTTTGGATTTTTTGTTAATTTAAATAATAAGCTTATAAGTCAGTGTTAAGAACCACACGACATTCGTCATTCATCTGTAGTTCTATATTTTTGGCATTCTATGTTTGTCGGTGGGTAGTTGTAATAACACTTCAGTACCTATAGTCAAGTTAAATTAGGTAATCGTCGTACTCGAGATTAAGTAATAACTTAGGCAACACTTTTATGCGAACTGACAAAGAAAGCAAAGCTAGAATTCTAACTTTTAACCATTCTAAAAAAAAACTCAAGAAAAAATAAAGAAAAACAATAAATTAATATTTGATTTTTATTTAGTCTAAATTCTACATAATAAGAGTCGATAGGAAAAAAAATTCCTATCTTATATGATATGATTACTTTTACAGTCTACGGTTGTTAAAGCTGACCATCATATTTAATGCAGCACTTCAGCCTTGGAACGAATATTGATTACAATACCTAGAGCGGGGGACGCGCACTGCCCCTCGACTGACCTTAGTAAATTGCAACGCCGTCTACTCCATGATGAGGTCAGGGCAGGAAGTTGCATGGAAATCAAGGTTTTTTGTAATGAGTATATTATTATTGTCTTAAGAACTTAAATCTAACGTGTTTTTTTTGTATTGAAAATGTGTTTTCTGCTATATTTTAGTTCTTTTGGAAAAGTTAAAACTTACAAAAGGTCAACTTACAAAAAAAGGTTTTTTTTGTAAGTTGCTCATATTTTCGAATCAAAACTGTGATTCTTTGAGAGATGAGTGATATGGCTTTGCGACGGAAACTAATTGGCGTAGGGTGTCAATTTCGGCGGACGGCAATAGGAATAGTGTAGATTTTGTACCTTTTTGTACACTCACAAGCAATAGTATGTGGCAAAGTTCAAACGCGAATTTGTCGTGAAATAAGATTGCAACTTTGAGATAATATGACCTACTTCATGATAATATGGGTTCATAATTCATGGGACCGCCTCGTTGGTCGGAGTAGATGTTATCATTAGTGGTACATAAATAAATTATTTAATAAAGACGGTATGAAGAGGGTAATCATCAGAACTACTGCCCTGATTTTACTAACGGGAAGCTATATAATTCAGAATGTCATAGGCTATATTTAAAACGTTCCATAGCGGGAACATCGCCCATAAGTGATAAAGCTTGAACAATTGAAATAACAAGTACAACAAGACATTTATAGAGTTACAAGAACAGATATATTACACACATAATTGGCACTAGAGCTGGCACAAGTGCGCCACCATAACACGCCACTACATCGCCTCCACAAATATTATGCATGTTAAATTAACGCCATTCCTAATTCATAATCCGACAGTGATAAATTAGACAGGTCCGTCCGCCCGTAATTAGGTACGCAATTATCGCGGCCCGTTTGAATTCATTAATGCTGAAAGTACCAGCGGTAGGTGAACGTGATTTATTAGTCACCTCGTCTTGATAGCAATTAATATCGCGTTACAATTCCCCCCTATCACCGCACAGGTATCCTCGATTTTTAACACGAACGTGTAATAATTAATCAGCTCCACAAGATCCTCATATTGCGCCCCCCGACCCATTATTAGGCAATAAGCGTGTTTTCCGCGGCCACCGGGCGCACGTAATTGGAAACCCTATACGGCTATTTAATTTACCTAGCCGCCTGAGCCGCACCACCTGGCTCGATGGCGAAACAATTGCCGAGCGCCTAATTATATTTTAATCGCAACATGCCCCCCGCCCTGCGTGGCCCGCCAGCGTGGGCCAGCCTGGGCCAACGCGGGCTGCGGGGGGTCACAACACCACTAATTCATTTGTGCGGCGAGCCTCGGCCAGCGCGCCCGCCGCCTCAGACCCTGTTTATTCTCATAGGAGAGTTTAGGTCTCCTAAAGCAATACCGACGCTTAAACATATTAACCAAAGCGTTTACGTGAAGGGTTTAATTATGCACTTTACGTTCTTGGGTACAATGGCGTCAAGTTAATTAAGTTCTGCTTGTTTAAAGACTTGACGTGAGTAGATTGTTGTTTTTGGATGAATTTAATTTATGCATTAAAATTCATCGTTTTGAGCGAGCGCATAATGTTTGAAGGCTCTATGCTCTATAGAACTAGCTCAGAGTTGATCAAGTGCAATAAATATTAAAGCTACAATATCATTGTTAGAACATACTGGAGCGAGCAGCTGTTGCCGCCAACTATGCCAATTGTGTGCACGCTTTTGTAAGCGACATTAACTATGAAACTATTATAACAATGCCTATCGACCGAGCCACAGATCAATTTCAAATTTTGTGAGAGAATTCATAACATTATATTAATTTTGACAATATCGCCACTTGCTACACATGTTATTGAAGCAAGTTGTTAGAACAAGAGCAAGGGTTGCTCGGACGCCGTGCATTGTGTCGGTAATCAATTTCACAGCGATATGTGTGAAAAATGGACGCGAACGGGCTGCACCCGCGCGTGATATATAGCCACTAAATGCTTTACTTACAATTACTATAAGATATATTGGCAGACGTGAGGAACTAAACACAACATTTGTGTCTACGGGAAATTGTTTGACCGCGATTTCGGAAACGAAATAAAAGCTCTAGCTTATTGCACGATACTAGGAATTTATCAAATTCTGGAGAGAATAATTTACCGAAGTAGCTTCAAAGTTCCCGGTAAAGTTACCAGGTGTTGGACGTGTGACGCGATTTAGTGCTGAACTGCTCCTGCGCCCAATCTGCATTAGCATGAAAGCCTCCTTGAAGCGGCGTGAGGCGCGGGGGCCGCGGGCGATGCTGCGCATTGGCCATTAGCGTGATTACAGAACCCCCCATCCACGAATTCTTTAGGCCTCTCATCTCATAATACTACATATTTCATTATTTATGTAAGCCCTGTTTTTACTCCAATCTCTCTCGGAGATTACACGCACAATCAACCTAATTTCGCTCAAGGTTATGTTCTGAGATGTTTTAAAATGTAATTGTGGTTGTTTCAGATGATGTCGTGTTCGTACTTGAGCGCGGCGCCGATGGCTCCGGAGGCTGCAGGTGCGGCGTGCTGGACGCCGCCTGCCATGGCGTGTCTCCCTGCCGGGGACCCGTCCAGCATGCTGCCGCCGTACATCCGGCCGCCGAGCCTGCTCAGCCTGCCCATACCGGGCCCCGCGCACGAGCCGGCGCTCGACCTGACGAAGCCGTCGTCATCCCTCAAGCGTCACCTGCCGTCTCCCGCCGGCGAGGGCGAGACTGAGTGACAGTGTTGTGCCACAGACGATTTCTTGAACTCGCGACACAGACAAGATTATTACTGACAGCTCGGATGCTGCCCGTCAGTAACAATTTTTCCATCGTCAGTGAACTGTTAAGTTATACGTTAGTACCTATTACATATTTAATTTCGGTTGTGAAAATGGCAATTTATATAACTTTAACTTGCTGTTTGTAAATTTCCATTAAATTACTGATACTTAAGAGTTGAACAGAACGAGATGTGTTAAACACAAGCGTGTTGTTTCTATTTTAAATTAAAGTGATAATGAATTGACGTGGAAATATCAAGCATATCTTAATGTTAAAAAACTATTGTTTTTGAAGCACCTTTTTGATTATTACGTTTTTAATTTATATGATGACCTCGATCCATCGAACAAAATGAATTGGGACTGCGTAGTTTTGTGAATACTGTTGAAGTTCTTACGCGGTTCACATTTCAGTATCGAAACAACAAAGAAATATGCATTTTTCATCAATTTTTAATTTCAATGAAATTAGTAAACCATTTGAATCGAAGTATTTACCACAAGAAACTTGTAATTTGTAATAAGTGATGTTGAAAGAGTAAATTTGAAGAAGTGAACAAATCTGAAAGAATTCAGCGATTATCTGGGGTACTAATACCAGATTTTCCAAATGGTTGTTAATCATGTTCATCATATTGGTTATTTATCAAGTTAGGCCCCCCTGAAAATCGCCACATCTTACAATGCTAGTTAACAGCCATAAAACCTAATTGATGTATGCAACATTGTCGAATCTTGCCAGAGATTGTACTTTTTACTATATTTTTAAGTACCGCTATGATATATCGCAACAACTGTGTTTTCTGCACGCATCCCTGTGATTTGCAACCTTGCTGTGTAAATAGTTCTCTCGTCTTTTGTTATTTCTTTGTAAACGAGCTGTAAATCAAATGACTCGTTAATTATACGTTTATATTGTAAATATTAGTATAAACATTATAGATATAAGTAGACACATCTTGTACCTAAGCGTGAGGGTCTGTTAGGCAATTTTTTTTTGCTGAAACTCCTATTTGTAATGCGAAAGAAAAATATTTTACTTACACAACATCAAATCACGCCTGAAATACCCGAAAAGTTACTCAGAGGTGTACTCAAAACGGTGAAGGAAAACATGGTGAGGAAACCGGCATATCTTAGAAACAAAAAATTCGAAGACATGTGACATCTGCCAATCCGCACTGGGCCCGCGTGGTGGATTATAGCCCATCCCTCTCCTAGAGAGGAGGCCTGAGTCCCTGCAGTGGGAACATTATAGGCTGATGATGTACCCATTAATACCCCATTTCGCCTGTTATGTTATATTTTACTTATGGTTAATTTCACAAATTAAACTAAAGGGGGATCAGCACATATCTATAACGGGTTCAAGGGCTGTCAGTATCAATCAGAACTCTTCATCTGCCTAGCCTTTACCCAACCTTGTTGGGATCGGCTTCCAATCTTACCAGAAGCCGATATTTTTCATGGACCGACTGTATATCTGATTTTCACAACCCAGAACATAACTGTTGTGGAATATTGTCACTTACAGACAGCTCTTGGACGAGGTTTAGATGGGCTGTTACGTTCAGTTTTATTATTAGAGAATTTTCCTTTATTGTCAAAGTGCACCTTTAACGAAATTATCATCTTGCTTTTCAATTACGAACCGGAACCTTTTCCCCAACAAAAATTGCCTAATACGTTCCGTCGCTAAAAGTTGGGCGCAAAACTTCGTAGCAATAATTTTGATGCCAACATCTCTGAGGTTAAAATTCAAGTTACTAACGGTCTCTGTATATATTGATCTACGTTTTACCAGTTGTTCGAATCGATATTTAAATGTATACAGTTAATGTGTATATAAGTAATCTTAAACGCTAACATTCCTTTATATGTGTACCTATTAGTAAGCCGTTGCATCTTGAGTTGGCTGAATAAATTAATGGAAATTGGGAAAGCTGAGCCAAAACGACTACTACTTTAAATATTTTCTACGGCAGCTTACAACAGTTTTTCTTTGAATTATTAAGCTGTTGGATGAAACTACTGAAACCTATTCTAATAGGCGACTCCTATAATACCTGTACAGTCAGCAGCTGTACCTGGACACTCACGAGTTATTATGCCTTGTGACTGGGACTGTAGCTTAGTTTATTTAGCTTCAGTAGTTCAGTAGTTTACTGCCGCACTCGGAGAGCTTCAGTGGTTGCTTGGGCCGTCGCTTGGTAAGGGTTTTTGGCAGTTTTGTCATACAAAACTATGTCAGGCCTTTGTTGTGTGGCGGCTTGAGTAATCGTTGGATATCTCTGAGTGCCGCAGTTAGTTTAATTCGACTATTCTAAAGTGCCTGTTACTGGCCTACTTGAAATAAATATTTTTGACTTTGAGCATAAATGGTTGAGATTTTTATTTAGAAAACGAATCGTAAGAATTTTATAATTCTTTTATATTTGATTTACTTTGCTCTAATGGTAAAAATAAAAAAGAATCTATGTACCGAATCGTTTTCTAAAAAAAATCTCAACTATTTATGCAAAGGTGGGTCAACTAATTGCTATAACCGACTGTACTCTGAATTCCTGAAAATATTTAATCATCTTTCTTCCCTTGTTACTGGGAGTCGGCGCAACGCACTTTTTCTGTATTCTCTTCTGTCTACCGAATTCCTGAAAATAATAAAGTATTAAAAAATCTTTTGCTAATGTTATTTCCCAACTTTCCATTCGTTTATTTTGCCAACTAAACTACTCCATTTAAAATCTGTTAAATATTGTATGCTTTAAATCATTCAGAATAGTCTATTGTATTTATTCATTTAATCATTTAATGGCAATAGTAAATTCGTCGTGAAACTTCTTTTTATTCAAATTGAGACTTTAATAAAACTGTATATGAAGTTAGATATTGTAACTCACAATGATGATGGCCGGCATACAATATAATGTTAGCGTTTAGTGAATCTTGCCATCTAACAATATGTTTAATTTACGGAAAATAACACAGGTTTTGGGATTGAGATTGTTTATAGTGAAATAACATCATTTGAGGGTAGGTCGCTGATTAAAGACCCCAAAATAAGAGCTATAGTACACAAGGCAACACATCAGCCTATACAATTCCGGTATAACATGACCTCGCTTTGTATAGTTTACCCTTATAATGAGAATGACTTACAATGAGAGATCAGTATAAACTGGTTTTGTATAGCTTGATAGGTAGTGCATACTGAAAGGCAATACGCTGTTCTTACGCACAAACACTGAAGTAGACGAACGCAACGAAGATTGCCGAAAAATAACGAAAGTTGCCGAAGTGACTTCCCATTGTCGAGTCAATCCTGAAGCCTGTGTTGATTTGTAAGAACGACAGTTTGGTGTTACCAGTACACAAAGAAAGAACATACATACCTAGCCTAAGAGAGCCGGTGACAGGAGGAGAAAATAAAATTTTGTAAATTACTTACGTTGTTTTTATTCCCAACACACCCTTTCATTCTATTTTACGTCGTGTCGATGAACTCACATTGTGCTAGACCAGTATGTAGCCATACACAGCTCTAACATTTGCTTCGATTAAATCCTGAAAGGTTCTACTGGTTTCTGGGCAGAACATGAGTTGGCACATATTTATTTATTTTATATTCTGCAGAGAAGTTCCACACTGACAATTTGTTTGGGATGAGTTGAGGATACCACGATGACTCAAACTAGACTCACCTCAGATTTGATCTTATCGATTTTAGCCCGATAGCACCTGAATAAAAAAGAACTGAAAACTGAAGGCGATTAGCAACTCACGTTCAGGTGCTGTCAGTATCAATATACTCTTGAACGCGGCTAGTAAAGTGTACAACGCATTCAGATACCCAAGTATCTGAACGCGTTGCTTCCAAAAGTGTATAATACAAAGACCTCTATAAGTAAGAACCTATGGATCGCTGAATGAAAAAGCTGCTAAGTAACAAAGAGTGGCACGAGCAAGGAAGGTATAGAGCTTGTAGTCTAAATCCTACAAGTATCCTGAATAAAAGAAACACACAGAGTATGAATCTGAAATATATAAATAAAGAGAAATACGGGTAGATAAAGAGTGGGTAACTGGGTAGAAATGTCTTTGATAAAATAGATACCTATAAGTTAAGAATGACTAACTCATAGGTACAACTGTAGAGAGTAGGTTCCTATCTAGAACAGGTGAACTTTGCCGGCTAAAAGTCAACGTGTAAGCACTACTTCAACTTGTGCTAATCAGGACTTAAGGATTCTTAGAAACTCCCTACGAGCACTTTTATGCATCGCATGGGCTCGGGATCAGCAAGTAAACAACAACAAACGAGGTTGCGGTGGGCCACCGCAATGCTTACGGGGTTGACCATCCGCTTACTTCGGGTTGAAAACGCCGATGAAAATAATCCCGTGCAGTTAAGTAGAGCAGGATTCCTAAAATGAGACTTAGGAAGAATCATAAAATAGGATAATAATGATCATGTTAAAATTCTTTGAATGGTCACAGACGCAATTAACATTATGAATTATCACTTTGTGACCATTTGTACCAAATTCATATTATTATCCTATTATGATTCTGCTAAAGCGGTCAATTTAGGCTACCTGTTACAGGCAAATATGATTTAAAACAAGAAGATGAAGCTACTATCCAAGCACAGATATAAAATAACTACGAAAGGTATTTAGTAGTCCATTCCAATGCATAGATCTCTGTGTAGAATAATCGACAAGCAAATGCAGGACACTCTCATACCTCTATTTTTCTGCTCCTATTTTTTCACATCAAAGAATAATCTTAAAGTTTTCTTATTGTGTGTCTGAATATTTTTGTTTATTTATTTATTTAAACTTCATGTACAAGAGTGGTACAAGGGTTAGTTATAATTGGATAATAGTTTTTAAAACTAAACACTATTCCTAGTTTCCAGGTATTTTCGCGCTAATTATGGTAATTATGCGCTAGCTACGAAGTGAAATCGCTATTTCTACGAATTCAGGAACGCCTTAAAGTTCACTCAAGGACACACTCATTTTCCTGAAATATTGGAAGGGAAAACTTTTACTAACTACACCTGACTTCACAGTTCTCAATAAGTAGGAAAGCAAAATGTTGAGTTTAAAAAAATAAGATATTAAAATAGGTAGGTAGGGTACTGAATTACCGTCGGTTATTAAGAAAAACGACAGTTCCATACATTTTGACCAGACATTGCACTTCGAACAGTTTATTTTAACCCACCGACCGACGAACTTCGATCGAACGATGACCACATACTTATACAAAAATTTACCAGAAATCACAAAGCATTTTATTTAATTCCAATAAAAATTTGTCCATCACGGATCTTATTGTTCCGGAGTAAAAACCAGCAGTTACCAACATTTTGTCGGATTAAAAAGCAAGAAAACATCTGCTCAAAATTGTTTAACATTGCAAATTCAACGATTATGTAAACAAGCCTCCTCGAAGCCTTTTTTGACGCGCCATGACACAATGAGTGGACGAGCTGCCTAATTAAAATTCAAAAATATTTCGATTTCATTTCCTTTATGCAGAGGGTAAGAAAAATCTGAATTAACTTAGCCATTTGTGGGCAAAGCGTTGTATAATAATGCAAATAACTTGCTGACGACCAAAAACAAAATCTTTAAACCGAGATTAGTATTTTAAGTCAACATTTGCAGTGTTAGGATATTAGTTCTTAAGGTAGACTAAATACAGACCACCTATCATCAGCAAAACAAGTACAATTAATTAATCAGATTTACTCTTAAGCTAATCTAAAATGTAAAGCAAACAGGACCACATACTATCCCACGCAAAACACGGCAAAATATATGGAGTTTGTTAGTGAAGAGCTAATTTGTAATTTATAAGTAAACCATAAAATAAATTAACGGACATAAAAGGACGTTGAGATATCAAGATTCACATTCCCTATCGCTTTCCCATCAAACAACAAAACATAAGGTATCTTTGGTACGGCGTATTTATTCACTTAACGCAAGAAAAGCTGGCTTTTCACGCAAGAAAGTCCGCCTTTAATGCAAGAAAAGCCCCATTTTGTTAATATATTTTTATTGTAAAAAAATTGTTTGGTTGTTTATCCTTTTTGCGCATTATGTGACGAATCCCGACGCGTTCACGTTACATCGACTCTTCCGTTCAATGGGTCCACATGAAACCCATCGGGCTTGTATCAGCCTGTAATCTGAGCCCAAACATCTATATCATAGCGGCCGAATTCTGTTCCCTTACTACGGATGTTGACATTAAAAAAAATAGTATACGTTGTATAAGTTGTATTTTGCTTTTAAAAGTAGGAACTAGCAATCTGGGAACATGGTCTATTAGGGTATACTAATGGGCACACCTCTGACGAACACTTACATTTACGGGAATTACAGGCGTATGTTATTTGGGTACATAATAATTATAATGTCGTCGACTTATATTTCCCAATGGGTTAAACAGGGATATATAGACCTATATATAGACCAGATATATAGACCTATCTAATAAATAGTCGGTACACCTATATTTCGCCAGTCATGTTCAAATGCCATATTATAAGGAGCCTATTGCCATCAACCGGGCACATAGGTTAATATGCATCCGATTATCCGATCTCTACCACTCTTTGTCCGCAAAAACCGCCAATTATGATGCTCTCTGCAAAAGTTTTCTCAGTACCGTGAGTATTCAGTACCGGGCAGCGTGTTAGTGAGAAAAGGGTTAAGGCCTTCCGATTTCTAGGAAAATTAATAACTAGCGCACAGAATATTGTTAATTATTGCGTTACGAGGAATTCATCAACTTATTTAATTAAGGACTCCAGTCAAGAGCAGTTTTGAACAAACTGAATGCACTAAAGAGACGGGGTATTTCAACGAAAGAAAATTAAAAGGTTATTACAGCTTTTCACACTTATTTATACAATGAAGTCCTCTATATTGATGCCCCCAAGCAAGAACTCGGTAATGTGTAAACTAGGTTATGGGGTTTATTTGGCATCTATGAGCTAGAATACACCTTAGCAATTTTTTTCAGATTTTTCCTAATACATTTTTACGAAAAATCAATTTATATTTTATTTTGGTAAGTTAAGGTTTTTACCCACGACGGAACGGAGATACTATATGCGTTTGGGGTGAGAGGTTGTTTGTGTGTTTGTGCAAATACATGTTGCCATTTTTCTCCAAAACTACAAGTCCGATTTTGATGCAGTTTTCAGTTATGGGTTCGGGTTTGATTGGTGCATGTTCTTAGGTAGGTGTTACGGTGACAACTCACCAGGGGGCGCTGCAGCAAACATTTTTTGTGCAAATCAAAGTGGCCATTTTCCTCCAAAACTACAAGTTCGATTTTGATGCAGTTTTCAGTTATGGGTTTGGGTTTGATTGGTGCATGTTCTTAGATAGGTGTTACGGTGACAACTCACCAGGGGGCGCTGCAGCAAACATTTTTTGCGCAAATCAAAGTTGCCATTTTTCTCCAAAACTACAAGTTCGATTTTGATGCAGTTTTCAGTTATGGGTTTAGGTTTGATTGGTGCATGTTCTTAGATAAAAAAAATAAAAGTAAAAAGTTTAAAATAAAGCGGGAGCTGAACATTGCAAAACTATGTAGTTCATTTAATGGCAGCCCCCGATGGACATTCTTGGGTTTTTTTTTAAGGCGGGTGTTTTAAGTTATTTTATCCTTTTTTCAATTAATTTTTAACCATCGTGGGTTTTTTCAAAATTTTTAATTTTGTTTTTTAATAAAAGGAATTTCATATTAATGGCACAGTTATATTTCGAAAAATAAATAGCTTTAATTTAATACATCGAGAGACTTCAATAGTCTCTCGTTGAAAAAAAAATGATAAAATCAAAAATCTTTTCCCCTGTGTTTTGATTATTCGATTACCGGGTTATTGCTTGGGAGCGTCGATATGCATAATGCATAACATAAGACGATTTGGCGAAGTTTTTACATTCATTTGTCAAACAAGCCACCTTACACACTAACAAACATCTGAAAAAAAATCACGTGAGTTCAATTCGAGTTTCCCTAGTTAGAGCTCAATGAAGTGCACAGACGAAAGCGCCTCACGCCTGTTGACCACGAGTTTGGTCTGACAATTGGATTATCTTGTTGTGCCGCCAAGTATTTCACAACACAAAAATATGATCGAAATAACTTCCGCCCGATCTAGTTAATTTTGCAATAACTTTTCGAGTTTGATATGTGAGAAAGAAATCATCGGATGGTTGGTAATAAATGACGTGACTTAGTCAGGTTAATTCTTTGCCTGTCAGGGTTGCGGGTTGTTTGAAAGAGACACAATGGACTAAGAAGGAACATGGTTGGTTTGTAGTCAGTAGAACTCCCTACCGCTCCGCCCAGAGCTGATGATAGAGATTGATGATTTCCGACAATCCTTTTTGGGTAGCTTGAAGATACTTTGTCAAATAATGAACGTTCTCTTTCCCATACGAAATTGAATGTTTGTTTTTTTCGATACCTTTATAATAATAATCAGAACACCCCTGTAAAAATCTGCCTTCAAACAAAAATAATCACCAAACCCACCCTCCACTCATGAACTAATGACTCATTTCGAACACCCAAAAAAAAACGCAGCAAAAATACAACAAAACATTCAATACATCTCATTAAGAGACATCCGACGCCACGACGCGGTTCACCCGGGTTTTGTCACAATTTATCCGGCGGCAGCGGCAGGACCAATTACGCACGAGTCCGCACGACGACTTCCTTCCTGACGCACCATCAAATATGTACCTCGGCTACCTTTGCCCAGAAATGGCGAAAAATACCGACAGCCTGAGTGACGTGGGGGCTGCGGACACGAGTATGAATGAATGATGGGTGGCATACGCGGGAGACTAATCAATAGAGTCGCCTGCAGGGTAGCCTGCAATATTCACGTTAGTAATGGCCGAAACCACTCGCTTCCTAACTGAGCCACGAAACACGTAGACCCCAATTTATACTTTCAATTTTCGGCGTTCGAAAGTTTGGGGTTGTTTGCGATTTGAATTTTATGATGGATGCGTGGAACTTATACTTATGTTTAACTAAATAACGTCTTGGCTTAATAATTAAGTGAAAATAGACGACTACCAATGTGTAGTTTATTTCGTCACCACTGCTCCCAAAACGGTGAAGGAAAACATCGTGAGGAAACCGGCAGGTCTTAGAACCAAAAAATTAAAAGAAAGTTGCAACTTTGACCCAATATATAATGAAAGGTTACCCTGCGTAATTGGAAGGTTGCTAGATTGAAATAAAAAAAAAACTGTAAAAAAAAAATGAAAACTAAGAAAAGAATTTGTCTTCATCAATACGAAGCATGAAAAGACTGCTATACTGATCGAGTAAAGCAGAGAAAAACCCATCAAGTCCAAGACTGAATTTAAAAGAGAAAAATACGGTATAGGTACTCAAGTAATAATAATAAAGCCTGTTTATTCCATATTTCCAATTTACATTTCAAATGTTATTAGTAGTTTGTTAGTATGTTTTCGTTATATGTTAGTACTTATGTTAATCTTCTTTGTTTGGAATATGGACCCCTTTTTGGGTAAAGGCCTCCTCCAGCTTCCTCCACACGTCCCTGTCCTTGCCTAGGTCTAACCAATTGTTCCCTGTCACCTGTATAATGTCATCAGCCCACCTTCTCTTTGGTCTGCCAACATTTCTTTTCCCTCCTGGGCCTTTCCATCGAGTGGTCTCTATGATCCATCTTTTATCAGTGTATAGCGTGAAATGTGTCCTGCCCACTTCCATTTTAGTGTAAGTGCATGCTCGAGAACGTCTGTGATTTTCGTTTCCTACTCAAGTAAACCACCCCCAATTAAATCCGAATCCCATCATAACAAACATTGAAAAATAGAGAAATATTTAAAATAAAAAGAGCTCATTTGTCTATGAAAAAGGGTGGACATGTCGCGAGTCCGACTCGGGATAGTCCCGAAGCAATTGTTAGCTATATGTAAGTCAGTGAGGGTCACTTGGAGCAGCGCTGTCTCAGGTACGGTGTGCGCAATAAGTTTAGATTTTATTTAAAACTTATTCATTATTTGTACACCAATTTCATTGATAGGACATAGAGTTCAATTAAAATGTATGATAATAATTATGAACTTTGTTTGAATACCTGTGTTCACAAAAAAGATTAAATGTGTGAAATTACTTTAATAAATATTAGGTACTTCTCTTTTTGAATCGGATGTTGTTAACAATAATAAAGGTCTTTTTTTTAATTCTTAATCTGAAATCATTCACTAAAAAAACAGTTGTTTTGATATTACACACAGACATACAATACTTCTCATACAAAACTTGTTTGTATTGATGCCAGCTATCGATTGATACAGATTTACTGCTTAGAGCTAATCAAATCGATGTAGTTACTTCAGCACAACTTTGATTGATGCCATCAGTAAATGGACTTTAACTTTTGTAGCTCATTTCTCGAAAACGTGACGCTTTAGAATATTTTGTCTAAACCAAAACTTGTTTATATTGATACCAGCTGTAGTTTTATGCATAGTCGCAACTTTAAAAAATTAAAGGGTGGAAGTTAGGCAGGCCATTGAATTCAAAACCCCTTTGCATTATTCTACCAGAAGACCACCAACACCGACGAACAGTACAAAAATTAGAAATGAAATGAAATTCTGACAATTATTTTCCACCTAAACATTTTTCTGCAGACTGTACACTGTCTTCTTTCAGTCGAGGCTTATTATAATACACTTTAATAATGTTAGCATACATCATTATGCGTGTTCGGCGTCCAGCGAGCCAGGGGTTACGTGTACACATATGTATCAGTATCAACATACAGTACTACAAGTCTACAACTGCCTCGTTGGTCTAGTAGTCGCAAGTGCGACTGGTTAGCATGAGGTCATGGGTGCGATTCCCAGACCTGGGCGAGTTTTATTGGGTATTTTCAGTTTTCTTAGAATTCGTGCCCGGTTGATGTCAATAAGCTCGCTGTGACACTTAAAAACCTAACTGGCGAAATGATGATGATGATGAATAATGATGAACCGTTCGGGGATTACAGGCGTGATGTTATGTATTAAAAAGTTTAGTTGTCAACCCTAACCCCAGCTATTTATTTCACAAAAAGGGCCTCGTTGAAATACTGGTTATACTTACACTGTGCATGTACCGACATCATAAGAAATCTACGAACAACGCAGCGATCCTATTTTGAGAAATACTAATGAACGTGGCCCGTGGCCGTGGGTGAACACTACCACTGTTTTCTTTATGGAAATTGTGTGTAAGGGTAGTTTGTATGTGGAAGGTAGAAACTAGATGATCATGGTTTTGATATTCTTGACACCAGAGAGACAATTTAATTTCTGAAAATGTTTCATTATGGAGGACGGCACAGTTGGCGCAGTGGCTCAAGCAATGGGCTGCTGCGCTGCGTTCGTTCCCCGCACGGAACAAATATTTGTATGACTTACAGATCATCATCATCATTGCAGCCTATAATGTTCCCACTGCAGGGACTCAGGCCTCCTCTCTAGGAGAGGGATGGGCTATAATACACCACGCGGGCCCAGTGCGGATTGGCAGATGTCACATGTCTTCGAATTTTTTGGTTCTAAGACATGCCGGTTTCCTCACGATGTTTTCCTTCACCGTTTTGAGAGCAGCGGTGATGAAATAAATTACACAAAGTAATGCGCCTGCCTGGGTTCGAAGTTCGAACCCACGACCTACTGTTCGTAAGTCGGGGCCGACACCACTGGGCCATCGCTTACAGACCGACTTACAGATAGTTGTCCCGGATTTGGGTATTTGAACATGTGATTTTAAATGTTTGTGAACGCAGTCACCCACGATACAGAAGACATTCATAGTGTAATATTTTTTTTTTAAAATTACCATTGCTCCCAAGGGCTTAAAAGCCACGCTTACATAGGTTGATCCGTGGATCGGTGATCACCTACTACATACCGAGTTTCCTCCGTGCATCGGAAATCACTCCGCCCATCATTTGAAGATCTTTAACAGTTGGTATAGGTGATCCGAAAATTGAACAACCAGTTTGACCAAAGCGATATCGTATTTTACCCAGTACTAACTCGGTTGTGTTGGTCAGATAGGCAGTCGCTCCATATAAATTACTAGTATTCGCCTACATCCGGTAAGACTGGTAACCGACCCCAACATGTTTAGAAAAAGTTTAGTTAGATGATGATTCATTACTATTGCTCTCAGAACGGTGAAGAAAAACATAAATAATGAGTAAACTGCTCTGTTCTAGAAATAATAATTAAAAAACATATGACATCTGCCTTGATGTGACAACCATAGCTGGATAGCCTTGAATTCAATCACATAAAAAAACTCTAAATTAGAGAAAATAACGCGATCGTAGCAAGGCGCGTGCTACGCTGTAGCAGGACCCGTGCTACGTCGTAGCAGGGCTCGTAGCGTACCAAAAGGTGGGCCCTCGCTAGACAAATAAAAGGATCGCGTAGCTGAGTTTTGGGCTATACACATCTGATATTATGTCTTAGATACGCTAAGAAGAAGGGCGTTTAGAATTAAAAGCTTTGAGCCCTTGGAAATTATAGGTGTGATATATTATGTTTTGTGCTAAAATAATTGCACCATCGAGCTATTATTGATTTTCGTAAGTAGGAAATCGTGGATTTGGTAAAAGCCAATTATACATCAATTAAAATAAATCTACTGGTTCAGGTATCTCTTTATTGTTGTTTGCAGCTTATACCAATTAGGCTACTAACAGCTATTAGCGCTTGTTTAGAAAACTATCTTATTTCCTGGAAGTAACGCTTTTCTCTAGTTCCTAGAAACGAGAGTTTATCAGAAGAGCGATTCAACTTAAATTAGCTGTCAATCTGTGATACTAGTGATAGTCTAAAGTCTATCATTTTATTTATTTTACTTTTCACACACTACTTGTATTATGGGAGCGTTTACTAACATATAAATTCACATACACAAAAACCCAGACCCGGAACAACTATCTGTAGACCATACAAATAATTACTCCGTGCCGGGATCGAACCAGCGATACGAAGCGCAGCAGTCAACCACCCAGCCACTACGACAATCGTGCCGCCGCAATCGCTGTCATATACGGAGATTGTCATTACACGACACCTCTCGTCCGCGTGGTGGGGTCACCCATCCACAGACCAACCTGGACAATCGCGGCTTAGCATAAAGATCGACCCAAGCAAATCACGAGCTCCTTAATAATAATACAGAAAAGCATAACATCACGTCTGTAATCCCTGAAGGGTTAGGCATAGGTGTACCTAAGCACACCCACATTTCGCCAGTTATATTTATAAGAAAGCAATGCATATAACTCCAAAAAACTCCAGTTAACTTCACACCAACAATCCCCAACCCTAGATAAGCACAGCACTAGCTACCCCGTTAATACCCGCAATCAGTCCAGTAATAAATTAACGCCATTACTAAATTATTCGTAGCTTCTAGATTAATCTAGAAGTCGGGCCGCAGTCCGACGCGGCCGCTCTTACATTATTACAGCATTCATTAGAGTTCGCTAATTACTCCTTGCTTTAATGAATAAGCTCTAATGAACCACTTTCTGTTAATTAAAGGCGCCGTGGGGCCGTGGGGGAGTGGGAGGGGGGAAGGAACTTTTCTCCGGGCTCTGATTGCAAATGTGAATTTGTGTAAGTCTGAGTGGAAAGAGTGTTTCAACTGAAAAGGGGTAATGAGGCGGTCGAGTGAGGCCGAATTAGTTGCAATACGCGCCTAGATAAATTACATTTGAAGTCGTAAGTTTGGAAGTTGCGTGTTTTCGTCACTGTTGTGATTTGAATAAAAGTTAGGGTTAGAACATACGTATTAAACATAATAAATTACGTATTCATAGAAAAGAGAATATAATTATGAGGATTGAGAGACTACAGATTATCATAGATTATAGTTCTGGCGGCCAGGTAGGCAGTCGCTCCATGTAAAATACTGTTATTCAGCTGCATCCGGTTAGCCTGGAAAGCGACCCCAACGTAGTTTGGAAAATACTAGGAAGATGTTGATGAGAGACAACAGATCCTACTCATATAAAACGATTATCGATCACTTGAGGAACGACGTTAGCACACCTTCTTGAAAAAAAACATTGAAAAAAAGAACTAGGGGAAAACTTGAAAGGGGGAACACCACAGAAACGTGGAGATTGGCACAAGAATAGAAGGGCCTAAACCTAGCTCCCCGGTCCCAATTTTCGGTTCCCGAAACTGTTAAACCTTCCCAATCAACCTTGAACCTAATGCTTGCGCATTAAAGTTGAAAATCTATTAAAGAAATTAGACACATTGTACAACCATGATCCATAAATACCACGTTTGAAAAGAAGAGAGAGAGAGTAAAGGTACGGTGTGAACCAATCTTTACTTTCCCCAACTTGAAATTAAACTATAAGTATTCACATTTTCACACAAGAACGAGTTTCGAGTAAAAAACTGCGTCAATCGCGAACTGAACGCTTACAGTGAAGGTTCCGCACGAAAAACGGTGCACAGAGTGCCGTCACTACCTATTACACATCGGTATTTTAGCAATATTATTTATATTTAAAAATACTGCGTTTTTGCCTACCCCCATGGGATAAAGGCGTGTGTTCATGTACCTGTCTAAAAACTAAAAGTCCTGCATCGAGCAACCAAAGTTATCCGAATGTTATTTGTTGTTATTAATTTCTTTATTATTTCATGTAATGCAATTGCTAGTAATTTTTTGCGAACTAAGTTTTTTTTATGTTGTATTTATTTTACATGGCGTTTTTTTTTTTGTTATGTGCTCGCATTATAAATCATTGTATTATATGTCTATACGTGAGGACTTGTAATTGGCTTTCTGGTGACTATGGTTACTTCTTTTTGTTTGTGTTTATTAGCTGTAAGTCTTCCAAGTACTAAATAAATAAATATGAGAAGGACCGTGTGGTTGGAGCTGGCTGAGGATAATGCCTTTTAAACTGAGTATAAGGTATTTCACGACACATCAAATCTACAGAAAATGCAGTAACAGAGGGAGACTGACTTTTATAAAATTGACCATAAAAATGTGCTGATTTTCCGCCTGCTTTGAATAAATGACTTTATGGTGATTCTGCTGAATTAAGTCATAAGTTGTGACTGAAGCAGATGGAGAAAATAATGAATAAGGAATACAGAATAGGGTAAAAATAGATACTTATAGGACTTCTCGATAAACAACATTAGTGGTTTGGCTCTCCGTAGCCAAAATGTAAAGAGAGTCAGGACTGGTGACGCGGGAGCAAGCGACGTATAGCTGCCCGTGTGAGAAGCAGGTCGTCCTGAGGTCGACAGCCGCTGCAATCACTGTCTGCCCCTACGACTTATTGATGGTCATCGCGAAGCAAACACTCACGGGGAACTGTACTCTACCTCCCATTGGGGCTGCGGGTTGTTCACACGAGATACCGCGGCCTCGACATAAAGGGCTAAGTAGGAACATGGGTGGTTTTTAGTCAGTAAAAGTCTGACACTCCCTTTCGTTCTGCCCAAGAGAGGAAGGGGCCATTTGATGATTTCCCACTAGTAAAAAAAAAAACATTTGACCCTACATAGACAACAAATGCCCAATTTATTTTTGTATTTTTTACCCTGTTAGTTTAATCTTCTAGCACTAAATTCAATGAAATATTATCATATGAGTAACAAGCCACCCCTTTCTTTAAACCCCATATATTTTTAACCTTTTATCCAGAGGAGCCTAAAATTAATAAAAACATCAAAGGTTTCTTCTTCTCATGTTTCACGCGGAACCCGAAACAGCAAATTCATACATGTAAATGGGTGAGTTTATTAGATTTACAAATGTACACACATACATATTGGCATTAAAAATGTTGTAAATATGTTCAAGCCTATTTGTAATAAAGTTTATAAATATTTAACAGTCTTAATTAATATCGTTAACGCGTGAAGACATAGCTGTGTATGAATCCATGAATATTTTCAGCCGAAGAAAGATGGGCACGTGCTACGAGTATATTGCGGTATTCTCGCGGTTATGTCTGATTAAATAGCGAGGGAGATAATTACCTTGTACTACTTACTTTTGTTGAGTCAAGATATTCACAGCATTTCCTGTATAGTAGGTACAATATCGACTGCCTTGTCGATCTCCAAACCGTCCAAAGACCCGACACAGATAGGAGCAGAGGCGTCTCTACTTCTCTAGTCCATGTAGCGCCCGGGTGCCAACGTAACCCTTTTTATCATTCAATAAAATTTTATTTTATTAACTTGTAGTACAAACGCATTGAATAATTTGACTATTAGGAAAATCTGGCGATAAGTAAGAGCGAGCTAGAAAATTTGAACATCCCAGATGGATTAGTACTAATTAAGCATATAGCTATATTGCTTGTCCAGTGACGTACCGATTAAGTATCGACTCAAACGCCTTGCCGAAGGCAGATGAATGGGCTTGCAGCCGTGAGTTAATCACAAACACACAGACTGACTGCGATAAGGGAGGCGTGTCTGCTACCTCCCTGCTCAGGATTAGTTGCAGCTGGGACGGGGTTAGCCAAAGAATTTGCTGCTTCCTATCCGTCAACGACTCGTCCATCATACTCAAATTCAGTGCACGATTGCCTTTACCGTTTGACAAAATTCCAAAAGCTTTTAGGATCCATATTATAATCCATATCATGATCCATATTACGATTATTATCATGATTCATATTGTGATCCTTATTATGATTCGTATTATGATCCATATTATGATTCATATTGTGATTCATATTATGATCCATATCATGATCCATATTACGTTTCATATTAGGATTCATGTTATGATCCTTATTATGATTCATATTATGATCCTTATCATGATCCATGTTACGATTTATATTAGGATTCATATTATGATCCACATCATGATTCATATTATGATGCACATCATGATACATATAATGATTCATATTATGATCCATATCATGATCCATATTATGATTCATATTATGATCCACATCATGATTCATATTATGATTCATATCATGATCCATATTACGATTCATATTAGGATTCATATTATGATCCACATCATGATTCATATTATGATCCTCATCATGATTCATACTATTATGATACATAATATTATGATTCGTATTATGATTCATATTGTGATTCATGTTATGATCCATATTATGATTCATATTGTGATTCATGTTATGATTCATATTATGATTCGTATTATGATCCATATTATGATTCATATTGTGATTCACATTATGATTCGTATTATGATTTATATAATGATTTATATTATGATCCATATTATGATTCATATTGTGATTCATATTATGATCCATATCATGATCCATATTACGTTTCATATTAGGATTCATGTTATGATCCTTATTATGATTCATATTATGATCCTTATCATGATCCATGTTACGATTTATATTAGGATTCATATTATGATCCACATCATGATTCATATTATGATTCATATCATGATCCATATTACGATTCATATTAGGATTCATATTATGATCCACATCATGATTCATATTATGATCCTCATCATGATTCATACTATTATGATACATAATATTATGATTCGTATTATGATTCATATTGTGATTCATGTTATGATCCATATTATGATTCATATTGTGATTCATGTTATGATTCATATTATGATTCGTATTATGATCCATATTATGATTCATATTGTGATTCACATTATGATTCGTATTATGATTTATATAATGATTTATATTATGATTCATATTATGATCCTTATATGATTCGTATTATGATTCATATTATTATTCATATTATGATTCATATTATGATTCATATTATGATTCATATTATGATTCATATTATGATTCGTATTATGATTCGTATTATGATCCTTATCATGATCCACATCATGATTCATATTGTGATTCATGTTATGATCCATATTATGATTCATATTGTAATTCATGTTATGATTCATATTATGATTCGTATTAGGATTCATATTATGATTCATATTGTAATCCACATCATGATTCATATTATGATCCATATCATGATCCTTTACGATTCATATTAGGATTCATGTTATGATCCTTATTATGATTCATATTATGATCCTTATCGTGATCCATGTTACGATTCATATTAGGATTTATATTATGATTCGTATTATGATTCGTATTATGATTCGTATTATGATCCTTATCATGATCCATGTTACGATTCATATTATGATTCGTATTATGATACTTATCATGATCCATGTTACGATTCATATTAGAATTCATATTATGATCCACATCATGATTCATATTATGATCCACATCATGATACATAATATTATGATTCGTATTATGATCCATATTATGATTCATATTGTGATTCATATTATGATTCATATTATGATCCACATCATGATACATATAATGATTCATATTATGATCCATATCATGATCCATATTATGATTCATATTATGATCCACATCATGATTCATATTATGATTCATATCATGATCCATATTACGATTCATATTAGGATTCATATTATGATCCACATCATGATTCATATTATGATCCTCATCATGATTCATACTATTATGATACATAATATTATGATTCGTATTATGATCCATATTATGATTCATATTGTGATTCATGTTATGATCCATATTATGATTCATATTGTGATTCATGTTATGATTCATATTATGATTCGTATTATGATCCATATTATGATTCATATTGTGATTCACATTATGATTCGTATTATGATTTATATTATGATTCATATTATGATTCGTATTATGATTCGTATTATGATCCTTATCATGATCCATGTTACGATTCATATTAGAATTCATATTATGATCCACATCATGATTCATATTATTATGATACATAATATTATGATTCGTATTATGATCCATATTATGATTCATATCCATATCATGATTTGTATTATGATTCATAGTATGATCCTTATTAAGGTTTACTTTGAGGATATTGAAATGCCAAATAAACTGTGTGAGTATGTACTTAGTTAATAAAAAAAGATACTGGCCGAAACATGGCCTCCTTCTTTTTAGAAGTTGATTTTTTCACATAACTCTTCCTCACACGTAGCGCTTTCTGAAAGTAAACTGGCCTACGAACATCAGCATAACTGCATAAGTAAGGTACCCGATAACAAAACGGGCTTTCCTGATAATTAGCACTATACCAGCATCTGTGCTGATATATAGACATAGTCCATTGCTTCTTACAAGTTACGTCTTTAATTTGCATGTCAATCATATCTACATATTTAGTTTACAGTTATTTACATAATAATATATGAAAAGCATTATAATTTTAACATGTTATGTTTTGTTGTTTTAATACAGGCGTGATATTTAAAGGGTTAGCCGGAAGTGTGCCAATTAGAAGATTGAGGTCAAGAGTAAGCCCATATTAAATAAAAAAATTAAAAAAAAATTGTAAGTACACCTACATTTCGCTAATTATGTTAAATCTGGAATTTTCGTGTGACCTCCGAATAAACCAATGCACTTTACCCGGCCTGGGAATCGAACCCATTTATTTATTTTTAACTTTATTTCAATGTGCACAATGTTGGTTGTAGTGAAAAAATAACGGATGTACTCCGTCAGGTGTTAGTTATCCCTTAACGCTTTAAATATAACTAAACCTAACTGACTGACCTAACCTCATTGACCTAGCCTATCTCATTGACCTGGCCTTACTCATTGACCTAGCCTAACTCATTGACCTGGCCTCACTCATTGACCTAGCCTAACTCGTTGACCTAGCCAAACTCATTGACCTAGCTTAACTTACTGACCTAACCTAACCTAACTTGCTGATACAAACAAACTGACAAGGCAAGTGGAGAGGTTAGAAGAATATATAGCAAGGCAAGTTGGCAAAACCGCCCCAGGGCAGCGACTTATAGTAAGGAAGAAACGCCACTACTTGGTTGTCCTAGTTTTTACAACATAGTCACAATGACAACAGTAATGATGTGATCTGATAACCATGACCTGACGCTGCCGCCCCCTGAAACGCGCCACCGGGGGCCATGGAATAAATAAAATAATAATTCACCACGCGGGCTAGTGAGGGTTGGTAGATCTCACATGTCTTCAAATGTTTTCTACTCCATACTGGGGACTCCATAGCGAGCGGCGATCGCCGCCCCCTAGGACCGCTGCGCCGGGGTGCAACTCACTGCTCTATAGGTAAAGACGCCTCTGACCGGGTGGTAGCTTCATTGTCTCAGCGCTTTTCTGTGGTCGCCACTGTTGATTCTGTCTAACAGGAGTTACAGTGGTTTGGGAATAGTGTGGCGGGCTTGTCCACAAAAAAAAAAAAATGACCTGGTGGTATTCAGCCTACGTCAGAGCCAGTCGCTGGCCCATCCGGAGTTTCATCATCATCAGGGGTGCCAGCCTTGTCAGCTGCAATGGCGCAGGAACAGTTCTGCCGTCAGGAGCACACACACAACATTAGCAAAGATCTCAAGAAACAAGTATTTCATCATTTTCGTGGATTACTTACCATTCCAAACCAAGAACCAACAACAGTCGGAAATAAATTGTTTCAGGAAGTCTTCTGTCGTTTTGAAGTACCTACCCTTAGAAATACACATCGAGCAAGGAATGAACTTTGAATCACAATTATTTCAGAAGACTTGTCGATTGATGGGGACAAAACAAGAACCTGTGGTTCTGGTTTTTCCCCCAAAACCAGAACCAACAATCTGATGGAATGGTGGAACGATATATCTGGCAGAAGTCGTGGAAAGGAGGCAAAGCAGGAAAATTTACGCTACCATGTAGTTGATACCTATTTGTTTACGTGGACATAACATTAATTGGAAACGTATTTGAATCTGTATATGGGTGCGTGTTCTATCAGGAATGTAGGCAACCATTCACAGACATAGATCACAGACAAAACGAGGCAAACGGGATGCTATCAAGACAGTCAAACGAAGACCATCGAGCAGAATAATATCCAATCAGAGTGGGTTACATCTCAGCGCAACATGCAACGGTTAACATAGCCTGTAACATGTTCATTAACTGTGGCCAGGGAATTAGAACAGGTCTATATCGAGATTGACATGAAGCTATCCGATTGGTACAAGTCATCACGTTATGTATTGTAAGTTAGGTAGGTACCGTAGGATAGCCTACCAAAACATTACTGCAGATCTGAAAAACCCAATGAGAGTGTGAAAAAAACAAATAGCGGTTTGTTTTGTTTATTTGTCATGTTTCACAAAGTTTGGCAGAAAGACAACATTTAACTTTTGGGTCTTGTGATACATGAACTCCTAGTAAAAGAACCAGGGTTTAAGTACACTGATGTATGTTAGAAACGACTTGTCAATAAAGATATTTTTTTAGTAGATTTTGTGCTTGGTAGATAAGGAGTTGACTATTTCTTCGTTCGTTTCTGACGTTCATCATTTTGAAATATTGTTAGGATAGCCTGTCCTTGACTGCGAATTAAATTTACTGACAGCAGGACTCACCATCAATTTTTTTTTCCGATGCAAATAGGATTTGTTTTCTTTTACCCAACGCTTCAGGAGGAGTACTTATTCGAACAGGTCCGTCCCAGTCACGAACTGGCCATTCTGTAGGGCGATCCCGGCGATCCCTAACTAGGTATATCCCATGGGTGTCATACGTGATCATGCATTTCTACGTTCCATGACTGTACCTAAATAATATTGATCACGTTTAAAGGGTTAGTTTTCTCACAATTTGTGTCCATCTTAGGTAAACTTACCTAAAGGGATCTTCATTAAGGGTGCAGTTATTAAATGAGCGGAACCACTCAGTTTCAGCACTAGGTACGGGTTCGATTTCCGCATGAATTATTATTTGTAACTACTACAAGTGAAGTGCCTAATTGTTCCAAGTCTGGATTTTTACATGAAAGTAGTTTGGTGTATCATGATGAAAAGCATACTCTGGTGATGGACATGATTTGAAATATAAGTTTGGAGGGACCTACATAATTTGATAACGAGCAGGGTAACCATCCGTCAGATTTGTTTGAACATGTCTAGCTTTTTGGTTCCCCCGTCTGGTCTTAACATTTATTCCACTTTTCGACTGAGAGGATTTTTTGCAGAAGAAAACGAGTTAAACCTTTATTGCATAAAAAAGTTCAAAATTAAAATGTGTGGTTCGAGGTGATGTTCGAAAAAAATCTCCTGGATATACTTGAGGAAGGTCTTTCCCCAGCAGAGGGACTACCTACACGACTTATTTGAAAATGTCCAGCTACGTTAGAACTTTTCATGTAACGAAAAGGGTAACCCTAGTTACGATTAACGTCTAATCGTAGGCAATTTCCGTGACCTCTTGTTTACTTAAAATTAAGTTATCGACCGGGTTCCGGCATTCATGGCTGAGTGGATCAAGCAGAAGCAAATTGAGCAACAACGGACTAATTACTCACATAATTCCTGATAATCGGCCAGGAATCTGATGAAACAATTACGGAGTTTTACAAAGAGACGGACGGACTGCGTACCAACAATTAGCTAATTAACTGAAATCGATTTTAGGACACGTTATGAAAATATATTCGAAGGTGCGTAACGTGAATAACCAATAAGCGTGAAACAACGAAGGATTGAACAGGATTGACAAATGAGGAGCCGCAGCGCGTATAAATACGAACTGCGGGTTTCGTATTGCATTATTACTGCACAAACAGTTTGGATAACGTTCACAGGACCACTGAATATCTGTTCAACATGTTCAGTTTTATTACGGTAAGAAATAGAGGCATTTGTAACATCTCAATCTGAAGCCGGCATTCGTGACAGCTAAGTAGCATCTCGATTTAAAACTAATCTATAATTATCTTAGAATCGTCTTTTTGGGATTTTTTCTTTCACCAGTGAACATGACTTAGCAATGTTCAAAAATACGGGTATTCGATTTTCTGGCGAACTTTTTGTTATTTAAAAAGAAACGGCCACCGAAAGAAGAACCGCGATTAGAAATGTGTGACAACTTGTGACACACTCCGGCTGACTGAAACTTTTTACCCGACTACGGCGAAGCCAAAAGGAAGGGTAATGATTTACAGTAGGTAACGGACGTTTCTGTAATAAAATTATTATACCTATATGTGTCGCACTGCGACTAAATTGTGATACGCTGAGATTCAATGGGAAATCTAATTAAGTTCACAATGCCGCCTCAAAAGCATGCCTAGGTACACCCCCCAGACATCTCCGTGTCCGTGTCCTGGAGATACCTACAGCCTTTGAAGTTTTAATAGTAGCAGCTATCAGTTATCTACAACAAAATCGTACAGTATAATCATTATATGATTGATTTCGCGATAGTTCGTTACATCAATAATTACAATATTAAAATATTCATGATACCAGTTTCTTCAGCTTGCTTCAGTCATACATTTGCATGTATTTTCAGATTGCTTGCTTGCTGGGTGTAGCAACGGCGGCTCCGTCCGCGATTGGAGGCGGCGCATTATTGCCCATCGCTACCGGCAGTATTGTAAGTAGACCGAACAATTCAAATAAGGAACTAATGTAACCCATAATATCATATTTTTGAATAAGAAGTCAAAAAATATATACAACCGAATTGAGAACCTCCTCCTTTTTGGGGAGTCGATCAGTCGGTTAAAAAGACTCGGAATGAGCCTTGATTTGTGTTGATGCCTTGTCCTATCTCATCTTAGGTCATTATTATAAATCTGCACAGTATAGGTACGTAGGTATAGTAAACTAACAAAACATTTTTGCTTCCCAGTCAATCCCGCGTTACGGCTTCAACTACGCGGTCAACGACCCTGTAACTGGTGACCAGAAGGCACAGACCGAGTCCCGCGACGGAGGCGTCGTGAAGGGATCTTACTCCCTCACGGAGCCCGACGGTACCCTCCGAGTGGTGGACTACACTGCTGACGACGTCTCAGGATTCAACGCGGTGGTCAAACGCGTTGGCCCCGCGGCCCATCCGCAAACGTTGGTCGCTGCGCCGATTGTGAGCAAGCAGATTGCCGTGGCCCCCATTGCCGCTGCTCCTATTGCCCACGGAGGATACGGGTCTAGCCTTGTTGGAGTCGGATCTTGGGGTCTTGGAGCCGGGCTAGGTGGTATCGGCTTGGGACACGGCGGTATCGGTCTAGGCAGCGGAATCGGTTTGGGACACGGTATCGGTCTGGCTAGTCCCGGCATTTCTTTAGGCCACGGTGACCTCGGTATCGGCTACGGTGGCCTAGGATACGGCATTGGAGGTCTAGGAGGCCTAGGAGGTGGATGGAAGCACTAAAGTGATGACGTAGTGCCAGAATACCCTTTACGAACGTTATCGCGACCTTACTTTCCTTTCGCATCTTTGTGAATGTTTCCTGTTCATTAGGCGATATGAATAGTATAGGTTGACTATGTATTTGTTTGTGAAATACTGAAATTAAATAAGTGTCAAAGAGGATTGTTGTATGTTTGTTGTCTTGTTGTATTCCCTTTTTTTTTAACTTTTCCTTTCACTAAGAACTTCTAGTGTATGTACTGTGTATCGTGGGTGCATTTACAAACATTTAAACTCGCATTCAATCGCTTTTTAATCACAAATCAAACACACGAAATTTAAAAAAAAAAATGGTCCGTTCGGGGATCGAACCTGCGACACCACACGTGCCGTGCCGTGCCTTTATAGGCTGACCAACGCTGATCCTTTGGCGTATATCTCATAAAACTCATGTTCAACTAGCGATTGATGGTTCGAGGGTCTCCCTTCACTCCTCTTGTATTCTCAATGAGTATGGTTGATGGAGATTCTGACAGGCTAGGAAGTGAGAAAAAGCTGATAAATCAACTGAATCTTCCCCTTCCGCCGCCATCGAAACGCTTCTTTGTCACTAGTCCCATTAACAGTTCTATGATGGAACTACCGATTGTTTTCTTTTATCACTAGTTCAATTTTGAAAGAATCTGAAAATACTCGTAAACTGCTGGTTCGTAACCAGTTCAAGGGAGGAAATAGGTAATGATCTTTGTTCGAAATCAGTTTCGACCGAAGAATTTTATTTCTTTTTAGGTAAACACGGTAACGAAAATGTGTATAGATACAAGGAAGGAAATATTCAAACATTTTTGCGAGGAAATAAACAATCTGATACATTTAAACTACACAATTATATTTCATAATAAATACCGTCGACACATTTATCCATCTCACTTAAATGCACATATTATATTTGAGCGGTCACACCGTCTCCTGTCATTAGACTACACCGAGAGACACGTAACGTAATTTCTTTTAAATTTATATATTTACACGAAATATCCACAGTATATATACTGTTCAGAAATATTATGGATTCGTCGCTCGGCGATCGCGAACTCATTTCTCGGTATTTATTTCATAACGATGCAATGCCATATTAATTTACATATAAATGTATGTATCAAAATGTATTAAAATTTTAATTATTAATTAATAATAATACCCCAAAACAATAGCTTTTCCATTAGGAATTTCTCAGTAACATCCCAGAGTATGAAATCTTGCCACGTAAATAGCTATACGCTCTCCCTTACACAGCCAACCCCTTCAAAATAAACAGGCGTAATGTTACACAATAGCATCATTTTCAACCACCATTTGGACGTACAAGGTTGATGTGACAAGGTAGCTCACGAAATTCAAATTTTCTTACGTTTTTTGCAATTTGCGGGTCAGTTCATAAAGGTCTCAAGAATATCTGTTTGATGAAAAAGGCATTCTTGAGACCTTTATGAACTGAGACGGTTGTATTGGTGATTTTAATCATTATTACTCAATACATAGACATTTGTTTCTGCCGCAAATTCTTTTTTTTTTCCAACATACGACTTGACACTGACCCCGGAAATTGCAAAAAAACGTAAGAAAATTCTAATTTCGCGGGCTACCTTGTCGCCTTCGCCTTAAGTACATGGTTATTCGTGTGCCTTGCGACGAATATACAACACAAAGTCTGAATCGAGTACATAATCCATGGACGAACATATAAGCCTATATACTGTTACAAAAGGACCGTGTGCCACTGGATACCGTTGCTCTCCACGCTAGGATCTTCTGAACCTCAGTCCTTCACCGAATAGGATCAGGCAGAGACGGTCCACGAGATACGCGAACAGCATGTCTGCTATCAATACTTGTACTAATATAATCCGGTACTGAAACAAAATTGAGACATGTTAGTTTATTGTAGTTACAGCTAAGTTAAAATAAGCGGACTACGCTTTTTAATAAAGTAGTTTTTCTGTGAACAACTCTCAGTTCTAATAAACAGATTTTTGCAACACTTTAAAAATGTGTAAGTATGTATGTTTCAAAATAGTACATCCATTTTGAAACATTTTGTTCCACCAAAAACCGTTTTTGGACTCAATTGTTCACCTTCTTTATAGCCGGTTTATAAGGCATTCTTAACCAGGCTTTATTTTTAGTTTTTAACTATACATTTTAACGGAGCCTTCACAAATTCATCAACCAAGCATTCCATACTAAACTAAGTAACGTTATGCAAATGTTATTGTTGGGAAACGACGTTTTATTTTCGGATAAAAACTCACATTTTACGGTAAAACTCAATATAACACACTCAAAATATTGTGAATATGAATAGGAAACGGGTCATGGAAGTATTTAAAGTAAATTTATAACAATAAAAACAATATTTAAAAAAAAAACTTGTGGTAAACGTTTGTACTTTGACATCCAATATCTAAACTAGAAGGTTCCACGATATGGTCCATAATAAAATGATCGCATTGACGGAGAAAACAAGTCTTTGTTAAGAGTCTATTTACACCTTTTATAGATATTTGATAGCGCTTTTAGTTCGATATCTTGGCGCATTGCGTTTTTGTCATGAAGGAAGTAACAAGCCACACAATTGATATTCTGTCTAAGGACTTCAGAAATTGGGCATTTAAAAATGAATGGTATACTTACGTCAGGTGGGAAATATACAATCTCGAACATGTTGGAGAGGTCGGGAAAGATGCCGAGCGCCAGCGCCATGACAGCGCCACCCGACACCATAATACTGTACAGTAGAGGCTTGTTGTCGCGGAGACCTTCCATGAACGGCTCGCCCTGCAACGCAGATCATTATTATAATATCATTGATTAAACTGAACACATAAAAATAAAACAACGTATCCATGTTCTTCGTGAACCATTTGTGCAAAATGTTTCACCGACATTTTGTCAATTACGGATATTATAATTTCCAAGAAACCCTGTTGGCTTGGATATCAATGGCACTAGGTCCAACCTATTTCGAATCTGTTTGATAAATGGTCAATTTCCGGGTTGGGCAGCTACGGAGTCTGGATTATTGCCCGGTTGATGAATGGGGTCGAAGCCTATCACATGGTATGTGATACATAACTGGCGAAATACGGGTGTACTATTAGGTACACCTCTGCCTAACACTTTTTTTTTTTTTTTGGTGGGTGGAAAATCATCGAATAACCCCCCCCCCCCCCCGCTCTTGGGCAGAGCGAAGGGGAGTGTCAGACTTCTACTGACTAAAAACCAAACCCATGTTCCTTCTTCGCCCTTGTGTCGGAGCCGCGGTAACCTTTCGATATCCACAGCCCCGACGGGACCTCTGCCTAACCCTTCGGGGATCACACGCATGCTGTTATGTCAAATGTATGTAATTGTTCCAGTTGTGCTTACCCGGTAGTTGATAGCGAAGGTGGATAGCTGCAGTGACATAGAGATGATGTAGACAGTACTGTTCAGTAGATCCGGCGCGAACTCTCGCTCTTCATCCTCTGCCAAATCCATGTCTAACTTCGGCTTATTATCCCTGAAAGCAATTAATATTAATGATTAAGCTATTTTATTTTAATAATAAATATCACAATAATTTCATACTTTGTAAAGTTGCTTTTAGTTTGGCTAGAACATTGCTGGCTTACTTTGTAAAGTTGCTTAAAGTTTGGCCCATTGCGGGTTTGAATCACCTGATTGTCTGATAAAAAGATGATTGCGTGCTTCGGAATGCACGTATAAATCGGTGGCCCTGGCCGCCAAATGGCGGTCGTCTCGTAAAACCATGTCAGAGACCCCTTTTTTTTGGCGGTGGGAAATCATTAAATGACTCCTCCCGCTCTACTGACTAAAAACCACCCATGTTCCTTCTTAGCCCTTTGTGTCGAGGCCGCTGTATCTCTTTAGAACAATCCCGCAGCCCAGAACGGGTACCAGTCCTGCGTTTCTTTTCTTTCTTACTTCTAATTCAAATAACATTTTTCTATTACCTTCCGGGCGACCGTGCTGTAGCTTCGTGCACCAGGTATATGAGGCACAGGAAATGCACCGCGAACTGAGTGAGCACTGTCATTATCGTGTACACGTTGAAGATGTTCGGTAGGGGGCGCTGCTTCGATAGCTGCTTCAGTGGCTGTAGAGTAAGTTGACATTTATGTATGAGAAAATATAAAAAAAATAATCATTTTTTTATAATCATGTGGATGAAGGATGTTATTCGTGATATCTAGAACAAGGTCACGCTGACATATTGGGAAAAATAGTATGTAAAAGTTGATGAAGAATTATTTATACTTGTTGTACTTCATTTTAGTTACGTAAAATCACTTTTACAATTTCAGAACCTCCAAACGGTCCTTCAGTTTCTTGCACACAAGCGACACATAACTTTAATCAGGTTTTTACGCACATACATGCTTTTTGAGATCTACCAATCCGCACTGGGCCCGCGTGGTGGATTATAGCCCATCCCTCTTCTAGTGAGGCGGCCTGCGTCCCTGCAGTGGGAACATTATAGACTGATGCAGGTTATGTTCATTTCATCACCTCTTAGGACAATCATCGCAAATAGATCGGTATGTAGACACGTCATACATATTAATTAACACAATATTTGAATACCATCAACGGTTTTTTTACTCGCATGTACTGGCCCACTGATGGGCAAAGGCCTCCCCCAATTCCTTCCAAAAGCTCTAATCCTGTTCCTCCTCGAACCAGCCCTAGCCCTGCCTCTTTCTGGGCAGGCCTCAGCAGTGGCGTTCATTGACATATGAATTACATAAAACTATTTTCGATAAAATCTTACCTTTGATCTTGATATGAACAAGAAGCAGGAGGCCAACAACAGACTTTGTAGCGTGGCTTGAGTGTCACTGAACTTGATGCCATCGAGATACAGCACCGACTGACTGTAAGCCAGGATGAGAGCATTCAGAGCCAGGATCTTGAACATCTGCAGGGTAGTTACTAGAGTGCAGCGACCTTGCTTGATTATGTGGCAGACTGGGGATGAAAATATGAAGGTAGATTAGTACAAGTGGAAAAGTTACTTAGTTACCCTGTGTCAACCCACTGCTGGGCAAAGGGACCAATGTGGACTAGCGGTCGTTGGTTATTTCCAGTTCACCCCGCCATCTGCGAGGTTTACCGCGTCGTCTTTTGGCTAGATTCTTAGTATCACCATTATATTCCCCTTTTTATTTACCCAACTGCAAGAAAAGGGTTATGTTTTTCGCGACTATCTTTTTTAATGTCTTTACACTGAGTGTTGACGACGTGATGGCGCCGGGTATACGCCAAAACCTATGCATTCATGTTATTAACACATAACACATCAAAATAACATCACACCTGTAGGTAAGTAATCCCCGATGGGTTAAGCAGAGATGTGCCTAATAAAATTAACATTAGCATAGCATGCTAATGCTAGATAAGTAACTAGTTAGATTCTGAAGTTTTGCTTGAACAAAGAAAGACACCATCCCTTTTGAAAATTAGCACCCCTTACTACCCCCCAACTAAACCCCCCCCCGGTTACAAGTCCCCTTTACTATTTGATACGACTAGATTAAAACTGTACTAATTTCATTTGGTTGATTACGTTGTCGGCGAAAGGTCATTTCAATTCTTATTTTGATCGCGTGCAGTACCTATCTGTCATTGAACTGTGGACTTGCCTCATCTTGACCCTGGGGTCATTACTTAGATTGTATTCTTTAAGTGATTGACTTAATGTTCAGATAACCTTTAGATTTTAGATATAATGAGTAGGCAAATTGGCTTTTCAGAAAGTTCGCGACAATCTCAAAAACTACTGCACCGAGTTTCATGCTGTTTTCACCAATGGATAGAGTGGTTTTCTATTAAGGTTTTAGAATATAATTTGACGGGAGCTAAGCCGCGGGCATCAGCTAGTTATAACTATTTCTAAAAAGTTGATTTGTGAATGCTCCGTTTTAGTGTATTTATTTATGCTATATGAAACTTCGAAGGAGAAATGAAAATTAAATAATTAATTAATTACATAAAATATTTTTAACATTACATTCCGGAAACGGTGCAAAGAGCGTATAACAATGGCATTGCGTTGCATGGTTGCACCTGTACATACAAACAATTCAAAATTCTGATAGTGAGACCACTATTTGTTCTATTCAGGCTGTCGTTTTGCATCAGGGTTAAATTTATGGTGGTAACTATACTAATGATTCTCGAACTTGAAATGATTGTTCTTATAGTTGTAAATCGTTAAGTGTGAACCGCTTAACCGTTAAAATGCTTTACGTCTTCTAACACCAAAAAACGCAAATGTTTATTCGATAATTAGCTGTTGCCCGCGGCTTCCCCCGCGTGGGTATCGGTCTCGGTCAAATTATATACTTAAACCTTCCTCGAGAACCACTCTATCCATTGGTGAAAACAGCATGAAAATCGGCGCAGTTGTTTTTGAGTTTATCGCGAACAGACAGACACGGCGGAAGACTTTATTTTATAATATGTAGTGGTAGTGTCTAGCTTGATGGGTCGCCGTGAGTACGGTTAGAGTAGGTATTGAAGAATGAAAACTAGACAAATTATCAAACATTTTAAAAACTTACTACAAAATATACTGGAAAGCCGACTGGTGAACGGTGCAGCGACACTGGCATCACCCAACCTCACAAGCTGCGTATCTTCCTCCTCTAGCTCCCGCATGGCTCTGCGCAGACGCGCGGTGGCCTCGGCGCGAGCGTCCGCGCGGTTGGTCGGGCGACGCGGCGGTTCCTCTACCGCGCGTTCTTCTCTCGGCTTCTCGCGCGGCCGCTCGGGTGCGTTCGCTAGGATTGCTACGCCTACCTGTAATTGGGCAATTATGGTATTCTTAAACGTATATTACATAATTATGGTAGACCATTTGTTCCCCTATTGTGGGTCAAACTCGTCCAGGGTCGATTTTTAAATTCGGCCCTGGAAGTGCCTACTTGAAATTTACTTTTTTATTTTTTGGAATACTTGACCTGTCTTTAAAAATCAAAAGGTGTGCATTGTGTAAGTACTTCATATGAGTGTGATATTAAAATTTTAAAACTCGTAATGTTAATTAATAACTTATCAATAACGCCTATATGTGGCGTAATTTTCAATGTACTGATGCAACAGCATGATTATGCCTATTAATAAGATTTTAACTGATACTAAAACACAACAAGTCATACTCACGTCAGCATGTTTCAGTGCTCCCACGTCATTGGTACCGTCACCACACATTAGCGTCACATAGCCGAGGGCCTTCAACGTCACCACAACAAACTCCTTCTGCTTCGGAGCGAACCTAGCGAACACCTTGATATGAGGCATCAACTCCAGCAGGAACTTGTGATGGTTCTCATTCAGGAAGATCAGACCCTCTCCAGTTATACACAAATCAAACTTCGAAGTCAACTGCTTTGATGTCTTGAACGGATTCACGGGGAGATTCACTTCTTCGTCTATCGACGTCCAGCCCCATTTACTATCCCTTTCCGTCAGAATCAGAACTTCTTCTTTCTGAGTAAACTTCAGCTCTTTAGCCACGTGACACGCCGTCAGCGGATTGTCACCAGTAATCATAACCACAGAGTGAGAAGCATTCACTATCTCTGATATCGCTTTCTTTGAGTCGGTCTTCAAAGGACACGAAATGATAACGAACCCAACAAATGTCAGATCAGATTCGATATCCTCGCGAGACATATCTCTGATGTCTTGAGAACTTAATTTCCCTAGATTCCTATAACCTAATGCCAGAACTCTCGCTCCTCGTCGCGATAGAGTCAAGTAAACATGATCATAATGACTAGGAACGTCTTTGAGCATGGTCTTCACTGTTTCAGGAGCTCCCTTGACACTGCTTATGTAATGAGTTTCCAAGAAACCTCGCTCATTGACCTGGTAACCTGCTATTACAGACATTCTTTTAAGGGCACTTGAGAAGTGGTTTCTGTGAACAATTTTCAGACCTGGCGACTTCCCTTTCTTTGGCACTACAGCATCTCCTTTGGTCAGGTTCCACTCTGCAGCTTTCAAAGTAGCTTTCTCCAATGGGTCTCCTACCACACCATCGTCTAGTTGGACTAGAGAATGACATGTCGCCAGAACTTGTATCGTCTCTATAGGTGCTTGAGATAATGGAATGACATTAGCATCTTTGTGGTCCGCTATACCGGCCACACCTTCTACAACTAAATTATCACTTGTAAGTGTACCAGTCTTATCAAAACAGCATATTTCTACTTTCCCTGCAAAAGGTATTCGGAAAGGTTCTGTACAAAATACTGCTAATTTAGATAATGATAATAATGATGTGTTGACTGCTAATGACAACTCTATCGGAAGTTCAGGAGGCACAACTGATGTCAAAATCAGTGTACATTCTAAAAACAGTTTGTATCTATTCCTCTCCGGATCCTCGCAGCCCTTTATCCAAACATATGCAGCGGCGGCGATTGCGAAGATTAGCAAGAACATTATAAACCCAAATGTCTCCAGATTGTTAGCTGTTACTCTTTTCACTCCAAACAAAATAGTTCTTAAAAGTCTTCCTTGTGATGTGTTGAAGCCATTGCGAATAACATATCCGATGCAGCCATTGTCAGGAGCCTTCAGAGTTGAAGAAGAAGCTTTACTAGGAGAGGAATGTTGAACAATCTTGGTGCCACCAAACAACATGTGCAATTTGCCATCACCCTCAGGATCTAATACTAGATTTACATTTTTCTCATTGTCAACAGATTCCTTCATTTGGGGAACACTTTCACCAGTCAACATGGACTCATCAACAATGCATGAACCTCTTAGGAGGACAATGTCACAGGGGACTAGATTTTCATTGGTGGACCTGATGAGAGACACAACATCTCCTGGCAGGAGCTGATCACTCATTATCTGTCGCCATCTCCTGTTTCTGTACACGTTGATATTATAAGGTTTGTTCCCCATCTTTCTGATCTCTGCCATGTTCCTGAGCTGTTGCTGTACGAGGGTACACTCAAACATGACCAGCATGACCAGGGTGAATATGGAGTAGTACCAATACTTGTCTAAACACCATAGTGCAACGCAGAATACTTGGAAGACAAAGAATGGTGCTGTTGCACGTTCCTTGAATAGTTCCATAAACTCTGGAACAACCTGTAACAACAATATTGCCCTTAGCCTGGCTAATATGATAGATTTAATTGCTGTGTTAATTGAGAGGTCAGGAATTCACAGGCTTTTAATATAAAAAAAAAACACCAATGGTATGTTCGCCAAAAGGACTTTTTTTTATCGGAATTTATGCCTCTATATTAATAATTAGAAGTGTATTATCTTGTTTGATAAAGAGCAGTAAGGATGGTCAAATATTATAAAAAAATTTAATACAACCTTTTTTTACTAACTACCATCTGAATAACCACGGCAGAGGGGATTGAGGCAGTAATATACAAGGAAAGTAGACAGGTGCCCTTGAAGTCAATTATATACTATTTACCTACAAAAGATATAAATATTCATGGACTTTACATGAGTAAAATGTAAAATCAATACCATTATGTATTGACATGAAGAGAATTAGACTACCTACATCCAATTATAATAACAAGGTTTTTTTCAAGAATATAGAATGGAAAGAAGTATGTGTAACCTCAATATTTTCTCAGGCATGCATCTAATTTAATTAAATTCTGTTACTAGATTGAGGCAAGACTTTCATATTTATTATACTGTTGCAAATTGTTTGGCCGCACAGAGCACACGGAGTTTAAACAAGACATTGCATTGCAATGTATTCATTGAAAATTACTATTCATAAACAATAACCATTGAATCAAGATTTCTGAACACATTGTGATTGTATTTTTTTAATACAATTTCATAATATGTAAACAGATAAAAACAGCCTTCAAAATAAATTATAAACATAGTAATCAATCAACATGGCCCAACGCAGGCCACAGCAGATGAAAGCACCAATGGATGGATTGTGTGAAGAATAATATGAAAGAAAATGGAGTTAATGAAAGTGAGATGATTGAAAGGGTAGCATTGAAGAAAAAAATGTGTTGCAATGACCCCAAGTAAAATCCGAAAAGGCAGAAATATGATGTCGGATGAAGGCCAATCTGGTACTTTCAAAAATATTGCAGTATTTCTTACCATTATCATTTCATTCTTTCCAAACTCCTTTTCAGCAGTTTCAATGGCATCATCATCCGCATAACCTTTGGATTCCATATATTGTTCATAGGTCTTGTTGATAGGAAACTCCACGGAATGAAAAGATTTTTTGTCCCAATCATAGATATACTTACTTTTTTGAAATATAAACCATACATCTGGGTGTATACTTTCTCTTTTGATTGACTACAAATGTAAGAAGAACATTACAACAAGAAAATTTTGGAAATATATGTTTATGCAAAAGGTTGAAATGAAAAACTCAATAATTATAAATAAAAAGAGTAACAACTATACCTTGGTGTGATGAAGTCTAACAATTTCAGAGAATCCATTGTTGGGTGTTGGAACAACTTTCACAATTTCAGCCTGGATTGGGTCTTTAACCTAAAATGAATAAGTAACCAATTATAACAGTACAAGGACCATACAATGCTTACAATGAGGAAATTCAGGAAATTGACTGACAACAGTCCATCTGTTGAGTAGAGAACTGTCAATGACTTACCGAAGAACACGACAGGAAACATTGAATGTGTACGCTCCAGTAGCAACAGAGGGAAATGAGGACTTGTATGGTGGCGATCACCCCGACACTCACAAACCCAGCCTCGTAATTTTCCTCAAATCCATAAACAACGAACCAAGAATATAACACGATGGGGTATATTATCAAAAAGGGCAGCACCGTCCCTTGCAGAACAGTCGGCACCGGCTTGAAAAGCTGTGTATATTGAACTAAATCGTCAAGTGACGACTGCATCTTATTGGATACCATTTTATAATTCTATTACACTTTATACCCGTACCAAAATATTGCTAATGGCCTTTTTTAACTGTTCGAAGTAAAGTTAAACATAGTTTTTTATTTCTTTACAAGAAACTAATTCAAAATATAAATAAAATTCGATTTTATTGAGTTTACTCAACTTGACAGATTGACAATCAAGAGACGAGAAGAGGGGGGAGGGGTAAGGGAGAGAAAAACCGGAAACAGTGTGCTGAAGAAGGAGCATGCGTGTCATGAGTTTTTCCATTCTAAGTAATTTTTCACTTCAGTTCACTTCTATCAAAAACTAAATTACGAGAAAACCAAAGTGAACCTAAATATCCTTTGCGAACCATTCCATTGCCAAATGGTGTTACTGAAATGTATTGAGTTTTTATGATGCGCTTTTAATTTGGCTTCCAGTTTTTACAGATTGTTGAATAACTGGAAACCATATGGGTGAATCAATCTTGGTGTTGTTTCATATTTACGTGGTGAATATGAAAAAAAGAGGAAAGAAGCTAAGTCAATTTTGGTTCCAAACATCGGTTCCAAATATTATTTTGAATTAATAATTTGTTATTACTATTTTCGAAATGACTAGTCATCATTTTAACATTTTCAACACCATAAACTTATTCGGGTGCGTTCCGAGTTACGCTGTAATCGATTTGAGCGTCCATAAACCCGTACCGAATTACTGTGAGCGCGCTATCGATGTCCCTTGAATCGTCATAGATGACGTCATAACATGCGCCATCTTGCGATTACACCGAGGCCGCGTTCCGTATTACAAAATAATCGCTCACAGCGCTCACGTCTATATTTTGCGTTCCGAATTAGTTATCACGATTATGACATCTAAGAGCTGTCATCAATTCGGAACGCTCAACGCGTTTACAGTACTCACTCATCACGTGATAACAAAAACATAACCTGCATGAGAGAAATTCGTCGCCCGTTAGGCTCGTCTTGTATATTTACTTGAATACTCATGGATACGAGACTCCAAAGAGATTTCAAAGAACTAATTGAATGTATTTGTGCGACTCCAGCCAGTGAACCTCAGCTGTGAACACACACACCCAGACACACACACACACGCATCAGACATCTGTCATTTTTTACTTTGATTTTGATAGCGCTCACGGTGATATTTATTTGGGGCATGGTCGGTGTAATCGCAAGATGGCGCATGTCATGACGTCATCTATGACGATTCAAGGGACATCGATATCGCGCTCACAGTAATTCGGTACGGGTTTATGGACGCTCAAATCGATTACAGCGTAATTCGGAACGCACCCCGAACCATGCCCCAAATAAAAATCACCGGCCGCGTTCCGTATTACAAAATAATCGCTCACAGCGCTCACGTCTATAATTTGCGTTCCAAATTAGATATCACGATTATGACAGCTAAGAGCTGTCATCAATTCGGAACGCTCGTAAACGCGTTTACAGTGCTCACTCGTCACGTGATAACAAAAACATAACCTGCATGAGTGAAATTCGTCGCCCGTTAGGCTCGTCTTGTATATTTACTTGAATACTCATGGTTAGGAGACTCCAAAGAGATTTCAAAGAACTAATTGAATGTATTTGTGCGACTCCAGCCAGTGAACCTCAGCTGTGAACACACACACACCCAGACACACACACACACGCATCAGACATCTGTCATTTTTTACTTTGATTTTGACAGCGCTCACGGTGATATTTATTTGGGGCATGGTCGGTGTAATCGCAAGATGGCGCATGTCATGACGTCATCTATGACGATTCAAGGGACATCGATATCGCGCTCACAGTAATTCGGTACGGGTTTATGGACGCTCAAATCGATTACAGCGTAATTCGGAACGCACCCACCGTGAGCGCTGTCAAAATCAAAGTCAAAGATGACAGATATCTGATGTGTGTGTGTGTGTGTGTCTGGGTGTGTGTGTGTGTTCACAGCTGAGGTTCACTGGCTGGAGTCGCACAAATACATTCAATTAGTTCTTTGAAATCTCTTTGGAGTCTCGTATCCATGAGTATTCAAGTAAATATACAAGACGAGCCTAACGTTATGTTTTTGTTATCGAGTGACGAGTGACGAGTGAGCACTGTAAACGCGTTTACGAGCGTTCCGAATTGATGACAGCTCATAGCTGTCATAATCGTGATATCTAAATCGGAACGCAAAATATAGACGTGAGCGCTGTGAGCGATTATATTGTAATACGGAACGCGGCCTTCTGTCACATACTTTTCAAGTTGTCACTGACAACTTGGGCCGCGTTCCGTATTACAAAATAATCGCTCACAGCGCTCACGTCTATATTTTGCGTTCCGAATTAGATATCACGATTATGACAGCTAAAAGCTGTCATCAATTCGGAACGCTCGTAAACGCGTTTACAGTGCTCACTCGTCACGTGATAACAAAAACATAACCTGCATGAGAGAAATTCGTCGCCCGTTAGGCTCGTCTTGTATATTTACTTGAATAATCATGGTTATGAGACTCCAAAGAGATTTCAAAGAACTAATTGAATGTATTTGGTGCGACTCCAGCCAGTGAACCTCAGCTGTGAACACACACACACACCCAGACACACACACACACGCATCAGACATTTTTTACTTTGATTTTGACAGCGCTCACGGTGATATTTATCATATATTTATTTGGGGCATGGTCGGTTTAATCGCAAGATGGCGCATGTCATGACGTCATCTATGACGATTCAAGGGACATCGATATCGCGCTCACAGTAATTCGGTACGGGTTTATGGACGCTCAAATCGATTACAGCGTAATTCGGAACGCACCCTTGACTTGTCAGATTAAACGTCATAAAAGGCGCGAAATATTTGTGTCAATTTGTGTTTTGTATTCATGTAAACTTTCATAATTTATCAAGATGGATTTGAATATAAGAAGAAAATCCACCAAAGTGCCACTGACGGGAAGTCTCGTGGAAACCTATCCTCATGATCTTCAAATGTACAAGATCCCACCTATTGAAGACATAACCCTCCAAGAATTCGAAAGTTTGGCTTTAGAAAGAGTGACTTTATTGAGAGCTCTAGCAACAGCAACAACTCTCAAAGGACTTCGAATGTATTCAGAAGAATGGACAGACTATGTGATTGGTGAACTTAGAACTCAAGGACTGAAGTACTATGTCAAACTTTGTGAAAAGTCGTCATGTGCCACTACCGAAGCTGACTTGCAAGCGAGACGCAAAGATCACATAGCACACTTCATTCTTCGACTAGCCTACTGCAGAACTGAAGAGTTGCGTCGTTGGTTCATCGCAAGGGAATTAGAGCTGTTTAAAATGAGGTTTGCTACTATGAGGGGCGAAGCAGTTGAAACTTTTTTCAAACTGAACAACCTTTGCTATAAAAACATCAGTGATGAAGAAAAAAGCGAAATTATGCACTTTCTGAGAGAGTCCACCCCTCATCCGAATATTGAAAATATGAAATTCTACAAAGTGAAGTTCTTTGAAGTCTTAGATCTGGTTAAAATGAGAAAAGTGTACCTTAGTGGTGGTTATGCATACATTGCACATAAAGATTTTATATCTGTGCTCTCTGCTCAATATAGGACTCAACTGAAGCAAAGCTTGGCTGTAGCTTGTCATCACTTAGGTGAGATTGAACAAGATGAGAGACTTGTTTCATTATTGAAGGGATTGCATCAATCATATTCTGGCAATGACTATGCGAATGCTAAAGCTGTTATACCTATTGAGAGCCTGGACTCCTTAGCTGTGAAATCATTCCCGCTGTGTATGCGACAGCTTCATGAGCAGCTGAGAGTGGCTCACCATTTAAAGCATGGAGGCAGACTTCAATATGGATTATTCTTAAAAGGAATTGGGGTAACATTAGAAGATTCTCTAAGATTCTGGAGAGAAGAGTTTACTAAAATAATGGACCTGGATAAGTTTGAAAAACAGTATGCTTATAATGTAAGATACAACTATGGAAAAGAGGGTAGCAAGAAGAACTTTTCTCCATTTAGTTGTTTGAAGATCATCAATACTACTGTTGGGCCGGGAGACTGCCATGGGTGTCCCTTTAAGCATTGTGATGTTAGTATTCTGAAGAATAGACTCCAAGGTTATGGTTTTGATGCTCAAGGTATGTATCATTATAATTCTACCCCAAGACATAAGCTTACAACCAATATCTTCCATGTTTTATAATTATTATTATTTTGTTTTTAAGCTGTTGGAGAAATAATAGACATCACAAAGAAAGGACATTTCCAAATAGCCTGCAGCAAGTACTTTGATGCTGTGCATCATTCTGACCTAGGACTGGGCATCAACCATCCAAACCAATACTTTGAAGAGTGGCAGAAAATAGCTAAAGGAGATGTCAAAGTAGAAGTCAAGAAAGAAGTCAAATCTACAGGAGTTAAAAAGGAAGCAGCTGATGAACTGGATGAAATGGATTTTGATGAAATCATGTAGAGAAAGAAGAAGAGCAGATCTTTAAATCTCATTTTCACAAAGACTAAGTATTAACACTTATAGCAATGGCTTAATATTGTTGTACTGTTGGAATTCATCTCTCTATGCTCAGCCAAGAAGTACTTCATTTAAATTATATAGATAGCAAATGTTAATATTTGATATTTATTTAATTATATAATTTTATTTGTGAAAATGGACATAACTGTTTACTGTGACTAGTTATAAGTTATTACTTACTGAAAATATGATATAATGCAGCTTTGTCTCTCCTGTAAACAAACTAAAACCTTTTCGTGAAATGTTCATGAATAATTAAGACAACATTAAAGTTTTTAAGATTTTTATTGATTTTGATTTAAATTAAATATATAATATTTATTTCTTTTTAACATACATGGCCTGTCTAGCCAAATTACCACAATATAAACCACATATAAAAATTAAGCCTATAATTGAAATGCCTACAATTAAAAAGTATTTCTTAGACGGTGAAGATGATATCTCATTATACATATCCCCAAAATTCTCTATCACGTTCAACTGAAACAAGGAAATAAACAGATGTTATCAATAAATACTTAATTATCATTAGTATAATAACTAAAAAAATGGCAGGAAAAATGATTTAAATGATAACAATAACACAGCAGTGTAGCTGTAAGTTTATAAAAGTAATACTAAAATAACTCATTCTTAGAATAACTTTCCTTAGCACATCAAAACTCTTTGGCACACAAATCAAGTGTTTATACATTTATTTATTGAATAAGGGCATTTCAGATTACCGTATTATAGGGGCCTTTTGTTTTACGAGTGACTTCTACGAGTGTGGACGCGCTTATAAGCTCGTATTATAATTGTACCTGCACGAAATCGCACTTTTTAAGCTCTCATCTTTGTGTGCTACCGATTCTAGAGTCGATACTGCCCCGTGCGATTGCAATCTCGCCCTAGCAAACGACGATTCTGAGCGGCAGAAAAAGATAGGAGCATAGCATAGTGCGATTTCGTGCTGCCAGTTGAGGGCCAACCCTAGCGTGAGTCGCGATAGCTAAGTCCGAGAAACACGTATAATAAGCGAGTATACGCGCACTCGATGTTTTGAAGCCCGTAATTTGGCACGGCATATACGCGCGTAACCAGATACGCGCTGCAAAATACGCTACTAGTCTATAACCGCCTCTATCAATCATAATTTGTAGAAAAGTTAATAATACTTACAGCAGCCACATGTTTATACATTTCCAGTCTACTGGAAAGTGCTTTTTGACAATCAGCCTCTAATTTTCTATTACTATCATTCAGTATTATCTTCAGACATTTTAAACCTGAAACAATAAAGTTAGAATGTTATCTAGTGACAAATGCAATAGTGGAACAATCTCTAATCCAGGAATGCACTATTTGCTGCGGGTTCTTCGAAAGAGATACCGCGGCCTCGGACACAAGGGGCTAAGGACCATGGGTGGTTTTAGTCAGTAGAAGTCTGACACTCCCTTCCCCTCCACCTAGAGCGAGACGATTTAATTTGTCCTTTAGTGTTTTATAAAAACTGAATTGATAAATATTTATTAAGTCCACTTACGTCTGCCAGCACCATGTTCCAGATCTTTACAATACGTCAGTAAGTCCATCGCACAAGCCCGCTCCAACAACGGATCTGCCTCGATATCTACTTCCGTTTCCTCTATGATTTGCGCAACTTCACGCGCACACTCCGCTGAGACGATTTTATGATTCAACAGAGCATTTTTCAGACATTCTTCGACCTGTTGAGGAAATAAATGAGAGTGTTTCAATATTATTAGATGCAAAAATTACAAAAATGAATATTATATAGACGCCAGCAAATCAAACTATCTGCCAAATTTAGATTTTCAACTTTATCGCTAATGCATTAGGTTCAAGGTTGATTGGGACAATTAGACAGTTACACAAACGTACAGTGCGATCAAATTATCTTGGCAGCTCTGAACATAGGCTTTGCGAAATTTTACGCATGTAAACTTGGGAATAAAACTGTTATTGCCAGATAAACCAATACCTAAACGATCAGAAAATATCTAATTTAAACAGTGAGAAATACAAATAAAATAAATATCATAACGCTTTTATACATTCGTTGTAACAAAATGACTTGCACGAAGTTCGGAGCTGCCAAGATAATTTGATCGCACTGTAAAGCCTTTATTCTGTTACCGTCATCTGGCATAATGGATTTGTTGTTATAAAAAGTTGGCAGTTAGTTACTTAAAACCTGGACATGTTTTATCACACGAAATTTTACTATACCTGTCCATCAGAATTCGTAATGTCGTTTGGCACAGCACAAATCGTCTGTATTTCAGCTTTGCATAGTTTACCAAGCAAAGGGTCCAGGCGATAGTTCAAAGCTTGCTCTTTTAACACATTAGCCAGTTCATTCTCACAAGTTACTGTTAATTTTGATTCTCTAAACTTCTCTTTCAAACAATATAACATTTTGCCTTGAAGTTCCATGTCCTGCGGTTCTTTTGCTGTAAAAGAGAACAATAATAAGATCGGAAGTTTCCTTTTAGTCAGAGTAGCAAACAAATGGAGTTGTTATCAGCTACTAAAAGTGGTAAACAAACAGCACATTATAATTTTTAGACCTAATTAATATGTGTGAAACATGCATAGGTCACTCCATTTACTTACGACTCTGTGTACAACATATTCAGCCCTAATAATCTACACTACGGGATCCTAAATAATTTATTGATATTAAAATTATCTACTAGTTGGCAAATATGTCTACCTAATTTAAAAATGGATTTTATACCAATCACAACTGAACAAAATTTCGTAATATCCGTTTTGCAAGCATTTTGTAAATTGTTGTTGAACCGGTAATCCATATTTTGTTCTATCATCCTGTTAACAATAACTACTTTGCAGTTTTCATCGAAATGTAGTTCTTGGCGATGAATCTAGAACAATACAAAAAATAAAATTAACCAAGTTCAGTTTTTGATTGGTATTAAAAGAAAGAAATCTGATGTAATAAATACCTTCAAACAATCTAGAATCTTTGATGCATCAGTGTTATGGCAATACAAGTCTATCATATCATTACAGCTTGTAATTAAATGATAGTCAACCGCATTGTCAGCAAACTCTTGTTTCCTCACAATAAATATAGCCTTTCTACACCCATCAGATAACTTCCCTTTGGCTGTCTGTAGACATTCCAATGCAGCTGACTCTCCATGGGGTACATTGGCACAGTACATTTGCAGGTCATTCTGACAAGCTTCTTTTAACTCTGGATCTAGATCAATATTTTCCTTCTGTTGGAATAGCTGTTGTCTCAGTTGCTGGCGACAATCCTTGAATATTGTGTGCTTCTTCTTTGCCAGTGTATCATTTCTCACTATTTCACTAAGACATGTCACCACCTGACTTTTAGTTTGTGCCTTGGGACAAAATCTAACCACATAAGATTTGCAAGCATTCTTAAATTTTCTAGTAAATCTATAATTTTTCAGTGAGATCAGTTGCTCATGTTCTATGGCTGCCCTGCAGTTAACATTTGCTTTAATTTCTGGATCATTTTTATGACTTATCAAACATTCCATGATGTCATCTTCCTCTTTCTTACTCTTCAGTTCAGATGAGCATAGCCTCTCAATAGGAACCCTACAGTTTGTGTTAACAATGACATTCAATTCAATATGGCCACTTTGTGTTTCTGTAAAGTTTGTTACAATTTCTCTGCACTTTGGTCCAAGCTCTTTTATTTTATTTTGTAAGCATGATATTTCTTCCCCTTTTCCGGTATTTTCAAAGCATAAATTGATGAGATCATCCATGCAAAAATCTTCAATGTCTGGCATCAGATCTACACTAACAGCTCTCTGCCTCATTACTCTCCTCACTTGGGCCTCACAGCCGGGTTTCAACTTTCCTCTGAGATCAGGATTATAAGCATAGTTGTACAAGCATGGTAATACAAGAGGATCTTTTTCATTCTGGTGTTCACTGGCATCAGCCCACTGGAGTTTAGCTTTACATACTGTAACAGCATCATATTTGCATGCCTTGTATAACTGAGGATCTAGTTTGAAATCTCTGGATATAAAATATTGAATTTGCAATAATGCAGCTTCACAATCATTGGTCATTAGATTGGTACCTAGTTTTTCCATCAAGCATGACATAACTCTACCATTTCCATAGCTTACTTCTCTACAGGCTCTGTCCACCACAGGTTTGCAAGCCTTCCTTAGAATTGGGTCTACTCTCCAATCTTCACCTGGATCAGCTTCTTGAACTAAAGTTTCCAAAGATTTCTGACATGGTATACTGATTCTTTTATCTTTCCTTTTTCTTGGTCTAGCATGATCCATGAGGCAGTGAATTGTTCGACCCCCAGCTTCAATGCCTTTACATAGTGTTGTAATATCATTGGCACAGTTTTGCATTAACTCTGGTGAAAGCCTATAGTCATCCATTAGCATCTTTCTATGATCAATCATCTCAGCTGTGCATTCTGGACTTAATTTTGTGGTTTCACTGCGGGATACATTTTCCAAGCATAATAAAATTTGTGCAAGTCTGACATCCTTATCATCTACAACACCTTTTCGGCAATGATATTTTCTAATATCTTCTTTGCAAGATTTTACTAACCCTTTACTCATTCTATAATTCATGACAATATTTCTTTGGTCATAAAACAGTTGATCTTGACATTTTTTCCGCATTCCTGAAATCAAAAAGTGATATCACATGAAACACCACTTAACTGCATCTAGTTAGATTTTAAGATTAGCAATAAAACCTTGTAATATTACTCTGACTGTTAATTGACTCAAGATTATAATCTTGATTGCCTCATTGGTCACAAGTTCAGCTGCTGAGAATAAGTTACGGCCATCTTGGATTTGATTCCCAGGTTGGACAGTATAATTTTGGGTTTTTCTATAGGGAGGAACGAGAAAATTCTAAGTAGCCACTTCAGAGACTGGTTTTGTACTTGTTTGATAACAATAGGCTTGTCTCCTATTACATGTGACTTTAAACATCTGGTAAAATGTGTGTAAATCGGGTATGCTATTAGGTACACATCTGCCTAACACATTAGATATTACATGCTATGCCTGGACAGCGATGGCCTGATTATTTTATTTACTTAAGTGTTTGATAACAAAGTGGATTATTGTGTATGCTACTTCAAAACAAGTGTTGTTTACATGTTATCAATTAACAATAAAATTTCCTTATACGAGTATATTAATAAGAATATTCACCATTTTCATATTTGTGTCTCAAAAGACACTTGTACATCAACCAGGAGCCTGGTACTTCATCAGGGCAGAAGTTCTTCTGATCCAAGTTACACGCCGCAAATATTATCTTGTCTAACTGTAGGGTATCATACTTCATTTCCGCAAGAACAGTCATCTCAGACTGACACTCAGGTCGTGGGTGAATGTCCGGGCCTTGTAAGCAGTTTAAAGTTTGCTTCTGAGACAGACTTCTATGATCAAATGGAATTCTACCACAAGTATGAGCTTCTATGTCATCGTAACAGTTTTTTAAGAAATTACCAATGATCTGCCAATCATTGAAAACCAGAGATTCTATTTTATTTATCATCCTCCAACATTTTTTGTCTCTTACACTTGATTTTTTCTTTAACACACAATCTATCATGTATTCATTTGGGCTTAGACAGTTTAATATTGCAGGTTCCTCCTGACATGGTGCCTTTAGTTTATACTCCACATAATCATTGTCTAAAAGCTCTGCCTGATGACTCCATAGCTTGTGTTGGCAGACTAGTAAAATTTGTGTTTTGTTGTATGACGCATTTAGTGCACAAGACAGTACTGCGAGATCATCATCCAAGTGCGAGCACAGCTTGTGATACAAAGCACATCCAGATACATCTAGAGTATATCTATCACTGGGTCGATTTATTATGTTACCCAAAACTTGAGTGTCTCGGACGAATATTATTAAACATGCTGTTAAAACTCCCGCAGTCGTTGTAACAATGTTATTTAGCATTTCGCTGCCGGCTTGCGAGCTTTTGTAATAGAGCGGTCAGCAATTTTTACTCAAACATAATTTCTATCCATTGTACGGATGACTTACATGAAGTATATCATAACCGATTCATTTAAATTATATCAGTTGATGGTCTCTTCACAAATCCACATAAAATCACTTGGAAAATTAACAAAGCACTGCAAAATTTGTTTAGAGAAAATTGGTTGAAAAGAACGATTGTGTTCAGAGTATATGTGTTCTGTGCACAGAACATACATAATTACATACTCTAGCGAGTTCTGTGGTTCAGGTTCAGTCCATCGACCGAATGACAGCAAGCAAAATGTGCAAGAATGAATGAGTGAGGGAATCAACAAAAGCAAAAGACGAGATTAGAGGACATGACAGCAGTGCTATTGGTGACATCATCTTAAAAGTGTTGTCAGTTAAAAAAAAATGGCCCTATTTTGCTGTCGCATGTGGGCCTGTCAGGTAAAAGTCGGGCTTGTATCTAGATTTTTTCAATCAACGGGTAGGCTACTTCTACTGTCTGAACGACGCACAGAACAGTTGCCCGATAACGTTCTATCTACCATCACTGTCTTCTGCTTTTATATGTCGACTAGTATTTGCGTGGCTGCGCGAGCTGCGCGCAGCTCGCGGGTTGTGAAGAGGAGCAGAGGGGGAGCTTTGAAAAATACCTACACCTACTTACACCTACCTACACCTACTTACACCTACCTACACCTACCTACTACCTACCTACTACCTTCCTACTACCTACCTACTACCTACCTACTACCTACCTACTACCTACCTACTACCTTCCTACTACCTACCTACTACCTACCTAATACCTACCTACACCTACCTACTACCTACCTACTACCTACCTACTACCTACCTACTACCTACCTACTACCTACCTACTACCTACCTACTACCTACCTACTACCTACCTACTACCTACCTACTACCTACCTACTACCTACCTACTACCTACCTACTACCTACCTACTACCTACCTACTACCTACCTACTACCTACCTACTACCTACCTACTACCTACCTACCTACTACCTACCTACTACCTACCTACTACCTACCTACTACCTACCTACCACCTACCTACCACCTACCTACCTACACCTACCTACTACCTACATACTACCTACCTACTACCTACCTACTACCTACCTACTACCTACCTACTACCTACCTACTACCTACCTACTACCTACCTACTACCTACCTACTACCTACCTACTACCTACCTACTACCTACCTACTACCTACCTACTACCTACCTACTACCTACCTACTACCTACCTACTACCTACCTACTACCTACCTACTACCTACCTACTACCTACCTACTACCTACCTACTACCTACCTACTACCTACCTACTACCTACCTACCTACTACCTACCTACTATCTACCTACACCTACCTACACCTACCTACACCTACCTACACCTACCTACACCTACCTACACCTACCTACACCTACCTACACCTACCTACACCTACCTTCTACCTACCTACACCTACCTACTACCTACCTACCTACACCTACCTACTACCTACCTACTACCTACCTATCACCTACCTACTACCTCCTACTACCACTAAAAACACATTACCCTAAAGGTTGCTTGTCGTCGCCCCTGAGTAACGCTTCACCCACTCAACCTTCGTTACGCTAAGGAGGTCGCCGGCTCGCTTCGCTCGCCACCTCCCCCCTTCGCTTCACTCGGTCTCGCAGGTTCGCTCCACTCAGGACCTACCTACCACCGGAAAGCTATCATGACATTATCCCTACGCTACGGGGGTCACCGGCTCGCTTCGCTCGCCCGCTCCCCCCTTCGCTTTACCGGTACCACCACAGGATAGGCTCCTTTCCCCCCGAGGGGGGAGAAGAGTGGAAAGGGGGTCGATTTTGAAAAATGGTTTTCACTTTCCTGAGCCTCCTCTATACGAATCCGTAAACAAAACTGAAAAAAGGGGTAATGGTGGGGGGGGGGGAAAGGGGGGAAGAGGGGGGGGGAGCTTTTAAAAATGATTTCGACTAATTCTATGCCCCTTTTAAATGAATCTGAAAAAAAAAAAAATCCAAGTATCTTAACTACCGAGATCCGAAAGGGGGGGTGAAGGGGGGCAAGGGGGTCAAATTTGAATAATGGTTTTTACTTGCCCTAGCCTCCTCTATATGAATCTGAAAAAAAAATCGTTCCAAGTCTTTTAACTTTCGAGATCCGCCTAAAAGGGGGGAAAAGGGGGGCCACTTTGAAAAATAATTTTTACTATACCGAGCCTCCTCTATACGAATCTGTAAAAAAAAAAAAATACGGGTCTCCTAGTTTCCGAGATACAATAGGGAGGGGGGAGAAGGGGGGGAAAAGAGGGGGGTTTGGCACTTTTCCCATACTCACGAGAGTTACTTGTTTACGAATCTGTCAAAATATACCCACCTCCCCATCCACCATGTGGGAGAACAATTATGTCAGTGAGTCAGTGAGTGAGTGAGTGGTAATTTAGCTTTATATAGTATAACTAGTATTTGCGTGGCTGCGCGAGCTGCGCGCAGCTCGCGGGGCGTGAAGGGGGGGAGAGGGGGCGCTTTGAAAAATGATTTCGACTAACGCATTGCCCCTTTCAATGACTCTTAAAAAAAAAATGTTCCAAGTCTCTTAACTTCCGAGATCCGCCTAAAGGGGGGGGGGGGGTGAAGGGAGGCAAGGGGTTCAAATTTGAAAAACGGATTTTACTTCCCCGAGCCTCCTCTATATGAATCTCACGTATGACACCACCTACCTACACCTACCTACCACCTACCTACCACCTACCTACCACCTACCTACTACCTACCTACTACCTACCTATCACCTACCTACTACCTACCTACTACCTCCTACTACCACTAAAAAAACATTACCCTAAAGTTTGCTTGGAGTTACGCTTCACCCACTCAACCTTCGTTACGCTAAGGAGGTCGCCGGCTCGCTTCGCTCGCCACCTCCCCCCTTCGCTCCACTCGGTCTCGCAGGTTCGCTCCACTCAGGACCTACCTACCACCGCAAAGCTATCATGACATTATCCCTACGCTACGCGGGTCGCCGGCTCGCTTCGCTCGCCCGCTCCCCGCTTCGCTTTACCGCTGTACCACCACCGGAAAGGTTTCGACGCCTACTATAATATTTGTTCAAACACCTAATGGCTATCTCTAACCGTAACGAAGTTACAGCCCTTTTAATTTTAGGGGAGGTTGGGGAGGGGAGGGGAGGGTATACAAATTTCAACGCCCCTCTATAGTTTTAGATAAGAATCAAAATTTTTTTCAGTAGTAAAAAAAGGGGTGAAGAGGGGGGCATTGAAGGGGGGATAGGGGGGGGGGAAGGAAGGGAGAGTGGGGAGCTTTGAAAAATGATTTCGACTAACGCATTGCCCCTTTAAATGAATCTGAAAAAAAAAATGTTCCAAGTCTCTTAACTTCCGAGATCCGAAAGGGGGGGGGGGGGTGAAGGGGGGCAAGGGGGTCAAATTTGAAAAATTGTTTACACTTCCCCAAGCCTCCTCTATACGAATCCCTAAAAAAAAACACGTAAATTCTCTTTATTTCCGAGATCCGCCCAAAGGGGGGGTGAAGGGGGGCAAGGGGGTCAAATTTGAAAAATGGATTTTACTTCCCCGAGCCTACTCTATACGAATCCCTAAAAAAAAACACGTAAAATTTCTTTATTTCCGAGATCCGCCTAAAGGGGGGGAGAAGGGGGAAAAGGGGGGCCACTTTGAAAAATGATTTCTACTTTACCGAGCCCCCTCTATACGAATCCTAAAAAAAAAACACGTAAAGTCTATTTGTTTCCGAGATACGATAGGGAGGGGGGAGAAGGGGGGGGGAAAGGGGGGGTTTGGGACTTTTCCCATACTCACGAGAGTTGCTTATTTACGAATCTGTCAAAATATACCCACCTCCCCATCCACCATCTGGGAGAACAATTCTGTCAGTGAGTCAGTGGTAATCGAGCTTTATATAGTATAACTAGTATTTGCGTGGCTGCGCGAGCTGCGCGCAGCTCGCGAGGCGTGAAGAGGGGGAGAGGGGGAGCTTTGAAAAATGATTTCGACTAACGCATTGCACCTCTCAGTGAATCGGAAAAAAAAAATGTTCCAATGCAGCTCGCGGTACTACCTACCTACACCTACCTACTACCTACCTACACCTACCTACTACCTACCTACACCTACCTACACCTACCTACTACCTACCTACACCTACCTACTACCTACCTACACCTTCCTACTACCCACCTACACCTACCTACTACCTACCTACACCTACCTACTACCTACCTACACCTACCTACTACCTACCTCCACCTACCTACTACCTACCTATACCTTCCTACTACCTACCTACACCTACCTACTACCTACCTACTACCTACCTACTACCTACCTACTACCTACCTACTACCTACCTACTACCTACCTACTACCTACCTACTACCTACCTACTACCTACCTACTACCTACCTACTACCTACCTACTACCTACCTACTACCTACCTACTACCTACCTACTACCTACCTACTACCTACCTACTACCTACCTACTACCTACCTACTACCTACCTACTACCTACCTACTACCTACCTACACCTACACCTACCTACACCTACCTACACCTACCTACACCTACCTACACCTACCTACACCTACCTACACCTACCTACACCTACCTACACCTACCTACACCTACCTACACCTACCTACACCTACCTACACCTACCTACACCTACCTACACCTACCTACACCTACCTACACCTACCTACACCTACCTACACCTACCTACACCTACCTACACCTACCTACACCTACCTACACCTACCTACACCTACCTACACCTACCTACACCTACCTACTACCTACCTACTACCGACCTACACCTACCTACTACCTACCTACTACCTACCTACTACCTACCTACACCTACCTACTACCTACCTACACCTACCTACTACCTACCTACACCTACCTACTACCTACCTACTACCTACCTACACATACCTACTACCTACCACCTACCTACTACCTACCGACTACCTCCTACTACCACTAAAAAAACATTACCCTAAAGTTTGCTTGTCGTCACCCCAGAGTTACGCTTCACCCACTCAACCTTCGTTACGCTAAGGAGGTCGCCGGCTCGCTTCGCTCGCCACCTCCCCCCTTCGCTCCACTCGGTCTCGCAGGTTCGCTCCACTCAGGACCTACCTACCACCGGAAAGCTATCATGACATTTTCCCTACGCTACGGCGGTCGCCGGCTCGCTTCGCTCGCCCGCTCCCCCCTTCGCTTTACCGCTGTACCACCACCGGACAGGTTTCGACGCCTCCTATAATATTTGTTCAAACACCTAATGGCTATCTCTAACCGTTATGAAGTTACAGCCCTTTTAATTTTAGGGGAGGTTGGGGAGGGGAGGGTATACAAATTTCAACGCCCAAATAGATTTAGGTAAGAATCAAAATTTTTTTCAGGAGTAAAAAAAAGAGGTGAAGAGGGGGGGGGGTGAAGGGGGGGAGAGGGGGAGTTTCTAAAAATGATTTCGACTAACGCAATGCCCTCTATATGAATCTGAAAAAAAATTCGTTCCAAGTCTCTTAACTTTCGAGATCCGCCTAAAAGGGGGGAGAAGGGGGGCAAGGGGGTCAAATTTGAAAAATGGTTTTACTTCCCTAAGCCTCTTCTATACGAATCCCTAAAAAAAAACACGTAAAATCTCTTTTTTTCTGAGATCCGCCTAAAGGGGGGGAGAAGGGGGAAAAGGGGGGCCACTTTGAAAAATGATTTTTACTTTACCGAGCCCCCTCTATACGATTCCCTAAAAAAAAACACGTAAAATCTCTTTGTTTCCGAGATACGATAGGGTGGGGGGAGATGGGGGGGGAAAAGGGGGGTTTTGGCAATTTTTCCATAATCACGAGAGTTGCTTGTTTACGAATCTGTCAAAATATACCCACCTCCCCATCCACCATCTGGGAGAACAATTCTGTCAATCAGTGAGTCAGTCAGTGGTAATCGAGCTTTATATAGTATAACTAGTATTTGCGTGGCTGCGCGAGCTGCGCGCAGCTCGCGGGTCGTGAAGAGGGGCAGAGGGGGAGCTTAGAAAAATACCTACACCTACCTACACCTACCTACACCTACCTACACCTACCTACACCTACCTACACCTACCTACTACCTACCTACACCTACCTACACCTACCTACACCTACCTACTACCTACCTACACCTACCTGCCACCTACCTACCACCTACCTACTACCTACCTACTACCACTAAAAAAACATTACCCTAAAGTTTGCTTGTCGTCGCCCGTGAGTTACGCTTCACCCACTCAACCTTCGTTACGCTAAGGAGGTCGCCGGCTCGCTTCGCTCACCACCTCCCCCCTTCGCTCCACTCGGTCTCGCAGGTTCGCTCCACTCAGGACCTACCTACCACCGGAAAGCTATCAGGACATTATCCCTACGATACGGGGGTCGCCGGCTCGCTTCGCTCGCCCGCTCCCCCCTTCGCTTTACCGCTGTACCACCACCGGACAGGTTTCGACGCCTACTATAATATTTGCTCAAACACCTAATGGCTATCTCTAACCGTTATGAAATTACAGCCCTTTTAATTTTAGGGGAGGTTGGGGAGGGGAGGGTATACAAATTTCAACGCCCCTCAAATAGATTTAGGTAAGAATCAAAAAAAATTTCAGGAGTAAAAAAAGAGGGGAAGAGGGGGGGGGGGGTGAAGGGGGGGAGAGGGGGGAGTTTCTAAAAATGATTTCGACTAACGCAATGCCCCTCTATATGAATCTGAAAAAAAATTCGTTCCAAGTCTCTTAACTTTCGAGATCCACCTAAAAGGGGGGAGAAGCGGGGCAAGGGGGTCAAATTTTAAAAATGGATTTTACTTCCCCGAGCCTCTTCTATACGAATCCCTAAAAAAAAACACGTAAAGTCTCTTTATTTCCGAGATCCGCCTAAAAGGGGGGTGAAGGGGGTAAAGGGGGGCAAATTCGAAAAATGGTGTTTACTTCCCCGAGCCTCCTCTATACGAATCCTTAAAAAAAAACACGTAAAATCTCTTTATTTCCGAGATCCGCCTAAAGGGGGGGTGAAGGGGGGCAAGGGGGTCAAATTTGAAAAATGGTTTTTACTTCCCCGAGCCTACTCTATACGAATCCCTAAAAAAAAACACGTGAAATTTCTTTATTTCCGAGATCCGCCTAAACGGGGGAGAAGGGGGAAAAGGGGGGCAACTTTGAAAAATGATTTTTACTTTACCGAGCCCCCTCTATACGAATCCCTAAAAAAAAACACGTAAAGTCTATTTATTTCCGAGATTCGCCTAAAAGGGGGGAAAAGGGGGGAAAGGGGGTCCACTTTGAAAAATGATTTTTACTTGACCAAACCTCCTCTATACGAATCTCTAAAAAAAAACACGTAAAGTCTCTTTGTTTCCGAGATACGATAGGGATGGCGGAGAAGGGGGGGGAAAGGGGGGGTTTGGGACTTTTCCCATACTCACGAGAGTTACTTGTTTCCGAATCTGTCAAAATATACCCACCTCCCCATCCACCATCTGGGAGAACAATTCTGTCAGTGAGTCAGTCAGTGGTAATTTAGCTTTATATAATATAACTAGTATTTGCGTGGCTGCGCGAGCTGCGCGCAGCTCGCGGGGCGTGAAGTGGGGGAGAGGGGGCGCTTTGAAAAATGATTTCGACTAACGCATTGCACCTTTCAATGAAACTGAAAAAAAAAATGTTCCAATGCAGCTCGCGGTACACCTACCTACTACCTACACCTACCTACTACCTACCTACTACCTACCTACACCTACCTACACCTACCTACTACCTACCTACACCTACCTATCTACACCTACCTACTACCTACCTACTACCTACCTACTACCTACCTACTACCTACCTACTACCTACCTACTACCTACCTACACCTACCTACTACCTACCACCTACCTACTACCTACCTACACCTACCTACTACATACCTACTACCTACCTACTACCTACCTACACCTACCTACTACCTACCTACCACCTACCTACTACCTACCTACACCTACCTACACCTACCTACACCTACCTACACCTACCTACACCTATCTACACCTACCTACACATACCTACTACCTACCACCTACCTACTACCTACCTTCTACCTCCTACTACCACTAAAAAAACATTACCCTCGCGGGGCGTGAAGAGGGGGAGAGGGGGAGCTTTGAAAAGTGATTTCGACTAACGCATTGCACCTCTCAATGAATCTGAAAAAAAAAATGATCTAATGCAGCTCGCGGTACTACCTACCTACACCTACCTACTACCTACCTACACCTACCTACTACCTACCTACACCTACCTACTACCTACCTACACCTACCTATCTACACCTACCCACCTACACCTACCTACCTACACCTATCTACTACCTACCTACTACCTACCTACTACCTACCTACTACCTACCTACTACCTACCTACTACCTACCTACTACCTACCTACTACCTACCTACTACCTACCTACTACCTACCTACTACCTACCTACTACCTACCTACTACCTACCTACTACCTACCTACTACCTACCTACTACCTACCTACTACCTACCTACTACCTACCTACTACCTACCTACTACCTACCTACTACCTACCTACTACCTACCTACTACCTACCTACTACCTACCTACTACCTACCTACTACCTACCACCTACCTACTACCTACCTACTACCTACCTACTACCTACCTACTACCTACCTACTACCTACCTACCTACTACCTACCTACTACCTACCTACTACCTACCTACTACCTACCTACACCTACCTACCTACACCTACCTACCTACACCTACCTACCTACACCTACCTACTACCTACCTACTACCTACCTACTACCTACCTACTACCTACCTACTACCTACCTACACCTACCTACTACCTACCTACACCTACCTACTACCTACCTACCTACACCTACCTACACATACCTACTACCTACCACCTACCTACTAACTACCTACTACCTCCTACTACCACTAAAAAAACATTACCCTAAAGTTTGCTTGTCGTCGCCCCTGAGTTACGCTTCACCCACTCAACCTTCGTTACGCTAATGAGGTCGCCGGCTCGCTTCGCTCGCCACCTCCCCCCTTCGCTCCACTTGGTCTCGCAGGTTCGCTCCACTCAGGACCTACCTACCACCGGAAAGCTATCATGACATTATCCCTACGCTACGGGGGTCGCCGTCTCGCTTCGCTCGCCCGCTACCCCCTTCGCTTTGCCGCTGTACCACCACCGGACAGGTTTCGACGCCTACTATAATATTTGTTCAAACAGCTAATGGCTATCTCTAACCGTTATGAAGTTACAGCCCTTTTAATTTTAGGGGAGGTTGGGGGGGGAGGGTATACAAATTTCAACGCCCCTCAAATACATTTAGGTAAGAATCAAAAAAATTTTCAAGAGTAAAAAAGAGGTGAAGAGGGGGGGGGGGGTGAAAGGGGGAGAGGGGGAGTTTCTAAAAATGATTTCGACTAACGCAATGCCCCTCTAAATGAATCTGAAAAAAAAATCGTTCCAAGTCTCTTAACTTTTGAGATCCGCCTAAAAGGGGGGAGAAGGGGGGCAAGGGGGTCAAATTTAAAAAAAGGTTTTTACTTCCCCGAGCCTCCTCTATATGAATCTGAAAAAAAAATCGTTCCATGTTTTTTAACTTTCGAGATCCACCAAAAAGGGGGGAGAAGGGGGGCAGGGGGGGTCACTTTTAAAAATGATTTTTACTTTACCGAGCCTCCTCTATACGAATCCGTAAAATAAAAAAAATACGGGTCTCTTAGTTTCCGAGATACGATAGGGAGGGGGAGGAGGGGGGGCAAAAGGGGGGGTTTGGCACTTTTCCCATACTCACCAGAGTTACTTGTTTACGAATCTGTCAAAATATACCCACCTCCCCATCCACCATCTGGGAGAACAATTCTGTCAGTGAGTCAGTGAGTCAGTCAGTGGTAATTTAGCTTTATATAGTATAATGTAGGATTGGACGAATGTAGTCAATGATGTATAAAACTATAGATACGTTGTCCGCCTCAGATCACAGAAACAACAGGAGATATGGCAAGGAGGCGTGGTACATGCGAACTCATGTGGCCACGACGGGGCCTTATGCCACTTTCAATAATAAGTCGAATGTCAACTTGCGACGTCTTCACTGCTCGTGATTTTTTACAAAATGCCGCGTTGTTCAGTGAATGTTTGTAAAAATAATAGCTGTATTGTGAATTACACGAAAGATGGTATCTCATTTCACACGTAAGTACTACAAAAATAATGTTTTTCATATTAAATTCATTAAAACATTACTTCGTGGTACGAGAAACATGATGAAAAACCAAATCAATTGTTTTCATTAGGAACAAAAACCATTGCTTGTTTAGTACAAATCGACCAGTGAATCGGCTGATCTAATAGCGCAATGGATAGGTGTTTTACTGATGCTCTCACTCACACAATATTTTCGAAAAGCTGCTGCTGTCAGTCTTTGTGAGCTAGAGATGTCTAATTGTGATGTTTGTAGTTGTCGATATTTTATACGATGATTCTGCGTATGTATACGTACGAATGATTATACATATTATGCATTAATTACTCTACACAATTGTTACTGCAGTATAAGGCGTATTTTATGGCGTTACTGAGCGTTGCCGTAAATGGAGATAAGAAAAACCAATATTCTGTACTATGTATTTACTAATAAAATATAAATTTATTTTTAGTTTAAACAACAAATTATAAATATAGGTAGGTACTAATAACAACGTTTATATTATCACGCTTTCTTATTTTTGCAAGCAATACTGAAAATAGAAAGTGCTTTTTATTGCTTAATATTGACTGAATAAATAGTATTCATTGGTTGCTCGAGTTATCTATCTATATATACTTAAATAAAAAGATAAGTCCTGACTGACTGACTGACTGACTGACTGACTGACTCATCAACGCCCAGCCCAAACCCTTGGACCTAGAAAGCTGAAATTTTGCACAGAGGTTCCCTTTATAATGTAGACAAGGAATAAAGAAGGATTTATTTTTATTTTTTATTATTAAATACGTTTTTTTTATTTTTTGTTATTGATTTGTGTCTGTAGTAAATCGTAATATTAACTTACTTATCGTATTGAGTCTGGTTCATCTAAACTAACAGACAGACAAAAGTGCTGCTTATAATCAGCACTTTTCGAACGTCAAAATCTGTTGCAACACATCTGTGGTGTAAGTTAATATTACGATTTACTACAGACACAAATCAATATATATTTTTTTTAATCAACCTGTTTTGAATAAATGACTTTTTTTATTTTGAATGATTTCTGGACATATTGTTTTTTATTTATAATATATTATTTTCAGGACCCCAAAAGAACTTTATAACAATATAATAATAAATAGAAGAATCGATAACTTTTCGATTTAGTCAATCACTAGCGTCGAAGTAAAACAAAATGTATTAAGTAAATTGTGCGGTGCATGATAAATACACGCTGTGACTGAAGGGATAAGGTTTATAATTGATTGTGTAGTACGTAATGTTATAAGAAATACGGATGTGTTTGCGAATGCGTATATCTATTGTTTTTACTGCTCTGCGTGTGTGAACTGACGACACAGGTCCCCATACATTTTCGGCTAAAGGGCATATCTCCTGTTGTTTTTGTGATCTGTGTTGTCCGCACTCCAAAATGGCAACATGAAATGAAGGCAATTGACCACATTGCGGCTTGCGCTCGGTCACGCACCAACCTGTCGCGCGACGCTATGTTTGTTTTTAACCGACTTCCCAAAAAGGAGGAGGTTCTCAATTCGATCGGTATGTTTTTTTTTTTTTCTATGTATGTACACCGATTACGCTGCGACTTATGATTGCAGGTCAGATGCTCTCTCAATATGCGGATGACCTGTGTATTCTTAACGCAGCGGAGAAACCAGACTATGCCACAAGGCGTGCAGAATGGGCTGCGGAGGAACTAACCGACTATTACAAGAGATGGGGCCTCCAATGCAACGTGGACAAAACAGAGTGCATCATGTTCTCTCACAAAAGACCTAGGCGAGGGAATATGAACAGCGGATACAGGAACTACATCCAATTGAAAAATGAGAGGATTGAATTTAAAAATGAAGTAAAATACCTCGGTGTCATATTTGACAAGAGACTGTCCATGAACAAGCACACAAAAGAAAGAGTGGAATAGCTAAAACGAGTAAGAGGCGCCCTGAACTCCATCATAGGGTACCGATCCAAAGTGAACATAGAAACAAAATTATTAATCATACAGACGTGCCTTTTGCCGGTACTCGATTATGGAGTCATTCAGCTACTTCCGAGATACAGCAGAAGCAACCTGACCAAACTGGAAAGACAGTACAGAATGGCACTGAAAGCTGCAGGTGGCTTCCCACGCCGCACCGAAACCAAAACCCTCTGGGAAATGCTTGGACAGGACCCGTGGCATCTCCGAGCACACGATCTCCACGGCGATATGATCGAAAAATTAACTTCTCTGACGATCAGCGGCCTAGAAGACCCCGGTCCAAATTCAAATTCGTTCCAAGTCTCTTAACTTTCGAGATCCGCCTAAAAGGGGGGAGAAGGGGGGCAAGGGGGTCAAATTTGAAAAATGGTTTTACTTCCCTAAGCCTCTTCTATACGAATCCCTAAAAAAAAACACGTAAAATCTCTTTTTTTCTGAGATCCGCCTAAAGGGGGGGAGAAGGGGGAAAAGGGGGGCCACTTTGAAAAATGATTTTTACTTTACCGAGCCCCCTCTATACGATTCCCTAAAAAAAAACACGTAAAATCTCTTTGTTTCCGAGATACGATAGGGTGGGGGGAGATGGGGGGGGAAAAGGGGGGTTTTGGCAATTTTTCCATAATCACGAGAGTTGCTTGTTTACGAATCTGTCAAAATATACCCACCTCCCCATCCACCATCTGGGAGAACAATTCTGTCAATCAGTGAGTCAGTCAGTGGTAATCGAGCTTTATATAGTATAACTAGTATTTGCGTGGCTGCGCGAGCTGCGCGCAGCTCGCGGGTCGTGAAGAGGGGCAGAGGGGGAGCTTAGAAAAATACCTACACCTACCTACACCTACCTACACCTACCTACACCTACCTACACCTACCTACACCTACCTACTACCTACCTACACCTACCTACACCTACCTACACCTACCTACTACCTACCTACACCTACCTGCCACCTACCTACCACCTACCTACTACCTACCTACTACCACTAAAAAAACATTACCCTAAAGTTTGCTTGTCGTCGCCCGTGAGTTACGCTTCACCCACTCAACCTTCGTTACGCTAAGGAGGTCGCCGGCTCGCTTCGCTCACCACCTCCCCCCTTCGCTCCACTCGGTCTCGCAGGTTCGCTCCACTCAGGACCTACCTACCACCGGAAAGCTATCAGGACATTATCCCTACGATACGGGGGTCGCCGGCTCGCTTCGCTCGCCCGCTCCCCCCTTCGCTTTACCGCTGTACCACCACCGGACAGGTTTCGACGCCTACTATAATATTTGCTCAAACACCTAATGGCTATCTCTAACCGTTATGAAATTACAGCCCTTTTAATTTTAGGGGAGGTTGGGGAGGGGAGGGTATACAAATTTCAACGCCCCTCAAATAGATTTAGGTAAGAATCAAAAAAAATTTCAGGAGTAAAAAAAGAGGGGAAGAGGGGGGGGGGGGTGAAGGGGGGGAGAGGGGGGAGTTTCTAAAAATGATTTCGACTAACGCAATGCCCCTCTATATGAATCTGAAAAAAAATTCGTTCCAAGTCTCTTAACTTTCGAGATCCACCTAAAAGGGGGGAGAAGCGGGGCAAGGGGGTCAAATTTTAAAAATGGATTTTACTTCCCCGAGCCTCTTCTATACGAATCCCTAAAAAAAAACACGTAAAGTCTCTTTATTTCCGAGATCCGCCTAAAAGGGGGGTGAAGGGGGTAAAGGGGGGCAAATTCGAAAAATGGTGTTTACTTCCCCGAGCCTCCTCTATACGAATCCTTAAAAAAAAACACGTAAAATCTCTTTATTTCCGAGATCCGCCTAAAGGGGGGGTGAAGGGGGGCAAGGGGGTCAAATTTGAAAAATGGTTTTTACTTCCCCGAGCCTACTCTATACGAATCCCTAAAAAAAAACACGTGAAATTTCTTTATTTCCGAGATCCGCCTAAACGGGGGAGAAGGGGGAAAAGGGGGGCAACTTTGAAAAATGATTTTTACTTTACCGAGCCCCCTCTATACGAATCCCTAAAAAAAAACACGTAAAGTCTATTTATTTCCGAGATTCGCCTAAAAGGGGGGAAAAGGGGGGAAAGGGGGTCCACTTTGAAAAATGATTTTTACTTGACCAAACCTCCTCTATACGAATCTCTAAAAAAAAACACGTAAAGTCTCTTTGTTTCCGAGATACGATAGGGATGGCGGAGAAGGGGGGGGAAAAGGGGGGGTTTGGGACTTTTCCCATACTCACGAGAGTTACTTGTTTCCGAATCTGTCAAAATATACCCACCTCCCCATCCACCATCTGGGAGAACAATTCTGTCAGTGAGTCAGTCAGTGGTAATTTAGCTTTATATAATATAACTAGTATTTGCGTGGCTGCGCGAGCTGCGCGCAGCTCGCGGGGCGTGAAGTGGGGGAGAGGGGGCGCTTTGAAAAATGATTTCGACTAACGCATTGCACCTTTCAATGAAACTGAAAAAAAAAATGTTCCAATGCAGCTCGCGGTACACCTACCTACTACCTACACCTACCTACTACCTACCTACTACCTACCTACACCTACCTACACCTACCTACTACCTACCTACACCTACCTATCTACACCTACCTACTACCTACCTACTACCTACCTACTACCTACCTACTACCTACCTACTACCTACCTACTACCTACCTACACCTACCTACTACCTACCACCTACCTACTACCTACCTACACCTACCTACTACATACCTACTACCTACCTACTACCTACCTACACCTACCTACTACCTACCTACCACCTACCTACTACCTACCTACACCTACCTACACCTACCTACACCTACCTACACCTACCTACACCTATCTACACCTACCTACACATACCTACTACCTACCACCTACCTACTACCTACCTTCTACCTCCTACTACCACTAAAAAAACATTACCCTCGCGGGGCGTGAAGAGGGGGAGAGGGGGAGCTTTGAAAAGTGATTTCGACTAACGCATTGCACCTCTCAATGAATCTGAAAAAAAAAATGATCTAATGCAGCTCGCGGTACTACCTACCTACACCTACCTACTACCTACCTACACCTACCTACTACCTACCTACACCTACCTATCTACACCTACCCACCTACACCTACCTACCTACACCTATCTACTACCTACCTACTACCTACCTACTACCTACCTACTACCTACCTACTACCTACCTACTACCTACCTACTACCTACCTACTACCTACCTACTACCTACCTACTACCTACCTACTACCTACCTACTACCTACCTACTACCTACCTACTACCTACCTACTACCTACCTACTACCTACCTACTACCTACCTACTACCTACCTACTACCTACCTACTACCTACCTACTACCTACCTACTACCTACCTACTACCTACCTACTACCTACCTACTACCTACCTACTACCTACCTACTACCTACCACCTACCTACTACCTACCTACTACCTACCTACTACCTACCTACTACCTACCTACTACCTACCTACCTACTACCTACCTACTACCTACCTACTACCTACCTACACCTACCTACCTACACCTACCTACCTACACCTACCTACCTACACCTACCTACTACCTACCTACTACCTACCTACTACCTACCTACTACCTACCTACTACCTACCTACACCTACCTACTACCTACCTACACCTACCTACTACCTACCTACCTACACCTACCTACACATACCTACTACCTACCACCTACCTACTAACTACCTACTACCTCCTACTACCACTAAAAAAACATTACCCTAAAGTTTGCTTGTCGTCGCCCCTGAGTTACGCTTCACCCACTCAACCTTCGTTACGCTAATGAGGTCGCCGGCTCGCTTCGCTCGCCACCTCCCCCCTTCGCTCCACTTGGTCTCGCAGGTTCGCTCCACTCAGGACCTACCTACCACCGGAAAGCTATCATGACATTATCCCTACGCTACGGGGGTCGCCGGCTCGCTTCGCTCGCCCGCTACCCCCTTCGCTTTGCCGCTGTACCACCACCGGACAGGTTTCGACGCCTACTATAATATTTGTTCAAACAGCTAATGGCTATCTCTAACCGTTATGAAGTTACAGCCCTTTTAATTTTAGGGGAGGTTGGGGGGGGAGGGTATACAAATTTCAACGCCCCTCAAATACATTTAGGTAAGAATCAAAAAAATTTTCAAGAGTAAAAAAGAGGTGAAGAGGGGGGGGGGGGTGAAAGGGGGAGAGGGGGAGTTTCTAAAAATGATTTCGACTAACGCAATGCCCCTCTAAATGAATCTGAAAAAAAAATCGTTCCAAGTCTCTTAACTTTTGAGATCCGCCTAAAAGGGGGGAGAAGGGGGGCAAGGGGGTCAAATTTAAAAAAAGGTTTTTACTTCCCCGAGCCTCCTCTATATGAATCTGAAAAAAAAATCGTTCCATGTTTTTTAACTTTCGAGATCCACCAAAAAGGGGGGAGAAGGGGGGCAGGGGGGGTCACTTTTAAAAATGATTTTTACTTTACCGAGCCTCCTCTATACGAATCCGTAAAATAAAAAAAATACGGGTCTCTTAGTTTCCGAGATACGATAGGGAGGGGGAGGAGGGGGGGCAAAAGGGGGGGTTTGGCACTTTTCCCATACTCACCAGAGTTACTTGTTTACGAATCTGTCAAAATATACCCACCTCCCCATCCACCATCTGGGAGAACAATTCTGTCAGTGAGTCAGTGAGTCAGTCAGTGGTAATTTAGCTTTATATAGTATAACTAGTATTTGCGTGGCTGCGCGAGCTGCGCGCAGCTCGCGGGGCGTGAAGAGGGGGAGAGGGGGTGCTTTGAAAAATGATTTCGACTAACGCATTGCACCTCTCAATGAATCTGAAAAAAAGAATGTTCCAATGCAGCTCGCGGTACTACCTACCTACACCTACCTACACCTACCTACACCTACCTACACCTACCTACACCTACCTACACCTACCTACACCTACCTACACCTACCTAAACCTACCTACACCTACCTACACCTACCTACACCTACCTACACCTACCTACACCTACCTACACCTACCTACACCTACCTACACCTACCTACACCTACCTACTACCTACCTACACCTACCTACACCTACCTACACCTACCTACACCTACCTACACCTACCAACACTTACCTACACCTACCTACACCTACCTACCTACACCTACCTACTACCTACCTACACCTACCTACTACCTACCTACACCTACCTACTACCTACCTACACCTACACCTACCTACACATACCTACTACCTCCTACTACCACTAAAAAAACATTACCCTAAAGTTTGCTTGTCGTCGCCGCTGACAGGACCTACCTACCACCGAAAAGCTATCGTGACATTATCCCTACGCTACGGGGGTCGCCGGCTCGCTTCGCTCGCCCGCTCCCCCCTTCGCTTTACCGCTGTGCCACCACCGGACAGGTTTCGACGCCTACTATAACATTTGTTCAAACACCTAATGGCTATCTCTAACCGTTATGAAGTTACAGCCCTTTTAATTTTAGGGGAGGTTGGGGAGGGGAGGGTATACAAATTTCAACGTCCCTCAAATAGATTTAGGTAAGAGTCAAAATTTTTTTCAGGAGTAAAAAAAGAGGTGTAGAGGGGGGGGGTGAAGGGGGGGAGAGGGGGGAGTTTCTAAACAAGATTTCGACTAACGCAATGCCCCTCTATATGAATCTGAAAAAAAAATCGTTCCAAGTCTCTTTATTTCCGAGATCCGCCTAAAGGGGGGATGAAGGGGGGCAAGGGGGTCAAATTTGAAAAATGGTTTTTACTTTCCCGAGCCTCCTCTATACGAATCCCTAAAAAAACACACGTAATGTCTCTTTATTTCCGAGATCCGCCTAATGGGGGGGTGAAGGGGGGCAAGGGGGTCAAATTTGAAAAATGGTTTTTACTTCCCCAAGCCGCCTCTATACGAATCCGTAATAAAAAAAAAATACAGGTCTCTTAGTTTCCGAGATACGATAGGGAGGGGGAGGAGGGGGGGCAAAAAGGGGAGGTTTGGCACTTTTCCCATACTCACGAGAGTTACTTGTTTACAAATCTGTCAAAATATACCCACCTCCCCATCCACCATCTGGGAGAACAATTCTGTCAATCAGTGAGTCAGTGAGTGAGTGAGTGGTAATTTAGCTTTATATAGTATAATGTAGGATTGGACGAATGTAGTCAATGATGTATAAAACTATAGATACGTTGTCCGCCTCAGATCACAGAAACAACAGGAGATATGGCAAGGAGGCGTGGTACATGCGAACTCATGTGGCCACGACGGGGCCTTATGCCACTTTCAATAATAAGTCGAATGTCAACTTGCGACGTCTTCACTGCTCGTGATTTTTTACAAAATGCCGCGTTGTTCAGTGAATGTTTGTAAAAATAATAGCTGTATTGTGAATTACACGAAAGATGGTATCTCATTTCACACGTAAGTACTACAAAAATAATGTTTTTCATATTAAATTCATTAAAACATTACTTCGTGGTACGAGAAACATGATGAAAAACCAAATCAATTGTTTTCATTAGGAACAAAAACCATTGCTTGTTTAGTACAAATCGACCAGTGAATCGGCTGATCTAATAGCGCAATGGATAGGTGTTTTACTGATGCTCTCACTCACACAATATTTTCGAAAAGCTGCTGCTGTCAGTCTTTGTGAGCTAGAGATGTCTAATTGTGATGTTTGTAGTTGTCGATATTTTATACGATGATTCTGCGTATGTATACGTACGAATGATTATACATATTATGCATTAATTACTCTACACAATTGTTACTGCAGTATAAGGCGTATTTTATGGCGTTACTGAGCGTTGCCGTAAATGGAGATAAGAAAAACCAATATTCTGTACTATGTATTTACTAATAAAATATAAATTTATTTTTAGTTTAAACAACAAATTATAAATATAGGTAGGTACTAATAACAACGTTTATATTATCACGCTTTCTTATTTTTGCAAGCAATACTGAAAATAGAAAGTGCTTTTTATTGCTTAATATTGACTGAATAAATAGTATTCATTGGTTGCTCGAGTTATCTATCTATATATACTTAAATAAAAAGATAAGTCCTGACTGACTGACTGACTGACTGACTGACTGACTCATCAACGCCCAGCCCAAACCCTTGGACCTAGAAAGCTGAAATTTTGCACAGAGGTTCCCTTTATAATGTAGACAAGGAATAAAGAAGGATTTATTTTTATTTTTTATTATTAAATACGTTTTTTTTATTTTTTGTTATTGATTTGTGTCTGTAGTAAATCGTAATATTAACTTACTTATCGTATTGAGTCTGGTTCATCTAAACTAACAGACAGACAAAAGTGCTGCTTATAATCAGCACTTTTCGAACGTCAAAATCTGTTGCAACACATCTGTGGTGTAAGTTAATATTACGATTTACTACAGACACAAATCAATATATATTTTTTTTAATCAACCTGTTTTGAATAAATGACTTTTTTTATTTTGAATGATTTCTGGACATATTGTTTTTTATTTATAATATATTATTTTCAGGACCCCAAAAGAACTTTATAACAATATAATAATAAATAGAAGAATCGATAACTTTTCGATTTAGTCAATCACTAGCGTCGAAGTAAAACAAAATGTATTAAGTAAATTGTGCGGTGCATGATAAATACACGCTGTGACTGAAGGGATAAGGTTTATAATTGATTGTGTAGTACGTAATGTTATAAGAAATACGGATGTGTTTGCGAATGCGTATATCTATTGTTTTTACTGCTCTGCGTGTGTGAACTGACGACACAGGTCCCCATACATTTTCGGCTAAAGGGCATATCTCCTGTTGTTTTTGTGATCTGTGTTGTCCGCACTCCAAAATGGCAACATGAAATGAAGGCAATTGACCACATTGCGGCTTGCGCTCGGTCACGCACCAACCTGTCGCGCGACGCTATGTTTGTTTTTAACCGACTTCCCAAAAAGGAGGAGGTTCTCAATTCGATCGGTATGTTTTTTTTTTTTCTATGTATGTACACCGATTACGCTGCGACTTATGATTGCAGGTCAGATGCTCTCTCAATATGCGGATGACCTGTGTATTCTTAACGCAGCGGAGAAACCAGACTATGCCACAAGGCGTGCAGAATGGGCTGCGGAGGAACTAACCGACTATTACAAGAGATGGGGCCTCCAATGCAACGTGGACAAAACAGAGTGCATCATGTTCTCTCACAAAAGACCTAGGCGAGGGAATATGAACAGCGGATACAGGAACTACATCCAATTGAAAAATGAGAGGATTGAATTTAAAAATGAAGTAAAATACCTCGGTGTCATATTTGACAAGAGACTGTCCATGAACAAGCACACAAAAGAAAGAGTGGAATAGCTAAAACGAGTAAGAGGCGCCCTGAACTCCATCATAGGGTACCGATCCAAAGTGAACATAGAAACAAAATTATTAATCATACAGACGTGCCTTTTGCCGGTACTCGATTATGGAGTCATTCAGCTACTTCCGAGATACAGCAGAAGCAACCTGACCAAACTGGAAAGACAGTACAGAATGGCACTGAAAGCTGCAGGTGGCTTCCCACGCCGCACCGAAACCAAAACCCTCTGGGAAATGCTTGGACAGGACCCGTGGCATCTCCGAGCACACGATCTCCACGGCGATATGATCGAAAAATTAACTTCTCTGACGATCAGCGGCCTAGAAGACCCCGGTCCCGCCTATACGAGATACGGACAATTTAATCCACTCCTTTTCTCTAAAAGAATAGGTGATATAGAATATATTAACAAATCGGAGAGGGGCAAACCGCTCCATAAGAGAACGGCCCCCTCCCGTCAGCACAGGCTTTGACTCGTACAGTCACTCCCTAGTCTATAATAATAATAATATTCCACAACTATCACACAACGCCATCTAGTCCCAAGCTAAGCAGAGCTTGTGTTATGGGTACTAGACAACTGATAAACATACTTATATATTTCTAAATACATACATATTATAGATAAATTACACCCAGACACAGAACAAATGATCGTGCTCATCACACAAACATTTGTCCTGGGTGGGAATCGAACCCACGACCTCCGGCATAGCAGTTAGGGTCACTAACCACTAGACCAACAGGCCAGTCAATTAGTAACAGTCTATTAGTAACTTCTCACACTTGCTTTATATAGTTTGAGTATGTGTGATAAGAATTAAATAATAGGTTGCAAAAGACACCCCCGGACAAACTGCGCTAAAAAATTACCTCTAAATATATATTTGTAAGTGACATGACTGTAACAATTAATAACTAAAGAAATAAATAAACATCTATTCTATTCTATTCTATGATCCGATTTACGTGATTCTTTTTTAGTTTGATGCGGAATAGTTGCCATTTGGTCCCATAAAAAATTAGTATAGTTTGGCCCAGTACTTTTCATTTTATGAAGATTTTTCTTAATTTATGAACATTTTTCGTTTTTGTGTGTTCGAGAATAACTTCGTCGTTTATGAACCAATGTTGATGATTCTTTTTTTATTGTGAAGGAGATATTTTAAGGGTGGTACTATGATATGGAAACTAGATCCTAGTGATGGAATCCCAGAGAAATCGAGGGCAACCCTCAAACATA